>JARQOC010000005.1:111707984-112907984 GCA_033576535.1 Allobates femoralis
GCACAGAGACAAGCCTCCAAACGTCTGGAACAAGATAATTTGGAGTGATGAGACCAAAATCAAACATTTTGGCCACAACCATAAATGTTACATTTGGAGAGGTGTCAACAAGGCCTATGATGAAAGGAACACCATTCCTACTGTAAAGAATGGAGATAGATTGCTGATGATGTGGGTATGTGAAAGCTACAAAGGCACAGGAAACTTGGTCAAAGTTGAAGTAAAGATGAATGAAGCATATTATCAGCAAATACTAAAGGCAACTTTGCACTCATCAGCCCGAAGCTGTGCATGGGACGTATTAGGATGTTCCAACATGACAACGATCCAAAACACAAGGTCAAGTCGACCAGCCATTGGCTACAGCAGAACAAACTGGAGTGGCCATCTCAATCTCCTGACCTCAATATCATTGATCGCTCATGGGGAGAACTCAAATAAAATTTTGTTAATATAATATGACTATTTGATCCCTATTTTTGATAACTGGGGCACTGTGCAATATTCATCCATTTTAACTATAATCCTTGTGCCTCCTAGTTATTGCAATAAAAATGTGAAGCCCACTGGGACGGGGTACTCAGTACCGGACCGGGGTATCACGGAGGGTTATCACAGCAGTCTTGGTCCGGACCGTGTACCGAGCCCACAAGTTAAAGGGGTTATTTACAGGGATTGTCATGATGCCACCCATGGGTTGGGGTCAATGAGGGGACCACCGCTGCTGCTTGCTTCTGCCAGGAGGATGAATAGTGCTGCAGCCCGATGGATGAGCCCACCGTGGGTCGGGCTGCTCCTGACAGGGTGTAATGTATATATAACACTTCAATATGCAGGGAATCACACACGAGAGACTGAAGCAGGGTTCACCGGGTTTTACTAGCAGTTCTTTCTTAGTACAAGCAGTTCTTTTACACAGGTAACTCCGGACAGTCACTTAACCCTCTGCAGCCAGGTTTCCTTCTGAGACCCTTCTCTCTTTGATACCTTCCAGACTTTTACTCTATGCTCCTGTTCCCCGTGGGCTGTATGGTGGCAACTCGGTCCCTTGTCTGGCTTCCCCCGGTGTGTGTGGGTGGCAAGCCTGGGACCTATGTGCTGCTGAACCTCCAGCCCGTGTGTTAGGAACTCTAACCTGGAATCAGAGTCCCCTGTCGGTGTGTCTGGGATCTGGCATATAGCTGTGGTCCCCTCAGAGCTGACTCTCTGGTCCCAGCCTAGTCTTAGGTGTCCCTATGTAGTGGGGTATCACCGGGCCCTTTCCTACCCATGTGACTACCGTGTACTTCAGGGACCCTTGCCGACCGGCATGGTTTCCCCTGAATAAATTTTTATTAAACATCAAACAATATTTTTCTTCCTGTTACGGAGGCACATTTCTTAAATGTTACTGGAACCATAAATTAACTAATTACATCCTAGAACACTGCTCAGCCAGTCCTTGGCTGTAAGTGCTGAGGCCTCCAGGCCCTCGGGACACCAACTTATGGCCAAGTTCTTACTCTCCGTGCCGGCATCTTACACTACACTTTCTTTTAACCCTTTAGGACACGGGTTACACAGTTCACTGTTCAGTCTTAAGAGTCCTGTGGCATAAATATACCAGCTCTCTATGCACACATTTCAAGTGCAAAAGTTCAAAACGTTCACATTCTAAAAGGCACGTTACTTTCTCTATAAAGTATAAAAGGTTCTCACAGTTCCAAGCGGCCATAAAACCAATGGGGAGCACACAAGATGCTCAACTATTTATATCAATGTTCATACCACTCATTGTTCATGGTACCATCATCAATAAAACACAAAAGACAAACAGGAGAAAAGGCTATTCCTTCATTCAGGTATGGGATGGAGTCAATAAGGAACACATCACATTCACACTTACTATTGCTTGCAGCAGAAGTCCGGGTTATTTTCTCCTTCTTTTTTTTCCATGGCAGGACCTCTGGTTCTCTTCTTGTTGGAAACAGCTCCAACTGCTCCAAGGTACTGGTCAGTAAGTAACTTTATGTAGTCTGTGTTCCCGTCGTGATCATAGCCTTTGTGATGTCGTCTGCAATGGTCATCTCCGAGCTGTTCGCTGTCTGCTGCGGGTCTGCACTGACCTCAGGTTTAGTAGTCGAATCCAGGTGTTTAGTTTTGGAGAATTCTGCATTAGTGCCCATTTTTAAGGCTAGTCTCCGTACTCGGATGCCATATGGACCTCTTTCTCCAGGCACAACAATGTACGAAATCCACTCTCAAACTACAACTTCCCTGTCTGGGTGATCTGAAGGGAGATGTTCTTTCACGTCTCTCTTATTTATAAAAACATCTCTGTCTGCCCCAGGTTCTCTAGCGAATGCATAACCGTCCTTAGGCTTAATCTTAACGATTTTCTCTTCGTGCCGGGGGGATCTATTAATATCTGAATCTCGCCAGGCAGCTGCTTTAGCAGTCAGGGTTCTGGCAACCATTTCCCCTTTCTGGGCCTGCTTTGTGGCATCTTCTCTCTCCCATCTGCGGGTGCATCGCCGCAAGTACTCATCCCGGGTGATGACTTCTACAGTAACGACTCTTGTCTTCTTCCTGCCCACTACGCTCCCACCAACAATGAAGCTGTTCTCTTCTTACCTCCTTAGATGCAGGGGCCGATATCAAGGGCTCCGGTAATTGCAGGCATCCCTCTTTCAGGGCTCCAAGTGGGTCGGACACCACAGTTGCACTCCAGGGTATGGGTTCAGGCACCAACACATACACCAGCTCTCCCAGCGTTTGCTTCTCCCTCCTCCAGGTAATATTAGAGGCAGTAGCCCAGCTGGCTACAGTCAATTTGGATCCGGGTTCTCGATTCAGCTTGAACCCGTGTGGGCTGCTGAGGTAACAATCTCAGCACACCACGCCGGGTGTCGTGGACCTCCGAATCTCTCCTTTCGCCATGGCTTCTCGGTCACCAAGGGTCTTTTCCTGGCCGGGTTACTCCACTATAAATCCCTGTGGGCCTTCCGGAATCACTTTGGGTCTCCCGATATTGCCACTCAGCCTGGCGTCCTCTCCTTTCGACCAGGTGTCTCGTAATGGCACCTGCACTCCATCCTGTTTCTTGCCCCGCCTTCTTTGGATGTTTTCTTCCGCTCCCACCATATCCTCATTGGTAGCTGGAGTTTGGAATGGAGGTTCTCATTTGGATTGATGGCTGGCTCCCCCGGAGTTAAGGGGAGCCAGGTTGGGCCTTTCTTTTCCCGCTCTGGACCGGGCCGGCCCACGATGGGGGGGTCTGGGCACACCTCCTCTGCACATGGCTTCAAGCTCCTATGGCCGCCATTATGCCCAGATTTTTGTAGAACAGTCTAAATCACGAGTTTTAGGCACACAGAGTCCGGTTCTGTTGGACCAGGTCCATCCTGTTCGTGATGCCATGTTGTGGAGCCCACTGGGACGGGGTACCCAGTACTGGACCGGGGTATCACGGGGGGTTATCATGGTGGTCTTGGTCTGGACCGTGTCCCGAGCCCACAAGTAAAAGGCGTTATTTACAGGGATTGTCATGATGCCACCCACGGGGTGTGGTCAATGAGGGGACCACCACTGCTGCTTGCTTCTGCCAGGAGGATGAATAGTGCTGCAGCTGGATGGATGAGCCCGCCGTGGGTTGGGCTGCTCCTGACAGGGTGTAATGTATATATAACAGTTCAATATGCTGGGAATCACACACGGGAGACGGAAGCATGGTTCTCCGTGTTTTACTAGCAGTTCTTTCTTAGTACAAGCAGTTCTTTTACACAGGTAAATCCGGACAGTCACTTAACCCACTGCAGCCAGGTTTCCTTCTGAGACCCTTCTTTCTCTGATACCTTCCAGGCTCTCCTCTATGCTCCTCTTCCCCGTGGGCTGTATGGTGGCAACTTGGTCCCTTGTCTGGCTTCCCCCGGTGTGTGTGGGTGGCAAGCCTGGGTCTTTGTGCTCCTGAACCTCCAGCCCGTGTGTTAGGAACTCTGACCTGGAATCAGAGTCCCCCGTCGGTGTGTCTGGGATCCGGCATATAGCTGCGGTCCCCTCAGAGCTGACTCTCTGGTCCCAGCCTAGTCTTAGGTGTCCCTATGTAGTGGGGGATCACCGGGCCCTTTCCTACCCATGTGAGTACCGTGATTCTGCACCTCCAGGGAGCCCAAAACCTTCAGGGAAGTCTCTCTGTTCTAGTCTTTGCTAAATTGTAAAAAGTAAAAAAAAAATATAAAAAATGTTTAACTCGCCTCAATTTGCCTCACTAAAATACAGATAATGAAAATAAATAAATATATGTGGTATTGTCATGTACAGAAATGTCTGATCTATCAAAATCTAAAAATAATTAACAAGATCAATAAACACTAAACAAAAAAATTCAGGGACGCCAAAATTAATTTTCTTTTTAATTGCTGCAATACCAAAACAAATGCTGTAACAAGCGATCAAAACGTCATATCTCTCACAAAATAGTATCAAAGCACAGTCTCGCCCCACACAAAGAAAGCCATCACACTGCTCCATCGATCGAAAAATAAAAATGTTATGCTTCTTGGAATATTATTTTTTTGCAAACATATGATTTTTTTTTCACATTTAAAATAATAAGAAAAAATAGACAGGTTTGGGATCGTTGAAATTTGATTGATGATGAGGATCATATTGAGAGGTAATTTTTATCTCAAATTGTACACAGTGAAAATAATTCCCAAAAAACATATCAGAATTGTTACTCTCACAATTTCTCTCCATTTGGATTTTATTCCCTGTTTTACTGAAAATGATGTGAAAAAATTAACATTGTCAGTCAAAACTACATCTCATCTTGCAAAAAACAAACCCTCATGTGTCTATGTGGATAGAAAAATATTAAGTTATGGCGCTGGAAAGAAGGGGAGCGAAAATCAAAGACGAAAATTGTTCTCGTTGCAATGGGTTGCAGTGGTGGACCGTCTTCAAAGTGTCCATGGTAGAGATAAAGCCTTGGAATTTTTCTTGTACCCTTCTCCTGACTGATAACTTTCAACAATGAGATCTTTACAGTATAGAAAACTGTTTATGATCCATGGATTTTGCTGTAAAATGCAACTAAAATGGCTACTGTTACAGCTGAACTTTATATTGGGTTAATCAAAGTCACTGAAAATGATAACAGCTGTGTATTGACCACTAATTAACTCCTTCATGTCTTAAGACGTATAGGAACATCATAGGCTGCCTCCCCACTCTGATGCGAGCTCACACTGAACCTCTGACACAGTCATGACTCACTTGACGTGGATGCCCAGCGAGCGCTAGCATCTACAGGAAGTGATCATTTCTCCTGTTCACAGTCACGCCTCAGCACGGCGGTGAAAAAGAGAAGCGTTAGCGCACTGGAGTGATGAGGCGCCCTAAGGGGCAGTGTAAATAAAAGTGAAAGTAAAAAAACAGTTTTTTTCTTAAACTATGAAAAAAACAAACTACAGAAGTTCAAATCACCCCCCTTTTGCCCCATTGAAAATAAAACTGTTTAAAGAAAAATACACATATTTGGTACTGCCGTGTTCAGAAATGCTCGATCTATCAAAATATAAAATCAATTAATCAGATCTGTAAACTGCATAATGGAAAAAAAAGTCCAAATGCCAAAATAGCATTTTTTGGTTGCTGCAGCAGTGGAATAGAATGCAATAATGGGTGATCAAAACAGCATATCCACCCAAAAATGGTATCATTATAAATGTCAGCTCAAGATGCAAAATATATGGGTCACGGAAAATGGTTCCAAAAGTCCAATTCTTTTTCTTTACAAACGTTTGAATTATTTTCACCACTTACGTAAAAGTGAAAGTATGCATGTTTGGTATCTACAAACTCATACAAATCTGAGGCATCCTACACACACGTCAGTTTTACCATACAGTGAACATGATGAACAAAAATCCCTCAAAACAATCATGTAATTGCACTTTTTTTGCCCTTTCACCACATTTGGAATTTGTTTCTCATTTTCCTGTACACTATATGGTAAAATAAATAATGTCATTTGTTGCTGAAAAATTGGGGAAAATAAATCATAAAAGTAGTTTGTGATGCCACCTACGGTTACGGTATGGTTACCAATGCTCAGAACTACGGGGTGATGGTAGGGCAGCGAGATGATTATGCTTCCCGTAGGTGGAGCGGGATCCCCAGGGCAGTTGTGGTATATGGGAATTGCAGGACAATGTATGGAGGGAGCAGGATCAGGGGCTTCAATAACAGTCACACACAGGGTTGATGTTTCCGTACCTTTTACTGATGATTTAGGTATAGTCCAGGGTACAGACTCTAATAGTACTGGTCCGGGTGTCTGGTAACAGTTCAGGATCTCCACACCCGGCGAGTTATGAGGCCCCCCTTCTGCGCTGTGTGTGTTTTGGTCCAGCCTGTCTGAAGCTAATCCCTGACCCTTTGTTGTAGTCCTCACTTGTATGGCAGGCGGTGAGAGCCCTGCTGTTGGGCACTGCTGTACCCACTGCGGTCCCTGGCTCTGCTAAGTGGCTGTGCCTCAAGTGCTGCTGTGGCCAAGAGACCTGGAGTTTCCCTGGCTTCTGGTCTTTACTGCTGGGCTGACAGATCCCTTGCAGTTACAGACTTTGGTGTTCAGTTTAAGGTACTGTTCTTCCGGGGTGAACCGGTATGGCTCCACTCCCCCTGCTGCTACTACTCCTTGCCTCTGACTCTCACTCTAGGGTCCCTCAACAGGCTAACTCGTCTCACTGGTAAAGGCTTAACGCAGCTCTGTCACCAGGATGTCTTCACCGTTCTCCCTGGAACTGCACTAACCAACTCTGCCTCCAGGCCTGAATCTAAAGGGGACCTCGCCTGAACTCGGTTTGTAGAGTTCCCCCTTCAGGACTGGAGTGGAAGGTGTTGTGTGCGGGCTTACCTGATGTGGAGAGCCTTCTCTGTCCCAGGTGCATCTGTGGTAGCCGAACCCTGAGGTGCCACATTCCCCCCTAGTTAAATCCAGTACTCCTGGACTGAGAAACACAACATTTTCAAACATTAATAACAATAATGAATTGTACAAAGTCTTAAAAGTCAAAAATTACAAAAACCAATAGAACGGAAAAACAGGTGAGTAGTCCAAGTACCACACGATCTCAAGGGTTGATGAAAAGTCTGCATAGTTTTCCCCTGCAGATGAACAGCCTGCTCTTTTCCTTCAACAGTTGCTGTGCCTAAAGTGGGGCATCTGAGCCAAGACCTGAATCCGGTTGGCTTAACAGCTCTTTAACTAGACGAACAACCAGATTGCTGTCTTGCGTTTCTTTCCACTCGTGGTGAGGCAATGGGTTCAGCGTGGCCTCTTGGCGTTTGTCTTTAGCACATTGGGTACAGTTGGATACACTGTTGCAGTGAAAAGCCAGCAGCTCTATCTCTTCTGGCTCATCCGAGTCTTCTCCTGCATCTGGTAAGTGGGGCATTCTTGATAGTGCATCAGCGTTGGTGTATTTGCGACCTGCCTGGTGTTTGATGGTGAAGTCATAGTTTAACAACCGGGTCATCCATCACTGCTCCAATGCTCCTGGCTTCACAGAGTCCAAGGGTGTAAGTGGGTTTTTGTATGTAAAGACGTTAAGATTTGCAGCCGCTAGGTAGTGCTTGAACCATTCTGTGACAGCCCAGACCAAGGCTAGGAACTCCAGTTTGAACGAGCTGTAGTTTTCTGGGTTCCTCTCTGTAGGACAGAGCTTCCTGCTTGCATAGGCAATCACACGTTCTTTGCCCTTCTGCCCCTATGACAACACAGCTCCCAATGCCACGTTGCTGCCATCCGTGTACAGTACAAACGGTAGATTGTAGTCAGGGTAAGTCAGGATTTCTTCAACGGTCAGGGCCCACTTCTTCTGCTTGAAGGTGTTTTCTTATTTCTCACGCCATTCAAATGGAGGGCCGGAGGTCTTGCTCTTCTTGGTCTGGCCTACCAGGAGATCTTGCAAAGGCGCTGCCATCTTCATGAAGCCTCTTGTGAACCTCCTGTAGTATCCTACCAGCCCCAAGAACTGACATACCTCTCTGAAGGTTGTTGGTCTTGGCCAATCCTTGACAACAGTGACCTTTTCAGGGTCTGGTACCACACCTTCTGCGCTGACCACATGCCCGAGATACTGAATCTTCGGCTTCAGCAAGTGGCACTTTGATGGTTTCAGCTTCATACTAAACTTCGACAATGCTTCAAATATGTCAGCTAGGTGCTCCAGATGGTCTTCATACATCTTGGAATACACAATGACGTCATCAAGGTACTGAAGCACGGTCTCGAAGATTTGGTGCCCCAGGCAACACTCCATCAGCCTTTGGAACATTCATGGTGCATTGCAGAGTCCAAACAGCATGCTATTGAACTCCCACAGACCCATCGGCATCCTGAACGTGGTCTTCTCCCGATCTTCTTCTGCGATGGAAACCTGCCAATTCCCACTGATAAGATCTAAGGTGGAAAAGTAATTAGCAGCTTTCAGTGCAGCAAGTGATTCCTCAATGCTGAATAACGGATAAACATTTTTGTGTGTTATGTGGTTTATCTGCCTATAGTCAACACGCATCCTCATTGGGACATCTTTTTGTCTAACTAGGACAAGTGGAGCTGCCCAGGGGCTACAACTATCTCTAATAATCCCAGCCTCCTTCATTTCCCGTAACATGTCTTTGGCACCCTGATAGTGATGTCTGTATTTCTCTTTTATAGGTGGATGGTCTCCTGTGGGTATATGATGGTGTACCCCTTTTATCGACCCACGCTGATAGTGAGCTGGTGGTACAGGCCTGTATCTCTCTTTTATAGGTGGATGGTCTCCTGTAGGTATATGATGGTGTACCCCTTTTATCCACTCAAAGTCTAATGGATGCTTACTAAAGACCTGTTCAGATTCCTGCACTACCCGATAAACTCTGTGCTTTTGGTGAGTAGGGGTGGAATCAGTGCCAACATGCAGCTTCTGACACCAGTCCTCCAGCTGTCCCTTGGAGCTGTTGTCCTCCGCCAGGTTGGACAGAGTCAAGGGTTCCACTGTCTGGATTGAGTTATTGTTGACATTGAACAGCTTGGGAGCAGTAGCATAACTGGGCAGTTTGACCTCCTCTCCACAGTTTAAAATTCACACAGGTACCCTCACCTTGCGCACATCGGCTTTCTCCCCGGCTGTCAGGACTGGGGCCTACTATCTGAGTACATGGGCCCTACCATTGCCCGGTAATCCTGCCTTCTGAGGCCCATTGCTGCCTGACACAAGATCATCACTTCACTTCTTGGGGGCAACACAATGGGGTATGGGTCAGGTTCTGCAACTTGTTGGAGCAAGAAAAGAACCTCGCCTAGACAATTTTTAACAACATTAGTGCCTAGTATCATCATTGAGTTTCTTTCATGGCGATCAGTATCCACCACAATAAGTCTTTGGCCCTTTACCTCCACCCTCCCCACCTTTATTGTCACCTCTCTGAACCCCACTTGCGGTATCGGCTGTCCATTGACCACATATATAGTGAGGTCAGGGTCTGGGCGGGTGAGCTCAGACTCGGGCAAAAATCTTTTGTAAAAGATATGTGGGATTGTTTTCACCTGCAAGCTGGTGTCCAATAGAGCAGATGTGGGAATACCATTCAGCACGATAGATAGGACCGGACGTCCTCCCAAATATCTATCGCGCCAGCCTGATGGGCCTAGTCATCTCATTTCTGTGGGTCAGACCTCCGCCCCAGGGGTCGCTGGTGTAAAGTACATGACCTGGCAAGGTGGCCCGCCACGTTGCAATGGCAGCAGATGGGTTGTCCTGACGAGTCATAGTGGTCGCTGAGTCTTCCTCTGGACGACGGGTTCCTCCTTCCTCACATCCATGGGATGTTTTGGCCAACTGGATCCTCCCTGACGATTTGGGCCCCTGCTGAAGTTGCATGGCCTTTAAGAGCATGGCCACATCCCTTGACAGCTGCTGTACCTGGGAGCGCAAGTCATGAGAGGCAGCAGGTGTTACAATCTGTCCACTGGTTTCTGCTGTAGTTAAGGAAGGGGGTGCCACCTCCGAAGGATAGGTGATGGTTTGCCGCGGCTGAGGTGCGAGGTCTGTAGTTACAGGGGCTCACAGTGCTCTAATGGCTCTGTCCTTCAGAGTTGCAAAGTCTAGATTTGAGTTCTCCATGGCCCATGCAGCTGCATGTGATGAATTGGTGAATGTAGTCCCTCAATAAACTGTTCAATCAACATTTTATCTTCCTCCTGCACACTGTCAGGGTCTACCTGCTTTATGGCTTGCAGCGCCTCCTGGAGGCTCAAGGCATAGTCCCGTATGCTGTCCTGCGGCCTTTGCTTGCAGTTGTAGAACCTCATTCTTAGAACCTTATTCTAGCTTAGCTATGGTACAGGTTTCAAATGCAATTGTTAGCTTTGCAAATATCTGGGTTACAGTCCTTTTATCTGTGTCCAACCACGATTTGACCTCACGCTCGGTTGCACCCATCAGCTGCCCCAGCAAGACAGACATGAATTCATGTCCAGGACATTGTGCATCTTTTTTCTGAATTTAGCCAGAGTATATGGTTCCCCTGCATATTGTGGTAGCCATGCTGCTCTCGGGACTTATGGCAGAGCAAGCGTGATCAGGGCCATGGCTTCAGGTGCTGCAGCTGCTCCTGCGGCTGAGGACCCAGCCGGCGCTTCATACGTCTACGCTTTGAACTGCTGCATCAGCATCCCCTTGCGCTTCCATCCTTGCTCCCCCCTAGTTAATTTCAGCCAGTCCTTCAAAAGAGCAAACAGTCTCTGTCTCCTCAGGCGGGCAGTTGAGCGCTCTCGGGTATTTCTGGATCGTACTGCTGTGCTTTGTCGGCTGACGTCAGAGCGTGGGGCGGGGCTTATCTTCGCACCCTTTTGGCTGTTATGCCCCCATTGTTGCTCACCGTGTGGTGCAGTTATGGCAGCCCAATTACAGTCTAACACAGTCAATACATGGAGCATAGTACCCTGTCGGTAACGGGCACGGGATTCTGTTCATGACGCCATTAGTATCCAACCCCAGACGTTGATTCACAGCAGATGTCACTGGGGCCTGTGCCCGATCCTGTGGCCCTGGTGGTTGCTGAAAATTCGGGGAAAATAATAAAAATAAAATTAGTTTGTGACGCCACCTATGGTTCCGGTATGGTTACCAGTGCTGCGGGTCAGACCTACGGGGTGATGGTAGGGCAGCCAGATGGTTACACTCCTCGTAGGTGGAGCGAGATCTCTGGGGCAGTTGTGGTATATGGGAATTGCAGGACAATCTATGGAGGGAGCAGGATCTGGGGCCGCAATAACAGTCACACACAGGGTTGATGTTTCTGTACCTTTTACTGATGATTCAGGTATAGTCCAGGGTACAGTCTCTAATAGTATGGGTCTGGGTGGTCTGGTAACAGTTCAGGATCTCCACACTCATCGAGTTATGAGGCCTTCCTGCTGCACTGTGTGTGTTTTGGTCCAAGGATGAGCCCTGACCCTCTCTTGTAGTCCTCACTTGTATGGCAGGCGGTTAGAACCCTGCTGCGAGGCACCGCTGTATCCACTGCGGTCCCTGGCTCTGCTAAGTGGCTGTGTCTCAAGTGCTGCTGTGGCCAGGAGACCTGGAGTCTCCCTGGCCTCCGGTCTTTACTGCTGGGCTGACAGATCCCTTGCAGTCATGGACTCCGGTGTCCGCTTTCAGGTGCTGCTCCTCCGGGGCGAATCGGTATTGCACCACTCCCCCTGCTGCTACTACTCCTTGCCTCCGACCCACATTCTAGGGTCCCTCAACAGGCTAACTCATCTCACTGGTACGGGCTTAACACAGCTTCGGCACCAGGATGTCTTCACAGTCTTCCGTGGAACTGAACAAACTGACTCCGCCTCCAGGCCTGACTTTATAGGGGACCTCATCTGAACTCGGTTTGCAGAGCTCCCCCTTCAGGTCTGGAGTGGAAGGTGTTGTGTGTAGGCTTATGTAGTGGAGATCCTTCTCTGTCCCAAGTGTATCTGTGGCAACTGAACCCTGAGGTGCCAGCTATGATGTAGTTTCTGACTTACAACCAGTAAAAAGTTAAAGGCACAAGATGGTACCGCAAAACTGGAGCGGGCACAGAAAAGTATGAAAATGCCAGAAGGTGAGTATAAGACTAAGTGCGAGAGACTGGAAGCCATGACAGAGGTGATCAGTGTAGTGCTTTGCTGTTCTCCTAACCTTATACATGTCAGTACATATTATGCACCATCATATCATAGTACAGCAGAGGAGCCCAGCATGTGTTTATATCTGCTTGGTGACATGATTGCTATTTCAAAACAGAACACCCTTGTTACATAGGATGATATATCAGGGGCTGGATGGTAATATGAGCATAGGGTCGGTGGCCATTCTCCCTGCATTGCCCCCTCTCTATACAGAAGTGTGAAAGAGCGGGAATGTAGGATGATCCTGCAGCTCCCAGGATTCCACGCCCCTGACACACCTCCTGATCACTGCAGTTGCATGAAGCTGTCAGGCTGAAATGTTATGTCCCCTGAGGGAGGGGGGGTTCAGAGCAGAGGAGCAGATGTGATTTTATAGATTTATAAGCGATCTATAGATCCTAGAACTACAGTATACATCTCGGCTTCGTTATGTAGGAGGGCAGGGACTGTACTAAAAAGTTTTCTCTCCCCGGAGTTCCCTTTTAATATTAGCTTCTATAAAACAGAACTTTTAAACCATTATCATTTGCATTATTTAGGACTCTATTGTGTGGTATTATACTTTGTTCATATGTGTTTTTTGGACAAATACAAACGGTAGAAAATAAAAATAAGAAAAGAAAATTCAGCTTTGAGCAGAGGTTGGATCAGATGACCCAGGAGGTCCTTCCAGCTGTACCATTCTATGAAAAGAAACCCTTCAGTAATGATACCAGAATAGGAGTTCCATTGTTTCAATCATTTTGATTTGTCTAAGATTTGTCAAGACAAGAGCCATCCTATCTCCTCTGATCAAACGATACTTACAATTATCGGGTGTAAATCTTATTTCTATCTTTTATTTACAACCGCTTAACGAATGTTGGTGAAATAAGTGATAAAACTAATTCTTGTTTCCTGTCTCCTGTTTACAATATACTTTAGATTTTTTGATTATTGTAAACTATGTTAAAACGGCAGGAGCCAGATCTAATTTATTTCCTATTACCGTCACATCACAGAAGAATACACATGTACCAGTGGCAGAATATAACAAACAGACAGTGAAATTTTGATAATCAGATAGAGCTTTCCCAGCTCTACAAAGAACTCTGACCTCCCTCCTGTTGTTCCGTTCCCCGGAGACAAATGGTGTTATTCAAAGAAACTAATTTTGTTTTGCCATCACTGTGTTAGCATTTTTTTTCTTATAACTGAAAGCAATTGAATGCAGACATCTGCCCGGTGCATGCTGTTGTCTCCCCCCTCCAGCCCTTCCCAGATCACTGGCACTGGCAGAAGTTGTGCTGCAAGTGCAAATCTAATATATATTTAGCAGCGAATGATAAGAAATCAATAGGCGTTCTTTGCGTAGGAGCCAGCGGAAATAGTGTTTCCCATTTGGGGTAACGTGTTTGGTACGTGCTGCCTTTGCCGTCTGACATCTCCGAAACGCGGTACAATTAATGATGTATTTGCAAACAAACCGTCTTCCTCTAACGCTCACTGAAGAGTGGGAGTCTCCTATGGGGTGTCTCGTTCACATCACATGCTTATTTTTTTAATTTCTAGAGCAAGGTTGGTGACAGCTGTAGAAGTCTGTATTTTCTGAAGAGCAGCATGATGGTAGAGAGGAGCCGGGCTCCTGGGGGAGATCTAATGGTTCCTCTCCTTCCTGCACAGAGATAAAGACTTATAATAAGCGTGTATGTTCACCATCTGGCTCTGTGCATGTGGTCCTTATGGAGGCGAAAGCGGCACAATCTGTAAATGATCAGGAGCCATAGAACACCCTCCAGAGAATCCACGATGCAATCAAGGTGACAGATGGCATGGACACTGCTGTGGCCTTACAGAGAAGAACAAAATCACCTTCAATAAACTCTGACTGGAATGGGCACGAGCACCTCAAAAAGTCAGTTTGTCAGTCAAACTGCGACAGCAAAGCTGCATTGAGGGAAACATAGCGGCCAGCTCTCTGTTTTCAATCGTTTCCATCTGACTAAGCCTGAACTATGATCTTTTTTTTTTTTTTTTCCTCCGACAAATTGTCCTCTCTGTTTAGCTGAAGCCGGCCAGCAAATTACCAGATTCATAGTTTTATTGAAGGAAATTGAAAACATGATGTCCTCAATTCTAGGGACAAACAGCTGGCAGGTGTTGTGACGTACGTAACATCTAATGGACCCCCCTGATTTAATGATCATCTCATATGGCGCGCGTGAAGTCGCTCTTTGTGAAGCATCTACGTCCAACTCTACATTGATTAATGCTTGTCATCATTGAAATACTGACACCAAAACAAGTATTAGTCCCGATGACGTCTTATTGCATTTCAGTCGCTTATTGAATGGAATGGTTTCTTCTTTCAGTATTTTGTAACAGATTTTTGCACAATTAATTGTACAATTTTAGCCTGAAATATAAAGTCATTAATCATGTGTTTTTTAGTTTTCTTAAAGCATTCATATTGGGATTTTATGACTCTATCTATCTATCTATCTATCTATCTATCTATCTATCTATCTATCTATCTATCTATCTATTTCTTTCTCTCTTTGCCCAACATCATATAATCATATACATATAGATTTGGGACTTATTTGCTATGCAGACGAACACTGCATTTATCAGGAAGTATTGCACCCAACTTACAATGTGTTAAGTTTGTGCTGATTCCATTATTCTTCTCGATAGATAGATAGATCATAAAGGAAAATGTAAGAAAAGTAATTGCATGACTAATATAGATAAAAATCATAACGATAACAATAGTACCTATCAAATAAGGAGGACAAATTGCATAAAACATAGGGAAAAGTACAAAAAAAAAAAGTGCAGTTTAAAGTCCATTGTGAATCAAATATATAGATTTATTGTTAAATTGCACAGAAGTGAGGTAGATAATAAATGATAGATAATTAGATAGATAGATAGATAGATAGATAGATACAGTAGATAGGTACCGTAGATAGATACCATAAGGGCGTCACATGCTACGATATCATTAAAGATATCACTGAAACGTCACAGGTTTTCAGTCACTCTAACGACGTCGTTGCGTGTGACACGCCGATCTTACGAGTGATAAGTGGTCTGATTGTACATCACAGATATGAGATTTTGACCCCACATCAGATGATGTCGATCATGCAATCTGCTGCATCGTTCTGTGTGACACCGCCATAACGATCTCCTTTATGATTTCGCCTATTCACAACATTGACAAGCATCAGTCGCTGGTTGTGTGAACGATACCTGCACGTAACATCATTGCTGCGTCATGAACGATATTTATACATGTGACACCTCACTAACGATGTTGTCCATGAGCGCGAACCCCTGAAATCGTACGTGTGACCGCTCACAAAATTGTAGTGTGTGACGGCCCCTATAGATAGATAGATAACATAGGCGGTCGTCACACACTACGATTTTGTGAGGGAACTCAATAACGATGTCAGGGTTAAGGCTCGTGCTCAACATGTTAGTGAGGTGTCACATGTATAAATATCGTTCAGGACGCAGCAGCGATGTTACGTGCAGGGATTGCTCACACAACCAGTGACTGATGCTTGTCAATGATGTGAATAGGAGAAATCGGTCAGGAGATCGGTTATGGTGGTGTCACACAGAACAATGCAGCAGATTGGATGATCCACATCGTGTGATATGGGGTCAGGTTCTGTATATAACGATCTGACCACTTATCGCTAGTCAGATCAATCTGTCACACGCAACGATGTCTTAGGAGCGATGCCAAATCAAGCACTTTCCAGCGATATCTTTACATAAATTGTAGCGTGTGACGCCCGCCATAGATAGATAGATAGATAAATAGATAGATCGATAGATAGATAGATAGATAGATAGATAGATAGATAGATAGATAGGGCCACACCTGCGTTTTTTTTCAAATCCTGATCCGGTTTTGAGCTTTTAAAAAGCTCCAAACCGGAGCAGGAAACGCTCCTCATAGGAGCTCATTATGGTAACCAGATTGCTTTACAAGCAATCCGGTTACCGGCTCCGGAGCTGCAGCCTGCGTGAAAAATCATGCAGGCTGCAGTTTTCGGAAAGGTTCTAGCCTTCGCAATGCGGTAACCGCATTGCTCAGGATGTGTAATACTGAGCAATGTGGTTACCGTATACTATGCTTATCCCGGCTGGCGCTGGCTGGCAGGGACAATGGGGTACTTGGAACCAGGTCCTCTCATCATCATCTGATGCTGCGGGATGTCACGGTGTGGTGATCCGGTCCATGATCCCTTCAACGGGTAAGCAGTTAAAAGATGAAATTGGAAAAATGGATAAAAGAAAACAAAGGAAAAATAAAAGAGTGTTGTGACGCCACCCGTGGAATGCAGCAGGTATAGCCGCTGCTGCAGTCGGGTCCTCTGGGGATGATGGGAGTAGCAGCTAGGATATTAAGCCCTCCACGGGCAAGTTCCCAGGGCAACTGTAGTCTATGGATATGCAGGTCTCATTGGGGTCCAGTGTGCAGTGTACGAAAGAACTGACAGACACAAGGGTAACAGTCTCCTTTACCTTTACTGTTGCGAGTATTTGGTTCACTCAGGGCACAATTCACAAGCGGTGTTAGGGATTCGGAGCCTGGAAGCAAGTTGGGGCTTTCCACACCTGAAAAAACTCACCAAAAATTAGCCATGTTAAATATCCATTGCACCTAGCAGGAGGCTGCTAGTGTCTAAATACCTGTGCTGAATCTCCTGCAACCTAAACGATGGTGGTGGTTGTGGCACCTCCGACCAGCCATGCTAACAGGGAGGTAATTAGTGGTATATGTAGACACAAGGTTACTATTGGGTGTCAGTCACACTGGTATATATGATGCATAGTGTCAGAATGCAGCCTATTGGTCACGCCCATGCTGTTAGATCAGGTGGGCTGCTCCGCACCATATACCTGCATCAGAGGTGACAGATACCCCCCAGAGGGCTCAGACTCAAACTGCAAGAGGTGAAAGGGTGCAATAAACACTAAAGATGAAGATGTGAGGTGTAAGTGGATATTTTGACCAAAATACGTAAGCTTGTAACCCATGCCAGGGGCCCTCACGCTTATGAGTCCCAACCATATGTTTCCTAGCCATATGTTTGTTTAGTAAAAAAAAAAGGGAAGTGCAGCCAGGTAAGGCAAGACGGTTGACAAAACACTCATACATATGCACACACCAACCCTAAGCCTAGGACTGTTGGGCAAGGGGTGGCAGGTGTTAAGAGTAGTGGGGGTGGAGTGTAGAGTAGCATTGACAAAGTGAGTGGAGAGACCAACACTAGAAAACCCAAGAACACACAGTGGTAGATAGATTTCCCAGGAGGAGTTGTTCCCTGGAGGATGCAGAATCTTGAGAGGCACAGACCATAGGAGAAAAAGCTCGCTCCATAGCCAGAGGCAAGGGAGACTGCAGCCGCAAGCAGAGACACCCCACAGCTGAAGAAAGGTGGGAGGACAAGGGCCCGGCAGTCACACACATCTTAGCTGACCAGAGGAACCCTGAGCTGAAAGAGTGACAGGCAGAGGTGCCTGGTGATCCCACAACCATACCTGGGACCCTGGAGGCTAGGCTGCTCCAGCCAGAGAGCTGGCTCTATAGAAGTGACCGGGGGTACTTTAGGACCTTAATCACAGGACAAACCGGGCGTGGGACAGGTGCTTTATGACCTGCAGCCTAACTTTCCACCACAGTCTAAGCACATAGTCAGTGGTGACCCTGACTGAGAGGGAAACATTCACCCAAAAGCCCGAGATGACCAGACTGAACCCGTGGGTGAGATATTAAAGGAGAGACTTCATGGGCCTGAAAGCACTTAGAGGGAGCAACACGGAGGAGCCACCTAAGCTGCACAGTCTAGTAACCCGGGGCAGTGCTGAAGTGTTTGAGAGTGACTAAAGAACTGTAAACTGTGTAAACTGCTATTCAAAGACCAAGTAAAGTACCCAGTAAGCTCATCCCTGCCTAAGACTGTTCCTTTCTAGCGCTGCATACCAGGACAACCAGCTCCGTGGAGAGCTGCAGCTTTGAAGTAAGTGCACTACATCCAGTACAATCCCTCACAAGGCTCTTCCAACACTACTACACCTGCCCTGGGGACCCTCAGCCCTACCCGAGGAGGGCTTACCATCCACTCTGCCCCAAGTCACTGTCCCCAACAGGAATACAGTAGCAGTGGTTCTATTAACCACATACCCCAGGTGGTGTCATGACAAATCCCCTGTAAATATTGCCTTTTGGACTGATCCCAGGTCACGGGACCGGGTCACAACTACCGTGATACCCCAGAGAGATAGCACCGGCCTGGCTTCTGAGTACCCCATAGAATGGGGGTGCCTCAGCTCTTCTGGCGTCACAAACAGGATACCGTGCCCGTTAAAAACGGGTACTGCGCACCTAAGGAACTTTATTGTGCTTGTGCTTGGACAATGTAAAACGAATCCCCATAATGGCGGCCCTAAAAGTCTGACGCAATGTGCTTGGTGCTGCCCCTTGTCGTGGACCGAGCCAGCCAGGAGCAGGAAAAGAAGATCCTGCCATTGCCATCCTTTGCTCCGGGGGAGCGCAATGCCGTCAGCGCGGCAAGAATCGATGATGCCCCAGGAGAGGGAGGGGAGAGAACACAACATGGTGAGCGGTGGCCATTACTGTATGTAGACCTCCGAACGGAAACAGAAGAGTACCCGGACATGGATACTAGGAGGGAGATATTAAAGCTGATCCTGATGGGTCCACGGCAGTGAGGAGCGGTGGAGGAACCCGGGCGTGGAGCGCAGCAAGAGTCCCAGAGAGAGAGCGGCACCCGAACGGGTGGTTGCAGCCCAGAATACCGGCCTGCAGGAGAGTGCACTGGGCTGATGCAGATGAGTGACCTATTGGGGGCTTTGGAGGAGAGTTGACCAGGCCTGCAAGAACCGATGATTCCAGCGCCGCCAACACATGATGTGAGAGAGCGAGGCACTTACGCCATGAAGGTCAAAAGACTTGTTTTAAGAGGGGTTGCAATGGCTGAAGCACCAGATGAGAACCCAGATCCAACAGATGCAGCAGTCCCAGAGCTACGACCCGCAGAGGCAGCAGAAATCCCGGCAAGGATGCAGACTTTAAGTCAAGGAACTCAGACGTCCTTACATGGATGGCCGGAATTGTTCAGCACCTATTGAGAACGTTTCATGTGCGCGACAGGAGACTTTGCCATGGAAAGTGCCAAAGAAGTAGAAGGAGTAACTGAACCCGGGACAGCAGAACTTGTAATTGAGAATGTGATCTTTTCCTTGGTCCCCATCCTTTTCCTGAATGCATATATAGGTTTTTCCCTTTTGCTTGATAATGTTTTTGAAAGACTTTGATGCCATGGACAATGTATGGTGCGCACTTTATGTGTATATAGTTGAGTACCCTGAGTGCTCTCTATTGGTTTTATATGCAGAGGTTTTAATAAGAGAATAAATGTGAACTACCCGGGAGAATTTAGTGCACACACGGGTTGAGGAACTGGATTAACCGCCATAGATATTAGTTTAGGGACAGAAAGTGCCTGGGGTGGTAAGAAAAGCCAGGCCTCCTAAGCCAAGACACCTGTAGGTACTGTGGACTCTTTTTACACTTTTTGAGAATTGGACTCATGTGAACTTAGCACTTTCTTTTAATTGATGAGGTATTTGTTAAGTAACGTTCAAGATCGTGCCTCCCGGAAGGGAAGAAATGTTAAAAATGTTATTGTTATGCATAAAAATAATTGAGTTTACTGTGGTATCGGCCAGCACGAGGACGCTCTGAGATTTAGCTCTGGGGGAATGTGGCGCCCCTGTGACCAGGTGGCCACAAAGGGAAGTGCAGTCAGGTAAGGCAAGACGGTTGACAAAACACTAACACAGATGCACACACCGACCCTACGCCTTGGATTCTAGGTTGGACAAGGGCTGGCAAGTGTTAAGAGTAGTGGGGGTGGAGTTTAGAGTAGCATTGACAAAGTGGACTTTGCACTAGAAAACCGGTGGTTCTATTAACCACATATCCAGGGTGGCATCACGACAAATTCCCTGTAAATAACCCCTTTTGGACTGATCCCAGGCCACGGGACCGGGTCACAACTACCGTGATATCCCAGAGAGACAGCACTGGCCCGACTTCCAAGTACCCCATAGCCTGGGGGTGCATCATAAGTAAGAGTGGTCTCTCCAAAACGTATGTTACAGGGCCCCTTTGGGCCTTCACCAAACTCCAGTTTGCTACCTACTGCAAACCCTCTGAACATTTGAATGTAGGGCAGCAGGATAACATGGTGGTGGAGGAGGAGCAGAGGAGATGGAGGAGGATGAGGGTGAAGCCCAATGCTACAATGGGTATATTGTAAACTGCTATGGAATATGTATTTGGGAAGAACAGCCCTAATGTTAAAGAGCGGTCCCTGCAAAACACATGTTACAGAGCCAACTGAGGCCTCTGAGGTCAAAGAACAACATACCTACTGGTACGTTGTAGCTGGCCTTATATAGTGCTGGGGAATAGCTAACTAAAAATGATGTATGACAGAGGGACCTACAAAATGTTTGTCAGGGTCCTCCCAATTGTAAAAGGCGAAAAAAGCCACAACAGTACGTGTGAACAAACGCTAAGAGGGATATTTTTTGTGTCTCTGGTTTATTTAGCCTTATATACAAGTGATTATGCAGGAAAAATTGTTTCTGAACCTTTTTGACCTGTTAAATGCAATTTAGGTTAGGTTTGGTAGTTGGCCTTATGTATCTGTAATGGTACCTTTACACGCTGCTGCGGAAGGTTGGAAACAACCGGGTGTCGGAGACAAATGTATCTTGCACCGTCAAAACAACCCGAGGTAGCGGCGTGTAAACTAGGTTGTTGCCACCTGTCACTGTCGACACCTGTTTCAGAGCAGTGCTCTAAAACAGGTTGGTTTCAACCCAATGGTAGCGGCATCAAAATAAGGAACAGGAAGGTTTTTTCATCACATAGCTTACTCCGTGGGGCGTGACACAGCCTCCGGGATACCGCCCCCCTTCAGCGATCATTGGTGACAGCTCCTGCGTTACGATTGGTTGTCTCTGCATAGGGTGGCATATTTAAGGAGCTGACCTGTCACACTAAACAATTGCAATAGCATCATGTATTAGCCAGCCTTCCTGCGCTGCCTGGCCAATCATGATGCTATTGCATTGTTCAATCACAGTACGAGCGTCTCGTAATCCACGACTCTGGCACGCCTATGTGTTGTCCCTGCTGCCCCAGGTCCTCCCATATTACCTTCTGTAGCGGCGTGTAAATGAGGGAAGGTGCTCTACAGAAGGTAACCTGTGGCACCCGGCGGTGCCTCCAGAGATAGATTAAACCTTCTGTAGAGCACCTTGTAGCGGCGTGTAAAGGCGGTGTCGGGTACCGTTTGCAACCGTTGGAATGTGCTCGTGCACGTGAGACACCCGGTTGTTTCTAACTTTCTGTAGCGGTGTGTAAAGGTACCATAACAGCGGCATAATCCTGCAACAAAATTATTCCCACAAACCATATGTGAGTCAGCAATGCATGCAGGCTTATTCTCCAGGCTCTTCCCATTCTGTTTCAACCTTTTCCTCAGGCCCCCAGACCTCTTTGTAAGGTCCAACAGAAAATTACTTGCATTTTCCATTGACTTACATTGTACTGGCTATTCGGAACAAATATGCAATTATTACAAAGTGCTTGTAACGAGTATAGCAATTAAAAATATTACGGTACTCGCCTATCACTACCCATAACGATAAGTGCATGCTATCAGATTAAATTTCCATAGACATCCCAAAAATCTGCACACTTTTCCTTCTGAAAACAACAATCTCCCTTTTTAGTATGGATTTCTAAAACTCCTAAAAAAGCAGAAACAAAAAACTAACAAAATAAAACCGCCCTGTGAGAAGTTAAATAATTTGGGCCTGTCAGTTTTCCCAACAGGAAGATAATTGCATTCCGTATAAAATAAACCTTTTTCTTAGAAGTATACTATGTTACTACTACTTCCTTCTGGTGTGCAATTTTGATTGTGATGGGGCCTTGATGATTATGACTGTAAAATGGAAATGAACATACAGTCATAGCCAAAAGTGTTGGCACCAGTGAAACTGTTCCACAAATGAAATATATTTCCCAGAGAATTATTCGTATAACACGTGTTTTTATACACGTTTATTTTCTATGTGAGTCTTGAAACAAAAAAAATGCAGAGAGAAAAGGCAAATTGGACATAATTTCACGCAAAGCTCAAAATATAGACTGGACAAAATAGTTTAGCAGATAGAAAACAAGCGGTGTCAGAGGTTTGGAGCGCTAAAGAAACCACGGGTTGGTGATTAAATTACCAATAATTTATTGCACGAACAGCAGGGGTCCAGTAAGCCAAAACGCGTTTCGACGCACAGATGCGTCTTTCTGTGCGTCGAAACGCGTTGTGGCTAACTGGACCCCTGCTGTTCGTGCAATAAATTATTGGTAATTTAATCACCAACCCGTGGTTTCTTTAGCGCTCCAAACCTCTGACACCGCTTGTTTTCTATCTGCTAATCTCTTTCTCCCTTGTTGGGAGTGCGGTGTGTGAGCTGCTCTAAGATCCACAGTACCTGGCAGTACATCATAAAGACCCACCCTTGAATGATCAACTGATACACAGTGTGGAGCTGGGATGGAAGCCAGTGCAGCGAGTCTGCCTCTTCGGGTTGAGGAGTGAAGGAGCCCACCTCCATCTCCAGAGGAACTAAGGAGCCGACCACCAGGCCCGGAGTATCTGAGGAGGAGGCAATATTGGCCCTTGTCACTACAGTGATCCACATTAAGCCATCAGTCTGGTTGTGCGGGGTGTTGCACAACCAGTAAAGGTTAGTGCAAACATAGTAAAACCGTGTATTAAGTTCCTCCAGTTGCAGTGTGGCGCAATATCTGTTTTTTCTTTTGGACAAAATAGTTGGAACATTGTTTCGTTCATACATGGAAAGTAACAGATGTGGGCAATATGAAAATCACACCTGAAATCAGATAAAAGGGGAGAAGTTGACTTTGCATTGTGTCTGTGGTTCCCACACTAAGCATGGAAATCAAAAAGAGGAGAAGAGAACTGTCTGGGAACTTGGGAACCAAAATTGCAATTTTTCAATAATCTGAAGGTTACAATTGTATCTACAGAGGTCTTCTTCCTTTGTTAATGGTACGCAACCTAATCAAGAAGTTTACAACCTATGGCACTGTAGCTAAACACCCGGGAAGTGGACAACAGAGAAAAATTGATGAAAGGTTGCAATGCAGGAAAGTCTAGATGGTGGATAAGCATTGCCAATCAAGTTACAAAGAAATTCAAACTATCCTGCAGGCTCTGGGTACATTACTGTAAGTGTGAACTACCTGTCATTATTTGAATGAAATGAAACGCCATTGAACAATTCCTTTGTGCAATGCATCTTGGACGCAATAAGAGTTACTGCTGTGTTTTATATCTGTTGTGCTGAGCTGTCAGTAGTTGATTGAAAGCGCAGGCTTTCATACTGGTTCTGGGAGGTGCTGGATTGCTCAGGTGTTCCATCTTCCCTGATTGCTCTACTACTTTACTGAGCAACCTCCCCCAGAATCCTGCCAGTCATATATTCCATTTGAAGTGGTGTTTGGCCTGCACGTCTGTGTCTGTTTTGTTCTGATCTTTGTTACCTGACCCCTGGACTGTTGCTTGATTTCCCTTTGTCTGCTTCTTGTACTTGTTCTAACCTCCTGGTATTTTGACCCCTGTACCAGGACCTCAATGCACCCCAGTTTTCCTATTAGACCAAAAGCAGTCAAAGGCCCTCCTAATATAATCAAAAATCCGACTAGACCAACAACTCAGGATTAAGGCCAACTATAATATTCAAATATAAGCTTTATTGAATCCAACTTAAAAACAACATGTATCACTTATAATAGGAGATGCTAAAAGAAACAGCTCACAAGTTACAAATAAGTCCCTCATCACTGAATCCGGCAGTTGTACCAATAGAAAGTAGAAACAAATTTATCAAACAATTGAGACCAATGTCACAAACAATGCCTATATATAAATGTATATGGCAATTTATTAATCCTCTACATAAAATGTATAACAAGTTGATGAGTAGAATTTATTCATTAATTAAAAATCCATCAAGTAAAAAAAAAATTTCAGTTCGATATGCCTCAAAAAATTCTCACATCATTAGTAACAAAAATAATACATACACGGTTCTTCTATTAAATATCACCATAAGTATAATGATTAAGGATGAGTGAATAGTGAAATATTTGTAATTGTTACATTCGTAACGAGTAGTTTGTAACACTTGTATATGTGTTCCGAATAGTGAATACAATGTAAGTCAATGGGAAACGCTGACCCAATGAAGAGGTCTGGGAGGACTGTAAAGAGGTAGAGTTATGTAACACAATTTTTGCTCCTGCCTTCCATATTTCAACTGCATATATTTAGAGACTATGGAAAAACTACTACATTCAGCACAAACTTTGATTTCATGACCACAGCCCAGAAAAATGTCATATTTATTGTGACAAAAAAGAAAATTACACTATGTAACAATTTTTTTTTCTTTGTTCCTGGGTACAAAGTATTCCTAAAACAAATAGAAAATAGTTGTTGTTCCACAAAAACTTTGCTTCTGTGATCAGGACAATGACATTTTGAAATTTGTCTGTTTTCAGGAGACTTCTCAATTCATGTTCAATACTGAGACAATGCCATTGTCCTGATCACAGAATTAATGTGCTCAAACTGCATAGGAACAGTATGTAGGCATAATGTAGACTATGTCTGCATGCTCTTCTGCCATACAGCTGTCTTCTCTGAGTGTCAGAATCTAGTGGAGATAGATAGATAGATAGATAGATAGATAGATAGATAGATAGATAGATAGATAGATAGATAGATAGATAGATAACTAGAAAAAATACTCTGCAGCACTCAGTTGCTACCAATGATGTACATATGCTAATAAGCTATATATATATGAGAAAAAAGTTAAAAACGTACGTTTTTTCAAAAAACTCAAAATCTTATTTTTTATTTCTGAAGTTCTTGGTACACACATTGGCCAATGTCTGTTTGCTCGTCGACTGCGACAAAGTGACTTCAGGTCCGACGAGTCCTATCGCTGACACCCAAGTCCTCCTTGTCCACCCTACCCCACTACTAAGTGGGAGGACACCATCTAGACCCTAGATCACCTGTAGGCAACGAGGGTGCAAGTTGCAGCAAGGAGCCAGCCACTCCACAACATACAAACCAGAAAAAAACCAGAAAAAAAAACAGAAGTCACTTTGTCGCAGTCGACGAGCAAACAGACATTGGCCAATGTGTGTACCAAGAACTTCAGAATAAAAAGATAAGATTTTGAGTTTTTTGAAAAAACGTAAGTTTTTAACTTTTTTCTCATATATATATAGCTTATTAGCATATGTACATCATTGGTAGCAACCGAGTGCTGCAGAGTATTTTTTTCTAGTTATTTGATCCAGCAGCCTGCTGGTACCGGTTCACATTAGTCTGTGAGTGCTATGCAGTTGTTTTTTTTTTTTTTTTTTTCTGTTTTAGATAGATAGATAGATAGATAGATAGTAGAATAGGTAGATCAGGCTTACCAGTTCCCCGCTGCTGCTTTGGGGGCCACCCATTAAGGTTCATGCATATTCACTGCAATGACCGGCAACAACCAATCACAGGCGCTCACACTCTGCAATCAGACTGCATTTCCACAGCCTGAACAGTGATTGTGCTTGGTTGCCATACACATTAGTGTATGGCAACCAAACTGCCATCATAGTATGTTAAATAAAAAAATAATTAAAAAAGCACGTGGGGCTTCACAGTATTTTTCAGTGTAGCCCAGTGAAAGCGGACTGCTGCGAGCTGTCACCCTCAGCTGCGCAATTTTACTTTGACTGGCAAAAAAAAATGCATGGGCTGTATGCTATTTTTAATTGCCAACCAAGGTAAAACTAGTAGCTGGTGGCTGGTACTCTCAGTGGGGTGAGGACCCATTGTTATAGGTCCCCCCACACTAAAGAATAGCAGCCCACAGCCACCCCTGACAATGGCGCATTCATCATAGAGCCATTTCCCCACACTTTACCAGGGTTTTCCAGTGGCTCTGGTAGCTGTGACATGCTAGGTAATAAGGGGTTAATACCAGCTTAGTAATTTCAGCTTGTATTAAGGCCTGAGATTCTTAATGTCAGGCCAAGTTAGACCCGACCATTAATCTCAAATAAATGGAGAAAAAAGACACAACACAGAGACAAATAATTTTGTTATAAATAAAAACACAGAGAAACTTAGTGACTCCATCTTTGTTACCCCTATCCCACCCTCATACCCCTCCACGATCCTCATCTTCTCTCTTCCTGGATTCACACAGCTCTGCTACATCAAACACCATAGGGAAGAAGAAGATGTCCGCTCTCTGTGGTCTCTGATCACTGATTGACAGTGCTGAGACCTGCGGTATAGTAAGCGGTGAGGTCACTGTTGCCGCTCTTAGCTGTTACTATGGCAACGGTGACCTCAGCACTATTAGCAATCACTATGGCAAAGGTGACCTCATTGCTTACTATACCGCAGGTCTTAGCACTGTCATATAGTAGGCGGTGAGGTCACCATTGCCATAGTAACTGCTAATAGTGACCAGCCTTCTATTCATAGAATAAACAAGTTGGATACATTTTGCAACATCTATCTTTTTCTATTCTTCAAGAACAACCTCTTGTAGAGCCTGGATACTGAATGGAGAGTGATGCTCAATTAGTCAGAATTTTCCAAAGATATTTGGTTGGGTTCATATTAGGAGTAGAGATGAGCGAATTTTGCTCAAACATGTTTGCCAATTTCAAATTCAGCAAAAACCCGGCCAATTCGAATCGTCACCTCAAATTCAAACGTTTGGCTTAAAATCCAGGAAAATCGGCGAACGTTCGGTAATGCTTCAGATGTTTGTGTAGGTTAATTTAGGACAGAAGCATTTTTGCAAATGCTATAATGCTTGTGTTCTACGTTATCCTACACACACAGACAGACAGGTCACGCTGCTTGATTTAGCCAGTCCATCTTCCCACGACCCTCTGGTGTTGGCAAACATTCAGTGAACGTTCACCATATAAGTCGTCAAACACCAACATTTGGTGAACAAATCCGAATGTGAACACTGTGGTGTTCGCTCATCTCTAATTAGGAGACACTTGGACCCTGAATAACTTTCTCACTGTTCTTCAAAAATGCAACAGTCTTAGGCCCCTTTCACATCAGCGTTTTTTTCAAATCGCGGCAGATGCAGTGAAAAAAACGCATCTGCCGCGATTACCGCATACCGGCTGCACTTGCGGCACGGTTGCAGCGCGGTTGCGGCAAGCCCCATACAATGTATAGGCGGGCTTGCGGTAGGTCCGGCAAGTGCGGTTTTGGCACTTGCGGCAGGTGCGGCCGCGAAAAAAAAAAACGCTTCAACATTAGTGCCACTGTGGAAGAGCCCGGTAACTACGCCAAAGTGCTCTCATCTTACCGGGTCCTACGCTAACACTCTATGCTGTGTACTACTGCTTGGAAGTACCCTTCCCCCGCCCTGTAGCTACACCTGCCCCTCCATTTTGCTGTAGCCTAGGACCTGGGACACACCATCCCAGCTGATTTTAACTGCATTCACACACTTATAAATTCATCCAAGCAGTAGTACACAGCATAGAGTGTTAGCGTAGGACCCGGTAAGATGAAAGCACTTTGGCGTAGTTACCGGGCTCTTCCACAGTGGCGCCAATGTAGAAGCTTAGTCTCTCTTTTTCTTTTTTCCAGTGCAGTATTTACTGTGATCCTATTTCATATATCCCCTTTAGCTGTACATATAGCCCTGTGTTTCATTGTTATCCCCTAGTCATTAGCCATTTGCTTTTCCACATTCATATTATGTTTAGTGTTGCAGCAATTTCTCTTTTTGTAATATATTGTTTTTTTTGCTTGCACCTTAACATTGGTGTTGCCAGTCCCTTCCTTATATATAATATTAGACTTTGATACACATAGACAAGCTGCTTATTTTTCAGCAGCACAGCTCTCTGCTAGGACAGGCTGATCTCCTCTTGTAGTCTCAGCCAGTCCATTAGCACAGTTTCAGAAGGGGTAATCAGAACATTCCATCACACACAGCACTGTCTCTTAAAGTGGCTTAGCACTTACACCCCTACAATCACAGTGCTGAATTCACAGCTACATTGCTCAGTACTGCTGTATAATGTCTTCCATACTGCTGCTTCTTCTGTCTGTGTGTACTGTGCTAGTTTCCAATTAGTCCAGAGAGAGCAAAAATTAGAGATAGATCCTGAAAAGGGGGAAACAGGCATTCAAGAAAGGTTGCAAGTCATATAAAAGCCAGAAGTGTTCATACAAATGACATACTCTGAAAAGTTAGCTAAAATGGCAGGTGTGCTTGAAATTATTCTTTCTTTTTTGGTTTAGTGCAAACAAACAGCAGAAGGTTTGCAAATGTTGCTAGTAAACCAAATCTGCAATAGTGTTTGAACCATTTTGATTGTAACTTTATATGTACAGGAATAAAGCTCATATAAATTCATTATGGGAGAAGCAAAATATGAATTTCAAATTTGCACCGCATATTGAGTAATTCCTATTGCACGTCTAACATTACTTAGGCCGGCTTCACACCACAGTTTTGGTCTATCAGGTTCTGTCCGATGTTTTGTAGCAAGCACCGGACAGAACCTGACAGAATTGGAGGGCAAATATTCTCTCCGGTCCTATTTTCTGCCAGAATCAGCAGATCACAGGACTCAGGAGCTGTCCCTGCTGAAATTTCAAAATTTCAGCTAGCGGGAGCTAGCCACGGTCCTGAAATCTTTGCAGGGGACGCTCCAGATGCTGAAGTTCAGTGTGGCTTCAGCACCCGCCGTTCGGGAACCTGAAGGATTCTCATGTTAGGGGAATATGGGAGAATCCTTTAAATAGTCTTTCTCCAGCAGTTCTTAAAGGGAACCTGTCACCTCCGAAAAGCCACCTAACCTATCAATACATGACCCTGCACCTTCCTATTACCATTATAACTATCCCTCTCTATGCTAAATGCTTGCTTTCAATCTGCTAAAAAACATTTTTATACTTTCTAATTGTGGGCCCCTTAGCAACCCGATATTTACCTTAGCAGCACATAGCGCTGCTAAGCAGGGCTCTATAGAACCCCGCATAGCAGAGCACACCGCTGCTAAGGTAAATATTGGGTTGCTAAGGGGTCCGCAGTTCTGGAAATTACGTGTTCAGTGTCATTACCACAGGAAGGCTGCACAGCAGAGTGGAGGGAGCCAGGCTGGGGGCACAAAATGTTATTTCAATATCACGCCCATGGAGGCGTGTTAAACGATCATTCAGGCTGAAAACCAACACTCCCAGGGGGACTATTGCATATATCATCCTAATGAGTAAGTATAAAAACATTTTTTAGCAGATTAAAAGCAAACATTTAGCAGAGAGAGGGATAGTTATAATGGTAATAGGAAGGTGCAGGGACATGTATTGAAAGGTTAGGTGGCTTTTCGGAGGTGACAGGTTCCCTTTAACAACTGCTGGAGAAAGACCATTTAAAGGATTCTCCCATATTCCCCTAACATGAGAATCTTTCAGGTTCCCGAACGGCGGGAAAGATTTCAGGACCGCGGCTAGCTCCCGCTAGCTGAAATTTTGAAATTTCCCTTTAATTGTACTATAAAGACTCTTTATGGGCTACGATACTCTGTACTATTTATTGCACCTGCCTGATAGGATCTAAACTAATGAGCATGTGTTAAAAAGCACAGGTTATTAATTTATGTGGGTTTTAATAAAGTATCATGAGATACTTGGAACATGTTCTATCATTGTCATTCTGTTTCTCTACGTAGAATTCAAAATTAAGGTAAGTGCCCGGACATGCAACACGTAAAGTAAAGTGATATTCAGATTGGCCAGTAATGGCTTAGACAAGGCATATGGCAAACATTCCAAAAGACAATAAAAACTACCCTATAATTGCCACAGATTAATTAGCATTCATTGCATGAAAACTACCAAATTTAAAAGATTATCCAACCTAATGTTCTTCTGAAGATTATATAATAATAGCATTTTTAATGTTTTAATAATTTTAAAGGGGCTTAAAGGGGCTGTCCGCTACATGGACAAACTCTTTTTTATTCCCCATGTTTGGCCCCATTATAGTTAAAAAGCCTATACTCATTTTCTGTGTAGGCGCCGTTCCAGTAGCACAGAAGCTGCATTCCTGGGGCTCATCTGAGGTTGTTACGTTATGCAAGCCCTGCTTCCCTCTTCTCGCCTTCAGATGTACAGTCCCTGACAAAAGTTATGTCGCTTATCCATGTTATGTAAAAAAAAGCTTATAACCTGATGTTAAATTCATCCATTGGTTTTATAAATTACTCTTTTGAAAGCTGAAACCCTCCCAAATGTGGTTTAGGTTAAGAAAGTAAATTGGCATCAATGCTGAAATATTGATCATTTAATGAACACAGAATGGTCACATTTTGGCAAGACAAAGGTTTTGTCGCCTGGTCATATAATGCACCCAATCCTAGTTTACATCCTCACCTGTGCTCCGTAAATGATCGGTTAATTAGTGGGTGTGTCTAAAAAGAAACCCAGCACCCCAGACCTTCTCTTGAACTGCAGCTTGAGCTCTGACAACATGCCAAAAATCCAGCCTGCCACCAAAGTCTTGATTATCAAGAGACTGAAGACCAGATCCACTGCTGAAGTGTCTGGCACCTTTAATGTGTCTCAACGTCAAGTTCAAAGAATTGAAAAAAAGATTTGAAGAGACTGTAGATGTTTTTGACAAGCCCAGGTCCGGCAGACCCCGCAAGACAACTGCTCAGGAGGAATGTTTGTTGGTTAGAAAATCTAAAGCAAGCCCCTCTTCCACTGCAGCAGAGCTCCAACAGGCCTGGCCACCTGAACAGTTTGTAGGATTCTGTCTCAAAATGGCCTCCATGGTCGAATCAGTGCCCAAAAGCCAGCACTAAACAAAAGGCACATAAAAAAAGTGTGGCATTTGCAAAGTCCCACAGTCTGCTAAACAGATGGACGCTGGAAAAGTGGCAGAAGGTAGAAGGTGGATTTCTCTGCTGAATCTTCAGTAGAATTACACCACAGCTGCCGTAAATACTGCAGGAGACCTACTGAAGCCCGTACACCCAGAAAACAGTTACATTTGGTGGTGGAAAGATCATGGTCTGGGGTTACATTCAGTATAGGGGTGTACAAAACATTTGCAAGGTGGAAGGCAATATCAATAGCCTAAAATATCAAGACATTAGCTACCTCTTACTTTCAAAATCATAAAAGGGGTCAAATTCAGCAGCAGGATGGTGCTCCATCTCATACATTCATCTCTACAACAAGGTTCCTCCAGGAAAAAAAGATCAAGGTGCTCAAAAACTGGCCAGCCCAGTCACCAGACATGAACATCGTTGAGCTTGTTTCGGGTAGGATAAAAGAGGAAGATGGGAAGACAAAACCAAAGAACTCTGGGAGGCATGTAAGACTGCATTCTTTGCTATTCTTGATGATTCATGAATAAATTGTATGAATCATTGTTGAACCGCATGGATGCAGTCCTTCAAGCTCATGGAAGTCACACAAAATATTAAATATGACCCTAATAGCACCACAACTTCATTCACCAATGTTATGCAATGTTATGCAACATATATTTGTATTTTAAGTCAATTATTTGTTTGAAAATCACATTACTTTCTGAGGGCGACAAAACTTTTGTCTTGCCAAAATCTGACTATTCTGTGTTCATTAAATGATCAATATTTCAGCATTGATGACAATTTATTTTCTTAACCTAAACCACATTTGGGAGGGTTTCAGCTTTCAAAAGAGTAATTTATACAACCAATGGATGAATTTAACGTCAGGTTATAAGCTTTTATTTACATAACACAGATAAGCGACATAATTTTTAGCAGGGACTGTATAAATAATTAACAGGAAGGGAGTGGTCGGCCACAGCTTTCAGTTCCTGTTGATAACTGATACATCTGAAGGCAGGGAGAGGGAATCCAGCAGGGCTTGCATGACATAACAACCTCATGTGAGTCCCAGGATTGTGAGCACCAACACCACTGGAACCACGCCGGCACTGGAGGCGACTGTAAACTTTTTTGTTTTAATAGAGGCAAACATGGGGAACGAGAAGGTGTTGTCCAAGTAGTAGACAACTTCTTCAAGCAATATCTACTTTAAACTCTATATGGGGTGGAAATTATCCAATTCATACATCAATTTTAATTTAGTTTTTTAGTAATTTTTTGCAATCTCAAACCCTCCTTGTTACAAAGGCACCATATATTTTTAAATTTACACATGAAAAAATGTGGAAGGATCACATAAACCATCTTATAATAATACATATTTATGCTTTTTTAATTTCTTTTTGGTTTTGTGCCTGCCAGTTAGTGATTTCTATTAGATTCTACCAGTGGACATAGATTTCTAAGGAGTAGAACTTGATGTCAATGATAATTAAAAAGGAGAGAAGTAGGGTTAAATAGCTTTCCATCTCCCTAATTCCTACTGACATAAGGGTGTACCACTTCCTGACTCTTAGTGACCTCACTTTTAACAGTTCCTTATTTTCCATAAATAGTTAATGACCTCTTCACCGTATATTAAATGAAGTCACGCTTCTTCATTGTGTACTTAACTTTGACCTTCGGAGATCACAGCCACTTTCTCAAGACATTTCCACTTCAATAAACCTGTGTCTTATTTCAATATATTATTGTAATATTTCTTATTTTAGTCACACTTACCATAAAGTCCAAACTGAGATTTTGTCAAAGGTCCACTTTAAAAATGCAACTAAACAATAGTGGATATATCTGACCCTTGACATTCATTAGAACTAAAATCAGATTACTAGTATTTCTTGTATTACTGAATTTACTTTGTTTAATCTTTTACTTCACTTTAAATTAGCAATATAATTGCAATTATTAAAAAGTAATTACCGGTATGTGATTTTATGCAATGTAGTAATTCCTTTTTCTTAATTATAAAATAAAGTAAAAAAATGACAATTATGAATGTTCAGGTCTCTTTCCAAGATTAAGGTTTAATATGGCAGTACACCTATGGAATAAAGTTTGTAGGTTTAGAGAGGGAATGTTTCCGACCATATCTAGGGAATCAACAAAAGGGTTTTGGAACAACATATTTAAGTGGGCTCCAACCCAGGTAACATGTGTACAAATATTAATCCAAGTGACTATAGAAAGCAGTATAGAAAGCAGAATTACTGAATAAAAACAGTGTACAAAGACTAAGACTTCTACTACCAACGTTCAACGATAGATATATGTATAGAAGCCAATATGAGGGGTTATAGTGTAGTTATTTATAATAATGACTCACGCATCCTTTCTGATGTGAGTTTTACCCATTTCCCATCTATTCCATCTGGTCCAGACCATCTTGACAACTTCTTCTTGCCATGACTTGCCTGCAGAGTTTCCAATAAAGACACAGGTGATTTCTCACCTTTCAGGACCATCACCATCTATTTATAACATTCAAACAAATTTCACATCCTTCTACCAGACCCAAATCCTAATTTGTCTTACTCCCTTTGCCAATATTACTGCACCTATGGTGTGGCACAGTACCCTCAAATACTGTGCGTCAGAATTGTTTGTGCCCTTACTATAATTAGCCCCAAAGATTGTGCCACATTGGCAGTGTTCCTGAAAACAATATATTATACTTATGAAATGATTAGGCTTTGTGTGCTCAATATAAAGTAGAAAAATATTAGAATCTGAGAGTCCTCAGTGGTTGATACCATTTAATGGCTAACTGAAAAGATGGTAAACATAGCAAGCTTTCGGGGCACTATGGCCCCTTCGTCAGGCTGATAATGACACAAATTCTGAACACACACATGTATACACAAGCAAAAGAAAAAGGAAAAAAAACTGTGTTAGAAGCTGTAGTAAATACGACAGGTGATGCAAAGCAGAGTCAGGCCAGGGAAGGGGAAAGCTAAGCTGGCAGGTAATTTTTCCAAGACAAGAGGAACAGCTCAGCTTTCCCCCTCCCTGGCCTGACTCTGCTTTGTGTCACCTGTCGTATTTACTGCAGCATCTATCACTGTTTTTTTTTCCTTTTTCTTTTGCTTGTGTACAGTCATGGCCAAAAGTTTTGAGAATGACACCAAAATTATATTTTCACATCATCTGCTGCCCTCTGGTTTTTATTTGTGTTTGTCTGATGTTTATATCACATGCAGAAATATAATTGCAATCATATTATGAGTACCAAAAGGTTATATTGACAGTTAAAATGAGTTAATCAATATTTGCAGTGTTGACCCTTCTTCTTCGGGACCTCTGCAATTCTCCTTGGCATGCTCTCAATCAACTTCTGGACCAAATCCTGACTGATAGCAGTCCATTCTTGCATAATCAATGCTTGCATTTTGCCAGAATTTGTTGTTTTTTGTTTGTCCACCCGTCTCTTGATGATTGACCACAAGTTCTCAATTGGATTAAGATCTGGGGAGTTTCCAGGCCATGGACCCAAAATCTCTATGTTTTGTTCCCTGAGCCATTTAGTTATCACCTTTGCTTTATGGCAAGGTGCTCCATCATGCTGGGAAAGGCATTGTTGGGCACCAAACTGCTCTTGGACGGTTGGGAGAAGTTGCTCTTGGAGGACATTCTGGTACCATTCTTTATTCATGCCTGTGTTTTTAGGCAAGACTGTGAATGAGCTGATTCTTTTGGCTGAGAAGCAACCCCACACATGAATGGTTTCAGGATGCTTTTCAGTTGGCATGAGACAAGACTGGTGGTAGCGCTCACCTCTTATTCTCCGAATAAGCTGTTTTACAGATGTCCCAAACAATCGAAAAGGGAATTCATCAGAGAAAATGACTCTACCCCAGTCCTCAGCAGTCCACTCCCTGTACCTTTTGCAGAATATCAGTCGGTCCCTGATGTTTTTTCTGGAGAGAAGTGGCTTCTTTGCTGCCCTCCTTGAAACCAGGCCTTACTCAAAGAGTCTCCGCCTCACAGTGCGTGCAGAAGCACTCACACCAGCCTGCTGCCATTCCTGAGCAAGCTCGGCCCTGCTGGTAGTCCGATCCCGCAGCTGAAACAGTTTTAAGATACGGTTCTGGCGCTTGCTGGTCTTTCTTGGGCGCCCTGGAGCCTTTTTGACAACAATAGAAGCTCTCTCCTTGAAGTTCTTGATGATGCGATAGATTGTTGACTGAGGTGCAATCTTTCTTGCTGCGATACTCTTCCCTGTTAGGCCATTTTTGTGCAGTGCAATGATGGCTGCGCGTGTTTCTTTAGAGATAACCATGGTTAACTGAAGAGAAACAATGATACCAAGCACCAGCCTCCTTTTAAAGTGTCCAGTGGTGTCATTCTTACTTAATCATGACTGATTGATCGCCAGCCCTGTCCTCATCAACACCCACACCTGTGTTAATGGAACAATCACTAAAACAATGTTAGCTGCTCCCTTTAAGGCAGGACTGCAATGATGTTGAAATGTGTTTTGGGGGTTAAAGTTCATTTTCTAGGCAAATATTGACTTTGCAAGTAATTGCTGTTAAGCTAATCACTCTTTATGACATTCTGGAGTACCGTATATACTCGTGTATAAGCCGAGTTTTTCAGCCCAAAAATTGGGCTGAAAAGTCCCCCCCTCGGCTTATACACGGGTCATACGGTATGCTGTGGGGGGGGGCTGTGACCGGGGGCTGGAGGAGGCAGGAGGGGGCCGCGGTGACCGCAGGCGGTCACGTGGGGCCGCCTCATTAGTGCAATGAATATGCACGGCATCCCCCCGTCCATCAGCGGCGGGGGGATGCCGTGCATATTGCACTACACAGCCCCCCCTCCTTATCATGTCTCCCCCAGTAGTAATAAACAGCCCCCCCTCCTTATCACGTCCCCCCCAGGCTGCGGCAGCTCTCAAAATAACAAACAGTTTATACATTACCTTCCGGCGCAGCTACTCCGCTCCTCCGGTCCACCGCTCGCCGGCTACTTCTTCCTTGATGTGCCGGTGTCATGTGACCGGGCGCAGGAGATGACGTCATTTCCTGCGCGCGGTCACAGAAGTCGGCACATCAAGGAAGAAGAAGCCGGCGAGCGGTGGACCGGAGGAGCGGAGTAGCTGCGCCGGAAGGTAATGTATAAACTGTTTGTTATTTTGAGAGCTGCCGCAGCCTGGGGGGGACGTGATAAGGAGGGGAGCTGTTTATTACTACTGGGGCTGCTGGATACTACACAGGGGCTGTTTATTACTACTGGGGCTGCTGGATACTACACAGGGGCTGTTTATTACTACTGGGGCTGCTGGATACTACACTGGGGCTGTATACTACCACTGGGGCTGCTGGATACTACACTGGGGCTGTTTATTACTACTGGGGCTGCTGGATACTACACAGGGGCTGTATACTACCACTGGGGCTGCTGGATACTACACAGGGGCTGTTTATTACTACTGGGGCTGCTGGATACTACACAGGGGCTGTTTATTACTACTGGGGCTGCTGGATACTACACTGGGGCTGTATACTACCACTGGGGCTGCTGGATACTACACTGGGGCTGTTTATTACTACTGGGGCTGCTGGATACTACACAGGGGCTGTATACTACCACTGGGGCTGCTGGATACTACACTGGGGCTGTATACTACCACTGGGGCTGCTGGATACTACACTGGGGCTGTTTATTACTACTGGGGCTGCTGGATACTACACAGGGGCTGTATACTACCACTGGGGCTGCTGGATACTACACTGGGGCTGTATACTACCACTGGGGCTGCTGGATACTACACTGGGGCTGTTTATTACTACTGGGGCTGCTGGATACTACACAGGGGCTGTATACTACCACTGGGGCTGCTGGATACTACACTGGGGCTGTATACTACCACTGGGGCTGCTGGATACTACACTGGGGCTGTTTATTACTACTGGGGCTGCTGGATACTACACAGGGGCTGTATACTACCACTGGGGCTGCTGGATACTACACTGGGGCTGTATACTACCACTGGGGCTGCTGGATACTACACTGGGGCTGTAAATACCTCTGGGGCTGCTGTATACTACCACTGGGGCTGTATATACCTGTGGGGCTGCTGTATACTACACTGGGGCTGTATATACCTGTGGGGCTGCTGTATACTACCACTGGGGCTGTATATACCTGTGGGGCTGCTGTATACTACACTGGGGCTGTATATACCTGCGGGGCTGCTGTATACTACCACTGGGGCTGTATATACCTCTGGGGCTGCTGTATACTACCACTGAGGCTGTATATACCTCTGGGGCTGCTGGATACTACCACTGGGGCTGTATATACCTCTGGGGCTGCTGGATGCTACCACTGGGGCTGTATATACCTCTGGGGCTGCTGTATACTACCAATGGGGCTGTATATACCTCTGAGGCTGCTGTATACTACCTCTGGGGCTGTATACTACCTCTGGGGCTTCTGTATACTACCACTGGGGCTGCTGTATATACCTTTGGGGCTGCTGTATATACCTCTGGGGCTGCTGTATACTACCTCTGGGGCTGCTGTATACTACCTCTGGGGCTGCTGTATACTACCTCTGGGGATGCTGTATACTACCACCGGGGCTGTATATACCTCTGGGGATGCTGTATACTACCACTGGGGCTGTATATACCTCTGAGGCTGCTGTCTACTACCTCTGGGGCTGTATACTACCTCTGGGGCTGCTGTATACTACCACTGGGGCTGCTGTATATACCTTTGGGGCTGCTGTATATACCTTTGGGCTGCTGTATACTACCTCTGGGGCTGCTGTATACTACCTCTGGGGATGCTGTATACTACCACCGGGGCTGTATATACCTCTGGGGATGCTGTATACTACCACTGGGGCTGTATATACCTCTGGGGCTGCTGTATACTAACTACTGGAGCTGCTGCTGTATATACCACTGGGGCTGCTGCTGTATACTACCACTGGGGAGGCTGCTGTATACTACCATTGGGGGGCCTGTATACCACACTGCTGGGGGCTGTATACCTGTGCTGGAGTCCACCCTCGGCTTATACACGAGTCAATAGGTTTTCCCAGGTTTTGGGGGCAAAAGTAGGGGGGTCGGCTTATACACGGGTCGGCTTATACACGAGTATATACGGTATATGCAAATTGTCATTAGAAAAACTGAAGCAGTAGACTATGTTAAAATTAATATTTGTATTACTCTCAAAACTTTTGGCCATGACTGTATACATGTGTGTGTCTTCAGAATTTGTGTCATTATGAGCCTGACAAAGGGACCATAGTGTCCTGAAGGTTTGCTATGTTTGCCATCTTTTTAGTTAGCCATTAAAGGGTATCAACCACTGAGGACTCTTAGACTCCAATATTTTTCTATCTACTGGCTAACACGGTACAAACATTTTTTACCTTATCAATACTTCTCAGCCTCTCATACAGCCAGATCAAAATTCCCACACACTGCACTGATGAGAGGCAGTCACCCTGAAATGCAGCGTCTGCAGTTTGGGGTTCTGATCTGGCACAAATCCTAAGTCATATTAAAAGGCTTGTTAAAGAGTCAATTATGACTTTTAGGATTGCTACCCTTATTGGGTGGCATTAGAGTTTTTCCACTTTCTCACTGAAGTGACAATTTGCAATATAAAGAAAAAATTTCCAAAATACCCCCTTTAAAGTCATAATGGTCTGATTTCTCCCTATGAAGCAAGTAATGTTTTAATGGCACCCTATGAAGTATTAATTAGTCGTGAATACTAGAGGTGAGCAAATCTTTTGAAATGCAAATTCACTGACTTCACCAAATTTCTACCCAAAATTTGTTTTGCGTTGAATAAATTTGTGTGAATCCCAGTACTGGAAAGCTTGTATTTCCTTGGAAAAGGCACATCTATTATATAATCACGAATGGTTTTTTTTGCCCCTTTTGAGTCCGCTCGCGCTGCGAGTCAGCGTGGTCATGTGGATACGACCGAAGCATTGGCCGTGCAGCGGCCATTGCGAGCAGTTCTAAGGCGACTCGCTATGCCCGCGCAGCGGGCATGGCGAGTCGCCTTAGCAGCGCGAAGCATTGGCCGCGAAGCGGCCATTGCGAGTCAGAGACTCGCTCTTCTAGAATCCCGATGCATCTGCATCGGGCACCCAGCTAGTAAGGAATAAGAGAGAGAGACAGAACACCCAACTGACCAAAGAGCATACACTTTGCAGGCAGAAGTTAGAGAGGACAATGGACCATGCTACAGCTTACATGCTATAGGAGAGTGAAAGCAACCTCTACACTTACATAGAACAGCTGATATCAGAGGAGCAGACTGAGACAAGAAAGATTCCTTTACTCATGGAGGGATGATTATACTCCTGGAACTTGGTACAATATCTGGACCCAGAATGAGACGGCCAGATTACATTATCTATGATGATAGATTTTTAATTATGGACATAATCTTAACCTGAAGCCTCCTGAGGAACTTGATGGAGGGAGAGAAACACATCGAGGTAGATTTCAATACATTGAGAACTAGAGATATAGTGGACCTTTTCCTAGATACCCTATGTAGTAATGAAATTGGATATAGCTAATAAGGACTAAACTAAGGACGTACGAATACTTCACCTCTTGGAGAAACACTGATTATAAAGAAAATGATAAGAATTAGAGTAAAACATCACATCTAGAACTATTACTTGAAGATATAGATAGTGGGAGGAAACTTATTTTCACTACGTGTTTATATGTGGATGTTTTCTCCTAAATGGCACTATGTTGTATATGAGGAGATAACTGTGGGGTGAAAATATCCTAAGATAGAAGCTGCTATCTAGGTCAATGAGTAGCGTCTTAATTTACATAGTAAATGGTCCTGTATTTTATTAGTTTATTGGTGCATATACAGGATTTGCAATACTAATATTTGCATGTAGCCTTACTTATTAGGTGTGATAGGGCCTGATGGGGCTATAGATTAATTATTTGAGGACAACATATATATTACATAGATTGTGCACATAGGTATTTAATTGATTATTATTGCTTTATTCATATCTTGTTATTGGGGCTTAGCGTATTGCTGATCTTTATATTGGAACTTTTATACTGGGTGTCCTGTGTTTTATTGTGTATTTTTGTAATAGAGATATTGGAAATATATTTAGGTTTTTCTAGTTGTTTGAGTTAGGGACTAACCTGCTGACCATAAGAGGTTACATTCTGCTGCAGAGAAAGAGTTATCCTGTGATTGGAGATAGAGAATGACAAACTGTGCTCAACTCAGAGCAAATGGCCCAGAATTGACCGCCACTGTAAAAAGTATAATGTCCGCTAAATGTCATGGCTGCACGGCACTATGGAGAATACTGTGAGGATGTGCAAAATTACATTACCAGTACCCTCATGCTTCAACAGTGTGGGAAATGGTACTAGGCAAATTAACTGTCATTGCTTGCTTTTCAGTGCAGCTTAAATCAAATGTCTAGCCCTACACACACTGAGACTGCAGGAGCAAAAAGCACACATTGTCCATGCAGGTGCTTTTCTATATTAGCCACTTTCTGAAAATACAGAATTAGGCTAGGGTTACACCAGCATTATTGGCTGTGATCAGGGGGGTTTCCGTTAAAAAAATCTGGCAGCCAGGTGTCTGATAGCGCAAGGATGGAGACAGCCAGGGGCTCCTTTGCTTCAAAGCCTCAGGTGTAGAATACTTGACGTTAGGCGTATGGAACATCTCACGGCTTTGCTATATGACTCGGTGGAAAGATACTTGGCAATCTGGTCTAATTGGGACTATTACGCCGCTAACCTTGGTCTATGAACCCTCTTAATCAAAATACCCTGGTCAAAAATAATCCCTACATACCTATCCCTCCTGTCTTGTTTTTTCTTTAGTCCTTAAGTGTTTTAAATGTTGTTACAACAGACTTTAGTTTATTACTGCTTTTGTAAATGGGTTGGCTACTTTAACCATTTTATTTGTCCATAGAATTGGCTTTGCCATCCTATATGTTCTCTTGTGCAGGCTTTGCCCACTTTGCAGGAAGTCGAAGCCATAATTAGCAGGAGGAGATCTTGTTTTTGTTAGCCCGTGAAGATGACGTGGTGAAATCTTGCTGTACTAACAGGACTTTTATTTTATGTGGATATGTCTGGAAAACTTCTTTTGTTCAATAAAAATGTATGGTTTAAAAAAAAAATCTGGCAGCATTAACACAGTGTTACTGTAAAGGCAAGGCTGCGTTAACGCTGCCAATTCATTCCTATCGATGACGGAACCGCGAGCATAGGTAAAACGCCGGCATCTAAGTGCCGAAGTTTGAAACCTCACGCTATTTCCAAGAGCATCACATGATGTGCACTTCCGCTTGGAAATAGCATGAGATTTCAAACACCGGCATATAGATGCCGATGTTTGACCTGCACTCGGGGTTCCGTCACCCATAGGAATGAATTGGCAGAATTAACGCAGGCTTACCTTTCCAGTAACACTGCGTTAATGCTGCCAAATTCTATCATTTTAACAGAACCCCCAGAATGCATCCAATAGCGCTGGTGTGACCCTAGCCTTACACAGTAGCAGGTGGCCAATGCTAAGCAGGAGAGGGGGATGATAATACACTCACACTGATACTGCACACATGCTTGGCCACAGCACTCATTTTTAAATCCTGTTTGGCACATCTGTGTAAGTGGGACTGCTGTTGTGCTTCATATACTTCTCATCAATACAATTCTCAGCAGGTCTGAGAACAAATCTGACGAACAAAGTCAATGCAGCATCATTCTGATATTTCACAGGCTTTGCTAACAAGCACTTCCAGGTCACGCTGCACTGCAAGCTTGAGAATGGATTTTACATCCAAAACGTTTCCATGCCATTGGGCAATAAAGAAGTCCACATCACTATTTGGTGCTGTTTTTCTTTCTTTCTTTTTTATCTATCTATCTATCTATCTATCTATCTATCTATCTATCTATCTATCTATCTATCTATCTATCTATCAAGAAAAAAATGTATCTGCAGCACACAGCTACTACCAATATCGTACATATGCTAACAAGCAAAAAATGAGAAAAAAATTTAAAAACAAAAAACTCATTGTTCTTAATTTTTATTTTCTGGGGGTCTTAGTACATACATTGGCCAATATCTGCTTGCTCACCAAACACGTCACGGTGCCCCCAGGTCTGATGAGTCCTGCGCTGACATCCCAGACCACCTTTTCCTCCCTGTCCCACTGTTAGGTGGGTGGACACCATCTCAACCTCAGACCACCTGTGGGTGATGAGGGTGCTAAGTGCAGTCATGGAGCCAGCAACTCCATATCTTATACACAAAGCAAAAAAACTGCACAGCACTCAAGACACAATGTGAATTGGTGCTAGCAGTGATGCTGGGTCATATATATAATTCAATAAAATCATACCTGCTCCTCAGCTCTGACCTTCATCGTGGGACATAAAATTTCAGCCTGAGAGCTTCGTGCAGCAGCAGAGAACAGGAGGTGTGATGGGGGGCGTGGATACTGAGAGCTGCAGGATCATCCTACATTCCAGTGAGGAGTGATGATGATCCATTGAAAGTTGTAAGGACAGGAAGCTACCATGTTCGTATGGGGGAGGGGAGACCATGCAGAGCTCAATCGATCAATGTAATGATATGCACCTGCTCCTATGATCACAATAACAGAACACATCATCATGCAGCAGAGGATCACAGCATGTATTTTTATCTGCTTGGTGACATAATTGCTATTTCAATCCTGAACCCCCCCTGTCACATAGGATGGCATATCAAGGACAGGATTGTAGTGTCAGCATGGGGCTGGTGGCCATGCCCCCCCTATACAGAAATGTGAGGGGGCTAGAATGTAGGATGGTCCTGCAGCTCCCAGTATCCAAACCCCCAACACACCTCCTGCTTTCTGCTCCTACATGAAGCTGCCAGGCTGAAAATGCTCCGTCCCATGAGGGGGAGTCAGAGCAGAGGAGCAGGTATGATTTTATCAATTTATAAGAGATCTATAGATACTAGAACTGCAGTGTACGGCTCTGCTTTATCATGTAGCAGGGCAGGAACTATACTAAAAAAATTTCTCTCACTAAAGTTCCCCTTTAATCAATCACAGGTCCTCTGTTGAGTTCACTTGACTATATCTGGCATTGGAGTGTACTTTCATTTGTTGCTGAAGGGGTAAGGACCTTTTCTATTCTGGCTGAGGTTACTCTTAGCCTTACAACTAAACAAGAGAGAAGGGGGAACACAAACGCAGTAGTGTCTTATCCTTTTATAGTAATAGCAAGCAATTTGCTGATGATACTGCTCACCTTGTGAGGTTGTGAGACCCACAAGCAGTGTAAATGCGTATTACAGCTGCCGCTGGACCCACACTGTACGCATTTGCCATGGCTGTAGAAATAATCCTAAAGTGGTTGCTCTCCTGACTAAGGAGCATGGAAGCGCTTAGAAATGCATTGGGATTAAAGGCACCATTATCTTTTACCTCTTGGAGTTTTGGTTCAGTTTATTATCTACAGTGTGTGCGGACCAAAGAGCACTGTCCATTTAGGATTACTCTTAGCCTTAGTCACAGCTGTAGCTTTTATTTTCACTCCCTTCCGGTATATAAATACGTGCTCCTGGCTTGACCCCATTCCGGATATAGAATATACTGACCACGTCGTAGGAGCCTGTCTCTGTTGTGCTGACATGTTATCTTCCTTTGCAGATGTAAAGTTTTTCCTACTGGAGAAGATTTGGACTTCTTGCTACCTGTTTACTTGACTGTTTTTGTTTGTGTTGTTTCCCTTGTACTCTTGCCCTTTCTTTTGCTTGGGGGGAGACATATAGATGAATCATAGATAGGAGTATAGCTAGGTACAAAATTCAGGTGTCCCCACCTTCAGGGGTAAACGTGGGGACAAGAATTCACCTAGGGACCCCTAGCTTTAGGAACAGTTATACAGGTGCACTCTTTCCCCACTTTTCTGCAGTCACAGCTGTGACATTTGGGTTTTCTCTTCTAGATGCATTAGCTATCATAGTGCCATATGAAATCAAATGACTATCAATATCAAATGACAGTAGAGAGATTGCACATATTTGTACATGACTTTTTAATTCTGGATTGAAGATTTTCAAAATAAGATTTTTTTTTTTTACCTTTCATCTTATACTATCTACACTATACACAGTAAATACAGTATATCATATCAAGAGATTTTTTTTTAAATGTTGGTGTTCATTGAGAAAAAAAATGTGATAATTGCATCCACGCCTACAGACAACTCCTCTTGCCAATGACTCCCATGCAATTGCCAAGACTTACTCTCCTCAATGGAAGGGTCTGATGATAGAAATAAAACACAACTCCTTTATATTTATATAAATGCAATTTAAAAATGTAATATCACTTTAATATTTTAATAAAAGAGACAAAACATTTGCATTCTCTATTAACTATATCAAGCGTACAGGCATGTCCCAGTGATCTTAGCACAACACAGCAATACCCAGGTCTTTTATGTACATATGAGGGAGCAGTTAACAGAATGCAATGAAATGAGCCAGAAATATTTCACATTTTGTTGGCATCTGTGAGCATTGCAATATGAGAACCATATGACTACGGGCAGATTGGTAGATCAGCTCAAGCATGTGCAGTACATCTTGACCTATGTCTGTTGGATGGAACACTTGGTTTTCTCCTTTATTTTCAGTTCACTTGTGAGAACAGTTTAAGGATAACAGATTTGAGCATCACATGTCCTTGTGTAAGAAATAATAAATCCATGCAAAATGAATGGATTTTTAACAATTTTCCATTTTTAGCTTTATCGAAATTGTTTTGACGATCCAACAAAATAAATTTTGGTAGCATCATTACACAATGTAAAGGTTTACTATGACACAAACAGCTGTGGTTAATGTATTTTGGGGGGGATTTTATTTATAGGACTATTGGTAAATAAATTTTTTTACACGGGAAAAAACCCCAAAATTATAAAAACAAATTTTGCAAAGGTTTTGTATTTTTTTTTTATAAACCAAATTTTTTTTCATAGTTTAATTTTTTTAAAGGGTAATATTGCCAAAAAACAATTCAAATGCTAATGTTGATCCCATTTTAAACCAAAAGGGCAATGGTCAAATTTTTGAAAAAGAAGGTTGAATTAAAAAATAAAAATTTAATAATACCATTTTAGTCAATATAAAGGTAGTACAATATCGTTTTGTTTACTAGAAAGATAATTGCTTAAACTTTAATAACAGATATTCCCGTTTATAATTATTAAATATCCAACACCGGGCCTTTACTTCCTTTTCTCCAGTTCTTAAATTGTTTTTTGGGCGGGGTTCGGGGAAATTTCTTTTAAAGTGTTGGGCTCCTCAAAATAATAAATTCTAAAAATTTCCCAATTTTTAAACAATAAACCCATTTGCCCCTCTCCCCTTCTCTCCAAAATAAAAAGCCAAAACAGCTCAATTTATATCTTTAGGGCCCTCATCCCTGTAGGCGGGGGTGTATACTACAAGCGGTTCACACAGTGGTTTGGGGGAATCTTTTTTTGGTTTAGGACGGGAACGATTGTAATACAGAGGTAATTTTTATTTTGCCCTATCCGGAAAGAAAGGAACCAAAACCAACCCTGTAAAGGCTGAGGGGTTATGAATATCATTACATTTATAATTTACTGTAAGTGATTTTTTTAAAATAGTAAAATAATAAAATAATTTAAATCAAATTGGGTTTTCCGGTGACACCTAGAAAACTTTTTAAGAAGTTTGGGGATTGATTTTGAAAAATCAGGGAAAATACTAAAAAATAAATTTTAAAATTTAAGCAATGCTGGGGTATGTACTTCCCCCTTTCCTCCGGGAACTCAAATTCTAAACCTCCAAATTTTGGCACGGACCTTGGAATTTTGATTTGGTAAATTTTTAAATTTTTTTTAATACCCCCTTTATTTCATATATTTCCAGGTAAAGATTTAGCTCTTTTTTAACATTTTCCTAAGGGTTTAAAGGGGCCCATTTCTCGCTATGATTTTTCCTTATTTTTTTGGGCAATCTTCGTTTTTAAATCGGCTTAATAAACCCTTTAAGTCGGGGACTTTCAAATTCTTTCTGTCTACTTTTTGGTTAAACCCCAATAAATATCCATTGTTTTTGGCACAGGGTAAAACAGCAATAAAAATTCTGGGTTCCTTCCAGATGGCCAAGGGAATTTGGCCATAATTAAAGGGCCAAATGATACTTTCCATTTTTAAAAACAGCGAACCCAAGGTAAATCGACTGTTGGTAAAATTGCATTAACTTTCCCGGAGTTTAAAAACCCCAAAGTCCCTGGACACTTGATTTCTTTAAAATTTGGGCTTTACATTTTCGGGATTTGTTACCCATTCCGGGAAAATGATTAATGTTCCATAAAAAAATTATTGGAACCTTATTTTAGTAAAGATAATGTGCGGATTTTTAACACATGAAAATTTTATATTGAAATTGCTTAAATATGTTATTAATTGGACCCTATTGAATTGTTATTTATTGTTTTTCATAATTTCACCAATCTATGTATTCCCAGTGGAGGGTTTGTGCTGTTTAGAAGGGGCTTGCTGAAGGGGTGAAAATAGGTTTCCCCAAACCTAAACTGCCTCATAGTAAATCTTGCTGTTCTGTGAGCACGGTACTAAAGATACCTGAAAAAATAGTCCAGGAGTTTTTTGAAAAATTGTTGCCTTTCCCAAGAACAGGGGGGCCCAAAATTCGGGCCAAACATCATAATACAACCACCTTTTTTTGGGGGAAAGGATTTATTTTGGCCCCCCGGGCGGACACGGTTCCAAAAAATTGTCATCCCCGTTCAAACCAAAACCTGATAACCTTTAAAGTTTTAAACCAGCTGAAATAGTCAATGGTATTGGAAGTTTATTCAATTTAAAACCTGGCCCAATTTTGGTTCTTTCCTTTGCGACATTTGTTTTTCCGGCATTTGGTGTTCTGGTAGGGAAATTTCCCCAAGACACCTTTTTAAAAAGGGGATTACAGCACTTCCTTGGCCAATTTATTTTGGGTGAAAGGGCAACGTCCATTTAATTTTTCGGTGTATCGAATCTTAAGTAATTTACCCAAATAGTACTTTTTGAAAATATCTTTCTTGCAGAAGCACGGGATGGTTTTAAAAAGGGTTTCGGGCACTTACACTTTTTTCCGTTCTTTCTGCCATGGTTTCAAGGTTCCTTTTTTCCATTTATTTTCCCATTTCCCTTGTCCATCTTCTTAAAATCCCCTGAGCAATTTTAAAATTTATTCAAACTAAATTCCACTTTCACTTCAACCCTTTTCCTCAGTTTTGGTTTAAAAAGGGGGTGACCAAAACAGCCTGGTTTTGGGGTTAATGAACTTTTTCACCCTGTTTTGGGGACCCCCACATTTTTTGCAACACCCACTTTAATCGGGTTTGATGGGCAACGTGGTGGGAAAAATTTCATACCCACAGCCCTAATTTGGGGTTTGTCAACTCTGTTGTCACGCAAGGCAAAAAATCAAAACATTATCATGAGCAATTCAAAGTTATATCCCAGAACTCCCTAGTAAACCGCACCACCCACAAAGCCAAACCCCTACACATGGTTATACTCCCCCTGACAAGGGCCCCCGGGAGCTTCTTTAAGGGGATTTTGAAGTCCAGTAAAAAGCCACACAGTTCAATAAGGAAGATAATCAGGACATTTGGAAGGAAGTAAATTATTTTCAGTTTAAGAGACCTTCATTGAGTAAACCACCCAAACAATTCTAAACCTTATGCAAAAATTTTGTGAAAAAAAAAGGTTTTTTTCAGTGCAAGGCAATATGCCTAAAACGTAATTTAGGTGCCGGGTGAAAGCAAGATGGTCAATGTTTTTTATAAGCTATAATGTTTTTTAGTGTAAGTGGGTCTTGTCTTTTTAAAGATGCCTTTCGGCTGTCTAGGTCCCAGGCACTTTTAAGAGTTTTCATTGGTTAAATTCTGTATTTGGGCCAACTTTCATGCCCTTCTTTGCAATCAAGTCTTGTCGGGACGGTTTGGTCCCCCTGCAAACAGGGGAAATTGTTTTTTTTTTCAAATTTGAACTGGTGAAATTTTTTGGGGGTTTGATGAGCATGATTGTTGTCTTTTTCCAAATGGCTTGATTGTAAAAAAGTTACTTCGTTAATCGCCCAGAGTCTATTTTCATTGTTTAGTCTTAGTTTTTTTTAAATATCGGGAGGTTTCTTTTGTTTAAATGGGAAAAAAATTTTCTTTTGGGGCATTTGCCAAAAGGGCATGGTTGACGTGGGAATTCACTTTGGGTTACTTTTCCATCCCTTACCGCTTTTTACCCGGCAAAAGAGGGCAACATCTTCACCATCTCTTTCCAGGGTTGGGGCCAGTTGTTTACGCGGGAGGGAAGAATTCTGGTCCCTCCTCCTTACTTTTATCCCCATTTATTTAAGGTTTTTAATTAATTTGGGAAAATTGTGAAAATAAAAAATATTTTTAAACCCCTTTGGGCCCGTCTGGCCCTTGTAAAGGTGGCTTTTGCCGGGCGGGTTTTTATGTTTGTAAATTTGTTACGGTGCTGATTGGTGGGTTTTAAATATTAAAATATGCCTTAAAAAACCCAATCACGTTAATCACCGGGAATAAAGGAAGGAGGTGAACCTTCGGGTTTTTACTAATAAATGGAAAAGCATGGCGGAAAGGTGTTACAAAGGGGAAATTTAAACTGATTTTCTCTTTTTAAAAAAATTGCCAATTCTAATTTAAGCTTTTTAGTCATGATGGGTAAGAGGAACTTTAATGAAAAAAAATTTTAACTCTTTGAATTTCCAATTCTTCAATTATAAAAGGAAAAAGTAAAGGATTTAAAAACCCCAAAACCCACAGTACATAAGCATTAAGATGACGTAGGGAAAATTCACATTCCTTACTCTGTAGGTATTCCTACCCGGGTCTTTTTCATAAAATTCCAGTAGCAAATGGAAATAAAAAGCTTTCAAGGAATTAAACATTTGGAAGTGAAATACAAGGTTAATAAGTGCAAAAAATTTTAAAAAGGCAATTAAAGGGGCGGCGGGCACCAAAAGGAACCCATATTGGGGCGGGGACTAATGAAGGCGAAAAAGATGGACGCAACTAAAGAACAATTTGGGTATGGGAAAAGATGTATTCCTTTTGAAGGAAACGTGGCCCTTAATCTATAATAAAAGTCTCAAACTGAACACAACTACTCCATCCTACAACCCACCCATTCACCCCCCGGGGTACGCCTAGGGACTTTTGGATTTCCGGGACATCGGAAATTGACCCCGCTCCCCGGTTTCCTCAGAAGAATACCCCTCCCATTTAATATGAACTAGAAAACTACCCAAACCCTTTTTCCTAAAAAAAATTGGAATGGTAAAAAAAAGAAATTTTTTTGGGGAAGGTTTTAATTTTATAAATTTTGGGGAACACTTTAAAGACACTGTCGGAAATTTTGAGCAACAATTTCAATGAGGGGCCCGGGGAAGCCTTTTTAAACATGTAAAATTATTATTGATCATTTGTAGTTCCTTTAGGTTCTTAGAAACCAGCCCCAATACCTCTTTAAGTTTCCTTAATACCCTGTCATTAGTCCGGCTGCCTGTAAAATTTTTTTAAAACCCCAAACCCAGTGTATACCCCTTCGGCTCGCTGGGAGGTAGAATCTTTTGTTTGATGGTTTTGTAATTAAATTTTTAAAAAGGGGGTTTGGTTTTTGCGAAAATTGGTTTTATGGTTTAGAAAGGGAAAAATCAATCACTGAAATTTGGAATAACACACAACTTCTGGCCGATAACCCTGGGGGAACTAGCTCTGCGGAAAAGGGAGAGCCTTCCCCCTTTGTTGCAGTAACGACATAAACAGACGGTCAAAGGAATTGTAATGAACTTGAATTTCACCCCTGGGAGTGGCAGCTGAAAAATCCATTGTTTGACAGAATGACAATTTTTATTTTGAATTAGGGGTGGGAGGGAACAATAAATGGAAATTTGTTAAAAAACCTAAAATTTTGATTTTATCTTAATTGGAATCCACAGTTTTCCTTTAAATCCCCAGCGGGGAAAGTGAGTTTGAAATTTAGGGTGGGAAAGGAGAGTTTGAACTACACAATTGGAAAAGTAAGTACTTAAAATTTCCCTTAAAAGTGACCAAAAAAAAAAAAATTTTTTTTATTCTTTAAATTTTTTAAACCTTGTTTGTGTGGAAGTCCATTGCCTTCACTCCCGGATCTTTCAAATCTCACCTTCCAATAAACCCTTTTTAATTCAAGTTATTAAAAATTTGTTCCGAGGGCTTATGAGATTTCCTTTCGTGTTACGTTTTTTGAGGGGATTCCCAAAAAAAAAAAAAGTTTTAAAGTTTTTAAATTTGATCAAAAAGGTTGGTTTTTCCCAATTCCTCCCCTAAAAATTTAACAAATTTTTTGTTTAAAGAAAATTTCCAACAGTGGGTTAACCTTAAAAGACCTTTTAAACTATTTTTGGTTTTCATAAACTATTGCTTGCTACTGCTGTATTCAATTTTATTTTAATTTTCCTTATTACCCCTTTCAAGTTATTCTCCACATCTTCATATATTCCTGTTGGCGGAGAAACCGCCGGAAAAGTGCTACAAAGAGGAACCCCTCTTCACCCTTCCACGTAGACAGTCACTGCCCAAAGGATACCCTTTCAGCACTGTTTTGGTTTTCTGCTTAGATAATGTTTAAAAATTTTTAAACTAAGCTTTTGGAGCCTTGGGGGGGAAAAACCCCGGTTTCTTCGGGTACGTTTTGGTGGGAAAAACCTTTAAAATTCCTGTTTTAAACCCTAAAAATTAAAACCCTTAAACTGATTCACCTTTAATTTTGGGGGCCAGGTTTAAAATGTTAAATTATAATCCAAAATACTTTGTGTATGGCTTGCTTTACCCAAAATCCAGAAATTTTCGTATGGTTTAGACCCTCTCATTTTGTTTTCAGGTGGTTTGGTGGCTGTGTACCACCTGCTCAGGAGGCTTGGGGGGGGGAAAAAAACCCCAAAAAGGGCAAAGAATGATTCCTTTTAAATTCCCTTAACGGGGCATCACCTTTTTGGGGGGGGAAATGCTGGTTACATAAGAGAGGTTCATAAAGAGGTTCTGTGCGAAGGCTTAGCTCTTTCCCTATCGGGAAGGTGGTGGTACCGGTCAAGGTCAAAAGGGTCAAAATGCAAAGGTCGATCAATATTCAAAACAACTAGTTGTGGGAACAAGGTTTTATCTGGGGGTGAGGAGGCTCCAAGTTTTTAAGGGGCCATGATCCTCTTTTCCTACTAAAAAAAATTTTTGCCACCCAGAACAGAGAGGGGGTTAAAGGTGGTATTTGTTAAGTCTTTGGGAGTAAATAACCGGCCGCCAAAGGGTTTTTCTTTCCAAATTTCCGCACCTAAAGCCCTTGGTCGCCCTTGGACCCTTAGGGTAGGGCATTTTCCTTGAAAACCTTATGAGTATTTCAGGACATCTCCCATGCTGGTACCTAAAACCTTGGGGCCCTAGGGGAAAGGGCCCAATTGAGTTCGGGCCTGTCTATGATTTCAAAGAGTCTGACCCTAGGTAACTTTTGGGATTCAGGGTGGGCTGCGCCCATGCAGCAGACTATGGTTTATGAAGGTTGAAGGTTTACTAAATTGCAGTCCTCTGAATGTCTCCCTGATTGGGGTTCCCGTTTCCGCCATAGGTGGTTTAACACGTGGCCCCCTAGGCTCCTTTCCCCTGCCGGGGTAACCCCTTCTTACAAACTACCCAAATTTCTCACCAATTTTTCCTTTTAAATTCCCCCCCCTTTAACTCAACCCCCGGTAACCCGCGAGGGCCTTCCAAAAGGTTACCCAATGAGAGTTTTTGTGTTTTAATGCGGGCCGGTGAAAACCCAAACCCTTGAAAACACCATCCGGTAAAACCCAAGCTTGAGTTGCAATGTCTGTGCCCTTCCTGGGTCTTTTCTCCCTAACACAACCCCTTAGGCAGAAACATGTATGTTCCCATTGTTACAAAAGAACAAAACAATATAAATAATCCGACACCAATAAAACACGGGCCTTTACCTTTGTTTACCAGTCACTACAACCTGTAAAACACCGCAAGCCATAGGCCCCGTTTTCACATTTTGATCGTATCTAAAGTGGAATAGGAAGGAATTTTCGTTTTCTGATTTTGCGCATAAGCCCCACCATTTTTAACAATTTTAACCAAAGCAGTAAAATTTCCAACTTAGGGGGTAAACAATTTCTTTTTCAAATTTTAAAAATAATTCCTTTAAACGAAAATAGCCAACAAAACCTTTGGTATGAACCAATTTTGTTCACAATGTTAATTTTTTCGCCCGGGGAACCTGCTCAAGTTTTTTTAGGTGTCTGGTAACGCTTGGATGCTTTGCATTTTAAACTTGCAGCCTGTGAAAAGAATTTTGAAAGTAACGTAATCTGTCTTATGCCCTGTGAGTTTGTTGGCCCATTTTTTGTCATTTTACTTTTAGGCTTAGTGGCAATTGACCTCCAACAGTACATTGATTGTTCCCCTTGAATTCCCGTTTCTGAAGGGCCCTGGATTTACACCGTTTGGATGTAATGTTTTTCAGTTGAATGATTACCCCCCTGAAATTTGTTTGAAATTTCCCTTGCTATGTTTGTGAGTGCATGTTGTTTAGGGACCCCGAGGCATGATTCCCTCGGGTGTAGGTCCAGGTTAATTTCCCCCTTTTTGAGTTTTTTAAGGGTCTTTTTATATAAGAGACTGCAAGGGGATAAAGGAAAAAAAAAATTTAGTGTTCTGTGGCCAACAGCCCTTGCTTTTAAAGGAAGGGGAATTTTCCCACGGGAAGTTTTGTGAACCTATCTCCTTTCCCAACGTTTTTCCAGTGCAAAAACCAAAAAAAAACAGGGTTCAAAATCCCTTATTTGGCCAGGAGAGTTGCCACAGAGTGGAAGAATCCATATTCTCCCCCTTTGTGACGTCTTGACCCCCATTATTTGCAAGGAATTTTCTTAAATTAGGCATTATTTTAAAATAATAAAGGAATTATATAACCTTTCCGAGGCCCAAACACCCGGCTCGGTATAGAAGCGTTTCAAGTCCGGGGGAAAACCCTTAAGAGTCATGACTTCCGGGTATTTGTCCCCCGGGGGGTTCTGGTTAATAATATCCAGCAGAAGCCCTTCGGGCCCGTAACAAAATTGACACCAAATTCGCCAGGTTAACCTTTTGGTTTTAAGGGAAGGCGAAAAGGGCGGAAAGGAAAGGGTTTCCTTTTTTTTTAACAATTGCCTTTTTTAGTTTTGCGTTTATTTAAAAATCCCAAACCCAAATGCCTAAATCCAGGGGAGGAGGAGCAAATTCTTCCCCCATGGACAAAATGAGAGCAACTCCTAGGGAAAAAAACACCGGTCTGCAAAAAAGAAAAATGACAGCCCTTTTTAACAGGCGCTTTTCAAAAAGGCTGTTATTTTTTACGCAGGCTGCACGCAAAGTGAATTTTTACCCCGGGCTGACAAAGGAAATTGCATCTTTAAAGCCGGAAAAAAGGGCAGGCCCCAAAAAGCGCAAATGAAAGGGACCAAAATTCCAAGTTTTGGACAGTAATGTATTTTTTTTTTTTTTTTAATTTGTTTTTTTTAACGATTTACCGGAGAAACAGGAATTTAAAAAAATTTGGAGTATACATGTTTCTCCAGTGACATAAATGTAAATAGTTATTGGGGTTTGTTGTTTGTAGCTTTAATGCAAAAATGGGCCAGTTCCCCCAAGGCCATTGTTGCGTTTTGGTGTGCCTTACTGAAGGCTGAGGGTTGTTATTTTTCGGGTTGTTTTTTTTAAATTTTTTAAAATTTTGGTTAACCTACAATTCTCGGTAATCATAACAGCCTGCACCAGCCACTAGAGGACGACATCTGGCCAAGCCTGCCAGACCAAATAAGGCGAGGGGTTCAACCAGCAAGGACAGGTATATTTTTATTTTTAAAATTTGGTTTGGTGGGAATGGAGGGTAAATGTATTTGATCGTCTTTTCTTTTGGTTTTCACTTGTGGGGAACAATGTCCAATTGTCTTTTTTATTTATTTACAGTTTAAGGTTACCAAACTACCAAAAAAAGAATGCCACAAAACACCAGCCCTGAAGTGCCCCCTCAACCGTTTTTTGCCCCTCCTTTTAAAATTTTCAACACAATTAAAATTTGTAACCCCAAGTCCTTTTGCCTCTTTCATACTTAGCAATTTGTTGTCCTTGGCAAAATTTTTTCCCGTGTGGCTATTTGTGGCCCAATGGTGTGAGCCCTTTTTTGGTTTGCCATTTGACAATGTAATTTTTTTTAACATTTACACGAAAATTTTTCAACAAAGCACTAGCCAAAAAAGGCCCGGCAAAAAAACTTGGGGCCCTTTTTAACCGTTCTAAATAGGTTGTTATAAAAATTGGGGAATATCCCACATCGGGCAATGTGTGGGAAAATTGTTTTCAAATGATTGGAAAATTTTTCTCTCCCCCCAAAAAAGATTGTACGGTAAAAGTTAGGGACGTGAAAATTTTCCTTACATTGGTTATAAATTCAATAATTTAGTTAATGTTTCGGAGGATTTATATTTGGGGTTTTCAATCCAATTACTTGAAAAGTTGAGTCATGGAGGCCGGAAGGGATCCAAAATGGTGCGAAGGGCTGCATTTCCCAAATTTAATTGGGGGGGAAAGGGAAATTTTAATTTTGGAATTTCCAACCTGGTTAGGTTTTTGGTAACTTCCCCAGGTATTTTTTGCATTGCTCGTTATTCAATTAATCCTTGGAAATCAACATAAAGCCCGGCCCGGCCCGCGCCAACAGCTTAGGGCAAATTGAGATGGGGCCCGATTACAGAGTGATTTGCCACTGCCAAATTTCCCCAAACCCCCCCCCTACTTTAAAACTGTTTTGAATAAAATGGTTTTTGGCTTCTCGGAGGAAGGGGTTTTTTTAAGATATCCTAAGTTTTGTATTCTTAAAAATTTTTCCGGTGGTTTTTAAAACATTTTAGAAAAGGGGTCTGGTCTTTTGGCCGGACCGCTAATTTGGGTTAGGGCCCCTGTAAAACTGCCCAACCCCTCAAATTTCCCGGGAAAAACCAAAGGGGAAGGAAGAGGGGTTACTTTTAAATGCGCTTAATAAACCCCATACCCGGACGGTTTTGGTGCAACCCCCGGGGGGCAGTAAAGCGGGGTCTGCCTGGCCATCCACCCCAGTGGCTAGCTTCCGGTGGAAATGGTTGCGCGGGCCCCACGATTTTTTAAAAATTATTTAAAAATTCAACCGCTTTGGACCCCTTTCCCAGCTCCTCTCGGGATTGACCTTCCCCGTTTAACTGAGGCTCGAAATCGAACTCGGCTTGACCTAATTAATATGAGACTCTGATCTAGCTTTTGTAGGCCGACCGAGACCTGACCTGAGACTCTGAATGTGGGTGAGACTCGATTTGGACCAGGAATCCAACCCAGCTCAGTCATCCGAACCGACTCGAGGACCGACCCAAACATATTTAAAAAAACTGGGGTCCCCTTTTTTTTAGCCAGGACAGCTAGCGCTGGGGGGAAACAAAAGGAAAAAAAAGGGTGAATTTCTGGGCACAAAAGGTGCTTCAGCCATAACGGGACCTTAAAATTCGTTCATTGGAAACCCACGGGGCTGAACCTTTCCAGGGCGGTTTGCCAGGGGGGAGGTGGGTAGTTGGAGGTTCCTCAAATAATAGGGGTTTTTTATTACAAATTTTTTTGGAGAGTTTTTAAAGTTAGGCCAAGTTTGGACCCCGCCATTAAAAATTTTAATTGGCCTTTATAACAACAAGAAATTTTTATTTGAATTTAAAAAAAAACCCTTAACTCCTTTAAAAAATTTTTTATTCTCCTGTGTCCAAAACGCATGTTTTTTCTTTAAAAATAAAATGTTTTCCAAAATGACAATTGAAACAATCTGCAATTGCCATATCTCTTTTGGGAGGCAGGTCTAACCTGGTGACGTTAAAAAATTGGGGTAAAAATTGTAAAAGTATTTGGTTTTGCAATGGCCCTTTTTCCAATTAATGAAAAACAAAGGACATTGTTTTGAGCGTTGCAATTGTTTCATTGACTCGTTGCGGGTTAAATGTAACTTCAGGAAATCCAGTTCTAGTCCCCTTTCTACCGGAGTTTGAACAAACTGGGTTTGTTTGGCCACCCAGAAATGGATTAGTAAAAATTATTTTGGGGGGAAAATACTTAAAAGGGGTCCACATAAGAAAAGGTGGGTCCAATAAGACCGGTTTGAAGGTTTTCAAGCAAAAAAGGGGTCCCCAGAAGGGGCATTGAGCAAAAACACCCCATTACATATGAAAATTAATTTTGGCAAAAACCCCAAATAGGTTTTAGGGTTCCCCTTTTCAGTTCTTTTCAACCCCCTTAATTCACCTCCATTTTTCTACCCTTACCCTTTCAAAAAATAGGGACAAAGCCAACCCCCGGGTTAACAATTTGGGGGTTGAAGGGAAATGTGGGCGCCCTCCCGGGGTCCTTCTGCCCAACCAACTGAAGTGTGCCTTTCTCATACCTGAAAAACCCGCATGGGTAAAAAATTGCTGCATTTCCCGGAGAATGTTGTAACGCTAATTTAACAATGCCCTTTGGGGCAGGTCCACAGAGGTGAAGAAGAAACACAGTGTGCCCGATGGAAAGGGGGGAAAATGCAAAAGTTGCCCGGGTGGGAAAATGTGTAAACCCAACTTGCTTTTAAAAAATGCACAAAGACCCAAAAAGGCAAATAACCAAAAAATAACTACATCCTTCTGCCAATAGAAACCATTTATGGAAGGCACCCAAACCACAGTCTCTCGAAAAGGGTCTTTTTTGCCTCACGCTGAGTCGTTAACCCTAAAAAAACCAGTGAAAGGCATGGAGTACCAAATATGGTGGCTGTTCCTTTGGGTAATGGCACTGTTTTAAAAAAACGTTTAAAACGGATGCTTTTAAATGAGGCAAAACCGTGGTCGCTTTATCAACTTTGGAAGGGGGCCCCTAAGTATGACAGGGAAAAGAGTTTTTTAAAACCCGGTTTTGGGATTTTGATTGAAAAAAAATTTTTTTGAAATTTTTGGCACATTTAGGAGGCTTATGTGTTCCAAACCCATTGCTTCCCTTTTAGTATACACAATGAATTTACCAGGGTTTTTACTATGGCAACAAACAGGATTAGGGGCCTTTTAAACAATTGTTATTTGTTGCCCCCATTTGGTTTTTTTGTTTTAAAAACCTAAAATGGTTTTAATTTCCATGACATTAAAAAAAATTTTTATTGCCAGATGCTGGAATTGCAGTTTCAGATTCATTCACAAGTGTAAACTAAACTGTTTTAAGGAATTTTTTTAAAGCGCCATACAAGTGATAATTCCGTATTTTGTAAACATGTGTCCTTTCCATTTTAAATTAAAACGACATAAGAAAAAGTGCCCACACAATGCTAATTGTTTGGGCGCTCACTGTTAAATGTACCCCCAATATGGCCTAACAATGCTCTAAAAGGGTTGTTGGCATTTAACCCAAAGGTCCGGGCCTCAGGGCCCAGAATGTGAGGTGGATATTATTTTTGTTGGGATATACTGGGGAAACTGCATTTAAAATCCCATTCAACCAAACAGAATGGAAAACTTATGAACATGTTGCAATTTTCAACACCAAAAAAAAATTTTAAAAATTAGGCCCTTGTTCCCGGTAAAACATTAGTTTTGCTCAGGCCCCTTTAAAGGGTTGGGGCTCACCGGAATTTAAAATCCTTTCCTGGAATTTGCCGTGAATACCCTCCCTCTGCAGCATTAAACCCAGGACGGGAAAATTTTTTTTTTTTCATTTTTTTTTGTCCTCGCTTCCAATACCATAAAGTAAATTTTTTTTTTGCCAGGAATCTGTGGGTTTTTGGGAAAAGAAATACCAAAAGCAATATTTGTTTTAAACCCAAATACGGGGAAAAAAAAATAATTCCAAAGCATAAAATTCAGATAAAATCATAAGAAATTTTTTTGGTTTTTATCCATGTTTGTTATAAATAGCTTCGGTACCGGTTTTTTTTGGGGGGTATTCCTCAGTTTGAGTGTCCTGGTGTAAAATTTTAGCAGCATTGCGCTTTCTGGTGATACGCAGGAGACAAATTGTACCGTGAATTTGGTATTTTTGGGGGTGGAAAAAAAAAGGGAAATTTTCCCCCCAAAGCTGAAACTTGCATTTTTCGCCACCCCACGTATAGGGTGCTCCGCTCCAAATTGCGGGCACGCATTGGGGGGGATGGTCCCTTGTTGGACTTTCCCCCTGGTAGAATGGCTTACTTTTTTGCCGGCCGTCCAAGATGAATTTTTGAACCACTGGGGGAAGGTCCGGGAATTGTGTTTTATGCCCCTTAGTGCATTTTTGCATTGTTGGGGTGGGTGGTGGGCTCCAAAAAAAGTTTATTGGGTGTTGAAATTTTTTTTAATAGTAGTTACGGATTTTCTTATTAATTTTTCTGTGATTGGGCCCCAATCTGGAAGGGCCCGGGAGAGGGGACCAATAGGTTTTGTCCCTGGAATACTTTTTTGGGATTGGGAGAATGGGGTGGGGGATTTGACCGGGCGTGATTAACAGTTTGTTGCTTCAACGAAAACTTTTTTCTTATTGATTTTACATTTTAAAAAACCGGGAGCGGGCTGAGCTTCTGGGTTCCATTATTTGACACTCCGTGGCTCCTCCCTGTATATGAAAGGTTCGGGACCTGTTTTGGGGGGGCGCCCTGCACCCACCACCGTTTGAAACTATGGACAGGTTTTCCCGGGTGCCGGCCCTCGGTGGGGACTCGCAGATCGGGATAATTCCCGAGATTCCTCGGGCCGGCCCCGGGAGTGGCCCGGTGCCGGGTGCTGGTTTTAGAACCCGCTCTCCAATTGTTCCCTCTAGGGGTTTGCACCATCTTGGGGGGAAGATGTTTTTACTCCCAAAATTCCAGTATGGCTCGGGAGTGGGGGGTTAAAATCAGTCCATGCCGAGCTCTCGTCAAAACCATAATTGGGCCCCCAGTCCATAATTAAGTGGGGTCTTAGGGTAACCGAAGTTTTTTGGTTTTCCCCAGAAAGTCTGAGTGAAATGTTTGGGGGCGGGGCTAACGGGGGAAAAAACTTAGTTAATGCGCGCAGGAGAAATATTTGGGGCGGTTAGACTCATGCCAAAGGGGGTTAATCGCTTGGCTGACAGCCCCTGCACAACTTTTGTGGGTGTGCTGGTTTCAAATTTTCCGGGTTTGGGTGTAAGTTCTGGGACATTGCATCATGCTGCCCTTTATAAAATGTTAATTATTAAAAACCGGGGGAAAGGGGGCAATTTTGATGAAACCAGTATGGAACAAGAGACGAGTGGAGGGGGTGGCAAAATTTCCGCCTGTGTTGATGATATGTAGTTGGTAAAACTTTAACAATATTCAAAATAAGCGACGATCAGCAAACCCCCAAAAGGGAAATTTACCAAAAATTCATACCTCTGTTGCTTGCCTTTTTGTACACCAAAGTACAAGAGGGCAAATACTGGTTAACAACAAATGAGGAATGGGGCCAAAACCATCAAATAGATATGATTATGCCTAAATTTCCCCCCCAAGTATTGAAATAATTGAAAAAGTTGATTGACGGACCTTAAATGGATGGAAAGCAAGGTGTGGACTATGGGGTGACAATTTCATCATAAGGGGTTTTTAATTTCATTTCCGAAAAAGAAGGTACGTAGGTATCAACAGGAATTTTTGGTTTAATTTTTGCAATAGGAGTACCTAAATTTTTGGGGCCCTTACCAATGCAATAAATATGGGGCTAGCAATTAATTATAATGATCAATAGGTTTCGTTCATGTAATTTTGATGAAAGTGGCCTTATGGTGGGGATAGGGGGAATTATAAAACAAAGGCTACAGGAGCATTTTGTGAAATAATGGTGATGATTAATTGGTTGGGATAGACCTCAAGACAATGTTTGGGGAAACCCCCCGCGATAGAACCAATTCCCAAAAAAACCATAAAAATTTTGGGACATTAATCATAAAAAGGAAAATTATTTTTTTAATTAAGATTATAAAGTTCCAGGGCCCTTTACACTAGTGTTTCCGCAAGGGGGCCTACATTGGGAACTTGGATCAGGGAAATTTTGACTTGGCCAAACCATGGGGTGGTTATGATGGGCCTGCCTGAGGTGCCAAAACATTAATTTTTTATATTGCCCAAAGTTGCACCGCATAGGGGAATACAGCACGGTACACTCCGGGGCAAATCTGGAGGTTGTGTAGGATATACCAAAAGTATACATTCAGTTACGTTAAGACACCAATTAGAAAAATAATTGCAGGGAGCATTAAAATTGTATGGGCACAAAACCTTTGGGTTTTACTTGCCTGTAAAGTTTGTAATAAATAAGGGTTCCCCAGGGTCACCAAAAAATTTTCCCCTGGAAATAGGTGGTCAGTGGTTACCTTTTTTCGGTGTCAGGATTCCTTAAATTGTAATTTTTTAGCACGATATGGGCTCCAGTGTGGTTTCCCCCTAAATGGGGGGCTCAGGTTTGCAATTTTATGATGGATGGTTAATTTTATGGTGTCGTAGGGTTAGCTGACCCGGGGCCTATGTTCATGATAGGTGTTCTCATGTCTTTGTATATTTCCAGGGTATCACATGGGGCTCCCGGAACCGGGGATAGTGGTGGAATTTCGGGGCCCGTGGTTTGTGTAAGGGAAATGGCATTTTGTGGCTCCATTTTTTGCACCCAAATCGGGCTTGGCCTCTGGTTGGGCCACAAAAGGTTTTGGGCAAGGTCACTGTAAATTGTGCAATGGTTGCCCTGGTATGGGGAATCAGGTTAAGGGCCCCTGTTCGGTGGGGTTTATGGTTCCCCCATGCCCGTGGCCTGGTGGTCAACTAAAAAGAGGTTGGGTTTAAGGGAATAAAGGGGGGTTTTAGGACGTGAGACTGGGTTAGGGACGCACAGGCCCGGTGGGGCTCAGGGGTGGAAGGATGAGGACGGTGTGAAGGCCCAAAAGGCGGAGCTGGTTGGGGAGAGGGAGGTGGTGGGGGAGGGGGGAGGAGGAGTTTTCGGGGGTGATAAGGGGACAGTCTTGGGGATGGCCCGGCGGGTGTGGGGTAAGGAACGCCCGAGTGCGGAAACCTTTTTTGGGGGAGAGCAGGGTACAGGGGACAGCGGGGTGCAGGAGACACCCGGGCCTCCATAAAATTAAACCCTTTTCCCTTTTCCCTTTAAAAACCCTTTTTCAGTGAACTTGGTGGCCTCCTGCTCTCTCCTGGCCCGCCAAACCCAAGGGCACGCATCTTTCTCCCGGGGCCGGCCTTTAGGCACTGGTGATGCCCCGGGACAACAACCCCCTTGCGACCCACGGGCCCGGGCCACATAACACTTCGGAGTCCCCTTTGGAGAACCAACCCGTTCCACCTTTTCCCCCCCCAAATTCCGACCCTCACCACCACTGACAACACCAAGCTTCCACCCCCGGGCCCCCAAACCATACTGCACAACAACTCTTCACAACCCCAAAATTGCACACTCCAACTAAACCCAAACCCCCACACCAATTTAAAACTTTCCTACAGGGCAGCATGATTTCCCTCTTGGGGTAATGTTTTTGTCAGTTGTACCCTTGCCCTCCTTGCGTTGGGTCGGGGTAACTGTTTGGAGGGGGCCCCCCCGCCGGTAAGTGCACTGCAACAATCGCCCTCAAATCACGGATTTGGGCCGTACCCATTTTTCAATAAAAAATCCGGCGCCTCCTTTTAACAAAAAAGCACATCGACATGTACCAGGGTAAATGCAAGCCAAGCATCTTCAGCCCTTTCCTCGCAAGTGGTTTTCGCCCATTCCCTAAAAGACTTTAAAACGCATGCCAGGGGCCCCACCCTTGGTGCGGGGCCTTAGGGCTTCTGTGTGTGAAAAAATGTTGAAAACTTTTTATTCACCAAAAATCAATTTAGGTGACTCGGGCCTTTAAACGGTGGGGTTCTCCGTTGAAAAGAGTTTTGTACCCAGAAACCCAAATTTTTATGGGGCTTTTACTAATCCCCAAACCCAGGTAATGTGGCCTCAAAACCCCGGCCCTAAAACCATAATATCGTGGACCCAACTTTAAGATTGCAATTAACATTCAAACCAAAATTTTGTTCTAATTTAAAAAATCCTAGCATCATGATAACAATGTCCCGAAAAGATAAAACAACTTCCGCTTAGAGACTTGGCCTCGGTTTACGGCCAGGGGGCCCTTGTTTGGTTAGGTATGGGGCGATATGAATTTCGACCCTTTAAGTTTTGTCGAACTCAATTTAAAACAATCAGGGTGCCCCCATCAAAAACCATGCCAAAGCCAAACTCAAGTACAATTTTACCGGGAAGCTTTGCTTTGCCCGGAAAAAATACCCCGGCTTTTTGGGCTTTTTAAAGCCTCCGGTTTACTGGGCCCAGAACGTGTTCTATAGGGCCCAAATTTAAACTTTTAATCCCCCATCCAAATTTCAAAAACCCGGGGGCCCAAAAACATTTTTTTAAAAAACCCTCCCAATTTTTGAAACTAACCAGTATTAACAGTTTACAACTCCACTCCCGCTGGAAAACAATTGGTAATGGTTATAAAAACATTTTTAAAAAAATTTTCAATAATTTGGCATTAAAAATTCACTTTTACATGGGGGTTCTCACATGGCAAAAAAATTTTTCGTTAAAAAGATTTAAAAATTATACGGGCCCCCCCACATGAAATATCCAAATCCCAGTTCCCAAAATCCTTGGCATTCCCCGGGCCTTTTTTATTCTCAGCAGGACATTCAAGAAAATTTCACACCCTTCCCAGATACTGTGATTTTTGTTACCGTCATCATTCGGTTAATTAAAAAACCTGGGGTTTTTCTTTAACATACGTTGGGAAACCCCGGGCCACCTTCTTCAGGAAAATTGCAATCCGGGGTAAACCCTTTTGAATCATTTTTACTAGATAATGGCTGGTGATCCCGAATTAGTAAAGGGTTTTGTCGAACACAATTTTTTAAAAATTCAAATTTTTTTTCCCCAATCTAAGCCAATTTTAATAAAACTTTTTTATTTCCAGGCCCACAAACTAATTCCATTTTAGGAAACAGTCTTATGGCAACCCCATATTAAGGTAAGGGGAATATATCGCTGCCCAGTTTCCTTTAGCAAAATCTCCAATCATCAACAAAACAAGATTTCTTTTTCCGAAAATTAATTATTTTATTTGACAAAAATTATTAACTTTAAAAGTTTTTCAAGTAAAATTCCCCCCCTGGTCGGGGCAAACTACCCCCAATTTGTATACAACATATGCGGGCACAATTTGGGGTTTTCCCCCCCTTCCATGGAAATCACTCTTTATTTGGCACTTCTACTCTGGTATACAAGAAATTTTAATTGCTTTTTCCTTTTCTGTTTTTTATACTGGGGCTATTGCACAGACAATTATTGTCCCGGACTAACTTCCCCAAATCCTAACCAATTTTTCCAGATACAAAACAAAATTTTACACCCCTTGTAGGGGAAAAGACATATGACCGTACAGATTGTCCAGTCATTTCCTGGGTTTTTTTAACTTTGTACCCCCTGGCACAGTTCTGCAAAAAGAATTTTTAAGTGTGAATTTTTCCCATAAATAAAATTTCAACAAAAAAATCATTTGTTCTTGGGTTTTCACATTAACTATTCTTTTTTTCTTTAAGGGACTTATTTTTTTATCCCAAATCCCCATACTACAGAATTATTACCTTTAAAACTCGGGTTCCCAACTCCTCTTTAAAAAAAATAAAATGGTTTCCCAAGGGTCCTTTATTTCACAGAAGGGTTTTAACCCCTTCCACAAAAACTCCAACAATGGGGTTCAGCCCCTTCTTCTTTTGCACAAGTGATTTTTTTTTCAAAAAGTTTACCCTCCCCCAAAATGGTGTTCGAAAGGGTCCGGCACTGAACCCCGTGCTGGGAATGAGCATCCCACAGTGAATCAGTGGAAAACTGGTTATCTTTCTCCTACCATGATAACTTTGGACAACTTCTGGGTGTGCTTATTTTATTAACCGTTCTCCTGAAACGTTGTTTGAACTTTGCGATAGCACTGTGCTCACTAATTGTATTAAATTATTCCCTTTTTCCTATTAAAAGGGTTTTCCCAGCTTAAACCCCGGGAATTGCTACATAGGTATTGGGCCCCTGTTTGTCATTGTTGTGTAATAATGGTGTGCCCTGAGTACCCTTTAGCCTGCCTGGAAGGAACATTTTTTAAGTGATATCCTTTTTTGGTTAAAACTATTACTTTGAAAGGACCTTTGGCCGTTCATTGTTGAATTTTCTATCCCTTTACTGCATAGATTTATGTAGTTTTATTGGTGCCCCCGTTGGGGAACCCAACCTAAGGGGCAGCATGCAAACGTGAGGATCCCCGTTAAAAAAACATTTGGGTAAGCCCTGCATTGAATTCCCAGAAGTGTTTTGGATTCTTCCCCCTGGGTTCTATTTTTCTTTTCCGAATTTTTTTTTTAAAAGTGATTTTTTTATGAAAAAACCTTTTTTCCCTAACCAGTGCACTTGACAGGTGGTTGGACCAAACAACCCCAAAAGGACTAGTTGGAAGTCCCGGGTTACCCTAGGGCCCAAAAGGCCAGGAACTACTTGGGCTTGGGGCAGTCCCCCGGCCCCAACTTTTTGGGGGGGTTTGGGGGAAAAAGTGCCCCACCCCAAGGGGGGTTCAGCATATGTCGTCCATGTTTGGCCGCCCTTTCCCCTTTGACGGGTTTTCAGGGGCCTGGTACATCCCCGGCAGGACCCTGCTATCAGGCTGGACCTTTGGGCCGTTTGGCATGTGGCCTAGCCGACACTGGCCAGGGTTGAGTTCGTAAGAATGTGCGGGCCCTTGACCTATTTTGAAAAAGAAGTTTGGCCCTCACTTTAGGGTTAGACTTCCCCGTAAGGATGGGATCCCATATTATCCAGAAACCATAAGGCCCCCACATCAGCCCCAAGGGGTCCGATCATTTTGACAACATGGGTTAGGAGATAGGGGGGTTTAGAATAAGGTGGTTGAATTTTTTATCTGCTAATATATTTTTTCCCCTTTGCAGGGTTATTTTTTTTATATAATGGGGTATTATATGGGGCAAAAAATTTTTTTTCCCTAGAGGCTGTATTGATATTGTACCCCCATACATTGGGGTGTATGAGATGGAAATTTCCCCCCAATACCCCTCCCATGGGGGTCATTCATTCAGCCCCCCGGGTCCATGTTTTTCAGCCCCCATGGGGCTCCCCCCCAAAGAGAGGGGTTCCCCTAAGCCCCAAACTGTGGTTCCTCCGCTTACCGCGGGGCGTGCGGCCTCCTCCCTTTTACGGGGGCCGTTTCCCTTCCTCGGGTGTATTCGGGGGCCGTGGCGCCTTTGCCGTATACCGGGACAAGGGGGCCCCCTGGCTTTACAGCGTGGCCGGCCCCCTTAACTGGGTTGGAATGTCTCTTTTGGGGCCCAGTTAAAAAAGCCCGGGCCCGGCTTAAATTTTTTGGGCCCCCCCAATTTTATTTGGCATAACCAAACTTAATTCAAAACTATCCCGCATAATTATTTTCATCTAATTTTTGTGGATTTTGACTGTATATGTAAGAAGCCTAAAGGGTCTGAAATGATTTTGGGTCCCTAAGGGAGGGTTATTAAGGGAAGGGACCCTATTGCGTTTTATGATATGAGCTATGTTAGTTTTGTAAAAACTTTTTAATCAGAGGGTTAAATTATGGACTATGGATTGGGGGGCTGGGTTTTGGAAATATCAATAGCCCCTGGTTTATTCTATCAGGGCCACAGACTCCATTCATTAACCCCCGGGGCTCCCTAAATCACTTGGCCCCCTTTTAAAAAGCCCCCCAGTGTTTCTTGATGGCCCCCCTGGATCCGTTTCCTTTGTTGTTGGTTACGGGCCTTTCTTCCACCTGCCGATCTATCCAGTGTGGGGCCCCCGCTGTTACCGGGATGGTTGGGCCGTTCCTTTTATACCCGCTTGGACTTTTGATAAATGGGAATTAACATGGTGGTTTGGGCTCCCAACCACCCCTGGCCCGGTCTTTCTAATGGCCCGTCCGGTTTAGCAAAATGGTACAAACCTTAATTTCCCTTTACTTTAAGAACTTCAAAATATATAAAAAATTTGGAATAAACGAACGAAAAAAAAGGGTAAAAAAGGGTTAATGAAGATTTAATTCCATTATTTAACAAAATTATGGCAGAGAATATTCCGCGTTTTAAAGCTTGGTTTATGCTTATTTTTCTGTAATTTTTTTTTAAAGGAAATGAACTTAAATAAAAGTTATATAGTCTTGGACGTCTCCCTTTCGAAGAACTGGTAAGCTTTTTTAAAAATCCTTTTTGGAAAAATTTTTTTAAAAATTCATAATTCCAAGGGATTGACTAAAAGGTTTTGTGGAAAGGTTGGACCACTCCCAGTTTTCGTTAAGTCATTTTAGAATTTGGGTGAATTAGTTTAGCCTGGCTTGTTTGCTTTTCATTTTCAATTTTTATGAGAGGGCAAACCCAAAACAGCTGCAGGAGCTTACCGGGATTTCCGCAGATATTCAACTTTAAATACTTATAATTTTATATAGGGACATTAAATTTTATTATTTTTTATATGAATTTTTGTTAGTTTGTATTTATATAAAAATATATTTATAGTAACTAAAACACGGGCCTACACCGTTTAATTTTGGGGGGGTGTCCAGATGTCACTTTCCTGCAAATTGGGGTTTAAAGCGATAATAAACATAACAAGAATAATTAGCACTCACGGGCTAGAACCCTTTGTTAAAAATTCATTAATCCTTAATATTTTCAGAAAAGGGGTCAGGGCCGGACCCTTTAATCCGGGCTTATAACCTAAAGGACGAGCCGTATCAGGTTAAAAACCCCCGCAGAAAAAAGTTTAAGGTGTGAATGGATTTAATAAACTACAAGATTTAATTAAATGCGGAATTATTTCCCCGGTTTTTTGGTATATTTTATAGCATAATCCTGTATTCTTTTTATATGGGAAAATAAAGATTAAAAAAGAAATTAATCAAAAATTGGCCCGTACTGCAATTATTGGGAACTGAAAAAGCTAAATTTTTTAAATATCTGAAAAAACTTTTAAAGGACAGCCCAATTTCAGTTTTGTATTTTGCCCAAAATTTTCAAATTTGGCCTTCAAATAATTGAAAAGTTTTGTAGATTATCAAGGGTAAAAAATAGCCAGGTGGTTTTTTTTAAATTGGGTTTTATTAATTGCCTAAAGAACCCATTTCCCAATCACAAGAAGTGTTACCGAAAGAAAATGCAAGAAGGCCCGGATAATGTATCTCTTTAATTTTTTAAAAATGCACTAATATTAATTAATAAAATAAAGATAGTTAGTATTAAATGTAAAAATTTTTTTCCCGTTGGGCCGAAAATATCTTTCAAGTGACTAACTCTCGCAAATGTCTCAAGCCAATTTTTTTGGTGAAACACTAAAATTAAGTTTGTATTTAATTAAAACCAAAATTATTTTAGAAAAGAAGAATTTTAATTTTTTTCTAAAACTTTTTCATTAAACGTGAGGGAAATGAACAAAATAAAAAAATCCAATTAATTTGTTGGAATTTTGGTTGGGAATGTTTTGATGCAGGGGGTTTGACCCCTATCAGCTCACCCGGGGTCCCTTTAAGCTTCGCACTTAAAACCGGTTCCAAGGGTTAGCTTTTTTGGCCCTTTTTAAACTGGAATTGTCCTGTAAACAGCAAAAAAATTGGGGATTTTTTGGCCAGAAGAAAATTTTCATTTCCTGATCTTACCCATGAAACCTTGGAATCTTGGTGGCAAAATTTTTGGCCAAAAACACACTATAAACGGGAAAGGCCAGAAAAGAGTGTTTCCCTAATGACCGAGAAGTTAGGACTAGGAAATTTTTGGCTAATTCTGGGGGTTCATGCATCTGTACAAACAAAGACCGTCATTCCATGATTGAGCTTTCCGGGGAGCCACCATGTTTCCCCCCCGGATGTGGTCCCTCTGGTGCTGTCCTTTAAACCCCTTACTTTTTGTCAGGGGTGTCGGGCTCTAAATTCCAAGTCTTTTTCCAGGGGGGCCTTGAGGGTTACCTATTTCTTGGTTGCTATGGATTGATGGTAAGGCCCTACTAGGGGGAGCCGTTTTTGCCCCCGGAGGCCCAAAAGTTTTCCAAGCCAAAAACAAATACGAAATTTGGTCAAGGGGAGTGTCAGGTTGGGCGTGCTGGCCTCTAGGGTCACAGGGGAAGAGCGCAACCACGCCTAGTGCACCACTCATTACATTCATGAAAACTGACCACTGCATTGTGCTGATGCTTTAGCCGGGCGGTGAGCAGACAGGAAGGGGACCCTGCAATGGCTCAGGGACACAGCATGTCTGGACGCCGTATGCCCAATCGGCAGAGGAGAGGAGGATGCAGACCCAGCAGAGGTGAGCAGGGGAGCGGTGCCAGGGGACCTAACAATTGGTGACTGTTGTAACCTTCACAAAATTTTGTTATAATCTTGCTCTGTTCTACAGTCATTGCTGTTCTCTAATTATGATCATCACATTTTCTGTAAGATAAAGGTTTTAAGTTGATAAACATTGGTTATTTTGGAAAACACTGTTCTAGTGACATGGTGTACCCCTTACATAAAAACTGCCAAATGTTAATCAATGTAGATTACATTCGGACTGAAATAATCAAGGACCATACATTATTCTCTAATTTTGATCACCAGTGTATATGTACATATATTTATACACACACAGCACATGCATACACACATACACACACTATCATTAAAAAGTTTGGGGTAATTTAGAAATGTCCTTATTTTTTAAAGAAAAGCACATTTCTTTCAATGAAGCTAACATTAAATGAATCATAAGTACACTCTATACATTGTTAATTTGGTAAATGACTATTCTAGCTGCAAACATCTGGTTTTAAATGCAATAACTACATAGGCGTATAGAAGCCCATTTCCAACAACCACCACTCCAGTGTTTTAATGGTACATTGTGTTAGCTAACTGTGTAATAAGGATAATGGATGTTTAGAGAACCCTAGAAAACCCTTGTACAAGTATGTTAGCACAGATGAAAATGTGGAGAAGCTATAAAATTGACCTTCCTTTGAGCTAGTTGAGAATCTGGAGCATTACATTTGTTTGTTCTATGAAACTCTCAAAGTGGACAGAAAAAGAGAACTTTCATGTGAAATTCAACAGTCTATTCTTGTTCTTAGAAATTAAGGCTGTTCCATGTGAGATATTGCCAAGAAACTGAAGATTTTCTACAATGGTGTGTACTACTCCCTTCAGAGGAGAGCACAAACAGGCTTAACCAGAGTAGAAAGAGAAGTGGGAGGCCCTGCATCACAACTGAGCAACAAGACAAGTACATTCGAGTCTCTAGTGTGAGAAATTGACGCCTCACAGCTCCTCTACTGGCAGCTTCATTAAATAGTACCACAAAATGCCAGTGTCAACATCTACAGAGAAGAGGCGACTCCGGGATGCTTGCCTTCAGGGCAGAGTGGCAAAGAAAAAGCCATATCTGAGACTGGCTAATGAAAGGAAAAGATTCATATGGAAAAAAGAATACAGACATTGGACAGAGGTAGAGAGGAAAAAGTGTCCCCACACATTGTCCCTCTCCATAATATGTCCTTGAACACTGAAATTCTCCATAATACACTACCCTTCTCTGTAATATGCCTCAACACACTACCCTACTCTATAATATGCTTGCACACACTGTTCCTTTCCATAATATCCCCTCACATACTGCAACTTCCCTTAATGTCCCTCCAAACACTATCCCTCTCCATAATATCTTCCACACACTGCCCATTTTGAAAATAACCAACCAAACTACTCTTTTCTATAATGTTCCCCTCAAACATCTCCTTCCTATAATATTTCCCCCTACTGCATATCTGCATACATTTTCCCCTGCTCCTCGTTGTATTAGTTACTCCTTTCACAATCCCCCCAAATTGCTCCATAATGTCCCAAATTGCTCCAAAATGTCCCCCATTTCCCTATAATGTCCTATATTACCTCTAAAAGCAATAAAGACCCCTAATTAATACTTGGTTACACACCCGCTGTCATTGATGATGCCTCCAAAAGTTTCTTGTAGCCATCTAAAAACTTCTTACACTTCACAGCTGGTATTTGCTCCCACTCTTCCTTTGCAGTTTGTTCAAGATCTTGAATGTTTGCAGGGTTCTTTTAACCAATGGCAAATTTCAGTTCACCCCAAATGTTTTCAATAGGATTGAGGTCAGGACTCATTGCTGCCCATTTTAAAACAGTCCATTTTTTTCTTTTTCAAGCATTCCTGTGTACTTTTGGATGTGTGCTTTGGGTCATTGTCTTGCTGGAGGACCCATGATCTTCGACTCAAACCAAGTTTTCTTACACTGGGTAGGGCATTTCACTGTAAAATCTCTTGATAATGCTCTGATTTTATGATTTCTGTCAAGGTCTCCAGTACCAGACACAACAAAGCAACCCCACAGCATTATGGATCCTCCCCCATTCTTAACTGTTGGTAGGGTGTTCTTTACCTTATCAGCTTCATTGCGCTATATGTAAACAAATTGTTGCTTTGCATTGCCAAAAAGGTCTATTTTTTTCATCTATCCACAGAACATTTTCCCAGAAGGTTTTTTATTGTTTGAAACACTGGAGCTCACACATCCACCTCGGGTATTTATTATCCTTTTTGAATAGCTGCTAGAAAGCCTCAGGTGCTATTCGTGCTTAATACACCTTAGTGACCTTATAGTTTTACTATTTTCCCAGAAGGATTCTGGTTTGTCAAGATACTCTTTGGCAAAGATCAGTCTTTCCTTTTTATGTCTTTTCTTCAGCAATGGTTTCTTCCTATGCCTTTGCCCATAAAGCTCTGCTTGGTTTAGTATGCAGCGTATGGTACCCCCAATTCTGCGCCTCCTAATTCAGCTAGCAGGGAAGGAAGGCACACTTAAATATAAACACATATTTAGCATTTAGTGGTAATATTGGTATCATTACTAGGAGGCTGATAGAGCACTCCATCCTTATATCTGCTAGGGGTAAATCCTACTGACAAGTTTCCTTTAATTTACATTTAAATAGTATGATCAGAATAACAAAAATGTAACTCAATTTTAAACACAAACAGTGCTACACCTCTTTAGCGATTGGGTGTGGTATTGTAACTGATCAAGTTCAAATAATGGGGAATGGGTAAGGGAAAGTTCAAGTGCCTCACCGGTATGTTAGGAAATTGCAGGTGCCTGGTAGGAGTGGCTGGATCCACCTGGTAAATTCACATAAACAATAGAGTGCATCTGGCACCAGGTTTCTTCATATAATCCAATGTTTTATTTCTTTATTTCAATTCCGTAAAAGCATAAGAGAAGCGGGGGTCACAGCGCCCACAGCTTGACGCATTTTGAACGTCACTGCGCATTCTTATTCCTGCTTATACTCTTATACTTATGGCCCCTTTCACACTAGCGTTTTTTTCAAATTGCGGCAGATCCGGCAGATTTACCGCATCTGCCGCCTAACGGTCGCACTTGCGGCACACTTGCGGCAAGCCCCATGCATTGTCTATGGAGCTTGCTGCAGATGGTTACGGCCCTTGCGGCAGTTGCGGCCGTGGAATAAAATGCCGTTAGGCAGCAGATGCGGTAAATCTGCCAGATCTGCCACAATTTGAAAAAAAACGCTAGTGTGAAAGGGGCCCTTTATGGAATTGAAATAAAGAAAAAAAATGTAAGAAGAAACCTGGTGCCGGATGTACTCTTTCATTTGTGTGAATTGTAGCTTACCCCCATACATTTCAATAAAGTTAAGCTGCAAGACCAGACACCAGTCACGGACAGGTAAGGCGCCCTATTTAGAAGGAAACAATGTTTTTGTAATCCTGTATCACCTCTTAAAAGAAAAATAAAACATAAATCATCCAACATAAATCATATTAGCCTTTACATTAATGTACAAGAGATACATGTACTATACATTGTGGGCCTAGATGATTCTAAAACATAAATTTTAATTTATTTGCATCATTTTTAAATATTCCATCAAAGTGATCCTCATCCCCATAATAAATGTATTTATATATATTTCTAATGTATACACTTTAATTAGAGATGAGATTTTCAATGTAAATCAAATTTGTATTATGAAATTTGCAGGTCGTGGGGAATTCAAACAATTTACAATTTGCATGAAACACAATTTTATTCATTTTAAATAAACAAATTATAAAATATGTATTCAAATAATTACATCATATGAATGGCCGTGAATATTTTATGTTTGTTGTCAATGGATTAAAATAAAAAAATTGAAAGAAAATGTAGACATTTATCTGGGCATGTCTTCTTTCCCATCTGTTTTACAAGCTCAAACTTACAACTATACATGCCATACCTTTATTGCATCCTGCTGCCACATTTTGCTTTTTTATCTAGCTATCTAGCATTCCTTGGTATGTCCTTGTTGGCAAATGTTAAAAAATGTAATGTATGGTACAATAAAAAGTGGGAAGCAATGGATAGGTAAAAGAAAGAAAACCCATACCATGGCTAAGAGTGTTGGAACCAATACCAGCAGGTTAAGCACCACCACTGGCACCGGTGATCCAAGCAGTAGTACTAATTATGACAATTACTATCTAATTATATTAAGTAAATACAACTGGCTTCTTTGCTTATGACAAGTGTATCAGTGGAGTAGAAGCAGAATGTATCATAGAACATCTGGCACAGCTCTCGTCTCGGTCACGATGTTACCTCTAACAGCGACACCATCAGTTTAAGTCAGTGTTGCTCACAGAATTGTCTGCTTGATAGCAAAAGACTAAGAAGGTTATGTTTTGGCTCACTTTTTAATTTTGAAGAACATAAATAGGCTGTCAGTGTGTTGGTTGGACTGCTGATTATAACTGAGTTACTAACCATTTCTATGGTGAGGTGACTTTGACATTATAAAGGATGTGTTTTTGCTAATGAGCTTAAAATTGGTTGGATACAATCTTAGGAGGCATCATAGTGTTATCCACATTCCACATCTATTCAGGGCTATTGGAGGCATTGCAGAATTGTGATTTGCAGCAATTCAATTTGCTACAAAAGTAATTTTTAGAGAAATTAATAAGCTAGAAAATTAAACTTTCAAAAAATGTGATCATCTCTAGCTGTCGCTTGCTCCACCACTGACATTAGTGCTCCATTTTTATCTCCAAAATGGTCACTCTAGAGGCATGGGGATCAATGTGAAAGTGTAAATCATGTCTGACCTTGTCTGTTCTACTGATGCAGTCATGTACTTACGGTGGTTCTGGTGATGTAGTCGTTTACTGACAGCCTTTCTGGTGATATAGACATGTACCTACAGTGGTTCTGGTGATGTGGTAATGTACTAATGGTAGTTCTGGTGATGTATTAATTTACATGTAGTAATCTTTTATTTATTAGACTAGATACTAGATCAATTTTGGGTCACTGTGCTGAAATAAAAATACAGTCATCTAAATGAGTTCATACATATCAACTAAACAAGTATTTAACTAAAGCCCCATACACTATAGCCTGCTGTTCAATTATTCAGCCAGCTGCGCACACCCAACACTATACACAGGACTACTCACTCTTTTGAGTGCTCCTGTGTTTTTTAGCTGTTTCTAGACATCTCTGATAGTAGTTTATCTCTGAGAACAAAAAGATCTACAGTCTGAAGTCAAGGATGGCCGATCCTTATCTCCCCAAAAACCATCAGTCAGGTGCATCCATACACATTAGACTGTCGGCCTTAGATATTGGACAAAGTGCCGGTAGTAAGTATATTAATACAGTCACACTGCATTACATGCACATATATGCAAATTTATTGAAAACAAAGAACTTCATGGAAGTGTTTCTTTAATGCTTTACAGCATACCAAGACATTTTAGACAGTATGTCCAACTTTGTAAGATACAGTTTAAGAAAGTCAATTTTCTGTTTCAACATAACTGAGCTCCAGTGCACAAAGCAAGGTCAATAATAGCATGGTTGGATGAGTTTGGTGTGGAAGACCTTGACTGAGTTCTAACCTGTACTCCTTTGAGCAGAGAATATTTGCAAGGTCAGACATCAATGTTTGACCTTCCAAACATTTTCCAGATGAATGGGAAATATTCTTATAAACGCACTCCATAATCTTGTAGAAAGCTTCATAGAAGATAGATGCTGTGCCAGAATCTTTTAAAAATACAGTGCATCTCAGTGAATTAGAATATCATCAAAAGTTAATTGTTTCAGTAATTCAATTAAAAGTAAAACTCATACTTATGTAGAGACCAGTGAACTATTTCTAGGGTTTATTTCTGTAAATGTAGATGATTATGCTTACAGCCAATGAAAACCCCAAGGTCATTATCTCATAAAATTAAAGTAGGGAGAAGAAAGGGTTAAAAACCACGCTGCCATATTGCACGAGACGTTAAAGGGTGAATATTATATTGATTTATCAGTCAACGCATTTCAGGGCTCCCTACAACACCCTAAAACATGGCAATATGATATTAATTTGTCCTGAGGAAGGGGCCAGGGAGCCTAGAAATTGTTTTACTAGTTAATCAATATTATATTTACCCTTTAATATACGGCAGCACGGTTCTTAACCCTTCATCCTTCCTACTTTAATTTTCTGAGCTAATGACCTCTGGGTTTTTTATTGGCTGTAAGCCATAATCATCAACATTAACACAAATACACACTTGAAATAGATCCCTCTGTGTGACATGACTCTATATAATATATGCGTTTCACTTTTTGTATTGAATTACTGAAATAATTTAACTTTTTGATGATATTCTAATTCATTGAGATGTACCTGTAGATGTAAAACAAACACCTCATTTAAACATTAGGTCACTTTGTGATGAGATCTTCCCTTTAAATAGTAATACACGACCGATAACTCACAGTGCATCCTCTTCATAACTACATATTTAGTTTCACCCTTACTAGGCTTTCTCAAGGTTATTATTCACTTTCTAAATGTCTGTTCATAGTATGAGATTGTCTTTTAATATGAATTGCTTAAGCTGTTACTCTTAGGGTGTGAAGCATGGAGAACATGATTTGAAAAGAATGATTTATGACAATACAATATCTGAAAGGTGTAGCATTAGATTTTCACCAGCCATTTAGATTCCAACATATCACATTACACTTTACGTAATTCCTAAGCCAGAACAAAGCCAAAGCGGACATTTTTACATTTTAATTTAGCTATCCGCTGTATATTACATAAATAAAATGGGGCACCGTGTTTCCATACGAAAATAAATCAGTTCACGCTATGTTGAAATTGCCAGCTTGAATGAATGTTATCGAATGGATAAGAGGACTTCTTTTGAAAGGCAATACTCCATTTCTCAACAAGAATCAATCAGATTTCGCTGACCTTCATGTTGATCAGTAGGGGGTGAACACTGGCACTAAATCATTTTGATCTACAGATGAGATTAACATATTCATATTTGTTTGCCAAACGTGTGCTTTAATTTAAGCTTCATCTGATTGATGCCTGTAATTTATGCTGTTTAGAACTAGAGCGTCATATTTTTTCTTCTTATTTTTTCCAAGCTTACAGGGGGGGAGACTTTCTTGGAAACAGATAAAGGAGATGGAACTTAATTTGTAGCAATGTGACCACAGCCACACATGTTCTAGAATTAATGTTCTTCATTAAGGTGAAAAATATCAGCTGCGTTTACATTGGGTGTTTAATTAACGTGGTCATCAGGACGAATAACAAGAGCGTCCGCGAAAGGATATCAAAAAGGTCTTCTCTCCGGTATGAGACTCATTAATATATGGGACTATTAGCTGTACCTGGATCCCTGTCATAATTACATGACAGATGAGTAGGGGTGGGTTAAAAGGTTGTTATGGATGTCTAATTATTTTATGAGAAAAAAAGGGTCTCATTTTGGGTGGAACTTTTATACCAACTTGCCATTTAAGCTGTGATCACCAAAGATCCAATAGCTGTAGAAACATGTTTTATGAATCGCTAAAGTGTGCTAATGTGTTCATTATCCATTAAAGAGAATCTGTCAGCAGGTTTTAGCTACCTCATCTGACAGCAACATAATGTAGACAAAGAAATGTTGAGTCCAACAATGTATCACATATATCCAAAGGAGAAAATGAGCGGCACTCACCTGTGCGGATTTATTCCATTCTGATAAACAGAGTTACAAAGGTGCAGGAAAGGGAGGACAGCGGGGTAGGCTAGGGCTTCAACGGGTCCAATACCAATGTATCACATAGATTACTGGCTGCAGCTGTTCTCACACAAGTAAAGAATTTAAATTCAGGAACACAGCAGAGCTGTCCCCGCCCACACCAGACTCTCAATAGAGATTGTGCATTCACTGTGAGGTGTCAATCACAGCAGAAGGTCATGTCAAACTGCCGTGAACATCACAAGGGAGACCAATAATGGTAATCACCAGGTGATAAAGCCATTAGTTTATTTAAACCATAGCACAAAGCCTGATAAGAGAGACACAGTTGATTTTTATTTTTTTAACACTTACAGCATGCTGTCCTCAGCTTACATAGCAAAAACCTGCTGACAGATTCCCTTTAAGGGCTGTATATTGATATTGCTTTCAACATAAAGAATATTGGTTTTGTTTTTTTTATACAATTCTGGCTAGGAAAATCAAACATTACAACTAGTATAATGGAGCTATCTGTATGAATCTATTTTTCTTATGCTTACGTTGCTTAATATGTTGCTGATAGGTGATTTAGACATGCCTTTTTTAAAGTATAAAAGTGCTACATGATGATTTTTCCAACCAATTTTTTGGGCTTCCTAATAAAAATGTTAGACGGTATGGAGAGAAGTATATTTTACATGGTTCTCCACGTTTGGCATAAAGAATCTACTTTTAGTCAAAAATATGAATAATGTTTTCTATAAACTGCGTTTGTGACTACAACCCTAGTCCATTCACTTACTTCCTGTAAACTACCCCAAATTTGACCCATATTAATAATGTGTTTTATACACCTTGTGCACCTTGTCTGCGTGGCTTATCATGTGGCATTGTTTGCCAAAAGAATGCGCCAAAATTGTTGAGACAAATTCTGGCACAAACCATGTCAACTAGTAGATGATTCAACTTAGACTAGACTGAAGATGTGCCAAATGGATCAAACTGCAACATCCACTATGGTGAATCTGCTGCATTTTATGACTGTCTAGTCTCAGTTTGTACATTGTAAAAGCTAGACTACATTGTTAAATATGCTCCACAACAAAAAATCAATATTAATAATACAAAATGACAGTAAATAAGTATTAAATTAAGCAAATTTTATTTTATAAAGCACAAGTACAGTAATATAATACACATTTACATATGTAACACATATATAATACATACCGTATATACTCGTGCATAAGCCGACCCGTGTATAAGGCCATTGCCCCCTAACTTGAACCTATAACTCTGGGAAACCTATTGACTGTGTAAAAGCGAGGGTGACCCCACACAGATATACAGCCCCAGCAGTGTGTATACAGGCCTCCCCAGTGGTATATAACAGGCCCCACAGTGTTACAGCAGCAGCCCCAGTGGTATATACAGCAGCAGCCCCAATGGTATATACAGCAGCAGCCCAGAGGTATATACAGCAGCAGCCCCAGAGGTATATACAGCAGCAGCCTCAGAGGTATATACAGCAGCAGCCCCAGAGGTAATACAGCAGCAGCCCCAGAGGTATATACAGCAGCAGCCCCAGAGGTCATATAGCAGCAGCCCCAGAGGTATAACCGCCGCACAGCAGTCATCCATCAGTATACAGGCGCCCCCCGCATCAGTATCAGGCGCCCCCTCCTGGATCCAACTTCTTCCGGCTTCCTCCTCTGGCGCAGACAATGACGTCATTGCCTGCACCCATCGGAGGAAGCCAGAAGAAGACGGATGAAGCCGGAGGAGCGCGATGTCGGCAGCGGGGACGGCCACAGGTGTAAGTATAATGATCTTACTTTACAGGTTTGGGCTGCAAGGGGGGGCCCTGGATACTGATGGGGGGGGGGGGGCGCCTGTATACTGATGGTGGCGGGCGGCGGCCTGTGTACTCGGCGTATATACTCGCATATTATCCGAGGGGGTACTTTTCAGCCCAATTTTTGGGCTGAAAAACTCGGCTTATACGCGAGTATATACGGTATATAGTATATTATCTATCTGTCATAATATGCTATACATTTTAAAACTTATTTTCAGTTTGTGGAATAAATAAAATAAAAAAATTAAACTTATATGAACCTTAGTATTTGTTAACTTGAATGTGACGCTTGTCACTACTACTAGCTAAGGTAAATGTGATGCTAAACATTAGTAATGGCTAGAGTTTAACACAGTCACCACTTACAGGAGTACAGACAGCGTTTAAGTCAGGTAATCTGGAGTCAGGTTCCAGGGGAACTCAAAGTATTCAGGGAGTAGACAGAGATGTAGTCATCCAACGGTTCAGGGTCAGGTTTCCAGGAGAGCACAAAGAGGATTAAGGGAGTCAAAAGAAGCAAATTTAGGTCACAGTCAAGGGGTCAAACAACCATTAGATCAAAACAAATACAGGGAGCAGACAAAGAGGAAATGGAGCAACAGTCAGATAACATAGATCAGAAAAGACACAAGAATGCAGGCCAAACCACACTTCAGATATAATGTACGATTAGGCTGCCTTCACACTGCATAATTTGAGATTCCGTGTTTATCCGTTTTAAAACGGATGTCCGCGGATCAGTTTTGGCCTCCAATGTATCCCTATGGGCACGGATTGGTCCTAAGTGGCTATCCGTGTGTCAGTTTTGTCACAGATCAGTTTTCTTCATGCACTCAGAATTGGAGACTGCTCCGATTTTGAGCTGCCTTCAAAAACACTGACACCAACAGACAGACACAGATCCATATCTGTCCGCATCAAATAACATGGAGCTACATGGAGGACAGATCCGTACGGATCCGTGAAAAAACGAATCAGTGAAATGGTAAGGTACGGCTCCTCCCACCCCTATCTCTGCTAACTGATGATGGATCCGTTAAAAAAAATGGCTAGTGGGCATCAGCTGGCCCGGCATCCTTTGGCACAGATCCGTGCCTGTCCGTGTGGTTCTTAAAATTCAAGGAACTACTTGGATGTGAAAATTATGCAGTATGAAGGCAGCCTTAATCATATCTCTCCAGGGATCCACGACCGCCACTGTGTTGCCCTTCAAATGCTACACTTATGCTCGGGTGCATACTCCTAAAGCACACTCTGTGCAAATCCACATAAATAGAAAGAGAGTAGCAATCACCATGTAGCTGGCAGACTTCTTTATTTCATAAGGTTAAAATATGGACCAAAGACAGGAGGGAGGATGGGAGAGAACTACGGCCGTTTCACGCTTTACACTAGCACTTCAATGGGTTCAGTCATGCTAGCTGAAGAGCTAGTGTGAAGCGTGAAACGGCTGTAGTTCACTCCCATCCTACATGAAGAATTGCTGAGCCAGCTACATGGTGAGTGCTACTCTTCTTCTACTTATGTTGATATATATTTGTTTCTATACTTATACAACCAGCAGAATAAAAGCTTTAGTTTATGACAAAAAAAATAACGCGAAAGACAGTGAAGATAGTCTGTGGGTTTTATTTCAACATTAGAATAGTTTGACTGTAGAGAAGTTAATTATCAGGTTTCAACTCAAACTGTCATAAGACAGCCCTGATAAGGATATAACAGTTTTATTGTGCAACTGATAAAAGAAACTCTAACTACTAAAATTACTAATAAAAATGAAGTTACTCTATGGTTTTGACCTTGTAGTTATAACAGGATATAATTCTCCTACTATGAGAAATCTTCTAATTACCAACAAGTCTCTCATTGGTTCTTATTTATGTAATTTGTTCAAGAAAATATGAAAAAATCATATTAGTACTACAATAATTGCTCTACCTTTAAAACGCACAGCAGAAGATAAAAATATTCTCCTATGTTGGTGCAGAGCTCTGTATTCCTGCCATGATCTCACACTGAAGGGCTCATTACAGAACTGTCATTTTTATCTGTGATAATATTCAAACTTAATTTTATTAACTTTATGAGCAAGGTCTGATAAGATTGGAATATTAATATGGAACTGTAAAAATAGCATTGATTGAATAAATGCTATTGATCACACTATTGAATGTGACTGTGTGTTTGTGTATGTATAACAGTGCTCAGCATAAATGAGTACACCCCTTTTGAAAAGTGTGATTTTACACAATATGATACTTAACACAAAAACAATTTCCAAACACTTGTCATGACTAAATATCGTAGAACACTTTTTTTAACCCATAACATGAAAGTAAGTTTAATATAACTTTCATTTGCCAATCTCCAGTTTTACTCAAATTAGTTGACCTATGAAAAATCATGACACCAGCTGAAATCTATCAGTAATTGGAAAGTAATCCTGCCAATTAGTAGAAAATAATATCAGCCGGATCAACCGATTGCCTATAAAAAGGCCTATAAAAAAGTGTCACACAAGAAACATCTCATGATGGGTAAAACCAGAGAGCTGTCCAAAGACCTTCGCAACCTTATTTTTGCAAAACCTACTGATTGTGTTGGTTACTGAAGAATTTCTAAACTAGTGAAGGTTCCTGTGAACACTGATGTCCAGCATGATTTCCAAAAGAGAAGTGAAAACGATTATCATAAGAGTTGGCCAATTGCCAAGTACCAACTGTATAGAGCTACAGAATGATCTGTTATCAGCAGGTACAATTGTTTCCAAGAAAACAGTAATTACTGCATTCAACCCCATGGCCAGTATGCACGCTCACCACGGACGACTTCATTGCTGAACAAAAAGCATGTTCAAGAGCGTTTACAATTTGATCAACAACATTTAGACAAGCCAGTGAAATACTGGGAGAATATAGTCTGGTCAGTTGAGATCAATATTGAACTCTTTGGATGCCATAATACACACCATGTTTGCAAGACAAATAAACTGCATATCACGCCAAAAACACCATACCAACAGTGAAGTTGTGAGGTGGGAATATCATGGTGTGTAGTCGTGGTTGTTTTTTAGCATATGGCCCTGGCAAACTTCATATAATTTAAGGAAGGATGAAGGGAACAAATATAAGGAGACATTCTTGATAAAAATCTGCTGCAATCTACCAGGACAGTGAAGATGAAATGAGGATGGAAATTACAGCAAGGCAATGATCTCAAACACACAGCCAAGTAAACTCTGAATTGGTTTTAGAGAAAGAAAATAAAGCTTCTAGAATGATCCATGAAATCACCTGACCAAATCCATTCGAATATTTATGGAAGGAACTATGGTTTTAAATGTTTTTCATTTTGGAGCTTTTTGTCAATAATTACGAGTTTGCATTCATAGAAGTAGGACATCTTTCTGTATTGACTTTGCTTCGTTCTGTTATCCGTTTGTATCCTTACAGTGGTAGCACCCTAACCTTTATTCATTTTCACTGTGCATCTTTAATATCTATTGTGTTTAGCCACGTTTTTCCACAATAATCTCACCCAACCATGCCTATGGGACATTGCATTATGCACAGGGGCACAGTTAAGCTGAAAATATTTGGAAAGGAAACAAAATACCAAAATGTGTTGGTATAATTTTCCTTCACTTGAACTAATGGCTACAAGACAAGCTCATGGAGAACAACCCAATAGCCTTATCTGTTTCACCCTACAGTTTGCATAATTCAGTGGGGCATGTAACATTCTCCTAGCATTCGCCAAACCCAGACTCATTTATTATAGTGATCTTAGCATTATGCTTTGTGATGTAATGCTTGCATACAACTACTCATTATGGAAACCCATACAATGAGTATTTCTTTTTTTGTACTGATGTTAATAATGCCTTTAGAGGTTTCAACCTTTGTTGCTAATGAGCCAGCAGTGTGTTAATGACTTTGTTGCACTAGGTGCATCACCACTTTGTAACTTTACGAGGTGTCCACTTTTTGGCTAAGTTGCTGTGGTTCTTAAACACAACCACTTTCCAATAATATCACACAGTTGATTATGAAATATGGAAGATGGTTCATGAACTGGCTTGAAGCAATGGTAACATTCTGTGACAGGACCACACTGAGTTCTTTAGAATGACCCATAATTTCACAAATGTTTATGACCACATGCAATGTAGGGAACACAGCTAACATGTGAAATAAGGTGATCTGATCAGAGAGATTAAATAGAATTTTTGGTCTACATACAAAACCCATTGAATGGCAGAAAAATTTAACACTGAAAATCACCCTGAAAACACCATCCCCTCCATTAAATATAGTGGTGGCAGCTTCATTTTGTGGGAGGTTTTTCTTCAGCAGGAACAGGAAGCTAGTCGAAGTTGATTGGATGGAGTTAAATACAGGACAATCCTGGAGGAAAACCTGTTACAGGTTGCAAAAGACTTGAGACTTGGTGAAAGGTCACTTTCTAGCAGAACACAAAACCTACCCGTACTGCCAGAGCTGCAATTTCATGATGAAGAAGTGGTGTTACCTTTGAAATGCATAAATAAACAATCATATGCTACAATGATCCCTTTGAATTGGATTATTTGGTATCCTGTATAATCAACTTGCCTTGGTGCATGTGGTTCCTGTGGAAGCTGCCTCTAACACTTTCATTTGGTTGTGGATCACAACACACACAAGTGAGCACTGTGGACCTGAGTCTAGAAGATGTAAACAGCAGGTGGAAATAATTGCATGGTGAGGCAAATACCTGATTGCTATATATGACTTGTTCCTACAAAGTATTGACTTAGGGGACTGAATACAAATGCACATCCCCAATTTTCAGATTTAAATTTATAAATATGTACAAAACCATGTATCATTTCTTTAAAACTTCACCAATACTTACTACTTTGTGTTGGTATATCGCATAAAATGCCAATAAAATATAACATTTGTAGGTGTATCATGAAAACATGTGGAAAAATTCATGGGGTACTTTTTCCAGCCACTGTACATGATTAGTTGCTTAAGCATAAAACATTGTCACAAGTGTTTTGGTTTTTCCTCGAGTGATCAGTATTTTTTTGCATTTTCCAGCTTTTGAAACCCACCATCAATTTCCACTTTGCTCTCTAAAGTATCTATGCATCTTTCCAATTTAGCACTTTGCTCATACGTGGTGCAATAAGGTAATTATTAACCTAGTTGACTGTTGCTGTGTTCTCTATAATATAATTTTTTATTTCTTTCACCAAAATATTCAACACCATTTTACAAACATTGCCATTAGTTCCTCTTTCAAGTAGGTCTCAAAATTCAAATTTCCTATCAGTATGTCTTTAAAGTGCTTTGAAGTTTGTCAACCTTGGGAAAGTTTTGTGGAAAACTGTACAAATGGCAAGCGTATGCTGGTTACATTTCCACTGATCACATTGCTAATCACTGAAACCCCAATACTGCCTGGTGTTTTTGTCTTTGTGCTCAGCAGAAGTATGTAAACTTTCATGATCAACAGTCATATAGGTAAATCTCCATTACAATGAAACACTTTTAAAGAATAGTTGCAGAATGCAACATTTGAGTAAAACTTTAATTGCCTGTACACTAATTGTATTTATATAACGTCATACTATTCCGCAGCACTTTATAGTTCAAAAAGGTACATGTAAAAATAATATCCGACTTTACAGAGTATCATATAGCTCAGCAATTCAAAGAAGAGAAGTCAGGGTCCTGCTTGAAAAAGCTTACAATTTACCGTATATACTCGTGTATAAGCCGACCCGTGTATAAGCCGACCCCCCTACTTTTGCCCAAAAATCTGGAAAAACCTATTGACTCCATGTATAAGCCGAGGGTGGACCCCAGCACAGGTATACAGCCCCCAGCAGTGTGGTATACAGGCCCCCCCCCAGTGGTATACAGGCTTCCCCAGTGGTAGTATACAGCAGCCCCAGTGGGTATATACAGCAGCCCCAGTGGTAGTATATAGCATCCCCAGCAGCCCCAGTGGTAGTATATAGCATCCCCAGCAGCCCCAGTGGTAGTATACAGCATCCCCAGCAGCCCCAGTGGTAGTATATAGCAGCCCCAGCAGCCCCAGTGGTAGTATACAGCAGCCCCATTGGTAGTATATAGCAGCCCCAGCAGCCCCAGTGGTAGTATACAGCAGCTCCAGCAGCCCCAGTGGTAGTATACAGCAGCCCAGTGGTAGTATACAGGAGCCCCAGCAGCCCCAGTGGTAGTATACAGCAGCCCCAGCAGCCCCAGTGGTAGTATATAGGAGCCCCTGCAGCCCCAGTGGTAGTATATAGGAACCCCAGCAGCCCCAGTGGTAGTATACAGCAGCCCCAGTGGTAGTATATAGGAGCCCCAGCAGCCCCAGTGGTAAGTATACAGCAGCCCCAGTGGTAGTATACAGCAGCCCCGGCAGCCCCAGCGGTAGTATACAGCAACCCCAGTAATCCAGGGCCCCCCCAGCCTTGCTCCGGTCACCTGTAAAGTAAAATATACTTATCACTGTCCCGCTGCCGTCCGTGCCCGCATCTGCCGACATGCGATCCACCATCTTCATGCGTCTTCTTCCGACTTCCTGTGTTCGGCGCCGGCAATGACGTCATTGCCTGCGACGAACACAGGAAACCGGAAGAAAGACGCATGAAGATGAAGGATCGCGGTGTCAGCAGCGGGCGGGCGCGGACGGCAGCGGGACAGTGATAAGTATATTTTACTTTACAGGTGACCGGAGCAAGGCTGGGGGGCCCTGGATTACCGGGGCTGCTGGGGCTGCCGGGGCTGCTGCCGTCACTGACTCGCGTATAAGCCGAGGGGTAACTTTTCAGCCCAATTTTTGGGCTAAAAAACTCGGCTTATACGCGAGTATATACGGTATAAGTAGGGATGGCCCAAAAAGTAAAAAAAATAAGGACTTGTATTGTAGTGCCCAACATCTGTAAAATAAATAAAGTATTCATGTTAAAGGGAACCTGTCAGGTGGTTTATTCCCCCCCAGCTATCACTATCTCTACCTGCATCTTCATAATACTATTCTAATCATCCCTGTCTGAACTCAGAGTGTAATGTTAAAGGTGAAAAAAAAGCATTTACCGTATATACTCATGTATAAGCCGACTTTTTCAGCCCAAAAATTGGGCTGAAAAGTCCCCCTCGGCCCTTTTACACGAGTATATACAAAGTGTGTGTGAGTGTGACGGGGACGGGGCCTGACTGGGGGCAGGAGGAGGCAGGAGGGGGCTGCAGTGACACCGCGCGGTCATGGGGCCCCCCTATTGATATGCACGCATCCCCCTTCCATCCGCAAGGGGGTGCAGTGCATATTGCCGGACACAGCCCCATGGCGGCCCCCCGGGGTGGTATGCATCCCCAAAACCCCCCACCTAGTTACCGGGCCCCCATGCGCGGCACAGCATACAGTAGTTCATACACACTCCATCTATTCCTGCAGCGCGCGGCTCCTCCATGTCCCACCGGATCTTCCCGTAGTGTCATTTTGACTGGCGCGTCACATGACACTACAGCAACAAGCCGGGCGGGAGATGGAGGAAAACGCGCGCTGCACAGATGGTAATGTATGAACTACTGTATGCGTGCCCAGCATGGGGCCGGTACTAGGCGGGGGGCTGTATACCACTGCCGGGGGCCCCGTTATCACAAATGCTGGGGCTGCAGTATACACCTGTGCTGGGGGCTGCTGTATAAACCCCCGGTGGCCTGCTGTATAAACCCCGGGGCCTGCTGAAACCCCGGGGGCCTGCGATACCCCCGGGGGCCTGCTGATACCCCCGGGGGCCTGCTGATACCCCTGGGCCTGCTGAATAAACCCCTTTGGGGCCCGCTGTATACCCCTGGGGCTGCTGATAACCCCCGGGGGGCCCGCTGAAAACCATGGGGGCCCGCATAAAACCCCCGGGGGCCTGTGTATAAACCCCGGGGCCTGCTGTTACCCCGGGGGCCTGCTGATACCCCCGGGGGCCTGCTGATAAACCCCGGGGGCCTGCTGATTACCCCCGGGGGCTGCTGATACCCCCGGGAGCCTGCTGATACCCCCGGGCCTGCTGAATACCCTTGGGGGCCTGCTGTATACCCCTGGGGGCCTGCTGATACCCTGGGGGGCCTGCTGATTTCCCATGGGCCTGCTGTATACCCATGGGGGCCTGTGTATACCCCTGGGGGCCTGTGATACCCCGGGGCCCGCTGAATACCCCTGGGGCTTTCTGAATACCCTGGGGGTGCTGAATACCCCTGGGGGCCTGCTTATACGCCTGGGGGCCTGCTGTATTTCCACTGGGGGCTGCTGTATACCATATACTGGGGCCTGTATAACCCCACTGTGGGGCTGTATACCTCACTGCTGGGGTTGTATTCCTGTGCTGGAGTCCACCCTGGCTTAAACGCGAGTCAATACGTTTTCCCAGTTTTTTGGGGCAAAAGTAGGGGGGTCAGCTATACACGGGTCGCTTATACACGAGTATATACGGTATACACTTACATTTCAGTCTCCACTTGGAGGAGGGGGGCTGCTGGCAGTATAATGGTTAACTCACTATTAACTTGCATGGCTAAAGGACCTGTGTGTGTAACGATCATGTGACCATAGTGGGGGAGCTAATACGCAAACGTATTATGTTCTATGAGAATTTCTCCCCCTATTGTAGTCACATGGTTGTGACATCACATCAGGTCTCCCAACATGTTCCAACATAAGGCTGAAATTTTAACTTTTAACCTGCCAAACAGTCTCCGTCCTCCCAGCCTGGAACAAACTCCCCTCATTACAAAAAAATTTAAAAATTTAAAAAATCTTTTTAATCCCCTTTTTTAAATTTAACCAATAAGCTCAGACGGGGATAAATTAACTGTTTATTTAAAGCTGCAGCTACAGACAGATAATAGCTGGGGGGCAAAAAGGGAATGCCCAGGTTACCTTTAATTTTGGGGGAAAATTTTGGTCAACCACTAGTTTTCAATGAAACCTGCCCCAATTCAAATTTGGTTTAAAGGTAGGGAAAGTGGAAACACGAAAGAAAAAGTATATAAAAAAAGCGGGGCCCCAAATTGAAATTTTGAATGCAGCACCCTGTTTACCCACTTTTTTGGGGGGGTTTTTAAAAACCCCCCAAAATTCTAATTTAATATCTGAAAATTTCGGTTGCATGAAACCCAATGGAAAACTTTTTGGGCTGTGTAAAAAGGGAGCAATTTTATCCAGTTTTCCCTGAACCAAAAGATTTTTTCCCAAAAAATAAACGATAAATTTGGTGAAACCCCACCAAAACCCAGGGGGGGGGGATTTAAACCCCTCCTCCAACCTTAAAAATAAAAAACATTTAGGATTACAACTAATGGGGAAATAAGGGAGGAAAAACCCATTTAGAAAAAACCTTTAGCCCTTTGGTTGGGGGGGAACCCCCTTGAAGGAAGGGGGGACAACACTGTTCTTTTCCCGACGGGTTTTTAAAATTTCCCAGGTGGCCCCATTAAAACCCCGAAGGTGGAAATACAACCATCCCTGTTCGGGAACACACCCCTCCCTTCACTGTTCGCCCCTTTAGTTTTCAAACCCCTACTAAATTTTTTAAGAAAAAAATAACAAACTAGAATTCATAAATAGAAAAAAAAATTTTAGGAAACAGGGGGCCCAATCAGGGGTATTTTGCATTTGGGGCGGGGGTTGTAGAAGATTAAAACAAAAATGGTGTCATCAAAAACAAAAAATAATAGTAATCCGATACCTTTTAAAAAACAGTGTGGCGCAATTTATTTTTTATATTCAAAATACAACAGAAAGGGGCAGATGTGAGTCAGTAAATTACCTTAAAGTCGAGGTTTTGGGTTCAAATCCCAAAAGGCAGGGGCATAAGTTAAAGGGCTCAGGGACCTCAATTCAAAAGCCCCAAAAGGGGCCCAAAAAAATTTAAAATTAAAGTTTTAAAAGTTTTAGTTTTTTAAAAGGCCAAAAGGGAACTTAAAAAGGCCCCGGGGGGCCCTTCCCGGGTTGCAAAGCAAGCCCTTAAACAAATTTAGTTGGGCCCTCTGCCCCAAGGGACGAAAAGCAAGGTTTTGGTATGTTTTCCCTGTTTTTTTTGGGTTTCCTCCGGGTTCCCCGGGTTTCTTCTCAAAACCCAGAGTAAATGGAAAGGGACCTTCTTTTGAACCCAAATGGGGAATAAGCCTTTTGTTTTACGTAAAGTTCTTGGAATTAAAGGTGTTACATAATTTAAATAAATACTTTTTTAATAATTAAAAAAAGCAAAATTTGGGCCCCCAAAAGGGACATTTAAAAAAAAAAGTTATAAAAACCTAGGAGTGCCCCTGGGGAAAACCCTCAATTCCCGAATGAAAGAAAAGGGGGAAAAGGCCTAAATTTATTCATTTAAAAGAACGGGTAAAGGGAAAACTTTTACTTTTCTACTCCCGTTTAACGGGATCTTTAACATCAAAAATGGATTAAGTCACTTTTTTAAAAAAAAATTTTTGAATAATTTGAAAAAAAGAAGATAATATAAAATTTTTGTTTATTTATGTATTTAAAACCCCTTTTTCCATGGGAAAGGGGACTTTGAAAAAATTTTATCCCTAAAAAACCCTTTTGGTGGTTTTTTGCTCATTTTGTCTGTCAGGTTAACAGCAGACGGGAAAAACTTAGCAAACCCCCCAATTTAAATGGGAAATTTGGGAAAAGCATAAAACTCTGAGAACCGTTTAAATTAAAATAAACCGCACCAAATTACTTTTTTATGCAACACATTACAACATCAAAAGAAATTTGGGCTTCCCTTTTAAAAGCAAAAAAATTAAATAATGAGCAATATTCTTTGAAACGTCCCCTAATTTGATAAACCTTTAAGTGGGGTTTGATATTCCCTTTAAAAAAAAAAGTGTTTTGGTAATTAAATTTTCCACACTTTAATAACATGATGAAAATAACCACAAAACGGAACCGTGCCAGTTCTAAGGATTGCACGATATGACAAAATTGTATTGAATATTAAATATAACATGAGTAAAGCTAGGGTCACACTTGGTCATATCCCTACGGGCAAGCGCCAAATACTCTAGAATTTTCAGCATCTAACTTTATATATTTACACATGTACATGTCTTAAAACCCATGTATACCTTTGCCACTGGCACACACAAGCTCCGAATAGCTTTAGCTGAGCGCAAGTGTATTGGCCACCGGTTGGTCAACATAAATGGACCTTTTTACAATGTTAGGCTTATTGCTTAACCTTACCCAACATTGTTCACAGTTTTTCAATTTTTGCTTCCAAGAGCATAACTTTTTTTTATTTTATTTTTTCTGTCAATATTGACATATGAGACTTCTTTTTGTGGGAAGTTTCTATCATTTTCCAATTAGCACTTTGCAACCCGGTCAAACACTAATACACACTTAGTACATGTCCCTGCACCCTATAAATATTTCCACATTTTTTAGTGTAAAATCTTCATTTATAAACATTATCAAAGATTTCTTTAAAAAGTTACTAGCCTGAACTTCTGGCTATCCCTTTCTTTTTATAGCTTTCAGGCTGGTGCAATTTTGCAGGCTGTGCTCCACATGGCACTTTGCAGGGTTAACGTTCCACCACCATTGCCAGGCAGCAGCACGGAGGGGGGGTTGCTATATCATGCAATGAATGCACAGCCTATTACAGAAGGAGGGATACCCCAGATGTCCTTAGGATGAACAGTTTAAAGATATTATAATTATATTAGTTATACTTAAGATTTTACACAAAAATTATTGCTGAAAGGTATCTTAGGGTGCAGCATGTTCATAAAATGGTAATTAAATATCGGTTTGGGTTCCCTTTAAATTACCATATAAGCACGAAAAGGCAGTAAAAACTCCAAGTGCAGTAAATTGCAAAAAAAGTGCAATACAAATTGTTTTTATTTTTATTCATATAAACTAATTATATATTTTCTAATCAATATTAAATTAAAAGAACTATATTTTAATTAATAACTTTCATTTACTTTTTGTTAATATATTTTACTATATATAAAACTGACTGTCGGTCAATGTAATTGGTAGGTGATAAAAAATTATAACTTTACTTTCTAAGCGCAGAAGGGGTAGGAAAAAACCATTAGGGTGTCCTTTATGCCGACATGGTAGAGGACAGTGGAGTAAAGTGCTCAACTTTGTCAAAAGCTGCAGAATGTCAAGAAGAATAAAGAGATTGTCACCCCATTTTACTGTCAAAAGTCATTGGTACATCAAAGGGTGTTCCATCTATATGAAAGTAGGGACAGAAGCTAACAATAAAATCCGGAAGAGAGTCAGCTCAAAGAGGGTGAGACCAGGTGCTTCAAGAGTTTAGAGATGAGAATAGATTGGAGACTGATCTTTTATTCTGTGCAGGAGGGAAGATAATTTTTTTTAATAATGGAAATGATAGCAGGTTGAAAAAAGGTGGAAAATCAGAAGAAGGAGACATTTTGGTTAGTTAAAGTGACGACAGGATAAGAGACTGAGTAGTGCCGATAAAGTGGTTTAGTGATGGTATGTAGGAACATAGAGAAGTAAGGAAACTGGCACAATTTAATTAGGAATTCACTGGCATTTGAAGTCAGTGAAATCATGGACACGTTGGTCCATTTGTCACCGCAACAAAAAGAACAATTGGATTCAATAGTCAACCACAAATGCCATACAATTGACTAGCAATATTTGCTGCGTGGAGGAGACCTTAAGAGAGAAACCGAAATCTTCATTTAATGATGAGTCAAATTGAGAGTGCCGAGGAGACCTTGAAAAACAGTCAACGGCACTTGAAAGCTGGGAGCTGATTTCCCGTGACAAATATTTTCAAGTTCTCTGTACTCTGATTGCACTTTAGTACAATAAATCCACAATATATACGTAAATAATTTCCTCTGGGAATTAAGATCCATACAACGTAACAATTCTTTTCTTCTAGATATAAAAGAAAAAAATGTGGCATTACTGGGAGCTAACGAAGAAGGAGTCTCAAAAATAAACCGACCTAGTTTTATAATAATCAACTGCGTCATACGCCATCACCTAGGATAGCCCTTGCATCTTCATCAGGGTCAATCCACACAACGCCTCCTTTGAATCAAACTTATCACTCGAGTAAAGCAAGTTTCTGTCCCTCTTCTCAAAGTGTTCCCAATTTCAAAACGCCCCCTTGTCTATAACCCGTTTGTGCGGCAGTTACCGCAAACCCCCAGGTGAGCGCAATTCTTCCGCATGTGACAATTTCTTGGTTCACGATGTGGCACAATTCTTCCTTCTTTTTTTGGTTTCATCTTTCTCAAGTTTCTTGAGATGACAAACCCTCAACGCAGACCAAATTTAAACCCCAATGATTTTTCTGTTTAGGTAAAGAAGATATTCAAGTGCTACATAACTGAATAAATACTGTTAAATAATTGAATTGGGTTTATTTCCATAAGGGACAATGAAAAAAATATTTTTCTGAAATCAGCGTTCTATCGCGAGACTTGACTTTAATCCAGCTTTTCCATGGCACAATATTTAATATCAAATTACAACAGTGTATCAGGTTCTGTATCAGTAACTTGTGTTGCAATCACATTTGAGGCATAAATAAGCTTGACGGTTGTGGTCATTTAAAAAAAAAATTAATCATTTGAATTAATTTCACCATATTTAAAAAAAACAACTTCAAATTCTTCCAGTTCAAACGATTTTTCAAGACTTTAGGCATGCAACCGTAACCGAGAGTTTATGTTTATGTATAAAGATAACCTGAAAAGTCCTAAAGGCCATCTCACTTCCTACAGTACCATGGATGTCCACCAGGCCAGGGGTACTTGGATCGGACCGTCAGTCTTTGGGGATCCCAGTGTGGACCCACTAGTGACCCTGGGCAGCTGATTTTGGGGAAATTATAGGGTATATTTGAATATCCACCTGTGTTTGACAGGGATGTATAGACGATATTTTTCAGACCGCTGGGAATGATGGTAGGGCATCGGGATGGTATTGTTCCAAAAAGTGAGGAGCCCCGGCAATGATAATCTATGCAGGGACAGACTGTAAAGTGAAGCAGGTACTAGGGCATGAATGAGGAACACAACTTGTCAGTTCTTTACCTTTAATGTAAAAGTTCGGGCAAGTCCCCACTGGTCATGACCCTCCCGAAGTGAATACTTAGGATTTTCCCCTAAGATTTAATTCTGCTGACACCTTTCAATGGGCTTCAGGTGTTTTCCCTGCGCTGGCATACGCCTCAACAATGCTCAATCATGTACATGGTCCCATGCTATGGTGGCGCCTTGTCAGTGTCTCCTAGCCCTAGTTCTAGCCACGTCCTTGATTATTTACGGTTTGTGAACACCTGCTCCTGCAAAGCATGCTTTCCATTTCTTTGGTGGCTGAGACCAAATTTTATTTGTGGTTCGCATTTGCAACCAGGTCCCTTGCCCTTGGGTGGGATGGTTCAGGGCACATAGGTTGGATCCCCACTCCATGAACAGAACCCCAGGCGCTCCAATCGTCACTCTGGAAACACTTCCTTGATGTTCTCTCTCTACTTTAACTCACTAACTTACTGCTAACCCCTCTCCTATAAAAAGAGGCCCTCCATAGGTAACGTATTGAATTCCTGAATTTATGATGTTTTGAATTCGGTGTGTTACTGATTTGCAATCCCTTTCAACCTGGGAAACGTGACCCACATTATGGAGTGGTGCAGATACTAGTGACCATTCACTGGAGGCCACACAAACCCCATTAGAGACAGTAGTGGTGGTCTTCTTAAAGAAGACCTGGGCAGAGCGAAGAACTTTGTTGATAAACACAGTCTAAGCTTCTAGTTACTCCTCTATACCAAACGTAGCTGTCTTCCAAAACATTGTGTTCTTAAAAGTCATAAATACTGCTCTGCTCCTACTTCTACTCTACGTTACTAGGACAAAACATTCTCTGATTATCGAATGTCATTGTAGTAAAGCATAGCTGCGTTTACTAAGTCTCAAGACCCAAAAAACTACTATGCTACATACTGTATTAATTCTACAGAAAATACCCTATTTATAGTTTTTTATAAGCACTAAACTAACTCTTGCTTGTACATCTTCTCTATTTAATATACACTACATGCTTGCTTCTAGTTAGTTATAAGAAAAAACACTGCTCGGTTAGTGCTTTTCATAGTACAGAACTAACATGTGTTCCGTCTCAAGTTATCTCTTACTCACTTAATAAAATAGAGTTGCAACCATAATTATGGAATTCACATTTTCCAACACAGAATGACAATGTGCCACATTTACTGACACCGAGATATCATAGAAAGTCCTAAATTTCCCGTGTGAACCTGAGAACAATCCTGGGAAATCTCATTATGACTGTGGTTCAATGTGAGAGGGCCTGAGAAGCATGGGTGAAAAGAGGCGCATTAAAGCTGTGTTTTCTACCTTACAATTTAATAATTTCCGATAATCTATGACTTTATAGAATAATGCCAATATATAGGTAAATAAGTGTATAATGTATGAATAGATCAATACAGAAAGCTCAGGGTCTTAATTAACTTTAAAAATAATGATGATTGGGAGATAACCACGAAACAGGTAATACCGACCTATTTATAAGGCAATCACTTTGTGCCCCTACGCCACAGCTTGTTTCTAGGCTATTCACTGTGATTTCTGCACCCTCTTGAATGAGATAGTCACCGAAGTTCAGCAGAGTCTTCACAATCTATCTTCTACAATTCACAAACCGAACCAAACCCCAACTTCAAGGTATCGCGTTTGCAATTCAACAACCCCCGAATGTAAGTCAACATCCAACTTCATTTCATCAAATCAATTAACCATGTGCACAATTTTCTTTTTTTGTTAATTTTTTTAATTTATTATAAATACTTGACATAAATTTAAGCTATTTTTTTTTAGAAATATTCACACATATTAATTAATACTGTTAAATTGCAGTGCTTGGGGATTATCTAGTTTCAAGAGGAAATTTTTTTTCCCAGCACTTTATTCCAAAAGTTTTCTTCCTATGGACTATTGAACTTGGCTGATAAAGGGTATTAAATTAAAAGTATGTATTACCTAACCAAAAGATAATTACAACTTTTGGAATTTGGAGGGCTCAATTCCAAAATAGCTACAGCTACATTAAAGCCATTAATTGATTTTTGGAAATCGCAGCAATTCAGACCTATACTTCAAAAATCACTTAATTGTTGATTGCACAAAGATGCTTGAAGCTCGATTCCAAACAAATAGGTTAATTTCGGTGGGTCGACTTGAAATATAAGTACAATGGAAGTCAATTGAAAATTCAAGCATTTACTACAAATTTCTCTCTTTCCTTTCCTGGTCTACTCTCTCAATCGGGCGATGGGAATATTGTCTTGAGCACCCTGCCAAGCACTTGGTGTGTCATCTCCCCAATGGCGATTCTCGTAGGAAGCAGTGCCAACCAGTTTGCTGATTAACAAGGTTATACCTAACTTCTAGTAGGTTTATCAACTTTGAGAGGGTTGTCTACTACTTAGATCCCACTGAGTTCTTTCTCCCCCAGTAAAATAAAAGAGCCTTTAACTCAGCCATGAGCTGGTGCAATTCTAGCGGTGTCGGTAATGAAAGTAGGGTTACACACATTCGTCCAGATCCTTTGCCATTTCTGTCCCAAATGACCACAGCTCTCACGGTTCTTGTATTGCTCATTAGTTGGAAGTCTTGGCCGAGAAAAGTCACGTGAATGGACAAGGGCTACTGTTGTCACAATGTTATGTGACCCGGAACCGCATATATACCTCCTGGAATGGTGCCAGCACGGGAGATTAAACAGTGCTTTTATTTGACTTGAAGGACATGGATTATATGGCTGTTTCCAGTAGAAGCTAGGGAAGCCCCTATATGGATGAGAATAACTCTTCAAAAGCAATGATCAATTTTTCTGGTCAATAGACCTACTTAAATGATGATGATAGTCATAACTAACTATTTACTGTGCAGACAACGCATTATGCACAAGGTTATTCTCATCCATGTTCACCCCATTTACTTAAATTTTACTGTTTTCTACTTGACCTTTCGAGTCTTGCCTGTGTGAACAGGATGTCATATTTAGAGAGCACTCTGTAATAATGAACCCACCTAGTTTTGATCCTAGAATACCCAGGCTGCTATTTTATTGGAATGTTGTTTAAACATTTTTACTCAGTTATGTTAAAAAATATTTAACTGAATGTATGTTTCTGTGATTATTGTGTAGTGCATGTATCTGGTGGATGAACTATCTCACCTGTCAAGCAATTTTCGCATGAAAAAAAAAATCACATGTTTTTATAAGAATACTGATTAACGCTAGCAGAAAATGATATATTTCCACAACTATTTCACAAATGAAAAGCAGCATCTGCTTTCAACATGCTTCACATTGGCTATCAATTGTCCGCTTGGAAGCTTGTGCAGTAACTGAACAAAAGACTCTCGTGGGCAAAACTGAGGGACTGAAGCACAGCTCCCAAATGTAAACACTTGCTCCCAGGAACACTCATTACTTTAATCAATGATGTCCTACATGATAAAAACACGCAATTCTATAAGTTAAAATCTTAACTAAATCCATAGTTGATATTCCATTACACTTTAAATGGATTATCAATTTGCTTTGTGTTTCTTATATAACAAAAATTTGTGTTCTCAAAAATCTGAAAAAACTTTTCAGTTAAAAAAAATACTGGTTATGTCTCTAAAATAAAAACCGTCTTACTCTCCATTCGTAGTCCGGTGTCCTTATATAACTGGCTGGTATCTGCGCTCGGCTTTGAAAAACGTAAATATAATAAAGTCAAGCATGGCGATAAAAATCAAACATAATTCCTGCAATATATGTATCTGCAAGGCTTTGAGTCTAAACAGAAAAATGGCGCAGATCTGGTGCACGTGTTAGGATTATTATGCGGTGTAAATAAATCTATTGCGGACCTTATAGATCTTGCTCTTGCTTATCTGACCTTGGCAACCTTAATGATTTATAGTCCTGCATTATGGTTGGCCCTCCCGTCATTCGGATAAAGCCAGTTGACGTAACTCAAAAGGGAGATTTCATGTAACATACCGGAAACTAAGGGCATCCAATCATTTGAGCGCCTTCATCTTTCGGATTAACCTGAAATCCTCCCAAAATCTATTTCTGAAATTCACAATTCCATCTAAAATTAGGACACTTCATGAATTTGCGCCAAATGAAAGGTTGTGTGTTCAATATTCCACAATGGAAATAAGATCAGTGGGCTTATGGAAAGTTTTGTGCCTTTCTCTGCAACTTTGACTTTCATAAAGGTTTGGAAATGAATTATAATACCTTTACTATGAGTAAGTCAGTACAACTTGTGGACTAGGAGATCAACATTTCCAAAGATTACAGTATGGTGCCGATCTGGTGTATTCCATCTTAGACAACGCAGACAGATCAATAGGATAGAACAAGACCACTAAGGAATCATTAATTGGTAGTCAGACATTAGCTTGCATTGAGGGAAGGGCTTTTTTTTTTTTACACAAGAATCAAACAAGTTGATTTTCCTCAAATTGATACCATTCTTTCACTCACGCGCATTTCTCTGTGAGCCAGGCCACTGTTTTAGGCTGAGCGCCTTTTGTGTCAGACATTTACGAACATATACTCAATATCAGATGAGACACCGTTAATCATGGACATGGTCATCCAGAGATTATCTTTATAAATAACTTTAGAGGGTGTAATTAGACAGCCTCATGATTATGTCCCAGATAAAAAATACTTTATTTCCCATTACTGCACTCACTGGATCATTCACAAACATCATATCGGTATGTACAGTCTAGGTCGATAGCACACTAACGTACGGAACCGCTGATTGCTCTCACTACAGATCATAACTAAATATTTGATTCTTTAGTTGGAATCTTTCAAAAACTCTTCGTCTTGCTACTTCCTCCTTTCATGCTGAAAATGTATTCAATGCCAATTGAATTTAAAAAAAATTTCGAAATTGGGGAATTTTAATTCAAAGGGAGGTGCACATCTTTATATTTTCTTGATAGGACAGGGAATGATGCTTTTTTCCAAAAAAAACTCCTCCATTGCTTGAAGACTTTTTAAGAGCAACTGCTTTCAATGTTTTTTATACCTATTATGTTTAGCAAGACCAAATTAAAGATCCCAGACATTTATGTAACAACACTGTCACAGGTATTATTCAAAATAATGTTACCCCATTTTATTTAAATGTACTATTCGTTACTGACTGTTCCTTTCAGACACGTCTTGCCTGTGTGAACGAGTATATTAGAGAGCAGAGGTTAATAATGAAATCCACGATATTTTACTCTAGATACCAGGTGATTTATTGGCATATTGTTTTTACAAATTTTATCATTAGTGTTAAAAAAATAAATGAATTAAAATGTGATGTTTCTGTGATGTATTTGTGTAGCATGACTGTATCTGGTGGATGAATATCTCACCTGTCAAGCAATGTTTTGGAAAGGAAAAAAAAATCACATTGTTTTTTTAGATGTATTAAGTGTAACGTCGTAGGCAGAAAACCTGATTATTTTCCAACAACATGATTTCACAAATGGAAAAGCAGCATCTGCTTTCACGCAGCTTCACATATGGCTATCAATGTCGCTTAGGAAAGCTTGTGCAGGTAACTGAAGCAAAAGAACCTCTCTGGAGGGCAACAACCTGAGGGACTGAGAAGCAAAGCTCCCAAATGGTAAACACTTGCTCTCCAGGAACAGCTCATGTACTTTAATCAGATGAGGTCTCTACTGATTTCACGTCAGATGCTAAGAGGAAATATCTTACTAAATCCAGTTTAGATATATTCCATTAAATATTATAATGGATTATTGTCAATTTGCTGTGTTGTTTATATAAAATAAATTATTGGTTTTCTCAAAAATCTGAAAAAACTTTTCAGTTAAAAAAAAATAGAAACTGGTTAGTCTCTAAAATAGCAAACCGTCTCCTGTCTTCCATTCGTAAGTCCGGTAGTCACTTATGATCTCTGGCTGGTCTTTAGCGCTCGGCTTTGAGCATGGAAGTAAAAGTAGAAATAAGCGGATCAATGCATGGCGGATCAAAATCAAATCTAATTACCTGCAATATATGTAGATCTGCAAGGCTGTGGAGTCTAAACAAGAAAAATGGCGCAGATCTGAGTGCAGCGTGTTTGGATCCATTATGCGGTGTAAATAAATCTTATTGCTCACCTTATAGATGTCTTGTCTCTTGCTTATCTGACCATGCCTGGTCTAAAGATTATAGTCCTGCAATTATGGTGTGCAGCCCCGTCCCGGATCATTCGGATCACAATGCCAGTGTGACCTTAACAGAAGGGAGGATTTCAGGTAACATCCGGAAAGATGTAGGGCGCTTCATCACTTTGGGAGCGCCCTACATCTTTCCGGATGTTAAACATTAAAATAATTTTTACATAGAAGTTCCTGATAACATAATTGATTTATATCTGGGTCCAGGACTGGGACCACTAACATCAATAGTTCTACAATGCAATTACACGGTAACCAGTGATATCAGGTATATAGGGGAATATTTTAACACCTCAGGCAGCGATGCACTCAAATATATGTCTTGACACTGTTTCTTACAAATCCAGAGTGCCTGTGCACTGGCCCTATCCTCAATACCAGCCACAATTATGTGTGTGCCCTGTGCACTGCCAGTGCCCCTTCTAATCAGTGTTATACCGTGCACTGCTGCCCCTGTGCCTTCCCAATTTCCCCTCTAGTGTCTCATACCTGGTTATGTAGGTTGTGATCACAGTCCTGGCTCCCCCACCGCCTACGGCCGTTTCGTCTCCTTCCTCAGGGCGCCCTGAGGAAGGAGACGAAACGGCCGTAGGCGGTGGGGGAGCCAGGACTGTGATCACAACCTACATAACCAGGTATGAGACACTAGAGGGGAAATTGGGAAGGCACAGGGGCAGCAGTGCACGGTATAACACTGATTAGAAGGGGCACTGGCAGTGCACAGGGCACACACATAATTGTGGCTGGTATTGAGGATAGGGCCAGTGCACAGGCACTCTGGATTTGTAAGAAACAGTGTCAAGACATATATTTGAGTGCATCGCTGCCTGAGGTGTTAAAATATTCCCCTATATACCTGATATCACTGGTTACCGTGTGATTGCATTGTAGAACTATTGATGTTAGTGGTCCCAGTCCTGGACCCAGATATAAATCAATTATGTTATCAGGAACTTCTATGTAAAAATTATTTTAATGTTTTTTATGGAATATTATAATTAATGACTAATAAAGTGATCACTTAAAAATAGAAATTGTACTCATTATTCATCTGAGAGCCCTTGATAGGGAATTCTGGGTGATTTTGAAGTGGTGTTGTGTAAGGTGAGGCATTTACAGTTGGTGGACTTTTGAGATAATATCTTTCCGGATGTTACCTGAAATCCTCCCAAATCTAATTTCCTGAAATTCACAATTCCATTCAAATTTGGACACTTCATGAATTGGCTGTCAAAAAAAAGGTTGCTGGGTTCAATTTTCCACAATGGAGAAAGATCAGGGTGGGCTATTGAAGTTTTGTGCCTTTTATGCTTTGCAGCGATGACATCACATCCTAGTTTGTGAAATGAATTATAATACCTTGTACTGTGGTAGTCAGTACACCTAAGGGTACTAGGAGATCAACATTTCCCAATAGATTACAGTCAGGTGCCGATCTGGTGATATTCCATCCTTATGGTGGGTTTACACGTTGAGATATCGGAGTCCAATTTCAATCAAAAGTCACGTGGTTCGATCGTTGGAGCCGATATCGTTCCTGCGTTTTATGGTGTGAACATCCAATACGATGCAGGAACGATGTCAATGCGATATCGGGGACTGAATGAGCGTGCTATTCAATGCCCCGATATTGAAGGGAGATTGGAGCCGGATCGTGCTGTGTGACAGCCCAATTCCGATGTGAAGTTCTACATCACCCATTCACTCCCATTGTAAATGGTCGTTCCTGGGCTGGGGGGCGTAGACGGACGTTGGATTCAGAAATCGCAACGTCTAAACCTCCGATGCGATGAAACGAGCACTAAATGCGCGCTCCCGCGCCATTGAATTGCGTTATCGCAGCGATATTGAAATGTGTAAACCCACCATTAGATTCAGAGAGTAACACAAATCAATAGGGATGAGCAAACAATGACCATAATGGAAGTCATTAATTGGGTAGTTGGGCTTTCTGCTCATTGAGGGTAGGAGCTTTTTTTTTTTTTTTCTTTACACACAGCATCCAGACACATTGATTTTACCTCAAATGAAAGCCATTCAGATACTGCAAGCGAGCAGCTTTCACTGTGATGCCAGTCCCATCGTTCAATGAAGGGAGCTGGCTCTTTGTGTCAGATCATTTACGAACATATACATAAAGTATGGTTAGCAGCACCCAATCAGACATGCAGGGATGGATCTTACCTTATTCATGGAGCATGTCACTTCCAGAGAGTTATCTTGGCATCAAATAAGGATATGATGATAAAGGACAGCGCTTCATGTAGTTGGTATGTCCAAGTAAAAAAATACTTTATTTCCCCATTAGTGCACTGCAGTGGCGTAACTTCAGGCCTAGGGACCCTGGTGCAAAAGCTCCAATGGGGCCCCCAATTATTGCAAATCTTTAGTAGTATTAGTCGTTTTCTATAGGCCAAAGGGACTTTTGGGGCCCCCCTAGGCTGCAGGGCCCGGGTGCGATCGCAACCCCTGCACCTATTGTAGTTACGCCAATGGTGCACTGGATCATTCACAAACATCATATCTGATTACTTGTGATACTCTATTGAGTAATGAGCATACCTGGGAACCCTGATGCTCATCACTACAGATCATATTAAAACAATCTGCAATATTCTGTTGGTCTATCTACTAATTTTCTCTCTTTCCGTCTTGCTCTTTCCTCCTCTTTCCAGTGCTGAGAAATGTATTCACTGCAAACTGAATTTTAAACAAAATTGGCAAAATTGGGGAATTTTAATTTAAAATGGTGTGCTCATCTTTATATATATTTCTAAGTATACGACACATAGACATCGGCTTGACTTTTTTCCAGAAAAAGCTCTTCTCCCAGTTCTCTGAGCCATTTTTAGGACAACTGCCTTCATATTTCTCATACTTCTATTATGTTGCAAGACCTAAATAAAAGAGGCCTAGCAGCATTTATTAGTATAAGAGCATCTGGTTAAGGTCTATCTTCAGGGATGTCTCCATATCTATTTATATAATCCGCAATTTGGGATTCGGACGTTGTAGCCGAATCCCAGAATGCTTTGCGCCACTGCGAGCGATGACGCGTAGCGTCATCACGAGCCGCAGCCGCAGTGCACCTCCGGGACAACAAACCCCACACACAGACACAGGAGACCCGGCCAGGGAGAGAGGGAGAGGAGCTCCGGCCCCGCACACTCCATCCCCCGGGACAGCAACCCCCACACACAGCAGCTGACAGCCGCAGCTGCACTGCACCTCCCGGAGAACAACCCCCGCCTGCACACCCCCGCCATCCATACACCCCCGCCAGCCGTAGATCCCCCACACCACCTCTCCTGCTGCTCCGGCACACTCCCGCATCTCTCTCTGCTCCGATCATCTTCACTACAAGGCAAAAGGACCTTTGGTGATGTCAGAGTCATGTGATCATTCACATGACTCAGACATCACTGCAGGCCCTCTATTAATCGATCAGAGCTGGTAAGAAGGGTAAGAAGCCACACAGGGGGCAGGGCGACTAAAGACAGTGCAGGGGCAAATAGAGCCCAGGGGAAACAGGGGGGGGGAGCCCATTCTGCCCCTCTACAGTCTACCCCTGCTCTGCTTCGGCCCCACACCCTGCACCTCCCACACACACAGCTGAGAGACAGAGAGGAGATCCAGGGAGAGACACACCACAGGGGACAAAAATCCCCCCACACACAGGACGACTAACCAGCAGCACAACATACACATATACATACATACACTCTATATACATACATACACTCTATATACATATACACTATTTCAACACACACATATAGATATAGAGTATCTACACATACCTTATATACACATAAATCTATTGATATACTGTATATACACATAGATACACACTATATACACATATATATAGATATACTGTATATAAATACATACAGATATACATATAGCGTATATACACATATATACATACATGCACATATACAGTCTATACACACATATATAGATATACAGTATATACACAGATAGATGTACACTATATACACATATATACATATACACGTTTATACACACAGATACATATACACATATACACATATACATATAAAATATATACACATATATCCATACATATAGCTATACAATATATATACTCTGATACATATACACTATATACACACACATATATATATATATAATATATACACATATATACATATACACTATATACATACAGATAGATATAGATATACACTATATCCACACAATTACATATAGATATACAGTATATACACACAGCCAGATATATATTGATACACAGTATATACACATATATATATATATATATATATATATATACACACTATATACACATCTATACATATATATATATATATACATATACAGTATCTACACATACACTTAGATATACACTATATACACACAGATACATATACACTATATACACATATATACATAGATGTAGATATACAGTATATACACACATATATACATACACAGTATATACACACAGATACATATACATATACAGTATTTTCACATATATAGATGTAGATATAGTTTATATACACATATATATAGATATATAGTATGTACACATATATAGATATCCTGTATATACACATATCGCTATACAGTATATACACATATATACATACATATACAGTATATACACACACATACATATATACATGTAGATATACACTATATACACACATATTGATAGATACACAGTATATACACATACATAGATATACACATATACATAGATATACAGTGTATACTCACATATAGATATACAGTATATACACAGACATACACTATATACCCACATATACATATACACTATATACACAACACATATATATATATACAGTATATACACATATATACACACAGATATATATATACAGTATATACACATATATAGATAGATGTACATATACTGTATATACACATATACAGATAGATGTACATATACAGTTTATACACATATCTACTTATATAATCACCAGTTTGGGATTCGCCCGTTGAAGCCGAATCCCATAATCCTTTGTGGCACTGCGAGCGATGACGCTTGCGTCATCGCGAGCCGCAGCCGCACTACCTCACACCACCGCCATACTGCCAACCCTTGGCTCCACCACGAAGTCGACGCTGCCCGGATGCCGCCGGTGCCTTCCGCCCCTCGCTCACCGCTGGGGCCTCGCTGCTGCTGGACTTGCGGTGTAGGGCCTGTGGCCGCCTGCCGCGACCCACTGACGTCGTCCTGTGCCCGGCGCCAGCCAATGGGAGTGAGCGGGGCGTCTCTGCCTCCAAAGCCTCACACGTCCCGCTCACTCCCATTGGCCGCCGCCGCCCCTGCTAGCGGATTGAGCGCTGTGTTGTAAACACAGCACGCCCATCCAATTGCCCAGGACTCGGCGTCCTGGACCAATCGGATGCCCCTCCAGCCCTGAGCCGTTTCTTTACTCACCCCTCCAGCCCAGAGCCGCTTCTCTCCTCACCCCTCCAGCCCAGAGCCGCTTTTCTCCTCACCCCTCCAGCCCAGAGCCGCTTCTCTCCTCACCCCTCCAGCCCAGAGCCGCTTCTCTCCTCACCCCTCCAGCCCGGAGCTGCTTCTCTCCTCACCCTTCCAGCCCAGAGCCGCTTCTCTCCTCACCCCTCCAGCCCAGAGCCGCTTCTCTCCTCACCCTTCCAGCCCAGAGCCGCTTCTCTCCTCACCCCTTCAGCCCAGAGCCGCTTCTCTCCTCACCCCTCCAGCCCAGAGCCGCTTCTCTCCTCACCCCTCCAGCCCAGAGGCGCTTCTCTCCTCACCCCTCCAGGCCAGACCCGCTTCTCCCCTCACCCCTCCACCACTGAGCCGCTTCTCTCCTCACCCCTCCACCACTGAGCCGCTTCTCTCCTCACCCCTCCATCACTGAGCCGCTTCTCTCCTCACCCCTCCACTACAAAGCCGCTTCTCTCCTCACCCCTCCACCACAGAGACGCTTCTCTCCTCACCAACCCACCACAGAGCCGCTTCTCTCCTCACCCCTCCACCACAGAGCTGCCTCTATACTCTGCTACCCACACAGCCGCCTCTATACTCTGCTACCCACAGAACCGCCTGTATACTCTGCTACCCACAGAACCGCCTGTATACTCTGCTACCCACAGAGCCGCCTCTATACTCTGCTTCCCACAGAGCCGCCTCTATACTCTCCTACCCACAGAGCCGCCTCTATACTCTGCTACCCACAGAGCCCCCTCTATGCTCTGCTACCCACAGAGCCGCTTGTATACTCTGCTACCCACAGAGCCGCCTGTATACTCTGCTACCGACAGAGCAGCCTGCATACTCTGCTACCGACAGAGCAACCTGCATACTCTGCTACCGACAGAGCAGCCTGCATACTCTGCTACCGACAGAGCAGCCTGCATACTCTGCTACCCACAGAGCTGCCTCCATACTCTGCTACCCACAGAACCGCCTCCATACTCTGCTACCCACAGAGCCGCCTGTATACTCTGCTACCCACACAGCCGCCTCTATACTCTGCTACCCACAGAGCCGCCTCTATACTCTGCTACCCACAGAGCCGCCTCTATACTCTGCTACCCACAGAGCCGCCTGTATACTCTGCTACCCACAGAGCCGCCTGTATACTCTGCTACCCACAGACCCGCCTGTATACTCTGCTACCCACAGAGCCGCCTGCATACTCTGCTACCCACAGAGCCCCCTATATACTCTGCTACCCACTGACCCACCTGTATACAAACAATTCATTTCACCGCTCTCCCGATGCAATTGCATCGGGCCTTTTTACTAGTTTATTATATAATGGACAGTCTAATTACAGTATAACTACAAAGCTTATTATGCTAATAAAAGTGGAAGCGCATATCCTATATACAGTCGTGGCCAAAAGTATTGACACCCCTGCAATTCTGTCAGATAATACTCAGTTTCTTCCTGAAAATGATTGCAATCACAAATTCTTCGCTATTATTATCTTCATTTAATTTGTCTTCAATGAAAAAACACAAAAGAGAATGAAGCAAAAAGCAAAACATTGATCATTTCACACAAAACTCCAAAAATGGCCCAGACAAAAGTATTGGCACCCTCAGCGTAATACTTGGTTGCACAACCATTAGCCAAAATAACTGCGATCAACCGCTTCCGGTAACCATCAATGAGTTTCTTACAATGCTCTGCTGGAATTTTAGACCATTCTTCTTTGGCAAACTGCCCCAGGTCCTTGATATTTGAAGGGTGCCTTCTACAAACTGCCATTGTTACATCTCTCCACAGGTGTTCTATGGGATTCAGGTCTGGACTCATTGCTGGCCACCTTAAAAGTCTCCAGTGCTTTCTCTCAAACCATTTTCTAGTGCTTTTTGAAGTGTGTTTTGGGTCATTGTCCTGCTGGAAGACCCATGACCTCTGAGGGAGACCCAGCTTTCTCACACTGGGCCCTACATTATGCTGCACAATGTGTTGGTAGTCTTCAGACTTCATAATGCCATGCACATGGTCAAGCAGTCCAGTGCCAGAGACAGCAAACCAACCCCAAAACATCAGGGAGCCTCCGCCATGTTTGACTGTAGGGACCATGTTCTTTTCTTTGAATGCCTCTTTTTTTCTCCTGTAAACTCTATGTTGATGCCTTTGCCCATAAAGCTCTACTTTTATCTCATCTAACCAGAGAACATTCTTCCAAAACGTTGTAGGCTTTCTCAGGTAGGTTTAGGCAAACTCCAGCCTGGCTTTTTTATGTCTCGGGGTAAGAAGTGGGGTATTCCTGGGTCTCCTACCATACAGTCCCTTTTCATTCAGACGCCGACAGATAGTACGGGTTGACACTGTTGTACCCTCGGACTGCAGGGCAGCTTGAACTTGTTTGGATGTTAGTCGAGGTTCTTTATCCACCATCCGCACAATCTTGCATTGAAATCTCTTGTCAATTTTTCTTTTCCGTCCACATCTAGGGAAGTGAGCCACAGTGCCATGGGCTTTATACTTCTTGATGACACTGCGCACGGTAGACACAGGAACATTCAGGTCTTTGGGGATGGACTTGTAGCCTTGAGATTGCTCATGCTTCCTCATAATTTGGTTTCTCAAGTCCTCAGACAGTTCTTTGGTCTTCTTTCTTTTCTCCATGCTCAATGTGGTACACACAAGGACACAGGACAGAGGTTGAGTCAACTTTAATCCATGTCAACTGGCTGCAAGTGTGATTTAGTTATTGCCAACACCTGTTAGGTGCCACAGGTAAGTTACAGGTGCTGTTAATTACACAAATTACAGAAGCATCACATGATTTTTCTAACAGTGCCAATACTTTTGTCCACCCCTTTTTTTATGTTTGGTGTGGAATTAGATCCAATTTGGCTTTAGGACAATTCTTTTTGTGTTTTTTTCATTGAAGACAAATTAAATGAAGATAATAATACCAAAGAATTTGTGATTGCAATCATTTTCAGGAAGAAACTGAGGATTATCTGACAGAATTGCAGGGGTGTCAATACTTTTGGCCACAACTGTAGATGGAAGATGGGCTCTACGATATATTATCTATGGTAGGTCAAAGGAACCCGAGTCTGCTCTGTACTGTGTACTGTCATTACTGTGGACAACCAATAAGAAATATTTAGTTTATGCTTGAAAAAAGTATTTGTTTAATTCCTTATAGTTAATGAAAGAAATGATCACATGGGAGCATTTTGGAGTCAAAACCCCAAGAGATATGGAAAATAAGGTTTAATTTACTTTCCTCAAATGCCTTCAATGGATATCAATATGACTAGCAAATAAAATGGAAGTCTCAAGTACATAGTTCTCAAGTACACTGCCAAGTAAGCTCCAATCTGTACTCTACTCAAAATATTAAACTCATTGACGGTTATGGGGCCCTACTATGCCGTCACATGCCTGTAATTGTTTTCCTGTAGATGCAGCATTAGGGTGGAGGAACACTGGCGTGAGACTCGCGTGAGTCTCACGCTTATAAAAAACGCATGTTACTCGCACTGATGTTAACAAATTGGCCAGGGCACAGTGGTCCGTTTTACGCAGTCGCCTCTCGCATGTCGCCGGCAATGCGATTCCACTCGCAGCATGCTGCGTATGCGTGCGATTCCTACGCGCGTACGGCCAATGCAAGTCTATGGCGGTGTTTTTTTCTCGCATGAAGTCAGCACACCAGATATATACGAGGATCGGGTAAAGATATCGTAGGATGGGGGACATTTATACTAGGATGGGGGACATTTATACTAGGATGGGGGACATACTAGTGCATCTCAATGAATTAGAATATCATCAAAAAGTTAATTTCAGTAATTCAAAACATAAAGTGAAATGGATATATTATAAAGAGTCATTACAAACAGAGTGATATATTTCAAGTGTTTATTTATGTTAATGTTGATGATTATGGCTTACAGTTAAAGAAAATCCAAAGGTCATTATTTCAGAAAATGCAAGTAGGTGAGATGAAGGGTTAAAAACTGTGCTGCTGTATTCCACGAGACATCTACGGGTGCAGTGGCGTAACTTCAGGCCCAGGGGCCCGGATGCGAAAGCTCCAACGGGGCCCCCAATTATTGCAAATCTTTAATAGTATCTTTTTCTATAGGCCAAAGGGACTTTTGGGGCCCCCCTAGGCTGCAGGGCCCGGGTGCGATTGCAACCCCTGCACCTGTGGTAGTTACGCCCCTGTACAGGTGAATATAATATTGATTTATTAGTCAACACAATTCAGGACTCCCAGAAATGCCCTGAAACATGCCCTGAAACAGAGTATTGCCAATACTCTGTTTCATTGAGAAGCATTATATGTCAGGATGGGGGACATATAGTACATACCAAGATGGACCCACGGATGGGGGACATGTTTACCAGTATGGTGAACATATATACCAGGATGGGACACTTATATATCAGGATGGGGCCTAGGATGAGGGACAGATATACCAGGATGGGGAACCTTTAGTTTAGACAGTAGTCACTAGAAAAAGTGGAAAATTAATATGCGTTTTAGTCAAATGCTCAGGATGAGAAGGAATTGCCCTGAAGATAGTGACTTATCTCTGCAAATAGATCTTGTGGGGGAGAGACTTAGAGATAAAGGGTACCTTTCTTAAAGTATTAAATAGGTTAACCAAAATGCCATGACTGTGGATTATCTAAATTGTCTTGAAATCAGACGAAAAAATAATGATCAAAAGAAAAATGGATTGACATTCATTGCCCAGTTCAACAATAATAGTAAGCAGATCCATAAAATAGTTAAAAGAACTCTGGGATATTCTTGTGAAAGATCCTCATTTGTATAAGAATTTAGATTTACTACCTAAGGTGATTTAAAGAAGGGCTAGAACCCTTAAAGAATTAGTAGCTCCGTCAGATCCGTTAACAAGGAGTGAAAAAAGGTTTCAATTGGAAAAGGCAGAAACACTGGTTAAACATTAAGGGGTTGGGGGGGTTAAATGGGACTGTAAAAATTGTGAAACCTGCAAGTGTATTACACATAAAAGACATTTGATGGTAATGCCACCAGAGAAATATTTAACATAGATGATTTTCCTAATTGTAGCAGTAATTTTATTATTTACATGTTAGAATACCCGTGCGGGCTACAATATGTGGGAAGCACGACCATGTCACTAAGGGCTCAGCACATGGGCGTATAAATCGTATGAGTGCAATGCGAGAAAATCTCGCACTGCACTCTGACCATTGTTAATAAATAAGTCTGAGCAGATAAGAATTTGTGTTAAGCTTTTTTATCATCCAGATTCTGGAAGAGATATAAGTTGCAACATGCAACTGAATCCAATAATCGTGTTAGACTCGCAGATGCAAGTCAATGGGTGTGTGAATCAATCCCACTGCACATGGACAGCACACTCACAGCACATAGACATTGTTTTTAGCATTGTCTTTCCCATGCTGTTAAAAGTTAGAATAGATAGATAGATAGATAGATAGATAGATAGATAGATAGATAGATAGATAGCTTCTGGGGCGCTCATTAAGCTTCATGCATATTCACTGCATTAACTGGCAAAGTCCAATCGCAGATGCTCACTATCTGCGAGAGCCTCTGTGAATGGCTGTTGCAATCACACTGCGCTCCCACAATCTGTACTGGTGTCTATGCTTGGCTGCCATACATGCAAACCAGCCTGCCGTCAAAGTGTGGTCTTGATCAAGTCATGTGATGAGATTATTATGGTGACCAGATCAACTGACTGCACTAGAGTGATGTGCGTAGTCACTGATTTGGTCACCATAGCAATCGCGTCAGCTAATCTTGTCACCTGACTTTGTTACTATGGTGACCAGATCAGCGATCTGTAGTCCGGGTGTACAGTGACTTGCTGAAGTTATCTGAGGTCACCGTCCAGGGAAGCATGCCAGCTTACCTAAACGGTGACCTCAGTGAGTCCACGCATATCCTGACCGGAGCTCACAGCTGGTTCATTAAGTGACTGAAGGAAGGGATCCAAGAGGATCCAAGGAGCGGTATGAGTGGGAGAGGTTAATAAAGATGGAGTTGCTAAGTGTCTTGTGTTTTTTTCTAATATTTTTTTTTCTCTATGTTGTATCTTCTTTAATATTTACTTGAAATTCTTAATGACCGGGTCTAACTTGGCCTGACATTAAGAATTTCGGGCTTAATGCCAACTGGTAATACAAAGCTGATATTAACCCCTTATTATTCAGCATGCCACTGTCACCAGGGCCACTAGATGAGCTGGGTAAAGCACATAAAAATGTAGCTATGATGAATATGTCATTTTCAGGGGCGGCTGCAGGCTGCTATTCTTTAGCGCGCGGGGTCCTAAAGCAATGGGGCCTCACCACACTTAGAATACCAGCCTTCAGCTGCCAAATTCTACCTTGGCTGGCAATTAAAAGTAGTGCAGTGCCCTATGCATTTTTTTGCCAGACAAGCTAAAAGTAGGCAGCTGAGGTTGGCAACTTGCAGCTGTCAGCTTTATCTGTGCTGAGACTGAAAAATACAGTGGAGCCATATGTATTTTTTTCTCATTATTTATTTATTTTACACCCTATGACATTGACTCACTGTTGCCGGGTTCTCAGGTCTCAGACGATGCTTCTCTTGTCACGGTTCCGCGCCTGAGGCTTTGGGGCCCGGTGGTCAAATGAAAGGAATAAGGATTGGTATATAGTCTTATTTGTCGTGACGCCACCTGTGGGTGTCCGGTGATGGCACCGGCGCTGCTTGGGCCTCCGGGGGATGTGCGGCAGCTAGATGGGATGCTCCCCACAGGATGACCAGTAATCCCCGGGGCCAGGAGCTGCTCTGGATGGAATACGGCAGCTCGGGTAGTTGGGGAGATGCAAGAGGTAATAGCAGTTCTGGAAGAAATGCACTGACACGATGCTCCTCTGTAACGGGTCTTCACTGTAAGTTCGGTGCGGTACACGGTATACAGTTCTTAAGGTAATGGACTGGGTGGTCCCAGTGATGAACAGCCTCTGTCCAGAGCTCCACAGTGTTCCTCTGTTACTAACCGTCCTGTTCCTATTGCCATAGCTGCCTTAGTGTACCAGTTCAGGGCACTGGGAGGACCTCTTCGGATTGCTTTGACCGTGAATTCAACCGGGGCTGTAGCGGGTCCTGTGTCCCAATCGTGGGTGCCCTGCTGGTAAGACTGCTGGGTTAGCGGCTGTAATGAGGCGCTCCTAAAAAGCTACTCTGTCACTCCGGTTTTGCAGAAGAGCGGTAGACGACTGGCTGCCTCGGTACCGGTGTCCGGTAGGACTCGGGCATGGGTGTCTTTGACCCCGCTGCTTAGTTGCTCTTTGCACACTTTCTGGTCTGGGTCACCGCTTGTTGGTGCCCTCCCTGTTAGGTTGCTTATTAGGGCTGCTCGGCACTGTGCAAGCTCCTGCTCCTTTTCTTTCTTCCCACATTCTAACTCTCCTTTCTTCTCTTCCCCCACACTACACCTTACACTCCTCCCACCAGGACCTGATTGGCCCTCTACCTCTGAGTGGTGCATGTGGTATGGAGATCTGGATTTAACTGTTTCATTACTCAGACGGAAGATATTACATCTTCAGTCAGGGATGCAATACCTTCCTGTGACGGACTCGTTGCGGGGCGCCACACTATCATATTGCTTACCAGATGCTAATGTGTATGACAACCAAGCACAGACACCATCTAGATTGTGAAAATGCAGTTTAATTGCAACAGCCAATTGTGGCGCCCCACAATGAGTGCGTCACAGGAGTGTACTGCAGCCCAAATAGCAGCAGCAGTATTCTCTGACTAAGCAATGACATGGTTAAAACTCAGAGCTCCATACCCTATATGCACATCAGAATAGAGGGCCAATAAGGTCCTGGTGGGCGGAGTGTAGTGGTAGTGTGTAGTAGAAAAGTAGTGCAGCAAAAGGAGTCTGCCAAGAAAGAAGGAGTTCTGCAAGAATGTAGGAGAAGGAGGAAGCAGAGTGTGGCCAGGAGGAACGTAGGAGAGGGGGCCCCTGCACGGTTCTGTGCGGCCCCCAGGCCACAGTCACCCCCCTGTTGGGCGCCATTACCCCGATGCCTTAACAACCGGTCTCTGGGCAATCAAAACACACCCGTGCCCATCTACAACCGGATTACTGGTTCCGAAGCTGGGAGTCGTTTATCACTGCCATGCAAACCAGGAGTGGAGGGACCGCTTTACAGGAGCACCCCACCACCGCTGCACACACAGAGTCGTCTTGCCAGTGGAGTACCCACCAAAAGGACCCAAGGCTCCCCACAAATCCGGCCTGAATTCCCCGGTAGGGAAATTGAAGCAGCCTCCTTGTACTCGTTCTGGCACCCCAAGGCGACAACGGCAACACAAATAAGTTAGAATGGAGGAACACCGCGGAGCTCTGAGAAACACTGGTCATTGCTAAGTCCACCCGGTCCGTTACCCGTTAACTGTATACCATGTACTGCCTGCTGGTTACAGTAAAGTACCCGTTGCAGAGACTATCAGTGTCCGTGCTTTCTTTAGAACCGTCCATCTCCGCAAGTAGAAGGTAACTGCAGCTGCCTCACAACATCTTATGCAGCTCCTGGCTCCGGGGACTACCGCTCAGCCTGTGGGGAGCGTTCCATCTTGCTGCATCCCATCCCTCGGAGGCCCGAGCAGCGCCGGTGGACATCACCGGAACACTCACAGGTGGCGTCACGACTTGAAACAACCTTTCCAAATCTGTTCAGCCAATATTCCTTTGAATTTGGACCACCGGGCCCCACTTCAGCAGGTGCGGTTCCGTGACAGGAGGAAGAATAACGCCTTCCCCTGTGAAGTCCTGGCTACCGGTCTGGCCCCGACACAATCACAGACGATCTCACAGAGCATGAGCATCTGTGCTTGGCTGTTGCCCAGTCAGTGAAGTGAATATGCAGAAAAGTTAATTGATGAGACAGAAAGTGAGTGAGAAGAAATGTGGGAGTGCGGATCCAGAAGCAAGCAAGCAGTGGGAGACAGGTAAGATGATCTGTATGTGTCTGTCAGTGACTATATGTGTGTAGTATAACATAGAACAGAAGCATTAGTATATTTGTACTAATGCTTCTTTCCTAGTTAAGCTACACATACACACCCAAACAATTATCGAACAAAATCCAAATTTCCAACTTATCAACAAAATGTTCGAGTACAAGGGGCCAAATGAACATTGGCAAATTTGGTCCGGATTTGAAAATGGCAAACATGTTTGAGCAAAGTTTGTTCATCTCCATTGCTGAGTACCCTGGCCCTTGTGACCGACACATTTTGGCATCACGAACAGGATATGAAATCCTGAACAGGAGGAGAAGCCCTGGAAACAGGGTCTTGTTTGCCTCAGAAACTGTTAATGCTAATGGTGCTTTTAACCTATAAAAATGATGAATGTTGTTGTGGAGGAGACATGTCTTGCAGCTAATGATACGCAATATTGCCCCATCGTGGGTCTACACCCCCAAAAGCATGCCAAGGGAAACCCAGGCTTTATTATATACTGTGTCCTAAAGTGTACTGCCTCCCCCTGAATGAAAGTGCTGCCTCTCTCAACTAAGAACTTATCTAAGTGACTGTGCCCACCTCCAAGTGAGACAGCATGTGCCAAAGCCCTCACTGTGCACAGAGGGCTTTGTCATCTTTATTTTTGAGAGAAAACTGATTGTTCCTACCAATTGTGCTCATCAGAAGATGGAGACATGAGAGAGCAAGCCTGTTGCTGAGTGTAAGAAGTCCATGCTGTGCTTCTGGCAGGTGGGAAAGCCAGACAGACTCCCTAGTGTGTCGCGGGATGTCCCAGGTCTTGGAGCAGATGGTCGTACAGTAATCACAGCTGCGCAACTACCAGCAGGTGCAGTCACAGTCCCTGCCTCCACAGCTGGCCTAGTACCTAGTGTCAGAGTCTATTTTGTCCCCTGTCGCACAGCCGTTAGTCAGCAAACTGGAGGACATGGATGATCCTCCCTCTACTGCTGAGTGGGAGGAGGCCAAGGAGTCCCCTAGTGACTAGAGCCAGGGGAACACCTCCTGTGCCGTTCCCACCAACACAAACCCAAGGCTCAGTGCAAAGTTGTCACCCATTGCCAAACAGCATCTGGACCACACCAAGCCACCTCTAGTTCACGCGGACCTGCAGATCCCACTACTGCACCCCATATTGGTCCAGCTTTGAACGCCAGAGGAGGCGTGATTGTAGTGGAGTAATTGTCACTGCACCAATAGACAAAGTGCTGGCCCTGTCATCAAGAGTCAACCTTAGCAAGACTGTGAATTAATAGTATTAGGCCCATAAGGCCCTGTTAAGTAAGGAAATTAACTTTTAAACTGTAAGCCACGTGGTTATATAGTTTGCAAATGAATGATACCTGCAGTTAATCCCCTCTGACCAGCAAAACATTTTATTTTATATTTTTTGTATTATGCTCCTGTTGTGCCCTTTTCTGCTGTTTATCTAAAGGCACAAAGCATAATCAATGTGAACTACACTGTGTGCAGAATTATTAGGCAAATGAGTATTTTGATCACATGATACGTTTTATACATGTTGTCCTACTCTAAGCTGTATAGGTTTTAGAGACAACTACCAATTAAGTAAATCAGATGATGTTCATCTCTGTAATGAAGAGGGGTGTGGTATAATAACATCAACACCCTATATAAGGTGTGATTAATTATTAGGCAACTGCCTTTCCTTAGGCAAAATGGGTCAGAAGAGAGATTTGACGGGCTCTGAAAAGTCCAAAATTGTGAGATGTCTTGCAGAGGGATGCAGTAGTCTTGAAATTGCCAAACTTTTGAAACGTGATCTCCGAACAATCAAGCGTTTCATGGCAAATAGTCAACAGAGTCGCAAGAGCGTGTTGGGCAAAAAAGGCGCAAAATAACTGCCCATGAATTGAGGAAAATCAAGTGTAAAGCTGCCAAGATGCCAAGCTGCAATGTTACTGGAGTATCAAAAAGCACAAGGTGTGCCATGCTCAGGGACATGGCCAAGGTAAGAAAGGCTGAAAAACAACCACCTTTGAACAAGAAACAGAAGATAAAATGTCAAGACTGGGCCAAGAAATATCTTAAGATTGATTTTTCAAATGTTTTATGGACTGATGAGATAAGAGTGACTCTTAATGGGCCAGATGGATGGGCCAGAGGCTGGATCAGTAAAGCGCAAAGAGCTCCACTCCGACTCAGATGCCAGCAAGGTGGAGGTGGGGTACTGGTATGGGCTGGTATCATCAAAGATGAACTTGTGGGACCTTTTCGCGTTGAGGATGGAGAGAAGCTCAACTCCCAGACCTACTGCCAGTTTCTTGAAGACAACTTCTTCAAGAAGTGGTACTGGAAGAAATTGGTATCGCTCAAGAAAAATATGATTTTCATGCAGGACAATGCTCCATCATATGCATCCAACTACTCTACAGCATGGCTGGCCAGTAAAGGTCTAAAAGAAGAAAAAATAATGACATGGCCCCCTTGTTCACCTGATCTGAACCCATAGAGAACCTGTTGTCCCTCATAAAATGTGAGATCTACAGGGAGGGAAATCAGTACACCTCTCAGAACAGTGTCTGGGAGGCTGTGGTGGCTGCTGCACGCAATGTTGATCGTAAACAGATCAAGCAACTGACAGAATCTATGGATTGAAGGCTGTTGAGTGTCATCATAAAGAAAGGTGGCTATGTTGGTCACTAATTTTTTTGTGTTTTGTTTTTGCGTGTCAGAAAAGTTTATTTCTAAATTTTGTGCAGTTATATTGGTTTACCTGGTGAAAATAAACAAGTGAGATGGGAATATATTTGGTTTTTATTAAGTTGCCTAATAATTCTGCACAGTAATAGTAACCTGCCAAACAGATTTCCTCCTAAGATAGCCAAATCTAAAAAAAACCACTCCAACTTCCAAAAATATTAAGCTTTGATATTTGAGTCTTTTGGGTTTATTCGGAACATAGTTGTTGATCAATAATAAAAATAATCCTCTACAATACAACTTGCCTAATAATTTTGCACACAGTGTATTGCACTTTGAAAGAACTCCACCTTATTGCCTTAAAGGACTCTCCTTTTATGTAAACTGTCCCTTGCACTGTTCCAGGGTCCTAAAAAAGAAGGACCAGAGTCCCGTGTTGCACTAATTTAAATGTTTTCTGGACTTAAATGGAACCAACCACCTCAGATGACGACTATAAGCACTTAATACGTGTCCCTGCACCCTACCTAGACTGTTCCAACCAAATTTTTGTTAAGAATATTGATTTTTGTAAACCGAAATATACACTTTGTAAAAATACTGGCCTGGCGACCTCTGGGCGTCTCCCTCGGGCTGATCTACTAGTGGGCTGTGTCTCTGAAGGACGTGATATTTACTTTGTGTGCGCGGGCACGCAAGGCTGCTCCAGTCACCGCACATCATCGGAGGTAGACAGAGTGACGTGCACTCGCATAGTCACTTCCTGTCGGATCCGTTCAGTGACGCGCCGCAGAGGGATACCATGTGAGTAAATATCACGCCCTTCAGTGACGTCCTGCAAAGAAAGAGGGAGGGGTAGAAGAGCCAGTAATGCTTTAGAAGACACAGCCCACTAGTAGATCAGCCCGAGGGAGACGCCCAGAGGTCGCCAGGCCAGTGTTTTTACAAAGTGTATATTTCGGTTTACAAAAATCAATATTCTTAACAAAAATATGGTTGGAACAGTCTGCCATGTTTTATGCACACAGGTGAAGCTGTGGCTGGAGCCATTTTAAAACAGCCAGTGCAGTGAACAAATCAGCTTCATGGTCGGTGTGACCCACAGCTGCATTCAGGGACGATCCCATAGTTCAGGGAGTGATTTTAGGCTGTGATCCACGACATTGTTGTTTCTAACGTTTCTGTGTTTATCATTAATTTAATGTGAAGAGGTGCTATAACAAATACTGCTTGTTAGCTTATGTAGTCCGAGTACTAATCTTTACTAGGTGGGAAAGTGGCGCTTCTGCGTCTGGTCGCCACAGATAGAATTACATGTGACATGCTTGGTAGTGCTAGTCTGAAGGGACTGATGAGTCCTCTGCAGGAGACTGTAACATTCACACAGGATGTCTGATCCTCTATAAGGAGATGTGCACTAAATGCTAGATGCAGTTTCTGGTAGGGAAAAGGCTTAGTGAGAATTAGTTTCAGTTTGTATATAGTGGAGAAACAGGAGACATCCAAGATGAAGAGACTGGGAAGTGCTCCTCTAGGATAGCTGCAATGCAGGGCCTCAGTCCCAAGGTCACCTAAGCTTTCAGGGATTAGTAGCAGGACCTGAGAAGGATGTGTCATTCCCAGGGGCACAATAACACATAGTGTCAGGGAAATGTTGTAAAGCATGGATACCCACAGGACCTGCATTACCTGTCTGGCTGCAGGAGACACATTGAAGACAAGAAGCAAGGTAATATCAGGTGTTCCAGGCTCTGAGAAGCCTTAAGACTAAAGAAGAGGCAGAAGCAGGCAAAACTGCAGATGAACAAGCTCCCATCAAACTGGAAGGACCACTCGCCTCCTGGGGGTTGTACAACCCTGGACCCTGCATAAAGCTTCAGTAAAGGCAAAGCAAAAGACTGTCTTTTGTTGTCTCCTTCCTCCACTGCACCTATCACCACTACCATCATCATTCCACTGGGAGCCAACCCTGGTTGGGAAGGATTAAACGTCTGCGCTGCTTATGTTAAAACCAAACACACCATTGTTTTTCTTGTGAAATTCTCAATAAGCTTGATCACATGACCTTCTTCTCTTTGAAAAAAATAAAGTTGAATCCAAAATGGCCAACTTCAAAATGGCCGCCATGATCACTACCCATCTGGAAACGTTTCCCCCTCCCATATACTAATGTGCCACAAACAGGAAGATGATATCACCAACCATTCCCATTTTATTTAGGTGCATCCATATAAGCGCCCCAACCTATACATCTGTGGAGGTAATTGCCGGCAAGAGGTCCTTGAGACATACGGCCAGTAGTTCAAAGCGCTGAACAAGTGTCTGTCTTTGTTCTGGTGCCGGATTATAATAAATCACATTTGCAGCAAAACGTATACATCAGTCTTTTTGGTGCTGATGTTTATACTTTAGTACTATAGGTCTATTGGTCTTTTCTTCAAGCACGTGTGCCTGTAAATATCTTGACATGATAAAGGCATCTTAATTCTTTCATTCTTTCTCATACGCAGTAATTCAACAACATTACTGTTGGTATTTTCTTCTGAGTGGCAGTTGTACAGCAATTATAATCATAGACTGTCTGCTACCGAACAACTGACATATACAGCATTTACCGGCTTTTCTGTAATAGCTTCCTATTGGTTGTGTCATTTAGATTTTAAAGATTTCAAACACTTGAAACAGATGTGACTTCATTAAGAAAGAAAGAAATAATAGATAGATAGATAAATATAAATAAACATACAAAATAGATAGATATATAGATATATAGATAGATAGATAGATAGATAGATAGATAGATAGATAGATAGATAGATAGATAGATAATAGATAGATAAACACGACGCCTTGGGCCCATCTGCAATGTTACCAGGGGCAACTGATGAGACGGAATCGTAGCTTCAAAGCTTTCAGCACAACTGCCTATGTGGTCTGCCAAAGAGCCAGATGCTGGTGTTGAGTGATTATTGCACTGCTTGGTATACATGACCAGCAAGCAATAGTGGTTTTCTCATCTTCGTGTATCTATTTTTCTGCATGCTCCCAGTTGATATATATATATTTATACGAATTGTGAAGAATGTCTGTGCTATAGGTCACCATTGTCCGGTAGATACTCAACATGAATTAAACTACCGCTTCGCTCGACTGTATAATAAAAAGAGATTTTTCCTACAACCTGATCGTCAGTGATACATTGTTTGTCTATATATTTTTCCTAAAAACTTGTTGCTAGCCCATTGAAGTTATGGCAGGCCAATCAACGAGAGAAGAGTCACTAATGGGACACAACAGAGTGTTTTCGATTTTCTCCCTTAGGTGATTATTGAATATAAAAAGCAGTCACCTGTCAGACAAATTTGAGCAATGAAATTTAGCAGCCTATTGTCCCAATCGCAGCTTTCAATCATTTTAAACGGTCTCCAGAGACAGCCATTATTAACGGACATGTTCCTAGGAGTAGATAAATGAAACCCCACCTGCCAGCCTTCATAGGCAAAGGCAGACAATCTAGGCCAAAAATATGATAGGGCCTGGAGCTTTATTGACATTTACATCAAAAATAGTTAGCAATGAAAGCAGCTGTTGTGGAGAGCATTCACCACATCGTGTTCAGAATCTGCTGTGAACGGAGGTACAGACCTCCCGACAAGCAATTTACCTTCTGTCAGTCTCCATGTGCTTGCAGTGTTACGGAGTAGTTTCATAGATAGGCCACTTAAAACCGCACATGTGTACAGTTTGGATAAAAGATTGCCTGTAATTTGGAGCAAATTGCAGAACGGCGCATTATGGGTCTTGCTATCATTTGCGAGGTGACATTGTGGAAAGAAAGTGCTGCTGTTTTAACTGAAATCCCAGAATTATGAAATCAAGTGCCGGGAGGCTAAAGAAAAGAGGCTGAAAATATAAAGGGGACATTGCTGACTTGTGTATGCATCATTCTGTGTTAAAGTGCCAAAAACCTAAAAATTAAATTGTCTGTGCCAAATCCTTCACTAATCTTAAATTCACAAAGGTCGAAGAAGCTTATTAGGCTATGTGCACATCTGACGTTTGTGCATCTCTGCAGAACGTCCAAAAACCTGGGTTTTTTTAGCAGAAACTGAGTTTTCTGTGCTCAGCAGTGTCCCTCGTTTTTTGCTCGTTTTCCGCCGGGTTTTCCAGCGTTTTTCTCGGCGTTTTTCTCGGCTGTTTTGAAAACTGAGTTTTTAGTGCACTTGATCAGCTGAAAGCGGTGGAAAAACGGAGGAAAGAAGTCACTTGCTCTATTTTTGGAAAACGTTGATAAAACTCAGTTTTGACTGAGAAAACTCAGTTTTGACTGAAAACGACCAGAAGAAAAACGTTCTAGTGAAGACAGAGTTTTCTAAAATCCATTGACTAGCATGTTAATCCAACCGGAGGATAGGATTAACATAAATTTACATAAAACGGAGCGGAAAACGCCGACGGAAAACGTCCAAAAGCAGCCCACAAAACGACTGATGTGCACTTACCCTTACAGGACAGAATGGAATCCATTCCATACATATCACTCTATTAAAACAACCTCATTCAATTGCCAATTGAAGAATCAAAGCAAACATAGAATATAGATGAAGAAGCCCAAGTTCAACTTGTGTAGGTCCTCCTATCTGGCTGTTCAACTGTAAATCCGCATAACCCAGTGTTTGTGTGGCTCATTGTGCAGCAGCTTATTGAATAATTTAGTGAGGACTTTCCGGTAATTTGATAGTGTCTAAGATGTTCAGTTCATACCTGAGACCTTCTAGTCGTTGATGGGTTCTTGTCATGGCTGTTACTTGCCTAACTGGGCAAGGCTTATGTGTTATCATATACTTGTCAATATTACTATGCATCCTAGTGCGACCTTGGAGTCTGAGACCGTCTTATCCTTGATGGGTCCTAATGATGGATAACTGCTACTTGCCTAGGTGGACAGTGATTTAAGTGTCTGGAACAGCCTCCACTGAGCTGGAATGTAATGCAAACGGTCATGGTGGTCTCGCCAGCTGGCAGACCATCCTCAGTAGAATTGGAAGGGTTGAAAATTGTGGATGGGGTACACGATCAGATTGTCTCAATAAGCAATGTCCAGATGTCAGGTGCAAAAGAAAAACTCACTTTTACTGTAGCAGTTTATGATGGTGGCGATGATTACAGCTCTATACAGTTATTAAATACACAAAGTCGAAAGTTTCTCATGTAGTGATGTGCAAACCCAAACTGTAAAGGTCGGGGTCTATAGCGAACATTTAGTGTTCGGGAACGGACTCTGATTATGGACTTCCCTGATAAGTCCATGTTACTGTTCAGATTCTGCTGGGTTAATCACACCATGAGGGAAAAGATGGGTGAACTTGCCAATGTTCGGCTTCGGCAGATTCAGCTGGACTTCTTTAAACAAGACTTAATCCAAACTTGAGCCGGAACGCCGGACCCAGACTTTAAAGTTATAAAATGGTGGCTAGGTAAGCTGGGAGGCTGTAAAAATACACACAACAGTGATTAGACAATAGGGCTATACTTACCGAGTACTGCATACTTGTACTTCCGGGCCACTCATTAACTTCCTGATTATTCACTGCACTGTCTTTAACAGCCAATCACAAAAAATAAATAAGATTAAAAAAAGGTGTAGGGCTTTGCCGTATTTTTTACCTCAGTGCAGATAAAGTGAACAGCTGTGGGCTGCCACATCCAGCTGCCTGACTTTACAGCAGATTTGACTGAATTCTGAGCACCAGTTTCCCACGCTGTGAACTCAATTGAACCTGCTGCTAGATTACCGGATAGCTGTGCCACAATGTCCTGCAATTTGGCAGCGGGATCACCTGTGTTCTCTAACTGCCGCGGTTAGCTCTGAGTGATTCAGTGATGTCACCACTCCCTGCAGTAGTCAGTGTGATTCCAGGGACTACAACAATAGGACGCATGTTTCTGCGCTGCAGTCTCTGGATGTAGTAGAGCCAGGATTGTGTGCTTTGCTGGATATCACTGTGGATTACCTTCTAAGGATATGTTTGGGGTTAATAGATGGGAAAATAAGGGTTGTCTGTGTGTTTTATTTCAAATTATTGATTTTTCTCTGTGTCTCTGTGTGATTTTTTATCTATTTACTCACAAGATTGAAAATGGGTGGCTCTCATAGAAGCCTGAGCATTATCAATATAGGCTTAAGGACAGCTGTCAATATTCTCAGCTGACATTAACCCTTTCTAACACCCCGATGCCACTGCACCAGAGCATCGAGAAGAATGGCTAATGTCAGCAACGTTTTCCTGTGCGTCCAGAAAAAGTGCAGTTCCTAGGGCTTCCTGTGTGGCTGCATCCATAGTAAACATCGGGTTACTATGGAGCAGCATTCGCAGGAAGCCCCCGACGTTAACGGTGTGCTTTACAGCAGTGCAAATGCACTCTGGTTCACCAGTGTGTCTTCAATAAAATGGGCGGAAGCAGCAAAGAAATGCACAGGCTGTAATTTCTTGCACAGTTTTAGGGTGCTTACACACGCTGCATATTTTCTGCGTATTTTTACGCCTTGCATCCATTTACAGCCACCCGAAAGGTCACCTGTGAATTACATCTTTACTGCACTGTGAACTGTGTATTTGTTGGATGCTCGTTTTCAGTAAAGTACCCAGAAAGAGTGAAACTGCCTTCGTTTCTCTGTACTGCCATCATTGAACTTTTATTTCAGCTAACGCTGCCACGGAGGCCAGCTCACCTGTAGGAACTAAAGCATCCTTGACGCAATACCATCGCCCTCCGGAGGACTATGGCGGGCTGGTGATCCCTCACCAGGTACTACAGGTGGCGTCATGAACTATCCTAATAGAAACTGTACTTTTAAGTAGTCATCGACCCCAGGGCCACGACTCGGGTGCAGCCATCCTGATATCAGTTCCCCCTGACACAGTGCCGAGCTCTGCGTACCCCAGCCTGGGCGGGTCATATCGACCATTTTCCTGGTGTCACGAACAGGATCTCGTGCCCGATGTTACCAGGTACTGTGCGCCTTTGAACTGTTTAACTTTGGACTCTTATCATCAATATATGGCGCCAAAAATGGGTTCCCGCCATTTCTACTGGGAATCCAAGATGGTGACAGAGGCATGTGAGAAGAAGACATGTGCAGGCCCGGGGTGTGCCTCAGCCCCTAGTGGAAGGAGAGCCTAGATGGAGGCGCGAAAACGTTTTGACGCCCCGATGACTGTCAATCAACCAAGGGGGCAGCACAATGGAAGCTGCCTCGGGGTTGCCACCCATGACAAAGACAAACCAGAAAAGAAGGACAATGTGGAGAAGGAGCCTTTGTACCTGGCAGCATGGCAGCACCTGGATGGTGGACAAGTTCATGACGTCGAAGAGCAGGCCAGGACCGCACATAGAGACCCGGAAGCGGCTTCCCTCTTGACACTGGAGGGAGATGCCGACTACTGGAGAAATACGTTTGGGAGACTGTGCCAGGATATGGAGGAAGCCTTGAAGTGGGTGTGCCAACAGTGGAGCACAGAGCGGGCCCACGAGTTGATGAACATGCGGGACGACTGAGAGGAACGGGAGGCGATTGCAGCAGCACAAGCGGTCGTGGAGTACAGCGCCTCGTTACCACCTGTTCTGCCACCTATCTAAATCCGGGATGCAGGGACTCAATGGAAGCCCCTGCTGATCCACCATCCCGGCCCAGCAACTATCTCCAGATTGAGACAGCACAACCATCCCCAGAGGAGCCAGATGACGTGGTGGAAGGCGAGGAGGTGGGAGATGAGTCGGACTTCAAGGATCAGGACTTCAGCGAAAGAGCCACCGGAGGGAACACCCCCAAGCCGCGTGGTGGACTGTATGGCAATGGCAGCAGCAGAGTGCCCCAATCTCCATGGGCACGGCAGAGACCAGAGCCACGCCGTGGGTTTTGACCAACAATTCACCCTCGCCAGCGTACTCGACTTCGCTAAGTGCGCGGGACCAGCGGGCTTGTCAGCACTGGTGAGAGGAGTGGTGGCAAAGAGAACAGGCCACCCGTCGGCTCCGCGATGAAGCCTGTACACAGCCCCCGATACCCCTTGCTTAGACAAGGAACAGTTGTGTCCACATATTATGAGGAAGGATAGGGATTCATCCTGAACCTGGACTAAATGAGGACATCTTTGTAGCAAGGAGAGACGTGGAATCACACTTGCGGCACAGTCACCCGGATTGTGATCTGTACCAGGTGAGCAAGTGACTTTTGAGAGACAAGCAGGACCGATGGGTTGGTTCACCATCCATGTGTCCCGTCTTGATTGACTCTAACTAGACTCTCGTAAAAGAGACTCAATATGTATATAGCCCCCCTTCTTATCTTGCAAATGAAGAATTCTGCCCCTGTTAATAGTGTGTCGTTGTGATGATGTATAGCCGTCCAGCGGTGATGACTCACACTGGACTGTGCTGGACAATATGTTAACGCCGGACCCGCGCAGTTAGTACCGTACTCCGCTGGGCCGAGGTCTCCAAAATTAAAGTGTGTGTAGATTAAGCGGAGAGTAAGATCTTGGCCAATGGGTGACCCGAGGATCATGAGGTCTATAATAATAGCCACTGCTGTGTGTGTTAGTAACGTTAAAAGATAATGTGCCTCCTGGGAGCAGGAAGAAAATTAGCATTTGTGATTGTAAATAGTTACCTTTGGTGATTGAAAAGAAAATGTTTTTTTTTCTACTCCCCAGTTTCCAGGTACCTATACTCGCGGATGAGTATTTTTCACCAAGAGGGTATGTGGCGCCCCATTGGTCAGGCATCACACCAGGATATTACACCATAAAGCGGTGTAATAATCCCAACTGTAAATGGATGCAGGGTTGGTAGGAGGGACCCAAATTCCAGCACTCCCACACTCAATCCAGGGAAGGACTCCCTAGGGGGTGGGTTGGAGAGTCAGAAGGCCAGAACAGCCGAGTTGCAGACAAGACCTGAGGGAAGATGAAAGGAGGTCCTGAGGGGACCTTGAGAGAGGGTGCCTGACGCATGAGTCTGGCCCGAGAGAGAAAAGGGGAACCCCAGTGCGGAGTGACCATACTCCAGGGAGTCTCCCCAGTCCACCACGGAAAGCGGATTGGAGGAAATGGCCGGAGTCCACCTCCGAAGCGTCAACCGGTTGCTGTGGCCTGTTTATCAGTCAGAGCACCCTGCCACTACGGAGCAGTCCACCCGGTTCCACAAGAGGATGGGGTCCAAGCAGCAGAGAGAGAGAAGAGAGGAACTCCATTACTACCTCAGCAGGACTGGGAAGAGACTTACCCAGGCAGTGCTAAAAAGGACACAGGTTTGTTAACTAAGGCATACCACGGGTACCTCCAAACTGCCTTGCATCCATTTACAGCCACCTGAAGGGTCACCTGTGAATTCCATCTTTACTGCACTGTGAACTGTGTATTCGCTGGATACTTGTTTACCCGGAAAGAGTGAAACTGTCTTCGTGTCCCTGTACTGCTATCATTGAACTTTTATTTCAGCTAACGCTGCCCTGGAGGCCAGCTTCACCTGTAGGAAGCTATACCAGCCTTGCCGCAATACCATCACCCTCCGGAGGACTATGGCGGCGCTGGTGATCCCTCACCAGGTACTACAGGTGGCGTCACAAACTATCCTAATAGAAACTGTACTTTTTAAAGAGGACCTGTCACCAAACCAGGCATGGTGATCTAATTACAGCACTGGATGCAACATGTCTGCAGCATCCAGATAAGGGGTCCCCCAGCACTTGAACAGTCCTGTACCCCGAGATAATACACTTAGAAAACTTACATCGTCCAGCCATAAAGGAGGTGGCTAGGGGCTGCAGCCAAAGGGCAGATTCACACCCCCTGCATGTGTAATCTGCCCACTGCTGCCACTCATTCTCTCCCTGTCTGCAGCATAAGACATAGTTTTGTTTTTTTTCTACAAAATGTCAGTTTAGCCCCGCCCCCTGTGGTGACGTCACCGCTTATACCCGCCCTGCTCTATGGTTAACACTGCAGGAGGTGGGGCGACCGGCCTCCTGCTTTGACATCACCACCTTTCCCTAGGTCACAGATGAAAAGCAAGAGCAGACAGTTTTGGAGAAGTTTTACTAAAGGGGTTTGGAAGGGGATCTCGGCAATGCAATATGAATAACCACCAAAATAATTTTACATACATCTAGTCAGAATGGATCGGGACCCCTATTTTGCCCCAACGACACCGACCCTAGATGTTGCAGGACCTGAAGTGTGAAGCAAATTTACCTACAGTATGCCCTGCTTAGTACAGGAGAGTGCAAATTACTTTGTTGACGCTTTATAAATTACTGGGGGCTTGAAGCTACCTGTCAGCAGAACAGCAAGGCAGTTCACAAATTTATACAAAACTCTATACCCCTTTCTGAACCCAAATACATCAGAAGTATGCCTGGGCACCAAACTTGAGCACTGACCGTAATCTGAATTAGTTTATGGTTTAGATGTTTAGTTCTTTCTTTACAATAGCTAAAGCCTATCTAACCTAGTTTGGCACCAAACTCTATCTTCACGTGCATGCTCCCTGCCAGAGATGTTATGGTGTCTGAGATCTCGACTTACGTAGGGAAGCATTCCGAAGATCTTTCGCTCCACCAGAAACAGTGGAACCAAGCCAGGTTATATAACTCATTACATACGACTGAGGTTCCCTGTCAGGGATTCCTCCTGCTGTGTTAATGCAGAAGCTTCAGGGGGATTCAACAAAACAAAAGACTGCAGGCACCCCCATGCATAGATGCATAGTCTCTCACCATAGCAAAAGTTCTATAGACAGCCCTAGCTTTATTGGTATTCAACACACTGGCAAATAGCACAGTCTCTGTTCTTTGGGACATGGAGCTCTCAAGAATATCACAAAAACCTGTTTCATACATTCTCAGGCTTTACTTCCCTCATGGGGTTTGTATGTCTTTCCAGGCCTACCAAAAAATCTCCTCGGCAGCCTTAATAAAATGCCGGCCGGTTGCTTAGTGATGTTGTAAACTTCAGCTACGCAAACTGCGTAGCAAGATTCACATAGCTAAAAGTGTACGGCTGCAATACAGCCAAATGTACAGTGTTTTACTAACAGTAGCGGCTGCTGCTCAGAGCGGAGCCGAGCTGTTACAGCCGAACCCCGCCGCTATCACAGCCAAGGGGGGCCAAGGGACCAGGTGAGACACAGCAATGGGGTGAGGGGCTATCAGCACAGCTGACTGCAGCACCAGATTCCCACCCTGCTGTAATTATACACAGAGCAGGGTGGGAATCTGGTGCTGACGTCAAAGCAAGAGGCGGGACAGGCGAGGATTGATCCACACACAGGGGGCGGGAATAGCCCCCATGAAGTGACTTGCCTCCAGCAACAGGGAATGCCCTCCTGACTTTTTGCAGTGACTTTTTATAACGCTATATATCAGGGTACACACCACACACACACATAAGGGACCCGTTGCCTGAATGCAACAGACATGCTGCATTCAGTGCTGCATTTACATTGAAATGCTGGGGGTGGAGTGAAAGGTCCTCTTTAAGATACCAAACTCCAAATTGCATGTCATTACTTCTCACTGCCCTGGGTGGCAGAAACACTAACTGTTATACCCTTTGACAAGCTGGGAGCATTCTGATGCTTTATCATGTGCACTGCCTTTGAACCACACTCAGCACTAATTGGCTTGTTACTCATTCACAATACTCATTCAACACACACGAAAAAGCCCCATTAGCTGGTCTTTAGAGCCATCAACTAATTTACATAGGAATACTGTCCAGAGCCAGTCAACCAAGCACCATGTGTAGTGCCCCTGCAACCAGGGTGGCCACAAGTAAGAACTGCATCCAGGAAGGTGGAGACAGTTTTACATAAACACCTTCACAAACACACCACAGACACAAGACCCAAACCCGGAGCCTGGAACTCTAGGCGGTGGTAGGGCTAGTCACAGTGGGTGGGACGTAAGCAAGGTGACAGACCAGGTACATAAGGGGAAAACCAGGAAGTGTTAAGTAGTAGGCCAGAGGGTGATGAGCAGTAAAGACCAGGACTAGGCCAGTACAGCTGAGCCAGAGAGGAAACTGGCAGCATGGCCAGGGGAAGACTTTGAGGAGGAGAATCCCTTCTGGTGCAGAAGTCACACGGGTAGGACAGAGCCTGGTGGTTCCCTAGTGCAGCAGGGACACTGGAGGCTGGGCCAATACCAGAGTGCTGGTTCTGAGGTGAGTGGAGTTTCAAGCCCAGATCACAGACATCCCAGCAGGGAGATGCAGATTCCATGTCTGATTTCCTAACTCAGTGCTATGAGACACAGCAGCGTTCAAGGGCTCAAAAACACTAATCCCAGTGATAGGGTCACAGTGAAAGAACCCGTGCAGCCTGTCATACGGCACGCAGGAACTAGAGAAAAAAGGGCCTAAAGGAAGTCAGAAAGAGGGGATATGACTGGAAGGAAAGCTTGACTGCAGGGGGGGTACTGGCAAAGAGTAAACTGTGTGTGAACTGTGAACTGTACTGAGAAGCTGTGAAGAATTCAAGTAAAACCCGGTGAACCCTGCCAGAGTCTCCAGTGTTTGCTTCCTTGCATGGTAAACTGTTATTTACCCTGTCAGGAGCAGCCCGACCACGGCGGGCTCATCCATCCAGCTGTACCACCATCCATCCTCCTGGCAGAAGCAAACAGCAGGGGTGTGGCCCCCTTTACCACAACCCGTGGGTGGCGTCACAACTATCCCTGTAAATAACCCCTTTATTTGTGGGCTCGGGACAAGGTAGGGACCAAGACCGCCATGATAACCCCGTGATACCCCAGTCTGATACTGAGTACCCCGTCCCAGCGGGCTCCACATATCCATGCATACTTGCCAAACATGTCTAGTTCAGGGAATCTATTCCAATGCATTGATCATAGATATGACATTTGTGAAACTAAGGATAGCAGTAAGAATAATATGTCCAACATAGCTAAAATATAACATTGTAGAACAATGATAGAATGCAGCAAAAACATCAGTGGGGATCAAAATGGCTGAACAGGTGCAGTATTAATAATCTATTGTAAAGGGGTCACGTGACAGTCTGCTTCAACTCATTTACATGACCAGGGGACCTTAAAAGGGAACTCCAGGGAGATAATTTTTTTTGTACTGTCTCTGTCTTCCTACATGATGAAGCAGAGCTGGACACTACAGTTCTACAATGCTTATGACTCACCGTTGCCGGGTTCTCAAGTCTCAGGCGATGCTTCACTTGTCACAGTTCCGCGCCTGAAGCTGTGGGGCCCGGTGGTCAAATGAAAGGGGCTTGGGAACTGGGATTAAATGTTGATTGTCTCATGACGCCACCTGTGGGAGTCCGGTGATGGCACCGGCGCTGCTTGGGCCTCCGGGGGATGTGCGACAGCTAGATGGGATGCTCCCCACAGAACGAGCAGTAATCCCCGGGGCCAGGAGCTGCTCTGAGTGTAACACGGCAGCTCAGTTGTTTTGATGAGGCAAGGGTTAATAACAGTTCTGGAAGAAATGCGCTGACACAATGCTTCTCTGTAACGGGTCTTTACTGTAAGTTTAGTGTGGTACACGGTATACAGTTCTTTAGGTAGCGGACCGGGTGGTCCCAGTGATGAACAGTCTCTGTCCAGAGCTCCACAGTGTTCCTCTGTTACTAACTGTCCTATTCCTATTGCCGTAGCTGCCTTAATGCACCAGTTCAAGGCATTGGGAGAACCTCTTCAATTTGCCTTAACCGGGAATTCGACCGGGGCTGTAGCGGGTCCTGAATCCCAATCGTGGGTACCCTGCTGGTAAGACTGCTGGGTTAGCGGCTGTAGTGAGGTGCTCCTAAAAAAGCTACTCCGTCACGCCGGTTTTGCAGAACAGTGGTGAACGACTGACTGCCTTGGAACCGGTGTCCGGTAGGACTGGGCATGGGTCCTCGGACCCGTTGCTTAGTTGATGTTTGCCCACTTTCTTGTCTGGGTCACCGCTTGTTGGTGCCTCCCTGTTAAGTTGTCCTTCCAGGGCTGCAATGCACTGTGCAGACACCTGCTCCTTTTCCTCCTTGTTCTCTCTTCTCACTTCTCCTATTAACTTCCCCACACTACACCTTACACTCCTCCCACCAGGACCTGATTGGTCCTCTACCTCTGAGTGGTGCATGTGGTATATGGAGCTCTGGATTTAACCATTTCATCCCTGAGATGGAAGATATTACATCTTCGGTCAGGGATGCAATACCTTCCTGTGACGCACTCGTTGCGGGGCGCCACACTTATATTGCCTATAAATCAATAAAATCAATAAATAATATCCGATCCTCAGTTCTCATACATCCCTTTGGGAACAGAGACATTCAGCCTCATTCTGCAGAGAACAGAAGGTGTATCGGGGGCGTGGACCCTGGGGTCTCCATGATCATTTTACATTCCTGCCTCCTCATACTTCTTTGTAAACAGTGGGTGTGACAGGGGATATAGTCACCAGTCCCATAGTCACAATACAATCCAGCCTCTAATATACATCCTATTTAATGTAAAAAAAGCGGTGCTCTCCCTTCAAATGGCAATCATGTCACCAAGAAGATATAAATACACGCCGCAATCTTCTGCTGTATAATTTATGTGTGGCGCCCCTGCAACCAGGGTGGCCACATAGGGAACTGCAGCCAGGCAGGAAGATAGACGGTTTGTACACCAAACACCCTCACGGACACACACACCACTAGAGGTGGCACCCAACCCAGAGCCTGGGACTCTAGGCGGGAAAGGCGTGGTGGGTTTAGAGGAAAGTGGGTGGGAAAGAACGTGCATCAGGTGACAGAAAGCTTAAATAGAGGAGAAGAGGAGGAAGGAGTTAATAGGCCAGAGTGAGCCGAGCTGTAAAGACACCAAGCAGAAAGTGACACACATCCCAGTGGGGTTGGGCTTCATGGAGATGCAGAATCCACAGAGTCACAGAAACCAAGGAGAGAAAGCCCGACAATAGCCGGCATCCCACGGGAGTGTGAGGGCAGAGACTGGACCAACAGTACTGGGTCCGAGGAACACGGCAGCACCGACCAACTACCGGCGGAGTAGTTTTCCCTAGTTTGGACTGGAATAACATGGGTTAGATGGAGTCTGGTAACGCCTTGCAAGATAGGGTTACTGCAGACTAGGCACACACTAGAGTGTCGGCTCTGAGGGGAACAGAGATTCCATACCGGCTTCCCAGATTAACCGACGGGGAGCTTTAACTCCAGGTTGGAGTTCCCACAAAAAGGGTTGACGACACAGCAGCAACCAAGAGGACCCATAAGGGTCCGAGCTGCCGCCATACAATCTGGGGAGAGAAAACAAAGAGAGAAAAAACAGCCTGGAAGGACTTAGAAGGAGTGAGGGGTCTCAGAGTGACAGCCTGGCTGCAGAGGGTTCAGTGTTACCGGAGTTAACTGACTGTGAACTGTGTTAAGAACTGTTCTGAGAACTACTGTGAATTGTCTGAAGAGCTGACAAGTAAACCCGGTGAACCCTGCCTGAGTGTCTGTGTTTGATTCCAGGTATATTGAACTGTTATCATAACTTTTATCCTGTCAGGAGTAACCCGACCCGCGGCGGGCTCATCCATCTGGCTGCAGCCCCATCATCCATCCTCCTGGCAGAGCAGCACTGCAGCGGTGGTCCCATCACTGACTACAATCCATGGGTGGCTTCACGACAAACTTTATCCATTGTAAATACCCCTTTACTTGTGAGAACCCGGGACACAGTCTGAACCAGGACCTCTGTGACATCCCCAGCAGTACCCCGTCCCGGTACCGAGTACCCCGTCTCAGTGGGCTCCACATATGATGGTGCATAATATGTGCTGCCATGTATCAGGCTAGGAGCAGAGGCAAAAGACTGCATTGGTTGATTCAGCACTGCCATGGTCTCTCTTCCCCCATATCAACTTAGTAACTTCCCCTGAAACATTATCACTATGCATTACTAAATGTATCTGTCCCCAAAGGGAGCCGTAAGAGCAGAGGAGCAGATATGATTTTATTGATTTATAAGTGATCTAAACATCCTAGAACAGCAGGGTACAGCTCGCTCAGCTTCATTATGTAGAAGGGCAGGGACAGCACAAAAAATGTTATCTCCCTGGAGTTCCCTTTAATTTTGAAAGTGGGTTTTCTTAAGTAGGCACCCCTTGATTCTGTTTCTGATTGAAAACTATAAATGCACAAAAAACATCAGCTAGATTAAGGGCCACTTAACACACACCAACTTATCTGTCCAACTTCTGACCAACTTACTGGTTGCAGTGAAATCATGGACACATTGTTCCATTTGTGCACAGCCACAAAATGGAGCAATGTGTCCATGATTTCACTGCAACCAGTAAGTTGGTCAGAAGTTGGACAGATAAGTTGGTGTGTGTAAAGTGGCCCTCAGAGGTCCTTACCTACCATCAAACTTCATGGATTTTTGCCATGACCAGGTCCTATTTGAACCTCATCTAAAAGATCTTATTGTGACAGGATGATGCCAATTTTGCTAATTGAATTTTGTTGCAATTCCCCTGCACCTTTGCATTTATCCTCCTCCGTTTAGTCTGCACTACCAATAAACCTATAATTTGCATTTATGAACAAGAGTGTGCGGTGAATTTTACTTTTGAATTAGAAGGAGAGAGATCCTTTACAATAGTCTGCCTGGTCCTGCTGACAATATATAATTTAAATTAATTTTACAACACATGCAGTTTTTTGAATAAAAATGCATCAAAACTGCTCCTTGTGTACATACCTGCATTTTTCCCTGATTTCATTGAAGTCAATGGGTGAAAAAAATGCACAAAAAATTGACAGGCTGCTAATTTTTTTCTGCACCTAACCTGCAATGAAAAAAAAGAGGTAACGTGCATAAAACAGAATTCACGTTGGTTTCAGGATAGGCATGCAAATTTGGGACAAAACTGCACCAAAAAAATGCATAAAAATGCATAACTAAAGAACTATTTACTTTTAATTTGAGGGCACAAACTCGGGAGCCGTCCTTCATGCTTTATTGGATAATTTAAATGTAGAAGCATCTTAGCCTGAAATTTCTCAATACATTATCTGAAGGAGAACTTCAAAAAAGCTACAAGAGGTTGTATGTTGTTTTTTTTTAAGCAAGAAAGGGCAGCTGCGGATGGCCATATGGGCTTTGCTTTCCCTTCTGCTTCAGCACTGATGGCTCTGTTAATTCTAATTTAATTTGTGAATAATGGTCTTGTTATTTTTGCCACATAGTCTTTTCTATTCCAACACAACTAATAATTCATAAAAACTCACAATAATATTAAAAAGACATAAGACTAGGGATGAGCGAGTCTATCCGTTACTACTCGCTATTCGGTGAATAGTCGGGTACTCGCTGGACTCGTTACTCTGCGAGTCTTTTAGCGATTACTCGCACAGTAACGAGTCCAATGTAAATATAGGGAAATGCAATTCCTCTGCTGCTGGACCCTATAAAGAGGTCTGGTAGCATAGGAAAACCTGCAATACCCTATTTTATTGTATATAAGCCGGTTATAAAAAGCGTTCGTTGTAAAATTAAACCGGTTTTTGACGGTTTTGCACTGTCCGTCACATTCCGCTCCCATAGACAGCCATTGAAGTAAAATGGTTTTAACCGGACAGGTTTAGTTTGACAAACGGATTACACAGGATAGTACCGGGCAGGATTAATCCGGTTAGATTTCACATGGCTGTCTATCGGACCGGATTGAACAGGATCGGGACAATCCTGTGAAATCCGTTTGGAACTTAGGGTTAACGCTTTTTTACTACCGCCCGCAAAGCAATGTATTAGGGGATTGCAGGTTGTTCCTCTGCTGCCAGACCTCTTATCTCTTAATGAGGTCCAGGAACAGACGAATTATTCGCTATTACTCGCTTCCCCATTCATTTACATTGGACTCGCTAGACTCGTAACGAGTAGCGAGTCCCAGACTAGGACTCGTTAGAGTCTAGTGATTCCGAGTAATTTAGGACTCGCTCATCCCTACATAAGACCAATTCATCAAGGTGTTTATGCTACTTTTCTGTTGTGAAACCACTTGAAAATATAGCAAATGTTTTTACTAGTGATGAGCGAGTAGCGAAATATTCACACTCACTATACTTGTAACGAGTAGTTTTTAATACTCACATATTTGTCTGAATACCGAGTCTAACGTTAGTCAATTAGCGATAAGCTCCACCCACACACATTGGGCTATAATACGAGTCTTTCCGGACAGGGTAGGAGGATTGTCTTTTTCAAAATTTCAATGTCTAAGAAACACTTTGCTGTGCCCCCCAGAAAGACCCTAACTAATCTGCCCTCACTTTGTGTGCTCAAGGGAGCTGGCAATATGTGTCAGATTTGATAACGATCAACACATCACACACGAGCACCAGCGATACTCGCTGAGTAAGGAGCATCACAAATACCGTACTATCCGTGCGAGTAGCAAATAGTAACGATTACACTCGCTCATCACTAGTTTTCACTTTTGCTCATTTTTATGCCATTCCTGGCCAGCTCCACCATTTTTTTTCATAAACTGGCGGAGCTCAGCAAAGAGGGGACGTGATCCAGCACGAACAATGACATTTATCACAATTTATGCCAAAATAATGCAAATATTGCAGAAAATCCTTAACTGGAGTACATTTGCAGTGGCATATAACATTAACATGTTACGCCAAATCATGAAAAGACAAAACCTTTTAGTGAATTTGACACATGTATTCCAGTGCTCTGTTTATCAATTGTGCCTTGAAATATGCCAGTCTTGATAATTAGGGCCATAATTTTGTTCCCACGATCTGGAGACAATGTGTGTTTGGACATGGTGTCTCCAGATCAGCGCAAAGCTGCAGGTGAATGCAGGACACGGCAGCCGCCCTGTGCCCACGACCTGCATTGGGTGCAGAGCGGCATCTCCCTGCATTCACCCACTGGAGATCTCTTCTAACTTCGCAGCATTAAAGGGGTTTTCCCACAAACAAAGTTAATTGGAAAGTTTATTTTAATAAATAGATCTTAGAGTAATAATAATTTCCACAATTAGATGTGTTTAAAAAAAATGTTCCTAGGGGCATGGCCTTAGAGCTTATGGCGCTGGCCGCTTAATTCTGGAGCTCCCGCAGCCACGGACCTTAACACAGCTCACAGCAGCCCATAGCAGCCCACTTTGAGCCCCGAGGTGGGGAAGATCCAAGATACAAGGTGAAACTCACTGACTCAGCAGGGATAAAGGGACCCTCCGACATGACACTAGCTTACTGTTCCGCTTCTTGCACTACTCCTCTAAGGACACCAGGGGAGACACAGCGCTGGACGAAGATGATGTCCCACTTACACATGGGACGATGCAAAAACTCCTCTCATCGCTCAGGATGGCCCTACATGAAGATATAAGAGGTATGGTTGGAGAGCTGAAGCGGGAGATAGGCAGTCTGGGGTAGCACATGAATCACATAGAAAGGAAGATGGCGGAATACGCTGCAGCTCATAATGTTCTGGCTGATGACTATGCGACTCTTGAAAAGAAGATGACTGCTCAAAAATTAAAGCTTTGGGTCTTAGAAGACAGGTCTAGGCGATGCAATATTCGTCTCAGAGGAGTCCCAGAGACTAAGAGTGACCCTGACCTGCCTGCTTTGTTGTCTTCCTTCATCCTGACAAATTATTCCTGAGGCTCCCTTAGACTCCCTGGGGATTGAGAGAATACACCGGGTCTCCAAGCCCTCTCATATTAACCCAGTTTTGCCAAGGGATGTTCTAGCTTGTATGCATATCTACAGGGTAAGGAAGATTTTATGCAGGCTCTGAAAACACGCCCATCTCTTCCTGAGAACTTTGCTAAACTCGCAGTCTTTCCTGACCTGTCAGCAGGTACCCTGGCCAGGTGCAAGGAATTTGCAGCCATGTCTAAGACTTTGAGAGAAGCTGGGATATCCTACAGCTGGGGGTTTCCTGTGAAATTGCGTTTTTCATATGAAGGATCTTGTCATGTCTTTCATTCTCCCAAGCACCTGGATCGAGCACTAAAGGCCTGGAATCTCCATCTGCTTCAGGTGCCCTGCATCCCCAAGGTCAAGCGTGGCTTCCAACAAGAAGAGGATGATGGCCGATTGGGAAAAGGTTAAATGAGACTCTGGTCCTTCCCCTCCTTGGGACGGAGGTCTGTCTCTGTGGTTTTGTTGCTCCACTAGCTATTGCACTCTGATTAATCTGCCCTAGTGTGAGCACCTGGTTCACTATTTCTGGAATGGTCCCCCCCTTGCAGACTCCTGTGTGCCTTACTGGTTTACATTCATCTGTTTTTGCTTTTTGTCCTTATGTTTTCCCTTTCCTTTCCTCTGTGCCTCCCCTACCTGGTGAGTTTTGGCCTCACTGCCAGCTCTTTTTTGATCCGCCATGAGTGTGAGATTAGTTTTATTGAACGTCAATGGACTCAACTCTCTGGCCAAGCGTTCTTTGATGTGGTCGGAGGCCCGAAAGTCCAAAGTGGATGTACTGTGTGTCCAAGAATCCCACCTTCTAGCAGAGGACAATATTAGAGTCAAGAACCTTATGTTTAATAATGCTTTCTTTGCTAACCACTCATCTAAAAAAGCTGGGGTCTGCATTTTTATCAAAAATTCTATTTCCTTCCACTTTTTACATCTAATAGCAGATCGCTACCTTATTCTATTTATATGCTGAAAAATTCTCTGTTCACTTTTGTAAATGTATATGTGCCAAATTGCTCTCAGGTTAAATCCTAACGGAATATATTTAAGTTGGTTGACGAACACTCTAAAAGTATGCTGACTATCTGTGGGGACTTTAACGTCGCCCCGTCCCGCCAGTTAGATTGTTCCTCTGGACGGACACCAAGTCATGGAGAGTTGGGTCCTTTGCGTAAAGAGAGGCACTTACACTTATTTGGAGGTACCTGCACAGGAGAGGGAATACTCCTTTTTCTCTAATAAACACAGATCTTACTTAAGGATAGATTATTTCCTGGTAGATAGTATGACACTTCCAGCTTGCATTTCAGTCAAGGTAGGTGAAGGTAGGTCTGATCTCTTGGTCGAACCATGCCCCTGTGTGCTAGGATGTCTCCATGGCGTGCAGGCCTCTGCCTCAGTGGAGATGAAGACTGAACCTGGGTTTATTATCCAGAATAGAGGTGGTGGAGGAGGTAAAGGCTGACTTGTCTGACTTCTTCTGTATCAATGACAATTCTCAAGTGTCGGATGATACGCTGTGGGACTCCCATAAGGCCTTGGTCCGGGGCCTCTTTCTACAGAAGGCCTCTTTTCTGAAGAAAGAAAGGGAGCGTAAGAGGTTGGAGCTTATCTCCCTCCTCCAATATTTAGAACAGATGAACAAGAATAGTCCTACTCCCTCTATTTCGAAGCAGTTGATTCAAACCCGCACCTAGCTCCGGGTCTTTTTATAAGGAAAACATGACAAAATTTAAGAAAAATGAAAATGGTGTTTATGCTATAGGAGATAGAGTGGGGCGCTGCTTTCTAAATGAATTTAAAAAGAAAAAAATTTCATCCCAAATAGAAGTTATACGAGATCACTCTGGACTTAGCAGCATAACCCGATAGCCATTGCAGATACATTTGCCCATTATTACTCTCAACTATATAACCTAAAAGATGATCCCTCTAACCCTCCCCCCTGCAGGAGGAGATCCAGAAATTTCTTGATAGTCTTAACCTCCCCAGACTCAATACAGAACAACTCTCTGCCCTGAATTCCCCTATTACCCTCACTGAAATCGTAAACACCATCAAAGATACTTAACATCACTCAGCCCCTGGTCCTGATGGCCTCCCTAATGACTATTATCACCAATTTTCTTCTGTGCTTGCCCCCTTTTTCAGAGAGCATATAATCATTGGCGAAACTCTGGTTCTATTTCCCTGCAAAACCTAGAACCTACCATTGTTACCATACCTAAACCAGGTAAACGGCAGATGACACTGGAGTTATCACCCTATTTTCCTCTTTAAATGCGATGTAAACATTTTTTCCAAGTTGCAGGTGGCCAGACTTCAGCAGATTACCCCGTCTCTGATTAATGCAGATCAGGTGTGCTTCAAGGCTTGAAGGCAGACCAAGGATGGCAATAGGACTAGGAGGATTGTGAATCTTATTGGGATCTCAGAGAGGTCTTGGTCCCCAGTGTACTTTTGTCCCTGGGTGCTGAGAAAGCTTTTGACAGGGTGCACTGGGGAAACCTGGGCTCTCTACTGGAGAAATTTGAGTTATGTATTATTTCAGCCATTTTGGCTCTGTAATCGAACCCTAATGCTAAGTTGCTTTCCTTGAGCTTCTTCTCATCTGGGTTTGGGATAACCAATGGGATCCGCCAGGCAGGGCCGTATCAATAATGAGGCAATCTGAGTGGCCTGTCTCAGGTGGCGCCACCTGCTGGTGAAAAAGGGGGCGGTATCTGCAGGGGGTGCTCATGTTCTCCTGCATGGCGCGGGAAGAAGTGAGAGCCATTAAACATCAGAGAGGAGCCTCCTGTGCTGGAAGATACCGCCGATAAGCAGCTCCGGGTCACAAAGTGGTTATGGTGGTCTCCTCAAAGAGCCACCCCATGGCTAGGTCCTTCCCTGGAGGGATATCTGGCTAGTCCTGTGTTGAGACTTCTAAACAAAGCTCCACAGACTCTATTTGCATATTCAAAATTCCCATGGGCAATGCGCCTAGGAATTCACTGTGTTGAGCGCTTTAGCCGGCTGCCCCAGTGTTTTCTTGGACTGGTCTTCCTGAGATCAGTGAATACTTTGTGTTGTAGATCTGGTGCTGGGCAGAGAGTGAAGGAAGGGCTGGGACTCAGGGGCTGTGAGCATGTGAAGCTGCACATGTACAACCAGCATAAAGGACTGGGTAAGGGATCTGTATAATCTGTGTGTGATGTGTGTCTGTATGTGTGTATTGTGTGTGAGCTGTGTGAGAGTTGCATGTATGTGTGTGAATTGTATGTGTGTGAGCTGTGCGAGCAGTGTGTGTGTAAGTTGCATGCTTGTGTGTGAGTTGTATGTGTGTGAGTTGCTTGTCTGTGTGAGCTGTGTGTCTGTGTGTGTGTGAGTGTGTGTGTGTGAGCTGTGTGAATGTGAGTTGTGTGTGTGAGTTACGTGTCTGTGTGTTTGAGTTGTGCGTGAGTTGTGTGTGAGTTGCATGTCTGTGTCTGAGTTGCGTGTCTGTTTGTGAGTTGTATGTGTGTCAGCTGTGTATCTGTGTGTGAGTTGTATGTGTGTGAGCTTTGTGTGTGAATTGTGTGTCTGTGTGTGAGTTGTGTGTGAGGTGCGTGTCTGTGTGTGAGTTGCGTGTCTGTGAGTTAATGTATGTGTGGGAATTGTCATGTGTCTGTGTGAGCTGTGTGTCTATGTGTGAGCTGTGTGAGATCTTTGTGAGTTGCATGTCTGTGTGTGAGTTGTCTGTGTGTGAGCTGTGTGTGAGCTGTGCGTGTGTGAGTTGTGTGTGAGTTGCATGTCTGTTTGCGATTTGTGTGTGAGTTGTGTGGTCTGTGTGAGAGCTGTGTGTGTGTGAGTTGTTGTGTGTGTGAGTTATATGTCTGTGTGTTTGAGTTGTGTGTGAGATGTGTGTGTGAGTTGTGTGTGAGTTGCATGTCTGTGTCTGAGTTGCATGTCTGTTTGTGAGTGGTATGTGTGTGAGCTGTGTCTGTGTGTGAGTTGTGTGTGAGCTGTATGTGTGAATTGTGTGTCTGTGTGTGAGTTGCATGCCTGTGTGTGCATTGTATGTGTATGAGCTGTGTGTGTAAATTGTGTTTCTATGTGTGAGTTGCATGTCTGTGTGAGTTACGTGTCTGTGTGTGGGAGTTTTTGTGTGTCTATGTGAGCTGTGTGTCTATGTGTCTATGTGTCTGAGCTGTGTGTCTGTGTGTGAGCTATGTGTCTGTGTGATAGAGTTGTGTCTGTGTGAGCTGTGTGAGTTGTGTCTGTGTGTATGTCTGTGTGTGTGAGCTGTATGTGTAAGTGAGTTGTGTGTGTGAGTTGCATGTCTGTGAGTTACGTGTCTGTATGTGGGAGTTGTGTGTTTGTGTGAGTGTGAGCTGTGTGTGAGCTGTCTGTGAGCTGTGTGGGAGTTGTATGTGAGTTGTGTGACTGTGTGTGAGTTGTGTGTGTGTGAGTTGTGTGTCTATGTGTGAGCTGTGTTTGTGTGTGTGAACTACTGTGTGTGTGAACTGTGTGTGTGAACTGTGTATGTGTGAGCTGCGTCTACGTGAGCTGTGTGAGTTACGTGTCTGTGTGTGAGCTGCATGTCTGTGTGTGAGCTTTGTGTGTCTGTGTGTGAGCTTTGTGTGTCTGTGTGTGAGTTGTCTGTGTGTGTGTTTAGATATTTAGTATGTTGAAGTGTGTATATACACTTGTACAGCATGCATGTGCTGTGTATATGGTGTGTACCTGCTGAGCATCTGTTATATAACTAAGGCTGCTTTCACACTGACGTTTTCACCAAAATGCTGCAGATTTACTGCATCTGCCGCCTAACGGCCGCACTTGCAGCACAATTGCGGCAAGCCCCGTGCATTGTCTATGGGGCTTGCGGTAATGTGTGGCAAGTGCGGTTGCATGGTTTGTGCCGCAAGTGTTGCCGTTAGACGGCAGATGCATTTTTTTGTCCGGATCCGCCGGATGCAGGCAAAAATGCCAGTGTAAACGGGGCCTAAGACATGTATAATGTGTGTGTCTGTGTGAGTGTATGATGTATGTAATGAGTATGTGTTGTCCAGTATATGTGTGCTGTATAAATGTATATATATAGTTTAATTTAACCCCTTCACTACTTTTGAAGTACATATACATCAAAGCTTGTATTCCCGCCTTTGATGCCGGCTCACATGCACAGCACGCATCAGGTTGCAGGATGTGGCGGCCTACAGCAGGACCACCAGTCTGCCGCCATTGTGTGTCTGTATGGTTGAGCCAATCCTGCCATTGCCATTGATGACCCTTGTCCTGGATTAGTCTGTGTGGTTTTGCATATGCGTGTGATGGCGCTGACATACATGTGTTTGAACATCATTTTTTATATTTCTATAAATTAAAATATCCACTATTGTCCTCATTTCATTTTACAGGTTAGATATAAATCTTTACAAACTAGATTTATTTCTACCGATTGAAAAATAACACTTACTGGGGGGGGCTGTGGGGGCGCCGTTTTCCAGTTTGCCTCAGGCAGCACAGAGGCTAGGTTCACCCCTGCCGCCAGGATTGTCCCTTATCGCTGATAATTTTCTCCTTGGTGATCGAACCCTTAGTGGAAGCTATTAGGACCCATCCTGATGTAATTGGTTTTCAAGTAGGCCCCGACACCCATACTATAGGATTATATGGAGATGACATTTTCATACCTTGTACCAATATAGAAAAATCCCTCACGGCAGTCATGTCGACCCTGTCCCTGTCAAAACTCTCATATTATAAACTAAATTCGGGGAAATCTCTCATATTTCCCATTTCTGTCCCCACAGCACTTTCTGAGAAGCTAAACCTTAAATTCCCTTTTAGATGGATGGAGGAGGGAATCCCTTATTTAGGGATTTCCCTACCCCGACACACCATTTGATTTCTTGTAATGTGGACAATTTTCTCACAACATTAAGCAAAGAAGCCTCCAAACACCCGCTCTCGTCCTTATCCTGGATAGCACGTATTCATGCTTTTAATATGCTCCTGCTCCCCAAAATTCTTTATCTTTTTAGAAACCTTAATCATAATAAATCTTTATAAATCTTCCCCTTGCTTTCCCGCCTAGACTACTAAACCAGATCCAAAAGGTAACTAATAGATATGTAAGGGCAAACAAAAGGTCTAGAGCTACAGGGAATATTATGTATCTACCTTACTCTCAGGGTGGTATGGGTGTGCCCAACATTGCCGGATATCACAAAGATACGATTTTACAAGAAGCAAAACACTTGTGGTCCTTGGACCGGTCCTTAGGCTGGGTGCGTATTGAGTCCTTTTTTGTTAAGGGAGGCTCTCTGCGCCTTCTGTTGGCAGCAGAGTCTCTTAGATCTACAAATTAGGTTTGGTTTTACCTACTATGCAGGCGTTGATTATGTGCTGGAGAGAGGCGGTTGTAGATTGGATCTCTCTGCCACTAAGGGGCATTGGTATCAGAACTTTCATTTTGCATATCCCTTATTTGAATTTGAAACCCTGGGAGGAGGCTGGTATCTCGACCGTTGCTGATATAACTCACTGGGGCTCTCTGATCCCCTTTACTAAGCTATGTGAGTTGTTCCCTGGGGTAGCTAATACTCAATTTCAATATCCCCAAATTCGTCATTTTTTCAAAGCGTCTGACTGCCGTTTTTCTTCGGGGGCCCCTTTTTCCCCCTCCTTCTATTAGAGGTTCATCCTTACTAAAGTGTAAAACAAAAAAGAAAAGGGGCGCAAATGTGTAGGATCCCCTTATTAAAAACGTCTAAATGGTGTGGGTAGGTGGCCACTCACCTTATCGGGTTGTGCAAGTCCTGCACAACCCGGTTTAACCGCCGCTGGCAGTATGTGCACTGCCTCTCCGCTCTCCTCTCTCCTGTTCAAGGCAGATCGTTTGTGCTGTTCCTGAGCTGCTCCAGCCGCCAGTCCCTCAAAAAGTGTTTCAACTGCATACAAACAGTCTTCATCAGGTGGTGTCTTATGAAGACTGTTTGTATGCAGTTGAAACGCGTAGTGGAGCTGTGAGGGGAGCTAAGAAGTTAATAAAAGGTTTTTCATTTATGAAAACATCTCACATGTCTGCTTGTTCCTTAGAGCGCTCCTAATCAGACCGCCATTACTATTTTTTGCATCCTTACTAAAGGTCTCACTGGTGTTTATAAAAGTATTAACAATCTTCTTTTCCCCACTAGACCCAGTTACATGCAGCAGTGGGAGGAAGATTTGAATTTTCAGGCTTCACTGGAGGAGTGGCAGGCAGGAATGAGAGCAGTCCAAAAGGCATCTAGGTGTATTAACCATTTGGAGGCTTTGAAGAAGTTTAATTTACAATGGTATTGCCCTCCAATTCGTTTGGCTCGTTTCTCTTCCAGTCAGTCATCTTTGTGTTGGCGGCAATGTGGGGGCACAGGCTCTTTAGCCCATATGTGGTGGACATGCCCAAAAATTGTTCCCTTTTGGTTAGTAGTGGCCAGTCTGTTAAAAACGGTCACTGGACTAAACCTCAAGCTCCTGCCCCAAATAGTGGTATTAAACATTGGCATAGAATCCCTACCACACTAGTTTGCAGGTCTAATATCAAATATATTGACGGACAGAATTAGTCTAGCAGTAAAGTGGCGTTCCCACCTCCCTCCCACTATTTGCGAGGACGAGGAAAATCTTACAATGATCTTTCATCATGAATATTATCTCTCTTGACAGCCTCTCAAGGGATTGAGTTCTTCAATCCTGGTCCTGCAGTTAGTTGTACCTGTGCTATAATAACATTCGCACTTAGGCGCTTCTATCGTATGTGGCTACTCTGCGGTTTTATCATAATACATTCACTCGTCTTCCATTACTCCCCCCCTTTCTCCGTTTCTTTCCCCTGCTTTCTCTCCTTTCTCCTTTCCTCAACAATTGTGATGTTTATTGTAACCTTTGTTATGCCCTGCTATGTTACTGTTGTTTTCTTGTATTTATAAAATCTTCAATAAAAATTTATTGGATAAAAAAAAATGTTCCTGTGCTGAGATACCGTAATCTTATAAATGTGCTCCTACCATGTACAGTTTCATTTTTGTCTCTGACCGTACACGGAGCATTGATTCGATTCAATTCAAAAAGATTTTTTTTAAATACATTCAATTGTGGAAATGATTATTATTCCAAGATCTATTGATTAAAATGAAATTCTTTTGTGTGAAACCCCTTTAAATTTACATGCTGCGTAGATATGGAAGCTCGGCAACCAGCTGAAATAACGCTGTGGTCAGGAGAAGCACAGTGAGCATTGTATTTTTAGAAATCGCATCCACTATGCTGGTGCTGTACAATGCAGCGTTTTGGACGCGGTAATACGCTGAGTCCAAAATGCTACTATACCTGATTGTGTGCATGCAGCTTAAAATAATCAGGCTATCTTATAACATAGTAACATAGTAACATAGTTTTTAAGGTTGAAGGAAGACTTTAAGTCCATCTAGTTCAACCCATAGCCTAACATGTTGATCCAGAGGAAGGCAAAAAAAAACCCCATGTGGCAACACTAAGCTCCACATTGGGGAAAAAATTCCTTCCTGACTCCAGATATGGCAATCAGACTAATTCCCTGGATCAACGCCCTATCAAAGAATCTAGTATATATAACTGGTAATATTATGGTTTTCAAGAAAGGCATCCAGGCCCTTCTTAAATGTTAGTAGTGAGTCACTCATTACAACAGCATGTGGCAGAGAGTTCCATAGTCTCACTGCTCTTACAGTAAAGAATCCACGTCTGTGATTATGATTAAACCTTCTTTCCTCCAGACGTAGAGGATGCCCCCTTGTCCCAGTCTCAGGCCTAAGAGTAAAGAGATCATTAGAAAGGTCTCTGTACTGTCCCCTCATATATCTTGGTCTTGGTATTGCAGACCCCTTAGTCCTCTAATGACTTTTGTCGCTCTTCTCTGGACCCGCTCTAGTTCAGCTATGTCTTTCTTATACACCGGAGACCAGAATTGTACACAGTATTCTAAGTGTGGTCGCACAAGTGACTTGTATAGAGGTAAAATTATGTTCTCCTCATGAGCATCTATGCCTCTTTTAATGCATCCCATCATTTTATTTGCCTTTGCAGCAGCTGCCTGACACTGGCCACTAAATGTGAGTTTGTCATCTACCCATACACCCAGGTCTTTTTCAGTGACAGTTTTGCTCAGTGTTTTACAATTAAGCACATAATTATACCTTTTGTTTCCTCTGCCCAAGTGCATGACTTTACATTTATCCCCATTAAAGCTCATTTGCCATTTAGCAGCCCAAGCTTCTAGTTTACATAAATCCTCCTGTAATATAAAATTGTCCTCCTCTGTATTGATTACCCTGCAGAGTTTAGTGTCATCCGCAAATATTGAGATTCTACTCTGTATGCCCCCTACAAGGTCATTAATAAATATATTAAATAGAAGCGGGCCCAACACTGACCCCTGTGGTACCCCACTGTTAACTGTGACCCATTCTGAGTGTGTTCCATTAATAACCACCCTTTGTTTGCTATCACTAAGCCAGTTCTTAACCCACTTACACAAATTTTCCCCTATGACCATTGCCCTCATTTTATGTATCAACCTTTTGTGTGGCACCGTATCAGAAGCTTTTGAAAAGTCCATATACACCACATCCACTGCATTTCCTTGGTCCAGTCCAGAACTTACTTCTTCATAGAAGCTTATTAGATTAGTTTGACAGGAACGGTCCCTCGTAAAACCATGTTGATAATGGGTCATGAGGTTATTTTTCTTCAGAGCTTTTATACAGAGCTTCTCAAATTGTAAGGCCCTTTTCAAACTTAAATTCAGACGTTCCCCCTGAACACCAGTTAAAATTGTCCTCAGGTGGACGCCCAAAGCAATGATAGAATGCAAAGAGACAAGCAAAGTGTTTTCAGCCCTCCTTTTAATGCCTTCTGGAAAGACAGACACTTTCAGAAAAAAGGCAAAATGGAGTTCATTTGAATTTTGTTTATGCCATTGCAGTCTACCACCCAATTGTGCGTTTGTCATAATCTTGGTTTTAGAGAAAATTAAGGTTAAATCCGCAAATTCACTGCAGAAACACAATGTGAACAGGGCCTAAGACTAGCCACATTAGTGAACGTTCGGATGAGTGATCATATATGTAGCACCTATCGCCTCATGCTCACCATTCCGAGTTCTGTCACCTGTCACCGGCTCTCCTAGCCCGCCTTTGTGACACAGGTTTCCGGGTATGCACTTAGACCATGCATGTGAAACGCCCCCTTTTCTTAAAAAGCCAGCATGCCCTACCCAGAAGATCTTCTCAGCTTATGTCTGAGAAGCATAGAGTATTTAAGGCACCTTCCCCTTATGAGAGGAGCCTGGGCAATGCAGTTTATTCCCTAGAGACATACTGCTAGTTCTCAGGTCCCTTTCTTATACCCTGTACCTGTGTCAATATACCTATACACGAGTCCATTAACCTGTGTCTTGTCCTAGTAAGTGTCTCCATCTGCTGTTCTGCCATCTACCAGCCTGCACCTGTCTGCACCTGCTGTGCCGCCATATATCACCAGCATCAGCCTGCCATGCCACAGCTACTGAGAAAATCTGTACGTGAGCTCGAGCCCTAGAGTCAACTATTGTGGTAATGAGACCCCTTTGGGCTACACCTGGTAGCTACCTACTAGCAACAGCCTACCCTCAGACCAAGGGGCTCTAGTGAAGACTTGGTAGTCATCCAGGCTGTTCCTCCAGGTGGTGATTGGTGCCATGGACCAGTGGATCCACTTTGGGAGCATTAGAATATAATGATCCTCTGTGCTGCACAGGTCTTTTCTTCTATATGTGGCACCACTCTGGCGGGACACCACAGGGAGGTACTCCACCCTAAAAAGATGGTGTAGTATCTCCGTAATCACAGCTGGAGGGGGGAAACTACAATATCTGTACACAAAACCCACCCAAAGACACCCTAGCACAGGGGACTGTATTTCAGTAGGTCCCAGGGGGGTGGAGCTTAGGTGAATGGGAGACGTGAGTGACAGTTGGGAGACAGCGTAGTCAGTCAGACGGTGACAGAGAGAGAGAACGGATGGACGCAGGGGACCCTGCTGTCCTGAGGAGAGGGCACCTCTAAGGAGCAGAGGTGACCCAGATGAGAAGGGGACACTCCAGGTCTGGTCGAAGCCATCTGGAGTGCCCAGATCACACCGGTAAACTGGGACTGAGGCAGTTTTAATCAGGTTTATCCGAAACCGCAGACCAGCGCATTGTGGGCTTTCATAAGGGAGCCACGACACCCACCAAGAAGCCTAACCTCTGTCCCGCAGCTAGGTCCAAGACGCCAAGAGGTAACAGTGACTTAAGGCAACAGACCTGGGGACTAGTAACCAGACTTAAGTGTGGGAGGACAGAGAACCATTGTGAACAGAGACCGAGAAAGTTAATTGAGAGATACCTCTGATGGACTCTGTGGTGAATCCTAAAATCTGTGGCTATAATCCCCAGTGAGCCAGACTGTACCGTGTACCTTATCCACCTGGTACCAGTAAAAGAACAATTTAAGCTGATTTGATCTCTGGCTTCATTTAATCCATCACCCTAAAGACCTCTGCAGCACCACAGAGATTTGGACTACAACTCCCCTCATCCACCCCGCTGCACTGAGGAAAAGCTCCGCCTGTGGGGAGCTGTACAACCTCTGCTGCAACACACCATCACCTCAGCAGCGCCGGCTGCAGCGCTGGTAACTGCTTACCAGACACCACAGGTGGCATCATGTATAATCCCCAATCATCATCCCCATCAGCCATTCAGTGCCTAGGGCATGGAACGGGACCCGACCAGCCGTGATCCCCCCGAAGAGACCGTCCCGGTTTCCGAGTAACCCCTTCAATGCCAGCCCAACTCATATACATAGCAATATTGAAGTTAAAATTGATGCTGTCTCCTTTTGTGCCTGGTTTTAATATAATTTTTATGGAGTGATTATATATACATTGCACAATACTTGTCATGTGCTTATGGCCTATGGATATTTAGTGGTCAACTCCTTTTCCATAAAAAAAAACCATAATTAAATAATTTCAAGTACCCCCCAGTTTGTATATACTGTGTACAGAAAAGATCAAAGAATTAACTATTAACCCTATAGTCAAAGTTCACAATTTAATTCTATGTTCCGATTTGAGAACTGCACATTTTTTGTTCAGGTTGAAGTCTTGCTTTAATTTTTTAGGTTTTTTTATCTAGTGATGAAGTATAAAATCACTAAATGAAAACTAATGTCAAAACCAAGGTAAAAGATTTTAGTGAGATTATTCTCAGTCATCTTCGAACATCAGCTGTTCCACAGATTGTTCCTAAAACCAAGAGAGAGCTTCACGCAGGGTTTTTTTAATTTGTTCTCGATGCTGGACGGGGCAAACTAATCATAAAACAACTTTGGTATAGAAACCCAGCTTTTCTTCGTTTTGTAATGCAACATGCACTATATTGTAAGGGAAAACTATATACAAACACGTGAAGATACCCTGCTATAAATAAATAAGTAAAATGCAAGTGCCATTAAAAAGAGGGTACCTAGTACATATGTTTTTGCAAAAAGGTACAAGCCATCCACCACCACAAGGTGTATCAAATCTGGGATGGTACCTACTCTAACTAATTTAAAACCTGTTCATGCGTCAGGAGGAGATTGATAAATTGGTGACACCTTTCCACAATACGACTTGGTACTGTATGGAAGATTTGCAGGGCATGTTGGGGACCTGTGGGTGGGAGGCATTGCACAAATCTAAGTTGACCCTTTAAGATGTTGTTGACTGTTTACCGCTTGATGTCCTTTCAAATGGTTTGGGGAGGGATTGGGGGAGGGGTTGGGGGATTGTTTAGCTGAGCTCTGTCTAGGGGCCCTTGCGAAGGACCACGGGCGATTAACTTGTACATATATTTACAGATTGCTAATTTTGTTTAAAATCCAATGAAAAAGATTAAAAAAAAAACCTGTTCATGGCAACTGACCTCATGAACAGTGAGAGTGTGACCTGGGTCCTAAAGTGGACACAGCAATGGGAGGTGATATCAGTACTCAGTTTAGTAAGAGGGGGGTGAAGCACTCCCTAACTTGTAATAAAACAAGGGCTGAATTAAATGCATTAAAAAAACTGAGCCAGAGCAAACAATAGAGTAGGTACCATCCTTAAGAGAGTACACATTGACGCTGTTGGGATAGCTTTGTAGCTTTTTGCAAAAACATATGTACTAAGTACCCTGTTTTTTAATAGCACTTGCTTTTCACTTATTTATTTATGGCAGGGCACTTTCATACATGTTTTATATAGTTTTTTCCTTGAAATTTAGTCTGTTTGGTGGTCAGTGTGAACATGCTCTTACAGGCATGTTCAGATATGTTTGCTCTGGCTCAGTGTTTTGCATGTATTTAATTCAGGTCCTTGTTTTATTGCAAGATAAGGAGTTTCCAACCCTTTTTTACTGAGCCGAGTACTTATATCACTGCTAATTGATGTGTGTCCATTTTGGGACCGGGGTCACTCTGCACCCTGCTTTCATTGAGGTCAGTCGACACCTGAGCAGGCTTTAAATTAGTTAATGTTGGTATTGTCCCGAAGTGAGTAGACCTTGATGCTGGTGGGATGGCTTTGTACCTTTTTTCAAAAACAATCTACAATACCTGTTTTTTTATAGTGCTTTAGACTTTTTGTTTATGGCAGGGTATTTTCACACATTTTTATATAATTTTTGCCTTGAGATTTAGTTTGTCTGGCGGTCAGTGTGAACATGCTCTTACAGATATGTTCACTAATGTTTGCTCTGGCTCAGTTTTTAATGCACTATATTTTGAGACTTTACAGTTATTTTTTCTTTTCAATAAAAAGTGTACATTATAACCTTTTTCATATGACAGTTAGAAGTTTTGTTTTCTAACCTAATGTGTTTAATAAAAAAAAAGACCCAGAGAATAGGAGAACTAATGAATTGGGTTATACTGTGTGCTGGCATGAACTTGCCACCAGCGTTCCAAACATCAGTAGAAATATTTTGTAAATTTCATTGCCCTTTGGCCGGTTTTCTTGAAATCGACCCATGTTAATAGAGTATCACTGCCGTAATTTCCAGCCATTGTTATATATAATACTGCTTGATGAGGGCATATGCAGATACCACCAACTGCTGATAGAAATGGGCAAAACCTAAAATATCATTTTCTTTAGTGTATTTACTATAAATTCTATTCTGCAAATGTAAGGATAATTTGCTATAGTGAATGTTACCGTTAAGAGGTGCTACATGCTCATGTACAAATGTGAATTCAAATCGAAGCACAAGACTTGTACTTTTCTTGGTGAAGCTGCCAAGAGCCGGAATTTGAGAAAGAGCCATTAATTAAAAACAATGATCCAAGTTTTTTCATTTGTAAATATATGCAAGTCCCTAATTTGGGAAAAATAATTGCTTCCTTGTCTGTTGTCTTTCACTTTTGGTCCTTATCGCCTTCCAACCTTGCCATAGACCAAATGTGAATCTCAAAGGAAAGCAGAAAATCCAGATGGCAGTGTACTGATTGTGAATAAATTAGATGAGCAAGCCGTGTTTTATCATTTCTCAATTCAAGTGATACAAGTAGTTTAATAATGTACAATATTACACTGATCTTTCAATTTGTTCTTTATTTTACTCCATTATTACAGTTTGACCTGACCATAATATATCATCAAAATGTGGATGGAGAATGTTCAGTAATTTTCACATGATCTGAATAATAGAAATGAAGTGAACATTTTCTGAAATGCTGCACTGTACCTGTCCCAATATGCATTTCTGGGTTCCAGCCAATAAACAGTATTATTATTTTTTTTATTACAGTTTCATCACTCAATTACTTTTCAACTGCAGCTGCATATAATTCCACAGAATCTACGAAAAATTCACATAATGATCTCAAGCAATTTTACTATAATGTACCGAGATAGTAAAAAAAGAATTGCTTTAATTGCTAAAAGGATAACTTCCATTTTTCTTAGATTTGCCATATGGCATTTACAACTCTTTCAATTGCTCTTTAGCAACAGGCTGTAAAAAATGTTTGTGAAAATCATGACATTTTTTTTTCCTAAACAAAAAGAAGCCTAAACATTGTCCTACAGGACATTCTGAAAATTCTACACTATTTTCTCAGTGGTTAATGCTAGATGATACATTTTGGACTGCAATTACACCTTTTTGCCTTTTGATCAACTTACGTTTAGGCATTGCATTTTGTCCTCCATTCAGTGTTCCCTTCAGGACTCACGTCTGAACCCCCCCGCAGAACAGGATTCAGACATATGTGCAGATGAGGCCATTGACTATACTGGCGCAGACGGAGTCACCATGTGCTCTGTCAAACATTGTTTTAAGGAGTATACCTACGAGAGGAAGACACCCAAACATAGTAGACTATGGTTGGTTTCACACCACAGTTTTTTCCCTGATCAGGTTCGATCAGGTTTGTGTGTCAAAACCAGGAGTGTCTCTAAAACCCATAAAGGTACCTTTACACGCGGCAACTTTTCTAGGAATGTCACTAGCAACTTACTAGTTGCAGTGAAATCATGGACACATTGTTCCATTTGTACACAGCAACAAGATAGAACAATGTGTCCATGATTTCACTGAAACCAGTAAGTTGCTAGTGAAATTCCTAGAAAAGTTGCCGCATGTAATGGTACCCTAACAGGTGTCAATCTTTCAATTATAGTTTTTCTCTGCAAGTTCCTCTCCTGGTTCCTCTCCTGGTTTTGGCACACAAACCTGATCAAACCTGATCAGGAAAAAACTGTGGTGTGAAACCAGCCTATGTCTGTATTACACAAGGTTTTGTAAAAACTTTGCCATAGTCATGGCATTGTTGGGCTTTGTTCATATTGCAGATTTTGATACTTCACCAGATGGTTTCTCTGGTGTCTACGACCAACCCAGGCAGACTCCGGTGTTGATTGACTGTGTGCAAATTCAAAGGCAGGCTAGCAAGAGTTAATCTCTTCTGGTCGGCTTAATCCCCTTATCACATGTTGTAGGGAGGCTGACTGCAGTTATTCACCTCCAATTTATGCTAGTGGAATCCATTTACCATGCCGGCTATAGTTTATCCAATGTTGGTCTGTGAGGTGCGGTGTCCCAGACTTTCTGGTGGTGAAAGTTGCATTGTTTAGTTGGTGTGGTTGTGGAAGTTCTCCCCTGTTGTTCTGTAGTTCCCTTTCTGCTCTTATTTTTCCTTCAGCTACTCTTATTGTCTTTACCATTATGTGCATGCTTTGTGATTCGTTTTGGTTTTCCCTTGTTTGTCTTAATCTATAAGCTTCATTACTCCATGGCCTCTGGGGGAGTGTAAATCAGATCAGGACTGGTCAGGAGTAGGGCCAGGAAAGAAGACTCAGGCCTCTCACCAATAACATAACCCCTGAAATTAGGGATATCAGAGGACTCCCTTGCTTGATTGAAAGATTGGGTGCCCTAGTTCCCTGTTATACCAGTCATTGTGACAGTCTTGGTGTCCACCTCCAGTTGGAACAAAACAATTATGCATGACAGACACACACACAGTGACTCTGTCTGCATCATTAAAGTGCATGGACCCCATGGCACCTAGTCAGAATCCTGTTTTAAAGGGGGTTATGATGTAAACCCCAATGAGAACACTTAACAAAGACAGAGGGAAAGGGGCCTATGGCTAGGGTCACACATAGCAATCCGTTTTTGGAAGCGTTTTCCATGACCAATGCGTTTTTTTTGGGTGCTTTTTGAGCCTCCTGTGCCCCTGAACATTTTTTGGACTTAGTCATTTTTTGCCAAAAAATGCAAAAAAAAACGGATCCGTTTTTTATGGCACCAGAAAAACGGATCTGTTTTTCCATAGGTCCCCATGTTAAAAAAACGGATCCGTTTTTAAACGGCCCCCAAAAACGTTGCTAGCAATATTTTTGGGTAAAAAATGCTCTAGCAATGTTTTTAGGTGCAGAAAAAAAACGGATAGTGTGTTTATTACATCTAATCCGTTTTTCCATCAGTTTTTGGACTTAGAAAAAATAAATGCAAAAACTGATGCCAAAAACGGACCAAGGGCTTATGTGTGACCCTAGCCTTAGACTAATTTGAAATCCACTTTTAAGAGAAATCTATAAGGGGCATGAAATAGATTTTAACAACCATTGTAAACTAAATCAACGGTAGGAAAAGGACTCAGACTTTAGCAAGGTGATCTTTTTACATGTATGTACGAAAATTCAGTAATTAATTTAAGTTTGACTTTATTTCCACTTTAAATGAACAGGTATTTTTTTATCCTAAGATAACTTCAGAATCAGATATGTCGTATACCTCCAATTTTTGTTGTAGATCTGTCACCTAAAACCATATAAACTCATCTTGAAATTTGCATTTAATAGAACATTTCAATCTGGAAACATTTGTGAGCATAGGTAGCATGAATTCCACTTGAAATAGCAGATGATTACTTGGACCCAGATAAGCCCCACCGAAAAGTGCAGAATTACGGCATGCCAATCTGCACATACACTGCAGACATAAATTGACTCTTAAAATAAAATAGATGCTAGATTTCAAGTAGTAAATCCAAATGGTACCATACGCTAAATGACCTGCTCACTATTGGTTTACCTGGTACAGTTGAGCTTGAAACCTTCCTTTTCCTGGATAGGTCAACCAACGGAGATCATTCCAAGAGCAAGATATAACAGCCTGGAGTGGAATGTAACATAGGAACCCAAAGAAACTTCTGAGCAACTAAAGGCCTCTCTCACATTAGCTAATGTTAATGGTCATGAATCCACAATGAGGAGGACACTAAACAACAATACTTGCAAAGAGAAAGCCACTGCTCTCCATAAAATGATGCCTGTCTGTTTTTTAAAGATCACCTACACAAGCCAGAAGGCTATTACTTTAATGCTTATGGACGAATGAGGCTAAAATAGAGCATTTTACTTTAAATGATTAATGTTATGTTTAGAGAAAGAAAAATACTGCGTAACAGCATAAAACCTCACATCATTTCTGAAACATGGTGGTGGTAATATCAAAGCTTTAACTTTTGATGTGGCATTGTTCAACAACTTCATGGAAGAAAGTGCCGAACTCAGCTAAAACCATGGTACTGTCCCTGCAGCTTCACCCATTCTAATTTTTAGTTTTTCAACTGACAAAGTACAAAAATTAAGGTCACTAAATCATAACACAATCATGTCCTGCATCTGTGTACTGCTCATTGCTGAACTGGGAAGTGGAGCACAGTCTTTGACAACATCCATTGTTTGGGTGCAAAAACATCCAAGAAAAACATTCAATGCAGAGAAAGATGAAGCTATACTAACTGGTAAGGTGTCTTCAATGTTTATTAAATTCAAACCGGAACATGCACCTAAAGTGGAGGATGTGGACTATTGTCCTGGACCGTAGCCCGCATCTTTCAGTTTGCCTACATGTTACCAGTTTAAATTTAATAAACGCTTGAAGATACCTTAAGCTGGCATTTTTTGCCATCCGTGTGTATCCATTTTAATCTGGATGCACCCACATCAGTTTTCAGCAACCATTGACTCTCAATGGGGCCGAACGAACTTGAGAGTGCATCCAGTTCTTCCCCTTTCCCCCTGATACAGGTGTCACCATTTTTGGTCTCCATGACAAAACCAGAAGCATCCAGATTTGGGGCACTATGGGATGATTTACAATGGGGCTCTATGTAACCCGGATCCGGCAGACTCCGGATCCTGCTGGATCTGGACTCTGGATCTGGGTTTTTGAACTGTACATGTCCAGAATACTGTTCTAAAGGAAATAATGCCCCCTAGGGAGTGTGTCTTTTGTGCCCTGATCAGGCGTAAACAGGTACACAGCTGGAGGCAACCATATGCTCCCGCACCGTGAGACGGATCAATTATAATACCGGTGCAGGTGCATAATTTTTCACAATTCCGAGTGGATCTGAGGAAATATCAATAGCGGGTCAGGTTACCTCCTGCTCAAGCCAATGGTTCTCATACAGGTCAGGTCAAATCATAACAATAGCATAGATAAAAAAGAGAGAAGTTAAAATATAACTTTTAATAAACTCAAATGTTTAAAAGACCTAGTAGTCTAGACTAACAAAAACAGAAAGTCGTGCAAAAGTGACAGTGCAAAAAACTGTGTATTGCTCTGAATAGTCCCCTTTACTCTTTACCAAGGGATTAATAGAGTCAAATCCAGATTCCGTCCATATACCTAGGAATACTGGCTTATGTCTCTAGTCATGTCTGCCTACCTACAGGAAGTGCAATATCCAGGTTCATACACTCCCCTCATGGTACACAGATCACATGTATAGGTGGAAAAAAACTAAGTATGCACTCCAAATCGGAGCAATCTCACCCAGTTACTCCACCGCTTCACATGAAGTGAGTCTATATAGACTTGGATCAACCTTTCATTGATGTTGTCCAGGCTGCTCAGGGCTCAGTAATTTATAGTTGCCACCATGTCATCTGATGTGTTCCTCCCGACGCGTTTCAGATCCCTCTTCATCAGGGGAGTCATGGTACACACATCAGGGTTGGTAATCATAGGATACATACACCCTTATGTAGATGATGGCTATGGTGTCCAGTCTGGCCCCACAAGGTACATCTGAGGAAATACATGGAGAAGGGGGGGTGGGGGTGGAATTGGGGGTATGCAGGTAAGACCTGCATCACTCCGGATTAAAAAAATGGTAGTGTGAAACCAGCCTTACCGATGAGTGCAGCTTCATCTCTCTACATTTTGAAGAAAGTAAGTGTTTTCTTTTGGTGACCAATAATAGCAAACCAGTCCTCTGTTACTAGTGCACGTGCTGGAAATAAAGAACAAGTGCATGTTTTGTTTTGTTTTTTATAACAAAAATAAGGAAGGAAGACCTCTTTAGTTATGTGCATTTAAAAACTATTGCTCAAAAGGAATGATCGCAGATTGGCAAAATTGTCCTAGAAATATATGTAATGCTAAGCATGTATATCAATTACAAAATATATTTTCATTCATCTTCAAACACTAGTTAATGATAAGACATTGGAATGAGTAGTAGTATAAAATATCCTCATTTAGAGAGTACTAAACCATATTTAGTAAACAGCTTAATTAAAATAATTTCTTGGGTAATTAGCAGCGAATACTTCTTTCTCTGTTTTGCATACCATTTGTTGTTCTCTGTTTGCTAAACTGTGCCTGTCAGTCAGACTTTGCTTCAGGTAATTTTTTTTTCCGCTCTGTGGGGAGAACCTTCAAAAATTACATCTGAATTTTAAAGTATTTTCATTACCATATTTATCTAACACATCCTGGTTTTCACTTCATCTTCTATATGTCCCTGCAAAACACCACCCTGGGAATTTAAGACCTGAAGATGAAATTCTGCATAATGCCATTATACGGATTCCAAAAACACCCTCCAGAGAATGCAGTGAATCAATCTAAAATCAACAAACAGTACAGTTAATTAATGAGTACACCATAAGGGAGGAGTTTTTTTAAACAATGTTGACTGCTGCTGCCTCAGGACCAATATCACCAGAAGTTATAGCTGGATTCAAAGCTGCGACTCCTAAGTTTCCCCAAAGCACCATTTTATCTCTATTAGTTATTTTACACTGAGAAAGTTTTTGTTTTTTTATAACATTTGCCCACTTAATAATGAGTAATCATTTACATTTAAAACTTCCTAACAATAGCAATAAAGCATACGTTATAAACTTAGAATAGATCCATATAATGGAGGCTGATTCATACGTAGTGATTAAAATATCACATTAAACACAGAGCCATCTGTTCGGACGAGTTACCTATAATATATACTGTGTGAAGTTGACAAAATCAGCACTTTGTAAAAGATTCCTGCTCAAAACATAAAAGTAGCCATATACAGGTGCATGTCAATGAATTAGAATATCATAAAAAAGTTCATTTATTTCAGCAATTCAATACAAAAAGTGAAAAATATATATTAGAATCTGAGAGTCCTCAGTGGTTGATACCTTTAATGGCTAACTGAAAAGAGGGTAAGAAAAAGCAAAGCAAGCTTTCGAGACTCTGTGGCCTCTTCATCAGGCTTAATAATGACACAACTTCTGAACACACACATATATACAGGGTTGGATAATGCAGTAAATTAACCAAGTGAGGTGAAGCATTGGTCAGAGTTGGGAGGGAGGAGAGAGCATCTGGGGCAGTAAACATCAGCGTCCAGAGATAAGAAGCGGATAGTTTTATGTCCATTGATTAGTTGTTTCTACAAGATTTGGAGATTCCTCAATTAATGTAAAAACACTATTTATTTACCGTATATACTCGTGTATAAGCCGAGTTTTTCAGCACAAAAAATGTGCTGAAAAGTCCCCCCCTCGGCTTATACACAAGTCACAGGCCGGCCGCCCGCCCTCCCATCGGTATACAGGGGCCCCCCCCGTCAGTGGTATATAGGCCGCCCGCCCCCCCTATCGGTATACAGGCGCTTCCCCCCCATCAGTGGTATACAGGGCCCCCCCTTGCTGCCGTACACCTGTAAAGTAATACATCATTATACTTATCCCTGTCGCTGTCGCCGCTCTGACACCGCGCTCCTCCGGGTCTTCATGCTTCCTCCTCCGGCGCACAGGCAATGACGTCATTGCCTGCGCCCGCCGGTCACAAGCAGGACGAAGCATGAAGACCCGGAGGAGTGTGGTGTCAGAGCGGCGAAAGCGACAGGGATAAGTATAATGATGTATTACTTTACAGGTGTGCGGCAGCAAGGGGGGCCCTGTATACAACTGATGGGGGAGGGGCGCCTGTATACCACTGCAGAGGGGGCCTGTATACCGCTGGGGCCTGTATACCACTGGGGCCTGTATACCACTGGGGCTGCTGTATATACTGCTGGGGCCTGTATATACCACTGGGGAGGCTGCTGTATACCACTGGGGCTGCTGTATATACTGCTGGGGCCTGTATATACCACTGGGGAGGGTGCTGTATACCACTGGGGCTGCTGTATATACTGCTGGGGCCTGTATATACCACTGGGGAGGTTGCTGTAAAACTGCTGGGGCCTGTATATACCACTGGGGAGGCTGCTGTAATACTGCTGGGGCCTGTATATACCACTGGTGAGGCTGCTGTATACCACTGGGGCTGCTGTATATACTGCTGGGGCCTGTATATACCACTGGGGAGGCTGCTGTATACCACTGGGGCTGCTGTATATACTGCTGGGGCCTGTATATACCACTGGGGAGGCTGCTGTATACCACTGGGGCTGCTGTATATACTGCTGGGGCCTGTATATACCACTGGGGAGGTTGCTGTAATACTGCTGGGGCCTGTATATACCACTGGGGAGGCTGCTGTAATACTGCTGGGGCCTGTATATACCACTGGTGAGGCTGCTGTATACCACTGGGGCTGCTGTATTTACTGCTGGGGCCTGTATATACCACTGGGGAGGCTGCTGTATACCACTGGGGCTGCTGTATATACTGCTGGGGCCTGTATATACCACTGGGGAGGCTGCTGTATACCACTGGGGCTGCTGTATATACTGCTGGGGCCTGTATATACCACTGGGGAGGTTGCTGTAATACTGCTGGGGCCTGTATATACCACTGGGGAGGCTGCTGTAATACTGCTGGGGCCTGTATATACCACTGGTGAGGCTGCTGTATACCACTGGGGCTGCTGTATATACTGCTGGGGCCTGTATATACCACTGGGGAGGCTGCTGTATACCACTGGGGCTGCTGTATATACTGCTGGGGCCTGTATATACCACTGGGGAGGCTGCTGTATACCACTGGGGCTGCTGTATATACTGCTGGGGCCTGTATATACCACTGGGGAGGCTGCTGTATACCACTGGGGCTGTTTTATATACTTCTGGGGCCTGTATATACCAATGGGAGGCTGCTGTATACTACCACTGGGGAGGCCTGTATACCACTGGGGGGCCTGTATACCACACTGCTGGGGGCTGTATACCTGTGCTGGGGTCCACCCTCGGCTTATACACAAGTCAATACAATAGGTTTTCCCAGGTTTTTGGGGCAAAAGTAGGGGGGTAGGCTTATACACGGGTCGGCTTATACACAATATACGGTATTTTTATTATTTATGTCTTTTTACATTAATTGTGGAATCTCCAAATCTTGAAGAAACAACTAATCAAAACTTGCTTTTTGTTACCATCTTTTCAGTTAGCCATTAAAAGGTATCAACCACTAGGGACGCTCAGATTCTAATACCGTATTTTTCACTTTATAAGACGCACCTGATTATTAGACACACCCCTAAATTTGGTGAAGGAAAGGAGAAAAAAGTAATTTTTAATGTTAAATGGGGTCCGTCTTATAATGTGAGTGTCCGTCTAACAAATCATATAGGGTATATGTCCCTCATAGCACCCTCATCCTGGTACATTGTCCCTCATCCTGGGATATAGTCCCCGATCCTAAAATTAGCCCTCTGAATCTGGATATGATCCCCTTATATTGGATATAGCCCCCTTGTGCTGGCACACATTACCCAGTGATGTCACATGTCCCCTATTGCTGGCACACGTCCCCCTGTGCTGGCACACATCCCCTATTGATGGCACACATCCCCCATGGCTGGCACACGTCCCTCGTGGCTGGCATACATTCCCCATAGCTGGCACATGTCCTCTATGGCTGGCACACTTTCCCCTGTGCTGGCACACATCCCCTATTGATGGCACATATCCCCCATGGCTAACACATCCCCCGTGGCTGGCACACATCCCCCGTGGCTAACACATCCCCTATGGCTGGCACATTTCCCCGTGGCTGGCACACATCCCCCCATGGCTGGCACACGTCCCCCATGGCTGGCACATTTTCCCTATGGCTGGCACACGTCCCCTTTGGCTGGCACACGTCCCCTATGGCAGGCACTTGTCCACTATGGCTGGCACACGTCCCCAGTTTCTGGCACATGTCCCCTGTGGCTGGCACACGTCCCCCATGGCTGCCACTCATCTCCATGTGCTGGCACACATCCCCTTAAATGGCATATGTTTCCCATGGCTGGCACATGTCCCCCATGACTGGCACACATCCCCCATGGCTGGCACACGTCTTCTATGGCTAGCACACATCCCCCTTTGCTGGCACACATCCCCTATTGATGGCACACATCTCCCATGGCTAACACGTTCCCCGTGGCTGGCTCACATCTCCCGTGGCTGGCACACATCCCCTATGGCTGGCACACATCCCCTATGGCTGGCACATGTCCCCCATGGCTGGCATAGGTACCCTGTGGCTGGCACACATCTCCTATGGCTGGCACACGTCCCCCATGGCTGGCACATGTTCCCTGTGGCTGGCACATGTCCTCTATGGCTGGCACACATCTCCTTTGGCTGGCACACATCCCCTATGGCTGGCACATGTCCTCTATGGCTGGCAACCATCCCCTGTTTCTGGCACATGTCCCCTGTGGCTGGAACATGTCCTCCATGGCTGGCACACGTCTCCTGTTGCTGGCACATGTCCCCTATGGCTGGCACATATTCCCTATGGTGGGCACACATCCCCCTGTGCTGGCTATGGCCCCCATGCTGCTGCCCATAGTAAAATAAAAAATACTTTACTTAACTTCTCCAGCGCTGTCCTCCCAGTGTCTCCCTGCATGCCGCTGCACTCCTCCACTTCCTGGCTCTTGGTGCCGGTCATGTAATCAGCACAGCAGAGAGACATCATCTCTGCGTGCCCAATCACAGCGGCAAGCAGGGAGACCGGGGAGACACCGGGAAGACAGCGCTGGAGGAGGTAAGTAAAGTTTATTATTTTACTATGGGCAGCAGTATGGGGACCATATTGAACACAGGGGGGGCATGTGCCATCACTGGGGGGGTGCAGGCACATATAATATGTGCTGCTCCCCAGTCCATCACCATGGTGCAGTTTCAGCACCGCGGTGATGGACAGCGGCAGTGTATATTATATGTGTGGGGCACGTGAGCTCCCGCTGCCTCCTGCAGCCTGCACCAGCCCGCCTCAGCCTCCCCGAGAGCCCGGAGAGGCTCCAAAGCTGCCCCTACCTCCCCTGCAGTATAATCCAAACATTCGGATAATAAGACGCACCCCCCACTTTCCCCAAAAAATTGGGGAACAAAAGTGCGTCTTATAATCCAAAAAATATGGTATATATTTTTCTAGCTACTGGCTAACACAGTACAAACATTTTTTACTATACAGCCTCTCGACTTAAATTTTCTGAGATAATGACCTTGGCGTTTTCATTGGCTGTAAGCCTTAATCATCCATCAACATTTACAGAAATAAACACTAGAAATAGATCACTCTGTTTTTAATGACTCTATATAATATATGCATTTCACTTTTTGTATTGAATTACTGAAAAAAATACACTTTTTGATGATATTCTAATTCATTGAGATACACCTGTAGTATTGTGTTTGCAGATTGGACAGTTTCCAAAATTTGCTAATAATACTCCTATTTATAGAGATATTGGCATTTTGCAATCCAGTTGTGTTGGGCTTTAGAGATAAGCGAACCTTTCAAAGTTCAGTTCGGTTCAGGTCAACAAACTTCTCACTGTTGAGCAAACCTGTTCGAGTTCGGTACTGCACAGTATCACTGTCGTTTGGCCCAGTGCAAGTCACGTACAGTGTTTGATTAGCTCGTACTGGTCTTAAAAGCACTGGTTTTGGATGTAGTAGGTGTCCAAAATATATAAAAAAAAATAACAAAAAAAATCCCACCTACCCACCCCCGGAAGGGTAATACTTATGGCTGGCTGTATGTTGGTGGAGAGTTGAAGTGTCAATCAGTGACTTCAACTGCAGTTCGGGTCAAGTTCATTGTAACAAGCAGGGTGGCAAAATGTTTGGCTGCACCACCCGAACCCAAACTTCCAAAGATTTGCTCATATCTTTTGCAAAAATAGGAACATGGGGTGTATTCACAAGGGTTTTCCTCTGTAACATAAAATGCTTAGGCTGACTTCACACCACATTTTTTGTCTGTCAGGGTGGATCCTGTTTTTTGCAGGATCACCCTGACAGGACCGGACAGAGCCTGATGGGTTGAGCCAGATAGCAAATAAGCACCCTGATCCTGTTTTTTGCAGGATTCGTTTCTTTCATTTCTCCATTGAAAAGCATTGTGAATTACTTCTAAATAGGCTATAATAGGTGGAGCCACTGTCCATAGTGCTGAAGGAACATTCAGAGAATGTTCAGTGCTAAAAAACTAATTAGGTTTTTAGGGAAACTAATTAGGTTTTTTACCGGATCCGGCAACATAGACTCCGATTATATGGAAACCGGGTTGCACCGGATCCGGTTCTGTCTGGTTTTGTCCGATTTTTGCACCGGAGACAAAAATGCTGCAGGTTCCGATTTTGGGGACGGCGAAAGACCTGACAAAACCGAGTCAGGCATAGAATACACAAACCTAACGGTCAATGGCCAATAAGACCAATCCGGCACCATAGGGATACATGGGAGGCAAAACCAGATCAGGTTCTGTCCGGTTCAAACTGGACAGAACCTGATGCACAAAACCGTGGTGTGAAGCCAGCCTTAATCTCATGTGGTCCAATGTGGTGGTGAGTATTAGTCACGTGGTGGGATTCATGGCAATCAGAAATAAGAAGCAGGGGGGTGTGGCCTGATGCAGCATGAAAATGGCCGCATAACACGGGAGCTCCTGATCCAACAGGCACAAAAGCGGCTCATACACAGCACTCTGACCGGGACCCTTGCTCCTTCTAACACCCGTGGTCACCGGAATCCCCGGTGAGTACATGGGAAAGACTAAGAGTGCTAAACATGGCTCCCCGCAGAGAGTGACAGACTTTTTCACAAGTAGCAGGCCCACCAGCAGCTCATCTAAGATGGTGTCTGCGTCCCCTCGCTTGGCTCGCTCCTCATCTTGGCGAGGCTCTGTAGCCTCCTCTGCATCCATCAGTGTTGAGAGAGAGGAAGCGCCTATAACACACAGCAGCATGAAGGAGCTGCTCTCCTCTCTCCGCGCTTCTCTGCAGGAGGACATAAAGTAGATGGTGGCAGACATTAGAGGGGAGGTGGCTGAGATTGGAGGCCGTGTGGACAAATTAGACCTCATTGATACCCATGAGGATTTGAAAATCAATATGACTAAAATGCAGGCCTAGCATTTAGACCTCGAGGACCGCTACAGGTGCAACAATGTGAGCATTAGAGGTGTGGATGAAGCAGTGCAGCAAAAATATCTGCGCACACTCCTTCATTACTTCATAATGGCCGCTATGCCAGAAGTTGCTAGGAAGGGCATAATTATTGACAGGATACATAGGGTCCCCAAGCCCACTTACATCAATCCCAGTCTACCCAGAGATGTCATCGCAAGTATCCATTTCTACGAATTAAAGAAGGATTTCCTACACTGCCTGAGAAGCAAGCCTACCCTACCGGAGAAATTTTCATTGCTGGCGGTCTTTTCCGACCTTTCCCCTGGCACCCTGGCATTGCGCAGGGCATTTCTCCCATATACAACAATACTTCGGGAGCATGACACCTCATACATCTGGGTCTTTCCGACCAAGCTCATTGTGCGACGGAATGGCTCCAACCATGAGTGCCTTCTGCCTAACCGGGCGGCCAAACTCCTGTCACAGTGGGGCCTGCATCCTCCCAAAGCCTCAGCTAACTCATCTCCTGCACCTGACTCCCATAAGAGACATGTGGATCCTGAGTGGTCAACGGTCTGAGAACACTTCCTAGCCTGTGGGATCTTTTTTCCCGGATGTCGTTTTTGGATTTTTCACTGTTTTTCTATTCTTTCTTCACCCTTCCAGCTGCACCCTTTTTGCTTTTTCGTTTTTTTTGATGTGACACCCCAACTACTGTGAGATGAGTCACCCAAGCCCAGGGTTTAGATCTGTATGCCTGGGAGTACGCCCGCAGAGTGTATTTTTGTCACTCGATGGTACTGTCGGAGGTTGACGATGCTCTTACCTCCAACCTTTTTTCTTTTAGGTTTGGTTTTTATACTTGTTTTTTGGCTCACTACTTTTTCAGGGAATGGTTTCCCATACATGTTTAAAATCTCTCCCCACCTCCCCCTCCCCTTCTACCCTGTAGGTATGCCTATATATGCTAAACCTGTCAGTATTTTACCATTGCCTGATAGACTAGAGGTCAAGTTTAAGATTTTTGCTTTTATGTACCATGAGTATCTCAATTTTGTCAGTTAATGTCATCGGGCTCAACTCGCCAGCTTAAAGGTCTATAGTATGGAGGCACCGCAATAAGTCTAGGAGCTATGTCATTTTTGTCCAGGAGACGCACCTCTTAGCTAAAGATAACAACAGGATGCAGTTCAACTCCTTTCCCCATCAATTTTATTCTAACGGGCCCACTAAAAAAGCGAGGGTTGAAATTTTCATTAAGCATTCTGTTTCCTTTCAACCCAGGGATACTATCTCAGATCCAGATGGTCGTTTTCTCATCCTCACGTGTACAATCAATAACGTCCCATATACACTGGTTTCTGTGTATGCCACCAAAAAAAGTTTCTTACATCTCTCCTGGACAGGATACATTTACACGCTCATGGACATAAATTGATATGTGGAGACTTTAATATGCCTATGCTCAGAAAACTAGACTGTTCAGGAACCACACATTCTCAAGGTGAGATAGGCGCCTTAGTTTCAGAAAGCAGATTACATGATGTCTGGCGTTATCATCATGGTGAAGAATGTGATTATACCTTCTTCTCGCCCCATTATCAAACTTATAGCCGCGTAGACCTAATATTAGCTGATGACGCACTCTTACACCTCTGTCGGAAAGCTGAAATTGGCAATATTACATGATCAGACCATGCGCCCACCATGTTGCAGATTGCAGATTGCAGACCCCGCAGCTATTAGGCCACCCACTGTCTTGAAGTTAAACAATTATTTACTAACCAATCCCACGGTTGTTGATGACATTGCAAAACAACTTGGAGACTATTTTGGCACTAATAATAACGGTGAGGTTCAGGACGAGGTTTTGTGGCTTTCCCACAAAGCTGTTATTAGAAGAGCTTTCATTAAAATTGCAGCCCATATCAAAAAACAATACATGGCGGACCTGGCGGATACCCTACGTAAACTTAAAACCCTGGAGGCCCAACATAAATTAGCCCCGTCACCTTCCCTACTAACATCCCTGACTAAAGCTAGGAATCACCTACGCTCGCTCCTGCTCCAAAAAGCAGAGAGGGACCTTAAAAAACTTAAAGCAAAATATTATGCCATGGGAGACAGGGCGGGGGCCCTGTTAGCAAGGCGGGTTAAAAAGAGGGCAGCACAATCTAAAATACCCTACCTCATTTCAGCCGCTGGAACCCATATTCGTAATTCCATCACCATAGTGGAAGAATTTCACACCTACTATGAGTCTTAAGCAAGATATTCACACCCCTCAACCGTCCGCTGCGTTCATCTCCACCTTTTTAGACAAAGTTTCCCTCCCCAGACTTTCCGCACCACAACTGGACCAACTAAACGCCCCTATTGTGGAACCCGAAATCAGTCGAGCGCTTAAATCCACTAAGAAACACACAGACCCGGGGCCCGACAGTTTTTCTTTCTCTTATTGCGCACAATTCTTTTCCACCCTTTCCCCCTATTTATTAAGACTGTTTACGCATTGGCAATCCAGGGGGGAGATTAGACTGAAGGGTCTGGAAGCCATTATCACTACTCTGCCCAAACCATGGAAGCCCCCTACGGTCCCGGGTAATTTTCGCCCGATCGCGCTGCTCAACTGCGATCTCAAATTGTACATGAAGGTGTGGGCGGCGAGATTGATGGAGGTCTCTTGTTGGCCCAGACCAGGTTGGATTTGCACCAGGCCGGCAGGCGCGTGATGGAACCCGGCTCCTCATAAGTATCCTCAATATTTTGGAAAGGTCTGACTGCCCCAGTGTTCTCCTGTCCCTTGACGCTGAGAAGGCATTCGACAGGGTGCACTGGGGGTATGCTGATGAAGTACTAAATAGATTTGGCATAACCGGGCCGATCAAATCGGCAATTATGGTGCTGTACTCCTTCCCGAACGCTTCTGTCCGCGCCTCCAGCTTTCTCTCAAATCCCTTTGACATCACTAATGGCACTTTCTCCCCTGATATTCGCGTTGGTGATGAAGCCCTTGGCAGCGCGGATCACGGGTCCGGGGGGTTGCAGTGGGAGGTGTTTTAGCACAAAATTGGCTTATACGCCGACGATGTCATCTCCACTTGTGTGGATATTACATCCTCGTTGCAAGAGATCATGGACACCCTGTCAGAATTCTCCGCAGCTTCTTATTACCGTCTCAATATCTCTAAGTCCACCCTGTTCCCGATTAATGTGCCTAAACATACTCAAGACATCATTCGAGAGCGATTCCCCTTTCGCACCTTCACAAAATAGTCAAAGTAAACTGTAACCTGATCGCTCGGGAGATTGGTGCCGAACTTAATAGGCTTTCTCCTTTTTGCCTCTCCTGGATTGCCAGAGTACAACTAGTAAAAATGCTTATACTTCCCAAACTGTCTTACCTCTTTAGATGCCTCCCCTTAACTTTCCCTCGGGCCTGTATGTCTAGATTGCAGCACCTCCTTACCACCTTTATTTGGAGCGAGAAGCTACACCGCATTGCCCACAAAGTTATGAGACTCCCGTATGCTAAGGGAGGTTTGGGTGTTCCAGATGTTCTCTCCTACTATAGGGCTGCCCTACTTGAGCCAGCGAAACTTTGGTGGTCAGAGGATGCTGCATCTTTACAATGGCTGCAAATTGAATCTCACTATGCCCCTGCCAACTCCCTTAGGTTCCTTCTGGAAAAAGGTCTTCTAAAACTACAAACTCACACACAGACTCTATCCACTATGAACGCATTACTGAGGATCTGGCATCTTTTGAGCAGATCTCAATTTTCTTTCTTATACAGATACATCTCCCTTCAAGCGTTGGAGAGCATGATACCCAATCTCTCCCTCAGCTGTAGTAGAGCCGGAGGAGTTTTCACACTGAACAACATCTTAGAACCGGGTGGCGTACTCCCTTATTCCTCTATCGCTCAAGCACATTCTCTACCCAATAATCTGTTATATTAGTACCTGTAGGTCCGCCATTTATTAAATACTTGCCACTTGCCTCCCTGGAGCTCCCCCTCTGAAGATGACTCACTTCAGCGATATTTTAAACCTAATTACTCCAGGCAGCATGCAGTATCAATAATATATTGTGCCCTAATTTCCTTGGGTAGTACCTCAAAACTCCTATATATGGAGGCGTGGGAGCGACGGCTCTCCTTTTCAGCTTCGCTGGACTCATGGTACGCAGCGGCCTCACACACCTCCAGATTCACGTCGTGCCTCAATCATTTAGAACAAGCCAAAAAGCTTCAATTAAACTGGCATTTAACTCCTGTGCACCTAGCTAAGTCTCAAAAAACACTTCCATCGCTATGCTGGAAGTGGTGCCGTCAGGTAGGAAATATGGAGCACATGTGGTGGTTCTCTCCCGATGTACAGGCCTTCTGGAGGCTCTCCCAATTAATTATCCGCAAAGTTGTGGGTATCCCCTTCGACCTGGAGGGACCACTACCTATCTTGGGTATTGGCCTGGAAGACGTTCCTGTTACGATCAAGCCTATTGTGACGAATATATTGATTGCGTCCAGAATATGCATAGACATTGGAGATAGCCGACCACTCCCACAAAAAATGAGTTGCTATCTCAAATTAACTTACATTTACAACATGAAACCATTCTGGCCCATGATCTCTTATCCAAAAACAAAAAACTCAATTGGTGGGACTCCTGGACTTCATCATCCTTTGGTACTCAGCCTGGCTGATTCAGATTTTGTTTTGATGTCTTTATATCTTTTGACGCATGAACCTCTACAACAAGCGACAGGCAAAATTTTAAATTTTAAACTAACTTAAAGTTAGTCATGTTGTTATTCACTCTAGCATTCCCCTTATCCTCCCCCCTACTTACCCACTCTAAGTTCGTGGCATTTGTTTGTTATGATATTACATGTTTATGTAGGTTTCCAGCCTGTCTGTTACCTAAGCCTTACTCCGTGATGTTTTGTCATGTTGATTAATTGATTTCCTTTTTTTTTTTCAAAATAAAAAAAATAATTGATTAAAAAAAAAAAAGAAATAATTAAGAAGCAGTATTTATAATAGAAAAGTAAAACCATAAAGCTAGCTGTAGGCTTCTATCCTGAAATTTCTAGAGACATATTGAAATTTTATATTTACCTAAATTGTTTGTTTCTGCTCTTTACATCAAATACCTCACTTTAATAGATTGACATAGATAATCCCTAGACTTGTCTGAATACGTTGCTGTATTATTGCTTAGGGTGCTGCAGACTTCTACTCGACATTACCAGACCTCTGACTGTACCAACTATGTTTACAACTCATCTGGTACCGTATACCTTCATCTGATTCCTGCTGCCAATATGTGTAAATTCAAGTATAATGGATCTTAAACATTACACTGGAATATATAATCTGCTTCAATATTTAAAATGCTTGCGATTTGCAATTAATCTATTTCCCACAAATCAGAAATGCTGCTAAAGCCGGCTTCACACTACGGCTGTCATCCGATCCGTGGCTGTCTGCTTGAGGCAGACAGCCACGGACCGGATCAGCACACAGAACTGGAGGGCTAATTTACCCTCCGGTCTGGTGTGCAGCCGCTCGCAGCTGCCGCCGCTGATAGGTCGGAACTGCGGTTCGCGGGGAGTCAGCCGCGGTACTGAACTGTCAGGAGGGGGCAGCGCTGAGCTTCAGCACCATGGAGCTGTCCCCTCTGACAGATCAGGAAGGAGCGAGCCGCGGTCCTGAGCTATCAGCGGTGGCAGCTGCGCCGGCTACACACCTGACCAGAGGGCAAATTAGCCCTCCAGTTCTGTGTGCTGATCCGGTCCGGGACTGTCTGCCTCAAGCGGACAGCCACGGATCGGATCCCAGCCGTAGTGTGAAGCCGGCCTAAGTCGCTATGATTTTTAACACTCTGAGGGCTCCTATGATCGTATTAATTTCATTTGGAGTTCTTGAAATGAAGCACCAACTAAGAAGTTTCATAGTGACCTCAACATATCTGGATGGGATAAGTGAATGGTAACACACTGCACTTACAAACTAAAATAGTCAAAAAATTATCCCTTTGGAGGGCAGATGCCTGATTTGCTGCACATGTAGCCTTGTTTTGTTCTTCACAAGGTGCATTGCAAAACATTATTCCTAATAAGAGTACCGTATATACTCGCGTATAAGCCGAGTTTTTCAGCCCAAAAATTGGGCTGAAAAGTGCCCCCCTCGGCTTATACGCGAGTCATATACGGCCCCCTAAAAAGTTTTGCGCCCCCACCTCCCTTTCTGGGCCCCCCCGCATGCAGCGCTGCGCATATACATTACCTGTCTAGCAGCTGTCACCCTCCGATGGCTGATCGCGGCTCCCGGCTCCGGGCTCCATCTTCCTCTCTGTCTTCCTGATTGTCAGGTGACCGGCTGGCGTCGCGATGACGTCATCGCGCTGCGCCCCGGTCACACAGCAGGAAGACAGCGAGGAAGATGGAGCCCGGAGCCGGGAGCCGCGATCAGCCATCGGAGGGTGACAGCTGCTAGACAGGTAATGTATATGCGCAGCGCTGCATGCGGGGGGGCCCAGAAAGGGAGGTGGGGGCGCCAAATTATGAGGGGGGCCCTGCTTGGGCCCTGTATACTACCACTGGGGCTATATACTACCACTGGGGCTGTATACTACCACTGGGGCTGTATACTACCACTGGGGCTGTGTGTATACTACCACTGGGGCTATATACTACCACTGGGGCTGTATACTACCACTGGGGCAGAATATACCACTGGGGCTGCTGTATACTACCACTGGGGCTGTGTGTATACTACCACTGGGGCTATATACTACCACTGGGGCTGTATACTACCACTGGGGCAGAATATACCACTGGGGCTGCTGTATACTACCACTGGGGCAGAATATACCACTGGGGTTGCTGTATACTACCACTGGGGCTGTATACTACCACTGGGGCTGTATATACCACTGGGGCTGCTGTATACTACCACTGGGGCTGAATATACCACTGGGGCTGCTGTATACTACCACTGGGGCTGTATACTACTACTGGGGCTGCTGTATACTACCACTGGGGCTGTATACTACCACTGGGGCCGTATATACCACTGGGGCTGCTGTATACTACCACTGGGGCTGAATATACCACTGGGGCTGCTGTATACTACCACTGGGACTGTATACTACCACTGGGGCTGTATACTACCACTGGGGCTGTATATACTACTGGGGCTGCGTGTATACTACCACTGGGGCTGCTGCTGTATATACCACTGGGGCTGCTGCTGTAACACTGCTGGGGCCTGTATATACCACTGGGGAGGCTGCTGTATACCACACTGATGGGGGCTGTATACCTGTGCTGGGGTCCACCCTCGGCTTATACACGAGTCAATAAATTTTCCCAGGTTTTGGGGGCAAAAGTAGGGGGGTCGGCTTATACACGGGTCGGCTTATACACGAGTATATACGGTAAGTATCATGAGGTTTGTTTTTTAGCAAATGAAGAAAAAACAGCTTTTCCCTAAGCCATCCAAAATAATCTCTGTTTTGGGATTAGCAATACATTTGTTGTTTAGTTATAGAAGAAGCAATGGATTTGTCCCAATTTTGAAATTCAACAGAAATTTGCAATTTGCAAACTGAAGAAAGATTGGTGTAATCCCAAGTGTAGGAAACATATCCCTTTATTTAGGGAGCAGAAACAATTGTGCTATTTTAAAAGTGAAGAAGCAATTTCTTCTCAAGAAAAAGTGAAAAATACATCCCATTTTTAAACATTTAACTAGTGATGAGCGAAAATACTCGTTACTATTCGTTACTCACACGGATAGTACGGTATTCGCGATACTCATTACTTGACGAGTAATGCTGGTGCTCGAGAGTGATGTGTTGATCTTGAACAATCTGACACATTTTGTCAGCCCCCTTCAGAAAACAATGGGAGCTGGCATCCCTGTAAGGGCAGATTGAATGGAAGGCTCTAACTGGGGTGTACAACAAGGTGTTGAATGCAGTGAAAACGGTCCTAGAAATGCGAGTTTTACAGCTGGCTGTGTGTGGGCAGAGCCTATTAATAATTGACTAACATTGGACTCGCTATTTGGAGGAATATGCAAGTATTACAAAGTACTCGTTACAAGAATAGCGATTACGAATATTTCGCTGGCTGTGTGTGGGCAGAGCCTATTAATAATTGACTAACATTGGACTCACTATTTGGGGGAATATGCAAGTATTACAAAGTACTCGTTACAAGAATAGCGTCTCAATCACTTTTTTAACCCCCTTCATTACCAGGTGATTTTTCTTTTTTGTTTTTTGCTCCCCTGATTCCAAGAGCCATAACTTTTTTATTTTTCCAACAATATAGACATATGAGGGCTTGCTTTTTGCAGGATGAGTTGTACTTTCAGACACAATCATTTATTTTACCATATAATGTACAGGAAAATGGGAAATAAATTCCAAATACGGTGAAATTGCAAAAAACATGCAATTACACGTTTGATTTTTGGGTTTTTAGTCGTCATATTCACTATATGGTAAAACTGACATGGCGGTGTGATACCTCGGTTTGGTACGAGTTCATAGATACCAAACATGTATACTTTTACTACTATCTAAGTGGTGAAAAATAATTCAGAAATTTAAAAAAAAAAAGAATTGCACTTTTTGAGCCATTTTCTGCGACCCGTAGTGTTCTCATTTTTTGGGATCTGGGGTTGTTTGATGGCTTATTTTTTGAGGCTTGAGCTGATGTTTCTAATGATACCAATTGTATGTGGATGAGCTGTTTTGATCCCCCGATTTTGCATTTTATACCAATGCTGTGGCGAACAAAAAAACGTAATTTTGGCGTTTGGACCTTTTTTCCGCTACGCAGTTTACAGCTCTCAGTGATTTTATATATTGCTAGATCGGTTATTTATGAACACAGTGATACCAAATATGTGTATTTATTTTAATACTTTTATTTTGAATGGGGGAAAAGGGGGGTGATTTAAACTTTTGTGTTTCTTTTCATACTTTTTAAAACTTTATTTTTTAATTAATTCTTGATTTTACACTACCCATAGGGCGACTCACTGCTGCACCATCCGATCTCTTGTGCCATGTCCCTATGAGCTGCAGCACATGGAGACATGGCACTTGGTTTCACTTTCAGTGGTTGGTAGCGAAGCGAATTGTGATAGCCCAGGCTTCTGGTGTGACCCTGGAAGCTATCAGGTTCTGAGCAGAGATCTTGCGATCTTATCACGGGATCTCCAATCTCGGAGGGGAACGGTGCGATCCCCATCGATGCAGTGGTTTTGGATCCCGCTGTCAGTGAATGACAACGGGATTCAAAGGGTTAACAGCACCAATGGGATCGCGGATCCGATCCACACTGGAAACCTGACATCTCAGCTGATGAGATCAGCTGAGATGTCATGTGAATGATGTGAGCTCACCCCCGGAGCTCACATCAAACACCCATAACGTACATGTACGTCATTGGTCGGGAAGGGGTTAAGAATCATGAATAAAGATGAGTGAACCTTTTGAAGTTCAGGTTTGGTTCACCCAACGGGCATATGTTCTCCAAATATAATGGCAAATAGTTTGCCTAACTTCCGAACCCCATTCAATTAATGGGAGGAAAAATCAAGGGCCCAGGAAACACCTTCAAAAGGGCACAAAAGCTGCCAAACACAGCTCAAACCATTTTACAGTGGAGGCCCACTGTTTTGGCACAGACATTATCTTCCTATAATATTACTTAGCAAGCTTCACGGCTGCTGTCATCCTGCTTTTGGGCCCACTCATGAACCTCAGACAAATTCACTGCCTCCCCCCCCCTGATTAGTTAAAGACAGACTTTGCCCCACCCACCCTCTCTGCCGACATCTGTGATTAGTTGTCAGTATGGCAACCAAACTGACATCAGATTACAGTAAAAATAAATAAAAATAATTGAAAAAAATTGTTGTGAGGGTTCCTTTAATTTTGATAACAGCCAAGATTAAGTCACCATCTTTGGTTTGATGGCTGCAGCTGTCTATCTGGCGACAAAAAATAGAGAGTACCCCACGGTATTATTATTATTATTATTATTATTATTATTTTATAAGGCTAAATACCAGGCTAAAGCACCCATTAGTGCAACATGAAAGGCACTTAAGGATGCAAGCCTACAATATACAGGGGGATGGACATTATATATCTGTTTAACATCTTTCTAATCTTCTACTATTATATTTTTATTATTATTCTATAATTATTCTTCTATTTTATCTCCAAATCTATTTTCTCCATCTATCTATATACCTATCTCTACTTTTTAATCCATCTATCTGTCCATCCATCCACGCACTTGAACAGCTGAAAAGTTGAGTAATTAACCCTTTCACGACCTTTGATCTACCGATTCGTCATAGGTCGGTGATTCTTATCAACCTATGTAGGCAAGTTGTAGCTTGGTGATCCTTGCTTCAAGTGACAAGTCTGGCTTGATTTGTTCCAAAATGGATTTGTTTAATGAAAAAGGAAATGTATTATTCAGCGATTGATGAGGATCCCAGACGTTTGTAAAGCTTGAATTATTCAATTAGTCAAAAAAGGTTATAAAAATAGACAAATCACAAACACTACAAGCCTCCCTAAAATCCAACGCATTTTGACGATGCCTTATTCATTGTGTTAACTGACACCTTGAAGTCATTATTATTATTATTATTTATTTATATAGCGCCATTAGGTTCCATGGCACTTTACATGAGGATAGGGGAGACAAGCACAAGTACACTAAATCTAGATGATCGGGACATACAAGTACAGGAGGGGACCCTGTCCGCGAGGGCTCACAGTCTACGAGGGGTGGGTGGAGATACAGTAGGATGGGAGAATGTCAGGTATGGGGCGGTCGTCTGGGTCTCATGGCAGGTTGTAGACTTGACGGAATAGGTGAGTCTTCAGGTGACACTTGAAACTGCTCAGGGTCGGAGAGTGTCTAACGTGTTGGAGCAGGGAGTTCCAGAGTATGACAGAAGCCCGGGAGATACGGCTGTGCGAAGAGGAGATGAGGGGGGAGCAGAGGAGGAGTTCTTGGGAGGAACGGAGGTTGCATGAGGGTAGGTATCGGGAGACCAGGTCGGAGATGTATGGTGGGGACAGGCGGTGTATGGCTTTGTACGCCATGGTTAGTGTTTTGAATTGGGATCTCTTGGAGGCAGGGAGCCAGTGAAGGGCTTGGCAGAGGGGGGAGACATGCGAGTAGCGGGAGGACAGTTGGATTAGTCGGGCAACAGAATTGAGGATAGATTGGAGAGGTGAAACCTGGTATTTGTTGCACCAAGGCTTGTGAATGCGCATCAACCCAGGCTGTTACGTTCCCATTGATAGAGCAAATCCTGTAATGGGCCAAAAACGAGGGGAAAAATGTTCCTATGCATTTTGGGGAGGGCATGACAGATGTGATTTACAGGATGTTTTATGTAAAGAAATTATTTCAGTTTTTGATTACTGACTTGTAAATGTATGTCCTCCTCCAAATATCTGCTCATGTCAGCCTGGAACCTGGTTGTTGAATCATTGGCGAGTTATATATGTGTACTGGTGCATCTCAATGAATTAGAATACCATCAAAAATTAATGTCAATGTGCCATGGTTCAGGGCTTTTCTGGGAGCTCTGAAACGCGTTGACTAATATATCAATATTATAGTCACTCTTTGATGTCTTATGGAATATGCAGTGTGGTTTTTAACCCTTCATTCTCCCTACTTTAATTTTCTGAGACAATGACCTTCGGGTTTTAATTGGCTGTAAGCCATACTCATCAATATTACCCGAAATAGATCACTCTGTTTATAATGACTCTACATAAATATATTTATTTCACTTTATGTATTGAATTACTGAAAAAAATGAACTTTTTGATGATATTCTAATTCCTTGAGATGCAATATTAAGTTCATTTTACAACATCTTAAAAATAAAAATAAATAATAATAAAAATCTGAATCCAATTTTTTTTTATTTATTATTTATTTATTGTGCCGCTTTTACTGTTTATCAGGGGCACAAATAGTGACACTCGCATTAGTCTTCAAATTTTTCCGTGCCTGATTTTCTACTTTAGAAAGATTTTTGTTAATAGATTTGCAGCATACTCTAAATCTGTCAGTTCCTTTTCTATTAGTTCTTGGAATAAATCCAATGTATCAGGTCCAGAATTTATTGGATAAAAGAACAAGTTATTTGCACTAAATCTTACATCATTGTTGATATCAGTGCCTGAAATATCTGACTGAAGCAATTGCAGTTCAGTGAAAGGTGTCCATCGAATCAATGGAATCCACTTTACCTGCATGATTCAAGTGGGCTTTTCTGCTGGACTCCCCAAGAAACTATGTATTCCAGGACTTCAAGGTGTCAGTTAACACAATGACTAAGGTTCTGCCAAACACGTTTTAGGGGGTTTATAGGATTTGTGGCTTGTCTATTTTTGTACATTTTTTGGCTAATTAAATAATTCAAGCTTTGCATATGTCTGGGATCCTCTCTTCATAGCTCGCTGGATAATGCATCCTCTTTTTCAATGAATTTTACCTTGCATGGCCTAAATTGGGCCACATCTGTGCTGGAGCGAGTATATGGACATAAGGTAAAAAATGTTTGTACCGTGTTAGCCAGTAGATAGATTAATATCGGAATGTGAGAGTCCTCAGTGGTTGATACCTTTTAATGGCTAACTGAAAAGATGGTAAACATAGCAAACGTAGGGGAGACCGGGTGAAAATTCAGAAAAAGAATGAATTCTCATCGCCACTCAATAAAAGAAAAGCGTATGAATCTACCTGTAGCAAATCATTTTGCCAACCCTGACTACAGTGAAACCAATATTGGTCTGCTCATTTTAAAAAGCAACTTCAAATCTCAGAGAGAAAGAAGAATTTGGAAATAGAAATTGATAAAGACCTTTGACATATTCAAAACAGGATTAAATGCCTCACATGCATTCATGCAAACGAAGGCTTAGGGGTGATCTTATAATAATGTATAAATATATGAGGGGACAGTACAGAGACCTTTCTAATGATCTCTTTACTCTTAGGCCTGAGACTGGGACAAGGGGGCATCCTCTATGTCTGGAGGAAAGAAGGTTTAATCATAATCACAGACGTGGATTCTTTACTGTAAGAGCAGTGAGACTATGGAACTCTCTGCCACATGCTGTTGTAATGAGTGAGTCACTACTAACATTTAAGAAGGGCCTGGATGCCTTTCTTGAAAACTATAATATTACCAGTTATATATACTAGATTCTTTGATAGGGCGTTGATCCAGGGAACTTGTCTGATTGCTGTATGTGGAGTCAGGAAGGAATTTTTTCCCCCAATGTGGAGCTTAGTGTTGCCACATGGGGTTTTTTTTGCCTTCCTCTGGATCAACATGTTAGGCTATGGGTTGAACTAGATGGACTTAAAGTCTTCCTTCAACCTTAAAAACTATGTTACTATGTTACTATGAATGGGCATTTGGGGACATCACACATTCATGCATTTTTATACAAAATGAAAGGACATTTGGGAATATCACATCTCCAACAGACTCCATTTAGAGGAAAATTACCTTTTGACACTTCTTATGTGAACTCTCTTGCTTCAATTTATGGCTTTCCACAACTCACTGAAGTATTTTCAGATCTCCACAGGCCACTAACCATATAACAATAATACAATCTCTTGCTCTTATCTTAGAAAATGTACCTCCCAGCTCAGCCTTCCCCCTCCCTAGCCCGAGTCTGCTTTACATCACCTGTCGTATTTACTACAGCATCTAACACTGTTTTTTTTTCCTTTTCTTTTTTGCTTATGAATATGACCCGCCCCAGGGCCATGGGGTACTCAGTTCCGGGCGATGATTCACAGGGGATGTCACTGGGGCCTGTGCCCAGTCCCGTGGCCCTGGTGGTCAGGAAAAATAATAAAAATAAAAGTAGTTCATGATGCCACCTACGGTTCTGGTATGGATCAGACCTCCGAGGTGATGGTAGGGCAGTAAGATGGTTATGTTCCCCTTAGGTGGACGGGATCCCCGGGGCAGTTGTGGTGTATGGGCATTGCAGGACAGTCTATGGAGGAAGCAGGATCAGGGGCCACTATAACAGTCACACACAGGGTTGATGTTTCTGTACCTTTTGCTGATGATTCAGGTATAGTCCAGGGTACAGTCTCTGATGGTACAGGTCCGGGTGGTCTGGTAACAGTTTAGGATCTCCCCACCCGGCGAGTTATGAGGCCTCCCTGCTGTGCTGTATGTGTTTTGGTCCTTGGCTATCTGAAGCTAAGCCCTCACCCTCTCTTATGGTACTCACTTGTATGGCAAGCGGTGAGAGCCCTGCTGTTGGTCACTGCTTTATCCACTGCGGTCCTTGGCTCTATTAAGTGGCTGTGCCTCAAGTGCTGCTGTGGCCAGGGGACATGTAGTCTCCCTGGCCTCCAGTTTTTTACTGCTGGGCTGACAGGTCCCTTGCAGTCACGGACTTCGGTGTCCGGTTTCAGGTTCTCTTCCTCCGGGGCAAACCGGTATGGCTCCAATCCTCCCTGCTGCTACTACTCCTTGCCTCCGACCTCACTCTAGGGTCCCTCATGCAGGTTAGTTGCGCTCACTGGTACAAGCTTAGCACAGCTCAGTCACCTCCCTGGAACTGCACTAACTAGCTCCACCTCCAGGCCTGAATTTATAGGGGACCTCACCTGAACTTGGTTTGTAGAGCTCCCCCTTCAGGTCTGGAGTGGAAGGTGTTGTGTGCGGGCTTACCTGATGTGGAGATCCTTCTTTGACCCGGTGTATCTGTGGCAACCGAACCCTGGGGTGCCACATATATATGTGTTTGTTTTCAGAATTTGTGCCATTATCAGCCTGATGAAGGGGTTTAAGTGTCTCGAAAGTTTGCTATGTTTACCATCTTTTTAGTTAGCCATTAAAATCAACCACTGAGGACTCTCAGATTCCAATATTTTTATATGGACATAAGAATTACATTTTTCTGTTTTTTACAAAATGGATTTGTTTGTTCTTCTTGCCATCCATGGTATTGATAACATCCTTCTGCAACTCTACATTTCAAAGGTGTTGTCTTGTTTCTTTATCGTCCTTGTTTCACTTTCATATGTTACTACAGGAAACACCAGACAATATACGAGCTGTGTCTTCATTGCTAGTGAAATGTTCCTTGATTTGAAGACCTTGTCTAGTGACTTCATTGTGATTATACCATGGCTATTTATCTTTTGACTTCCGGTGTTCCGGTGGACACTGTAAATACCTGTCAGTTCATTTTACATTTTGTTAATTGATAAAAATAAATTAACACTAGTGATGGGCGAATCCTAAATTACTCGGAATCGCTTGACTCTAGCGAGTCCGAGCCCAGGACTCGCTACTCGTTGCGAGTCTAGCGAGTCCAATGTTAATGAATGGGGAAGTGAGTAATAGCGAGTAGTGTGAGATTTACAAATCGCAGATGTGTATCGGAAGCTTCAGCCTGAAGCAATCCTAGTTTTGTCATTTATTTGCATTGGACTCGTTTACTTTGTAAGTAATCGCTGGGAAACTCGCACAGATAAGAGAAGAGTCCTGTCTGCTCTGTGCAGCTCCAGGGTCCTAGAGCCCGCCTGCTGCCTGATGTAGCAGTGCTGAGATTGTTCTCAGTCTGCTCATTCCCTGTGTACAGACATGAATGTCTGTGCACAGAGATGATGTAGCAGTGCTGAGATTGTTCTCAGTCTGCTCATTCCCTGTGCATAGACATCTATATCTATACACAGGGGATGTAGCAGAGAGGACATCGCGTTTTGGACTGCGTCGGACGGAAGAGGATTTTTTTAAATTAAAGATGGAGTCCCTAATGGCTTTTTTTTTTATTTCTAATAAAAAAATTTCTCTGTGTTGTGTTTTTTTTAAAACAATTTAATAGAAATTCATGGCGGTCATGTCTAATATTGGCGTGACCGCCATAAATTTCGGGCTTAGGGCCAGCTGATAATACAAAGCTGGCCCTAACCTATATTACCCAGCGTGCCACCGCCACCAGGGCCGCTGGAAGAGCGGGGTTCAGCGCCAGAGGATGGCGCTTCAATGAACGCGCCATCTTCTGGGGCGGCTGCGGGCTGCAATTTGCAGCGGGGGGTGCCCAGAAAGCTTGGGCATCCCTGCGCTGCGGATTCCAGCCCCCAGCTGCTTAGCTGTACCTGGCTAGACATAGAAATTGCGCGGAGCCCCACGCATTTTTTTGACTCCGACTCCGAGACGACTCCGACTCCGAGACGACTCCGAGACGACTCCGACTCCGAGACGACTCCGACTCCGAGACGACTCCGACTCCGACTCGACTCCGAGACGACTCCGACTCCGACTCGACTCCGAGACGACTCCGACTCCGACTCGACTCTGAGACGACTCCGACTCCGAGACGACTCCGAGACGACTCCGACTCCGACTCGACTCCGAGACGACTCCGACTCTGACTCGACTCCGAGACGACTCCGACTCCGAGACGACTCCGACTCCGAGACGACTCCGACTCCGACTCGACTCCGAGACGACTCCGACTCCGAGACGACTCCGACTCCGAGATGACTCCGACTCCGAGACGACTCCGACTCCGAGGCGACTCCGACTCTGAGGCGACTCCGACTCTGAGACTCCGACTCTGAGGAGACTCCGACTCCGAGACTCTGACTCTGAGCCTCTGACTCTGAAATTCATTAAATAATAAAAAAAAAAAATGCGTGGGGCTCCGCGCAATTTCTATGTCTAGCCAGGTACAGCTAAGCAGCTGGGGGCTGGAATCCGCAGCGCAGGGATGCCCAAGCTTTCTGGGCACCCCCCGCTGCAAATTGCAGCCCGCAGCCGCCCCAGAAGATGGCGCGTTCATTGAAGCGCCATCCTCTGGCGCTGAACCCCGCTCTTCCAGCGGCCCTGGTGGCGGTGGCACGCTGGGTAATAAAGGGGTTAATACCAGCTTTGTTATACAAGCTGGTATTAAGCCCGAGATTCTTAATGTCAGGCCACGTTTGACGCAGCCACTAAGAATCTCCAATAAAGGGTTAAAAAAACACAACACAGAGAAAATTGTTTATTTGAAATAAAAAAAAAGACATTAGGGACTCCATCTTTAATTAAAAAAATCCTCTTCCGTCCGACGTAGTCCAAAACGCGATGTCCTCTCTGCTACATCCCCTGTGCATAAATATAGATGTCTATGCACAGGGAATGAGCAGACTGAGAACAATCTCAGCACTGCTACATCATGTCTGTGAGCAGGCGGGCTCTAGGACCCTGGAGCTGCACAGAGAAGACAGCTGGACTCGGCTTGCAAAGAAACAGCAGTTATCTGCGAGTTTCCCTGCTATCACTGGCACAGTAGCCAGTGATTACTCGCAGAGTCTAATGCAAACAATGGCAATCCTAGTTTTGTCAGCGTTTCTGACAAAACTAGGATTGATATTGATTTGCATTGGACTCGTGCGAGTAATCACTGGGAAACTCGCAGAGTACCGAGTCCTGCGAGTCCCTTACTACTCGCCGAGTAACGAGTCCTAGCGAGTAGACTCGCCCATCCCTAATTAACACTTCAACTTCATAAAGAATACTTACTTAGCTGTATTTTTTCCACATCTAGCTAAACTGTTTGCAAAGTACTATAAATATCGGGCATCCATATGACTGTAAATTATCTAAAAAATTAATTAAACAGGTTTTTAATGTGAAACATAAACAGTATAAAATTTTAAAAATCCCCAAAATCAAGTTTTTGTTTATTCAAGTCACAAAAATAGTAAAGATTACACAGTATGGCAACTAAAATGCAGAGGCAAAAAAAAATTTTGGTCATTAACACTTTTTTAGACCAATTCATTAAGGAATTATTAAAATGTATTTTTTCTATGCAAATCTTAGCAAATCAGGTAATGCAATTTAATATATTTAATATATATTATATATGCTTAGCAGAGACTATATGAAACTGTTTCTCATAGCTGGGCAAGGAAATAACATCCGGAATTCCGGATCTAAATTGTTAGCTTTGAGTTTAGTTTAGACATGTTAATCCCACCTGATGGAACTTTGTAAATGAATTATTCATTCACACATTTTCATTTTTCAACAAATACTAAATCTTGCTCAAGAAAATACTCCAAAGTGAATTAATATTTTTTTCATGTACATACCTGAACAGTTGCCTCAAGCCTGGAAACTACAGATTTTTAACTAACAAGTGCAATAAATATGTATGTATGGGTAAACATCAAACTAAACGGATTACATACAGGTGCATCTCAATGAATTAGAATATCATGAAAAAGTTAATTTATTTCAGTAATTCAACACATAAAGTGAAACACATATGTTATATAGAGTCATTACACACAGAGTGATCTATTTCAAGTGTTAATTTCTGTAAATGTTGATGATTATGGCTTACAGCCAATGAAAACCCGAAGGTCATTATCTCAGAAAATAGTAGAGAGGATAAAGGGTTAAAAATGCGCTACCATATTCCATGAGACATCAGAGGGTGAATATAATATTGATTTATTAGTCAACGCTTTTCAGGGCTCTCTGAAACGCCCTGAAACATGGCAAGATGAAATTGATTTGTCCTGTGGAAGGGGCCAGGGAATCCCTGAAATGCTAATTGACTAATAAATATTTACCTTTTGATGTCTCATGGAAAATGGTAGTGTGGTTTTAAACCCTTCATCCTCCCTACTCTATATGCTCCACGCTAGGGACTGCAGCAGCCGTGATATGCTTTTATAGTGGTTGTGACTCTTACAACCACACAAGGTGAAGACTCTGATACCTATTTAGGTAATATTTTATCTCTCAGACCCTTCATCCTCCCTACTTTAGTGGATGGGGGACATATATACCAAGATGGGGGACATTCTGTATATACCGGATCGGGGGACATATATACCAGGAAGGGGTCCATGATGGGAACATAGTTATCAGGATTGCAGACACATTTATCATGAAGGGGCTTAGGATGGGGACATATATACCAGAATGAGGGACATATTTACCTGGAACAGCCCCAAGATGGGATATATACATACCAGGAGGAGGGACATATATTCCAGGATGGGGCATAGGATTGGAGACATATGTGCCAGAATGGGGCACATATATACTAGGATGGAGGACATATATGTTGGGATGGAGTCTAGGATAGGGGACATATATACCAGGATTGAGGACATATTTAGCGGCACGGTTGACATATATACTAGGATGAGAGACATATTTTCCAGGATGAGGGACATATATACCAGGATGGGGCCCATGATGGAGGACATCAGTGTAGGCTGCAAGACATCGCTACATAGTGCAGGGAGAGGAGAGGGCTAATACTTATCTCTTTATAGGATTAGGAATGCTACAAGAGCTCATCCATCTGATCAACATGGAGCGACAGGGGCCAAGGTCCTAATTCTGCACCGGGGTCCATCGGACTCCAGTTACGCCACTGCTCTCTGCCTAGATACAGCCCTGTCAATCTTCTGATATCCGTGCCACAGTCTGGTACTTTCTTATTGGTTCAGAATCCTGTCAATCTACATAAACATTTGTTACAGCCTATTGCTTTCACATTGGGTAATGGCTATATACATTTACCTAATATTTCCATACTTTACTATTATCAATTAGCTAGCAACCTCTGCAGTATTTTTTTACTTTTCAAATATAGAGGCCATGCACAATGTTATCTTAGGGAAAAGAGCAAGAAACACATGGAACCGCTTGAGAGAATCTGACACCTTAGAAAATTGAAGTGAAGTTGCCTGGAGAGTGGCTATTGTCCTTTACCTGAAGGAGCTGAAAAACAACAAGCAGGGCTAGCAGAGTTGAGATCCAAGAGAGACTGTTAGGAAATGAAAAAGAAGCCAACCTGAAATGGCTGAGATGGAAGTGTTGTGTGACTACGAGAGGGAGGAGGAAAAAAGCCATTGTGATACTCAGTCTAGTTGAAGCCATCTTGTTAAGTCTGACCAGAGATTGAGAGTCCCAAGGAAAGTGTCCAAAAAATTTGTATAGATTATTGCAAAAGCAATGAAGTAATTGAGCTTCTCGTATATTGAGTAAAGTTGTACCACTTTGCGTCTGTGGTGCCACGAGAGAGGAATCTCTACTGAAAAGGCTTAGCTATAGTAACTCTAAGAAGAGGCACCAACTGACTCACCCTCTTTACAAAAAGAACTGTTGCATACTGTACTCAACCAAATTGGGATGATCTGCACCCTTAAAGGGTTATGCAAGTTGCCATTGTGTCTCTGTGATATCAATTTCCTAGGCCTCTCAAGGCCAAGTTTGAGATACACCTGTATTTTGGTATTAAGACTCTAGAATTCAGTTGCTTTTTGGAGTGCTTGGCCATCTGCTCATGTTGTGTATTCATCTTGCAAAACCTCTATGATCCTGTCTACCCTGAATCTTGCTGGTAAACACTTTGCTAGCAATCTCCTGAATTAGCCCATTGATTGCAGTAAACTAACATTGTTATTGGATGCTGCTAACATTTTACAATCATCTTGCAAAAGCTTTGTGATTTTATGTGGCCTCAGTCTTCCAGATTAACCCTCTGCTAACCATCTCCTTCACTATCCCATCAGTTGCAGTGACGTAACATACTGTTATTAGATGTTGTTCATATTTGTGCAATCAACTTTGTGATTTTTCTTAGCCTCTGTCTCACCAGTGTAACGAGGGAGGGGAGGAGTAAGGCTATCAACACCCATTATGAAGGTGTGCAAAAATATTGAGCAGCTTATTTTCCTCAAGCATAATAGAACAAATAAAAGATTTACCGACTCTGAAAGGTTAAAAATTGATACCAGTGTACTAAGGGATGTAGCGGTCTTAAAATTGCTAAGATATTGGTTCATAATCACACAATTTTCTAAAATTATGTTACTAATTGACAATAAGGTTGCATAAACATACTCAGAAAAAAAGGCGAACATTAACTGCCAAAGATTTGAGAAGAATTAAACGTGAAGCAATCTGCAACGCATTACCGTTCAGTGCTGTCAAATACAAGAACGACAACCTCCATGGAGCACCCAGAAGTACAAAGTGTTCAGTGCTCAGAACCATGGGTAAGGTAAGAAAGGCTGAAAACTGACCACCACTGAGCGAGACTCCTAAGGTGAAATGTCAAGACTGGGCCATGAAATATCAAAAGACAAATGTTGCATAGATTTTGTGTACTGATGAGATGAGAATGACTCTTGATGGACCAAATGTATGCACTTATTAATGGATCAGTAATATGCAAATTGTCACTTCAGTGAGGAAGTGAAAAATTCTAATGCCATCTAATAAAGGTAGCAATCCTAAAAGTCATAACTGACTCTTTAACAAGCTTTTTAATATGACTTAGCATTTGTGCCAGATCAGAACCCCAAACTGCAGACGCTGCATTTAGGGGTGATTACCCTCATCAGTACAGTGTGTGGGAATTCTGACCTGGCTGTATGAGAGGCTAAGATGAGGTCTGGAGGAACAGCTATTATCTTTGTGGAGAGTATTTTGCCAGCCGGCAGTGAGGAGTCTTAAAGCTGCAATGCGTCTCTGGGAAATTGCATATGCAAATTTTCACTTCAGCGAGGAGGTGGAAAACTCTAATGCCACCTAATAAAAGTAGCAATCCTGAAAGTCATAATTGCCTCTTTAACAAGTCTTTTAATTTGATTTAGGATTTGTTCCAGATCAGAACAGGCAAAGACCTTCCCTCCACTCATGCACCATCAAGATGGAGGGTACTGCTATGGGCTGGGGTATTATTTGTGAGCTAGTTGGACCTTTTTAAGTTAATGATTGACTCAAAATCAACTCCCAAACCTACTGCTATTTTTTAGAAACACTTCAAGCAGTGGTGTAGAAAAAAGGCTGTATCCAAACAGTTCAATTTTAGTTTTGTCAGATCACAGAACATGTCTCCAAAAATGTAGGTCTTTCTTCCTGTGTGCATCTGTAAAAATTACTCTGGCTTTTTAATGTTTCTTTTGGAGTAATGGCTTCTTCCTGGCAGAGTGGCCTTTTAGCCCATGTTGAAACAGTACTCGTTTCACTGTGGAAAATGACACAATCTTACCAGCTTCTGCCATCATCTTTACAAGGTCTTTTGCTTTTGTTCTTGGGTTGATATGCACATGTTGAACCCAAGCACAATTATCTCTGGGACATAGAACCCGACTCCTTACTGAGCAGTATAATGGCTGGACATTCACCTTTCTTGCTTTTACTAGCGTGTAATTGCTTGTACAGATGAACAGGTCACCTTCAGGCATCTGAAAATTGCACCCAATGATGATCCAGTGCAAGTACACAATTCTCTTCCTCAAATTTTAGCAGATTTTTTAAAGGGAACCTGTCACCTTATTCTAAGTCCCTACACTATCACTAGCTGTCCCTACACCTTCCTAGCTGCTCCCTTTCTATCCCTTTCTCATCTAAAGTGTCCCTATTAAACATGTGAAAAAGAAGTTTAAACTTACTGCGAAAGCATATATTTATTTTTTACCGAAGATACATAAAAATGCAATAGACCCACCTGGACGTCCCATTATATCAGGAGTGAACTCCCTAACTAGCAATTTATCTCACTACATTGATTTATTTTTACAGAAATATAATTTAAATCTTGATTCATACCTGAGAGATTCATCACAGCTAATAGGACAAATAAAGAACATCCCCAATATGTCAGGATGCTTGCTTTTGACACTAGATGTGAGTGCCTTATACTCAAATATTCCCCATGATTTAGGACTAGCAGTGGTAGAGCAGTTTCTGAATGCAGATCCGGATATGAAAGATAAACAACGAGAATTTTTACTGGAAGGAATAAAATTTGTTCTCATGAATAACATCTTCACATTTGAAAAATCATTATACAGACAGATAAAAGCTTGTGCCATGGGGGCTCGTTTCGCCCCCAGTTATGCAGGCCTTTATATGGGGGCATTTGAAAAAATGGCAATATTGGAATCCCCGCTACATAACAAACATGTCTTGTTCTATAGAAGATTCATAGACGATCTGTTTATAATATGGAGGGGAACAGTAGGAGGACCTCAAAGATTCGTAGAAAGCTTGAATAGTAATAATTGGGGTTTAAAATTTACAGCTAACATTTCAAGTTCAGTAATTCAATTTTTAGATCTTTTGATTAGATTAGACGACCAAGGTAACATCAGCACATCGACCTACTTTAAGGAGGTCGATGTCAACAGTTATCTTAACTATAAAAGTGGACACTTACCGAAATGGATTAAGAATATTCCATATGGCTAATATTGGCGCATAAGGAAGAACTGCACCTATGATGTTGAATATAAAAAAGAAGCAGCTATCCTAAATAAGCGGTTTAAAGAAAAGGGATATCCAAAGGGATTACTGGTTAATGCATATGAGAAATGTAAAGAACTCACACAAGAAGATTGCATTAAAAGAATGGAAGATCGTCTGAAAGACCAAAAAAGCCCTAAAAAAAGCCCTATAAAAACTGTGGCAAATAATGAGAAAGAATATGGCAATAACCTTATTACAACTTATAGCCAATCACATGAAAATATATATGCAATACTAAAAAAATACTGGTTCATCCTAAAAGAGGACCCGGTATTATCAAAGCATATACCTGAAAGACCGAGAATAATTTTTAGGAAGGGAAGGAATCTTCAGACTATAGTAGCCCCAAGTGCATTATGGGGCCGATCACGTGATCGGCCCCAGTGCATTTTGGGCTTGATCACGTGATCGGCCCAGCTTCAATAAGCGCATTGCGCATGCACGGAGCCTGGCCGATCACGTGATCAAGCCCATAATGCATCGTCCGGCCGGTGCATAGAAGGACACAGAGGGCGGGAGATTCCAAATACTGGGGGCAGAGAGGACACAGAATAATGCCACCCAGCGGGACGTGCACTACACCACGGAGGAGTGATGAATGAAGCGTGGCCACGCCTACCCAGTCCCCCAACCACGAGGGCTGCAGTAAATTTAAACTTCTTTTTCACATGTTTAATAGGGACACTTTAGATGAGAAAGGGATAGATAGAGAGCAGCTAGGAAGGTGTAGGGACAGCTAGTGATAGTGTAGGGACTTAGAATCAGGTGACAGGTTCCCTTTAAACTTTCTCATAATACTACTACAAAGAACCAGTGTATTTCAGGAATGCATTACAATACATCCACAGGTGTTTCTCTAATTAACTCAGATGTTGCCAATAAACCTATCAAAAGCTTCCAAATACATGACATCATCATATGGGCTGTCCCAAATGTTTAAAGGCATAGTAATTTTAGGTAAGGAAAACTTTTGACTTCACAGAGCATAATAAAAATGCCTTAAAACATTCTCTCTTTCTCATTATTCTGGCATTTGGCAAATAGAAATAATTATGGTAATTCTAAGTGACTTAAAATGGACAGATAGTGAGAACATGCATATGTCTTTTTATTTAGTTGTGGCGCCCCAAAGGGTAGGCCGCTACCAGAGGTACTGCCATCCTCCATTTGAGGGAGAGTTGTGTCTCTTGTCACAAGGTACTGTGATGGTGCAGTTGAGCTTCACACACACAACACAACACTTAGAACAGTGGGTGGACGCAGAGGGAAGACCCAAGCTTAGCTGGCAGGGAAAATGTAGAGTTAAAAAGTAGAGAAAAAGGAGAGAACAACGGAGGAAGAGTGGAGTGGAAGTCAGGAGTGAAGGAGCAGTGTGGTGTCGACTCCCGTGGGCTGGAGCATGACCACGCTCGCCCCGGGAGGGAAAGACCGACAGGTGTAGAAGAGGAAAGGAGCTCTTGAGGTACAGAATGAGACGTAGATCAACGTATGCCATATCTGGCGAGACAGAGGGGCTAGTGGACGACACAGGAAATCGGCCCTGAACACAGCGTGGATGCTGTATGCCCGAACCATTGAACTCGAGGCCCAGAGCTCCTAAGGGGAGCTGCTGCCGAACACCCAACATAATTTGGAGAAGGTGGCCGAACTAGGGAGCAGTACCCGGGAGGGGTATAACTGAGCACCTGTGGCTTTCGGTACCTGAGCTCTTTGCTGCAGAGACACTGAGAGGAGAGGCGAGATGACCTTATAGCGCTGAGTGACCACCAGAGACAGAAACACCTAGTAAGAGAGGAAGGGACACCAACGTGGCTTGACTGCACTGTCCCGGTTCTGGAGACAACGCTGAACCAGAGGTTGGCAAGGGAAACACTTGGCGGCAATGCTGAGACAACTGAGTAAAAGCAACAGAACTCCAGCTGTGGTGTGTGAGAGTTTTCTTAGTGGCGACCACCGGCCGCAGAGGCCGCATGAGACACCGGGGTGCTGATGAACTAATGAACATCTGCCAAGGTACGAACTGACTCTTCTACCCCCACTGCCCTGGGGACCATGCTCCACCTACGGAGAGTGAAACTATCCAAGCTGCCGGTCACCGACCCCAGGGGTTCTGAAGCAGCGGCGGCCACCCTGGCAGCATACCGCAGGTGGTGTCACGAATATCCCCTTCCCTTGTCATCCCTGTCAAATCCCCCAGTTTATTAAAATGACACCGCCAGAGTCACGGGACCGGGTCTCGGCCCCTGTCTGTCCCCGTGAAAAGAACTGAGAGTGAAGAAACACTGCTGCCAGGTCACCGAGTACCCCCAACCCCGGAGTGGGCGTGTCATAGTGTATGTAAACTTCTTGTTTCAACTGTATCTATTATGGTCCCTTATTCTTCCACATACAGTGATAATGTCTCCTGAGTCCCCACACATAGTAATAATGGTCCCTCAGTCTCCCCCCCATATAGCGTCAATGGTCCATTAGTGCCCCCCCCACATACAGCAATAATGTCTCCGGTGTCTCCCCACACATACAGTAATAAAGACTCCTGAGTGCCCTCTACGTATACTAATAATGCCCCTTAAGCTCACCCACAAAGAAACAGTGGCTAAGAAAATAGAATTAAAACATCAATTATACTCATTGAACCTCAGAACTTTGTGAGACTGCTGTCAAAGTCAATGTTCTGGCGTAACTTGATTGACATGGTAACGTCATTAGCAACACGTAAAGATAAGAAACTGTGGCGCCCCACTGGTCAGGCGTCACAGTTGGGGTACTGCACCCATAAAAGAGTGTGCGGATATCTCTGTCACAGTGGGAATGCAAGGGTTTGTAGGAGACTCCCACCTTGGCGCTCCCACACTCGAGCCTAGGCAAATGGTTGGAGCCCAGTCCCTGGGGGGAGAGTTAGGGGAGGAGGGAGGTAGAAAAATGGGGAGTTCTAGTTTTCCCCAGGGAGCAGAAGAAAAGGGAGCCCTAAATGAGGAAAGAGGGGGCCAGAGAGAGGAACAGGCAGCCCAGTAAAAGCGAGAGGGAACCCCCATACTTGAGCACCCATACTCCGGAAGGAACCCTAGTCCACCACAGGGAGCCGGCTCCGAGAACGCAGTGCAGGGAGTCTAGCCCCTGAGCCACCAATACTGGCCATCATGGGTCAGTCTACCGGCCCCGACACCCTGCCCAAACAGCACCGCCACACCAGGATCACCCACCAATGTAGAGCCCCTTCACAAGAACTGGGAAGTATGGGAACTCAATAGCACCCCAACGGACCTGGTAGTAAGGGGTGGTGCAAGGACAGAGATCAGCAGCAAGACACGGGATTGACTAAAGAAGGCATATCACGGTAGTCTCTGAGAGACCTTGCAGCCCGCTGTGACTACCCGGCCGGTTACCTCTTGAGAAAGACTGCTTTGTATTGTGAACTGTATTGCCATCAGAATTGTTCCAGTAAAGTACCCGGGTGGAGTGAAAGAGTCTCCGTGTGTTTGTTCTTCTGCCGTACTGCTGATCATTGACATTCACACTCTGCATCCCCATCATCGGTGCACTCCTGCCTTAGAGGCCCAGCTTTACCTTCAGGGTCCATTAAAGCTGCAGTACCATCACCTCCCAGAGGTCTGAAGCGGCGCTAGTGTCCAGTCACCAGAATCTGCAGGTGGCATCACGTGAACTTTATACTTTATTAATTTCAAATTTTCCCCTTTTTGAAAGCAGACCACCAGGGCCACGGGTCTGGGCAGGCCACCAGTGACATCCCTACCGCAGCATAGGGCCCAGATACCCGAGTCCCCATAACCCGGCTGCGTCAAAACGCTCACTGCTGAATAGTAATCACCACCATCACATCAGGAAAATGGAGATCCAGTGAACCCTTTGGCTGTGGGTGGTAACAAGCAATGTAGAAAAAAAATTTGGTTGCTTCGGTAAATAAACTTTTAGGGTACCTTCACATGCCCCAATCTCGCCTGGCAATCCTAAAGGCGATATGTCACCCGGAGCAATCGCCATGAAATTGAATCACAGTTGCGGAGTGTGTTTTGGGGAATTTTGCGGCGATAAATCACCTCTCGGCCGTCGCTTGATTCCTGAACAGTGCTCAGAAATCAGCTGCAACCATGAAGGCGATATTTCCGTGTTGTGGCATGTGAAAGGGCGATAGTGATGGAACCAGCATTGCCTAGAATTTCCCATAGTCGTGCCTCAACCGTTCTGTAGTCCACGCTCCGTCTGCGATGATTGGTGTTGGCTACTGTGTTCCCATTGGCTGTCAGTTGACAGGGCGCCATATTTGAAGAGCTGTCCGTTCAGCAACACACACATCTTCATTGGCGTCATGTATTAGCCAGCCTTCCAGAGCAGGCTGCCCAATTGTAACGCTGTTGCATTGTCCAATGAGCGCATATGGAGCGTGGTATAAACCACTGTGGTATGCCTATCTCCTTGCAGCGCTGACCATGAACGTCCACATTGCCTTTGGAATTGCAGCTTGTGAAGCGGCGATGGAATGAGGTAGGATTGGTTCCGCTGTAGGAGAGACGATTTCCGGAGCGACACATCGCCTTACTTTCAGGGCGAGATTGCGTAGTGTAATGCAGCCATCGGCGATCTGAGGAGACCATGAAAAACGTGCACGCGCACGTTAGATCGCCTCATATCGCCAGGCGATATTGCGGCGTGTGAAGGTACCCTAATATTTCTCCCCCGATACAATGAGCCTTTTATGGAATAAAATAAATACATTATTGTGTTTACTGGAGAAACCAATTTATTTTTTTGTTATGGATGGTAATGTCATTGAACCACCTGCACCAGGACTTTGACTTGCAGCCCACAGAATAGAATGTGGTAGGGCATGGAGACCAGCAGTAGAGGTCACAGCTGTAGGGGTCCCAATGAGGTGGATCCCAGTGGTGGGAACTACAACATTGATTACACTATAAATATAACTTGATAACTTGGTTCAACCAGTTTCAATGAAAAGTCAACCAAGATTCAACTATGAAAATTGATCATTAGAAGAAACAAGGAAAAGGAAAATCCAGAACATCCATCCAATAAAAAAATTGTAGATTTGGTAATGGAAATCCATTATTATGACTAGGGGTGGTTTCCACAGAAACACTTCAGAAAATATGCCATGTCCATGGATCCTTTTTATTGTTATATTTTAATGAATTTCAAATATAATATCTAAGGCTGGTTTCACACTAGCGTTTGGTTTGAATCAGATTGAGAAAAGATGCATCTGCATCTGCAGACGCATGTCAAAACAGATGCAAACAAATGCCAACACAGCGTTTTTTATCCTAATCCGCCGCTGGATCGGGAAAAAAAACACTGCGTTGGCATGCTTTTTCATCCCATTTTTGTCCTGATCTGTTCAATGCAGCAATAAGAAGATTCCAGGCGCATGCCCAGAATATGTCTGGCAGGAGAAGATATTCTAAAGAACTAAATAAACAAAGGAGATAGTATAAGGGAGTGTTCAGAAAAACTCACCAACTGCAGCCAAGTGAAATCTAGCAATGCACTTAGCAGGATGTGGTTGGGCCCCATTAAATAATACAGAAGCAGGTGCACAGAACCACCCTCAACCTGCCATACATGGGGGAGGTGATTTTACTATGCACAAGGTAATCTGCACACATAGGATGCCATCACGCTGATAACAATGATGCAGAGTGTCTGTATGCCAGACGCTAGTCCCTGCCACCAGACCAAATGGTCAGACAGTATGATGCATCCACACCATTAGATGAATGATGCCCTATGAGGCCCAGCCACACCCCACAAAAAAGATTAAAGAAAGTGCAAAATTTTTTTTTTTGACAAAAATTTTTTTTTGTGTGTGTCAGAAATTGGTAAATGTATTGGCCAAGACACGTTAAGCTGGTAATCCTCATCAGGATCCTCACGCTTACGAGTCCCTATCAAAAATGTTAAAGATCTAAATAAACAAAGGAGATAGTATAAGGCAGTGTTCAGAAAAACACATTGAAGAAAGAGGCACTCACCCGGTGATAGTTGTTCCTCAGTGGATGACTTTAATCGGCATTAGGGTACAGGGTGCTGGGAAGGGGGTGTCAGAGGTGCAGACGACTGAACCATTTCGGATCAACTGATCCTTCGGCCGAAGGATCAGTTGATCCGAAACGGTGCCCTCATCTGCACCTCTGACACCCCCTCCCCAGCACCCTGTACCCTAATGCCGATTAAAGTCATCCATTGAGGAACAACTATCACCGGGTGAGTGCCTCTTTCTTCAATGTGATTTTACCTCTCAGGCTGTTATAAGACTGTGCACCCCCGGTTCTGCTGCAGTTGACACTGCTGATACCGCTACTTTGGATCTTAAGTGATCGGTGCCCCGCTATTCTGCCTCCCAAATAGTGTTCAGAAAAACTCACCGACTGCAGCCAAGCGAAATTTAGCACTACACTTAGCAGGATGTGGTCAGACCCCATTGAATAATGCAAGAACAGGTGCATAGAACCACCCTCAACCTGTCATACATGGGAGAGGTGATTTTACTATGCACGAGGTAATCTGCACACATAGGACGCCATTCACGCTGATATCAATGATACTATCTGCTTGTTTATTTAGTTCTTTAACATTTTTGATAGGGACTCGTAAGCGTGAGGATCCAAGACGAGGATTATTTATATGCCGCCGTGATTTCGCCGCTGCTCATCGTTCCTTTAGCAACCGCTTACTTGGTTACTATAGGTGTTACTAAGGGGTTTAAAACCAGCTTTTTTTTACCAGCTGGTATTAAGCCCTGAGATTCCTAATGTCAGTTCAAGTTAGACTCGGCAATTAAGAATCTCAAAAATAGGGTTAAAAAAGACACAACAAAGACAAATTAATTTGTTAGAAATATAAAATGCAGAGACACTTAGAGATGCCATCTGTATTACTCCCTCCCCACCCTTGTACCCTTCCACGATCCTCGTCTTCTGACTCCCTGAATGGATGCAGCTCTACTACACCAGAGACCATGAGGTGAAAGAACACTTCCGCTCCCTGTGGTCTCTGATCACTGAGTGAGTGAGCAGAGACCACACTCGCACTATCATACAGAAAGCACTTGCATGACTGTCATGCATCAAAAATGCTCGGATTACCACGCATGATAGTGTGCCTCCAACCTGAGAGTGAGGGTGAGTGTGAGAGTGAAAGGCTAGGGCCACAATAACATCATGTTTTTGCAGGACATATCCACCATAGAGTAGTTTCACCGCAGCCATAATGCAGCGTTAACGCAGTATATCGCTGTGTTAACACTGCAATTGAAGTTTATGGTTGCCTGACTACCCAGCAGGCACTGAAGTATCCGAGATTGTAAACTCAAGTTATTTTGAAGCCGACAGGAAAACGCTCCTTATAACGTTTTCCCACCCACTTCAAAATAACACGAGATTACAATCTTTAGTGCCCGCGTTAACATGCTCTGGGGAGTCCAGCACCCATATACTTCAATGGCAGCGTTAACACGGCGATAGACTGCGTTAATGCTCCATTAAGGCTGCGGTAAAGCTAAAGTATAGTGGATATGTCCTGCAAAAACACGAAAGTAATGTGGCCCTAATCAAAGATATATCTTCCTATGGTGGCGCATCCGTGTCCAGCCGCATGCATCTAGAGGCGGATGCGCCACCATTGAAAGCCATGTGTCCTTTTCACTCTGTGCAGCGCAACAGGATGCATGAGGAATTTTCATGCATCCTGATACTCGGCAAAAATGCAACATGATGCATTCGGCGAGCACGTGAAAACAACACAGAGGGACAGATGCGTCTACAAACACCCATCCATGTCCCTGTGTCCACAGTGTTAAATATAATAGTGCATGGCATATCCGTATGCCTGCAGATTAGGACCAATGCCAGAGCAACACACACAAATGCTAGTGTGAAACCAGCCTAAAAATGTTATTGGATAAATGTACTAGATTTTCCTTTTCCTTGTTTTCTCATGGTTATCGCTGTGCTCATCAGTTGGATATAACACCATCTGCTATAGTTTTCACTCATTGAATCATTGTGACAGAAAGTGGTGGCAAGCTCTGCTTTTTTATTACGGTATATACTCGAGTATAAGCCGACCCGAGTATAAGCCGAGGCCCCTAATTTTACCCTCCAAAACAAGGGAAACTTATTGACTCGAGTATAAGCCTAGGGAGGAAAATGAAGCAGACTCTCATCACAGTATACAGCCCCTCTCATCATGATAAATGGCCCCCCATTACTGGTATATAATCCCCCATCACTGGTATATAGGACCTCCATCACTGTTATACAGTTCCCCCCCATCAGAGGTTACAGCCCCCATCAGTGGAATACAGCCCCCCATCAGTGGTATATACAGGCCCCCCATCAGTGGTATATACAGGCCTCCCATCAGAGGTTACAGCCCCCATCAGTGGTATATACAGCCCCCCATCAGTGGTATATACAGCCCCCCATCAGTGGTATATATAGGCCCCCATCAGTGGTATATACAGGCCCACCCCATCAGTGGTATACAGGCCCCACCCCATCAGTGGTATACAGGCCCCACCCCCATCAGTGGTATACAGGCTCCCTCATCAGTGGTATACAGGCCCACCCCCCATCAGTGGTATACAGGCCCCCCCCCTCAGTGGTATATACAAGCCCATCCCATCAGTAGTATACAGGCCCACCCCCATCAGTGGTATACAGGCCCCCATCAGTGGTATACAGGTCCACCCCCCCATCAGTGGTATACAGGCCAACCCCATCAGTGCTGTACAGGCCCCCCTCATCAGTGGTATATAGGCCCACCCCATCAGTGGTATATAGGTCCACCCCATCAGTGGTATTCAGGCACACCCCATCAGTGGTGTACAGGCCCACCCCATCAGTGGTATACAGGCCCCCCATCAGTGGTATATAGGCCGCCCGCCCCCCCATCAGTGGTATACAGGCCCCCGCTCCCCCCCCCACAGTGGTATACAGGCTGCCCGCCCCCCCATCAGTGGTATACAGGGCCCCCCCTTGCTGCCGCACACCTGTAAAATAGTACATCATTTATACTTATCGCCGTCGCTGTCACCGCTCTGACACTGCGCCTCCTCCAGTCTTCATGCTTCTTCCTGCTTGTGACCGGCATGCGCAGCAGCGATGACGTCATTGCTTGTGCGCCGGTCACAAGCAGGAAGAAGCATGAAGACCGAAGGAGGCGCGGTGTCAGAGCGGTGACAGCGACGGCGATAAGTATAAATTATGTATTATTTTACAGGTGTGTGGCAGCAAGGGGGGGCCCTGTATACCACTGATGGGTGGGCGGGCGGCCTGTATACCACTGATGGGGGGCGGGCGGCCTGTATACCACTGCAGGGGGGGCGGGGGGTGGGGAGCCTGTATACCACTGTGGGGGGGGCCTGTATACCACTGAGAGGGGGGGCGTTTACATGGTGAAATGTAGTATGCACCGCTCCCCCTGCCGCTGATGGACAGGGGGATGCAGTGCATATTGCATTGCACTAATGAGCGGTCCCACGTGACCGGCCACTCATACTACAGCCTCTCCCCACCTCCTCCAGACCCGGACACCGCCCCCTCACTGAGCCATTACCACTGACTCGTGTATAAGAAGAGGGGGCACTTTTCAGCACAATTTTTTTGCTGAAAAACTAGGCTTATACTCGAGTTTATACGGTACATTTGATCCAAAGAGAAACTCACCTGTTACACTTCCTTGTGCAATTTGTAAGCTGGCTTCACTCTGCTGTTTTTTTAAATCAGGCAAAATCAGGTTTTTCAGCAGGAACCTGATCCTTTTATGGTCCAGTTTTTTGCCCATTCACTTTAATGGTGTCAGGTACCAACCTAAAGGAGCAGGATGCTTCCTGACACCATTAAAGTAAATTGGCAAAAAACTGGATCCTGAAAGGATCAGGTTTTTGCTGAAAAATCTGATCTTGCCTGATTTGAAAAACTGGTACTGTGAAACCGTCTTTAGGCTAGTGCTGCACAGGTGAACCTGGTTGCATGACAGCAATTCTTGAATTTAGTTGGGCAACTATAAACATTTTTTTCACTTCTCTGCAACCTGCTTTCAGGAGACTATTTTAGAAATGTGATTTGGCTGTAGAAAAAGAAACATTCACATACTAGGTTGCACCCAAAATTGTTGCATTGTACTTGTAGGGCATGACCCTACTGACAATACTTAGGCCTGTTTCACATCTATCATGTCCCTGCGCTAGGCTGCTCTGTCTGCCTGCGCCAGCACAAATGAAAGCGCAGGGGCATTTAGATGCTAGTGCAGCCTAGCGCAGGGATGCATGGATGCCCTGCATTAGCGCTCAGCTGCGCTTGGTGCCCTTATTATAGCCTATGGCCAAGCACAGCTGAGCGCACGCTCTGCCTAGTGAGAAGCTCAACTGCAAGTGGCAGAGCGTGCGGTGCATGGGCATGCTCTGACGCTCCTGGAAACACCCAATTTGGGTGTTTCTGGGAGCGTCAGAGCAGGCACCTGCACCATGCGCTCTGCCACATTCACTTGCGCTTCAGAGTATACAGAGCATGCGCTCAGCTGTTTTCGGCCTTAGGCTATAATAAGGGCACCAAGCGCAGCTGAGCGCTAATGCAGGGCATCTATGCGTCCCTGCGCTAGGCTGCACTAGCACCTAAATGCCCCTGCGCTTTCATTTGCGCTGGCGCAGGCAGGCAGAGCAGCCTAGCGCAGGGACATGATAGATGTGAAACAGGCCTTATATGCAGTATTGGAATGAAAGACTGCAATCATTACTTTTCACAAACATTTGATTCCTGGTGAATTGAAAGTGCTTCAAAGCCTGTTTGTCCTGCATAGGAGGTCATGTGAGGCTTCTCTGCCTCATGCAATCTTCTGCAATAAGTAAAATGGTGGTGGCCCTTTTAGGTGACTCATCTAAATTGCTTGTTTTAGAGAAGTTCTAAATAATTGACATACGTTGGATTTCTATGAATCCAATTTGATTGTTTCTAATACTTTTATTTAGAGTCAATATTCTTCCACTGTTAATTTTAAATTTACTTATGATAAAAAAATTAAAATTCCTCTTAGCAAATATTTAGGAAGAAAAGTGAGAAATACCGTATTTGGTTTCATTCGCAATAGAAGGGCAAGAAAGTTTTAGTTCTAAAGGTTGTTGAACCATGAAAAACAATCTAAGACCGATTTGCAAATAGCATGGTCCTGCTGTTTCAAAGCCCAGCTAGCAAGTTGGAATGATATCATTCTGAGCATCTGCACCACTCCTCCTTTGAGAGCACATACTAATCATCTCTCTTCATGGTCAGTAACCACATAAGTAACCACATAAGGACCAGACGATGCCAGTAGTTTTGGTTCTGTAGCTCTTGTATGTTTTCCTGCAAAGAAAACTCTGCCAGACAATATTCGTCAACCTTGTCTTTGGTCTTCTCCCGTGATTGGGGCAGATGTTTATTTTCCGTCTACTCTATCTGTCAATGCAACGGCAGCCTTCATCTGGCAATGGGTGCTCGTAATAATATCAGGCCATCACATAAACTGCTGGAAGGTTTACTCTAGTGGCTAAAATCAGTTTATGGCTAAAAACATTTATTCTTCATTTTGATAAGCTCTTAACAAATGAAAATGTGCTTTCTTAGATTTTTGCCAAGCCAGAGCCATGTTTATTTCGAGCTATATGGGTCACGAAGGATTCCCAGCTGTTAGACAGGCTCAGTAGAGCATTGCTGTACTCGACAACATCTGTTTCTCCAAAACAGTATCCAGCTTTTAGCACTCAAATGGAGGCTACACCATATGCCAGCAGACCACTTAGTTTTTACCTTGGGAACCAACTTTACACCAGTCAAGGTAGCAGAAGAAGATTGGAGTATTTTAATGCTACCATGCTGCAGTCACATTTTTATGTTCACCACTTGCTAACTACTATATATAGTGAGTTAAATATACGCCAGAAGCTGCTACTTTTTTAATTATTTACAGGATTAAAACTTTGCTGTAAATTCAGAAAGATTTTCCTGCTTTCAAAAGGGCAAATTTAGAAACATTGGAAGAACGAAGTTGTGATATCCTGGACATTAGTAATTATTAAATATTTTCCACAAGGAATTTTTAATAAAATAAAAAATGCAAGTTTGATGATCTGTGTTTCCCTTTGAACAAAGACTCCCCCTATTTAAGCACGTCATCTAAAATAGATCAAAATCTATAGATAAGAACATAGCTATACAGATTTAATTCTTTAAAGACTATGCGATTTTAATTTTTGCTCTTTAGTTTTTTCCTCCCCTTATTCCATGAGCCGGAACTCTTTAATTTTTCTGTCGATATACAGGTGCATCTCAATGAATTAGAATATCATCAAAAAGTTAATATATTTCAGTATTCAATACATAAAGTACAATGCATTTATTATATAGAGTCATTACAACCAGAGTGATCTATTTTAAGTGTTTATTTCTGTGTGCAGAATTATTAAGCAAGTTGAATTTTAGAGGATAATTTTTATTATTGATCAACAACTATGTTCTCAATCAACCCAAAAGACTCATAAATATCAAAGCTTAATATTTTTGGAAGTTGGAGTGGGGTTTTTTAGATTTGGCTATCTTAAGCGGCCGTCACACGCAACGATTTCTTGCCCGATATCGTTTGAGCGATCTCCTTTTTGATCGCTTAAGCGATATTGGGCAAGAAATCGTTGCATGTAATCAAGCGATTTACGATGTGAAATCGCTTGATCGTGACATCGCTGATCTGAGCTCCGGAGCTCAGATCTAGCGATGAACGATTTAGCGATCTGCTTCATCGTGGTGTATGACACCACGATGAACGATCTCCCAGCGGCAGAGCCTATGCTGGGAGATGGTAACTATGGTACACGTCGGGTAACTAAGCGACGCGCGGCGCCTAGTTACCCGATGTGTACCATAGTTACCAGCGAGATCGCGGATCCACATCGCTGGTGAGTCTGTCTGTGTGACATCTCACCAGCGATGTGAGTGATATTGTTAGCGATCGCGCGTGCACGTGATCGCTTACAATATCGCTAGAGATATCTCAGCGTGTGACGGCCGCCTTAGGAGGATATCTGTTTGTGCAGGTAACTATTACTGTGCAGAATTATTAGGCAACTTAATAAAAAACAAATATATTCCCATCTCTCTTGTTTATTTTCACCAGGTAAAGCAATATAACTGCACAAAATTTAGAAATAAACATTTCTGACATGCAAAAACAAAACACAAAAAAATTAGTGGCCAATATAGCCACCTTTCTTTATGATGACACTCAACAGCCTTCCATCCATACATTCTGTCAGTTTCTTGATCTGTTTACTATCAACTTTGCGTGCAGCAGCCACCACAGCCTCCCAGACACTGTTCTGAGAGGTGTACTGTTTTCCCTCCCTGTAGATCTCACATTTTAGGAGGGACCACAGGTTCTCTATGGGGTTCAGATCAGGTGAACAAGGGGGCCATGTCATTATTTTTTCTTCATTTAGACCTGTACTGGCCAGCCACGCTGTGGAGTAGTTGGATGCATGTGATGGAGCATTGTCCTGCATGAAAATCATGTTTTTCTTGAACGATTCCGACTTCTTCCTGTACCACTGCTTGAAGAAGTTGTCTTTCAGAAACTGGCAATAAGTCCAGGAGTTGAGCTTCACTCCATCCTCAATCCAAAAAGGTCCCACAAGTTCATCTTTGATTATACTAGCCCATACCAGTACCCCACCTCCACCGTGCTGGTGTCTGAGTCGGAGTGGAGTGCTCTGCCCTTTACTGATCCAGCCTATGGCCCATCCATCTGACCCATCAAGGGTCACTCTCATTTCATCAGTCCATGAAACCTTTGAAAAATCAGTATTAGCATATTTCTTGGCCCAGTCTTGCCATTTTATCTTATGTTTCTTGTTCAAAGGTGGTCGTTTTTCAGCCTTCCTTACCTTGGCCATCTCCCTGAGTATAGCACACCTTGTGCTTTTTGATACTCCAGTAACGTTGCAGCTCTGAAATATGGCAAAACTAGTGGCAAGTGGCATCTTGGCAGCTTCACGCTTGATTTTCCTCAATTCATGGGCAGTTACTGCATCTTTTTTGCCCAACGCGCTTCTTGCGACCCTGTTGGCTATTTGCCATGAAACACTTGATTGTTCGGTGATCACGCTTCAAACGTTTGGTAATTTCAAGACTGCTGCATCCCTCTGCAAGACATCTCACAATTTTGGACTTTTTGGAGCCCGTCAAATCTCTCTTCTGACCCATTTTGGCAAAGGCTGGTTTCACACTGCAGTTTTTTCCCTGATCAGGATCGATCAGGTTTGTGTGTCAAAACCAGGAGTGTCTCCAAAACTCAGAACAGGTGTCAATCTTTCAATTATAGTTTTTTTCTGCAAGTTCCTCTCCTAGTTTTGGCACACAAACCTGATCGAACCTGCTCAGGAAAAAAACTGCAGTGTGAAACTAGTCTAAGGAAAGGTATTTGCCTAATGATTAAGCACACCTTATATAGGGTGTTGATGTCATTACACCACACCCCTCCTCATTACAGAGATGCACATCACCTGATTTACTTAATTGGTAGTTGACTCTCAAGCTTGGAGTAGGACAACATGTATAAAAATGATCATGTGATCAAAATACTCAATTGCCTAATAATTCTGCACACAGTGTATGTGTATTTTTTTTTTATCTCTTAATTTTAAATGTTGTAAATGGGGGGTGATTTTAACTGTCATATATATTTTTTATTTTCTTTTTACCATTTTTGTCTTCTTTTTCTGTATTTAATAGTCCCTTTAGGGGCTTGAACTTGCAATAGTCTGATCATTTATGCTATATACATCAATGCCACTGCACAGCCTCCTATGAATGCTGGCCAAGACCTAGTTTTCACAGGAATACTGTGTTGACAAGCAGAAGGATCTACATTAAACCCCCTGCTGTTATGACAAGTCACTGGGGTTTCGAGAAAATATTATGATTGTGCGAATGAGGGGTCAGATGAGTGTGAACCCCCTTTGCGTGCAAGCCTGCATCAAAGCCAGGGAGACAACATATTATCTCTCCACAGGTGTTCAATGTGATTTAGATCTAAACTCATTGCTGGCACTTCACAACTCTTCTGCACTTTGTTTCCATCCATTTCTGGGGGCTTCTTGAAGTACATTTGGATTGTCCTGCTGGAAGACCCAAAAAGACCTAGGACATAAATTCAGCTTTCTGACACTACATTGTGACCCAAAAGCTTTTGGTAATCTTCAAATTCGATGATGCCTTTAATACAGTTAAAATACCCAGTTCCGAAGGCAGCAAACAACCCGAAAACATCTTTGAACCTCCACTATATTTCTCTGTAGGTACTGTGTTCTTTTCTTTGCAGGCCTTTTTCCAGTTTTGGTAAACAGTAGAATGATGTGCTTTACCGAAAAGCACTTTCTTGGTTTAGCAATGAGTCCGAATCAAAATCTCATTGAACACTTGTGGACAGATCTTAAAATTGATGTTGGGAGGAGGCACCTTCAAATATGAGAGACCTGGAGCAGTTAGCAAAAGAAGAGTCCAAAACTCCAGTGGAGAGGTTAAGAAGTTTGATGATGGGCATTTGAAAAGATTGATTGCAGTTATTTTTTCCATAGTGTGGGCAACCAAATATTAAGTTGGGGATACTAACAATTTTGTCCAGCCCATTTTTGGAGTTTTGTGTCGTATTATGTCTAATTTGCCTTTATTGAAAAACAGGAATTTTATGCGGTGATTAGTGGAGCACTGGAGAAGGAAAGGAGCTAGAGGATCTTAGAAGTTAAAAACATACTTTATTACAATATCAGGCGTCGCTCTCTAATGCCACTACGCGTTTCAATAGCCAACGCTATCATCCTCAGGTGATTCTACCTGAGGAAGATAGCGTTGGCTATTGAAATGCGTAGTGGCGTTAGAGAGCGACTCCTTCTCCAGCGCTCCACTAATCACCGCATAAAACTTCTGTTTGTTAATTGTGACATCTCCCATAGGGGAGAGTGGTGGGGAGCTGCTCAGAGACTAATTCAGCTACAGGACCTGCCATGACATCACAGGGAGATGCCCAGTCTGATCAAGTGGTCCTGGATCACTGCCAGAGGAGTCAGTGTACACGCTCTGCGTCTGAAGGAGGTTCCCCTGCCCCTCATCTGAAAGCACACACACCAGTTGTGCAGGGGCCTTGTCACAACTGGTCCAGGTGAGTGGACAATGTTATCTTTCCCAATATCAAGCCCTCTGTTATATGGGTCCTCATTATTGGCGCAATCGCTCTCCTTTTGTGTTTACAATTTGCCTTTATTTTCTCTTTTTTTGTTTTGTTTCAATACACACAAAGGAAATAAAAGCATATAACAAAACATGTGTAATTGCAAAGGGAATATGTTAGTTAGATCAACTGATCCAAACTTCATATATGAGCATGTGTCGTGAATTACGCACTCACTGTGTCCTAAGGACGTGACAGCTCAGCTGTCCAATAGATGGCAGGGGCGTGCTGGGCTGTTAAGGCTAGTTTCACGCTGCAGTTTTTCCCTGATCAGGGTTCATCAGGTTTTGTGTGCCAAAACCAAGAGTGCCTTCAAAATCCAGAACAAGTGTCAATCTTTCAGTTATACTTTTTCTCTGCAAGTTTCACTCCTGGTTTTGGCACACAGAACCTGATGAACCCTGATCAGTAAAAAACTGCAGTGTGAAACCAGCCTTAGGCTAGGGTCACACTTGCATTGTGACCCTAGTACGACGCAAGTGTTAAATACTTAGAAATATTCCTCGCTGGGCATAGTGTTAACGCTATGCGCTGCCAGGCAACGGAGCCCCATAGTAACCCAGTGTTTAACTTAGCAGCCGGCCACACACAAAACCCCAGGATGTGCACTTTTGCTGAGCGCACAGGAAACGCTGTCTGCAGCGCTGCCGACCACAACAGGTCCGCGATTATGAGAGATACAGCTGAGCTGCAGCTCATCTGTATCTCCCCGAAGCGAACAGACTGTGCATCAAGGTGCCTCTTAAAGAGGCAGTGTAAAAATAAGAATGAATAAAAAAATAAAGTTTTTAAAAACCTGTAAAAAATATATATATAAAAGTTCAAATCATCCCCTTTCTCCCCCAATCACAATAAAAGTATTTAAAAAAAAAATACACGTTTGGTATCGCCGAGTTCAGAATCGCCCGATCTATCATCGTATTAAATCCATTATTGAGAGCTGTTAACTCTGTAACGGAAAAAATGATCCAAATGCCAAAATTCAGTTTTTTTGGTCGCCGCAACATTGCTATAAAATGCAATAACGGGCGATCAAAACTGCAGATCCCCCCAAAAATGGTATAATTAGAAACCTTAGCTCAAGACGCAAAAAATAAGCCATCACACAGCCGCAGATCCTGAAAAATGAGAACGCTATGGGTCGCAGAACATGGCGCAAAAAGTCCGTTTTTTTTTTTTTTTTCAAATTCTGAATTTTTTTTCACCACCTAGATACCAGTAAAGGTAAACATGTTGGGTGTTTATGAACTCGTACTGACCCGAGGCATCACCCCGTCATGTCGGTTTTACCATATAGTGAACATGGCAACTAAAATACCCAAAAAAACGAACGTGTTATTGCACTTGGTTTGCAATTTCACTGCATTTAGAATTTTTTTGCAATTTCCCTGTACACTATATGGTAAAATAAATTATTGCATATGAAAGTACAACTCGTTCCGCAAAAAACAAGCCATCATATGTCTATATTGCGGGAAAAATAAAAAAGTTATGGCTCTTAGAAACAGGGGAGCAAAAAACGAAAATGAAAAACGAAAAATTCCCGGGTCATGAAGGGGTTAAAACCAAGCACTTGAGCCATTATAGTCATGAACAAAAAATTGACTGTTTAGTAACAGCAATACATACAATCCATGCAATAGAGTTCATGATCTTAAACAGTGTCATCACAATAGAATTCATGATCTTAAACAATGTCATCTCAATCTGTTTCAATACCTTTACCTAGCAATGTTTTCTGACAAAAGAATTTCTCCTAATTTGTTCAGATAAATGAGAAGAGTGATCTGATTATTGCAACAACATATTCCACATTAATTTATTATTTCTTTTAAATGATAACAAAAACTGATTCCAATGAATATTATATAAACATTAAATATTGAATAGCTTATTACTGAAATCCCTCTTTTATATTGGCAACCATATTCCATAATTATTTAAATTCTTATGAAATTATACCTCTTTAATGTATTTTATTTTTCTCATATATTATTTTTATTTTTATTATTGTTTTAGAATGTACAGTTATCTAATTGTATTTAGTTTACCCTCGACTGTCCCACTCTCAGGTTTTTTTATCAGCATTTATGCATGATCTCTATCCCATAAATCGCATATAGGGCACCCACAATTTCAAGGGGAATACTTATTAGAATATTATATTTACTTTCCTATTGGATATTTATTCATTTCGGACTGTGAAATCATAAAAACCCTGCATTATTGGAAAAAACGGTACCGCTGAAATACCGCTAAAAGCATCTCATCACATGTAGGGGAAGTATAAATTCCATAATGTCTTTTGAAAATTACACAGTGTCTTTGGTAAATTATATCTTAGGAACAACTTTTTAAATCATTCTCCCACTTTACATAGGATCATTAATAAAAATACCAAAGAACTCTGCGCAAGTTTAAGCCTCCTGGATATCGTGAACCAATACGTATCCAATACAGTATCCAATACAGTTCTCTGTTATGCACCGCCCTCTCCCAGTTTCCACCCCTATAAGGACGAGGAATTCTTTCAATGCCTTTTACTTTCAATGTGGACAAGTCCCCCCATGCTCCTTCCTAAAATGTCTAGACAACCCAGAAATTCCAGTATGCATGATATTCGAGGAGGGACTAGATGCGGAAATATGTTCTGATAAGCGCTTTTTTAGAGCTCTCGTAGTGCAACCTACATATTGCTTATTGCTCTTAATACATCTCGCCTGGTACACGACATGTGTAGTATTACAGTTTATATATGTTTGTATCTGAAATTTCCTATCATTCTTGTTGTTACAAAAATCATCAGCCACATCTATATATTTACATAAACCGCATCTATTCCCTCCACATCTGAAACAACCTTTGGTAGTTAGCCATGTCGGTTTTTTTAATTACATCAGTTCTAAAAATACTTGGTGAAACTGCACTAGCTATGTCTTTCCCTTTTCTGGCTACTTCTCTACATCCATCAGCTACAATCTTCCTTAGTATTGGGTCCTGGTATAAAATTGGGTCACTTCCAGAGTGAAGAGAATGGGATTACCATCACCGGGGGCTTTGTTTGGTGATAATAAAGAAGGAAAACAGGGATGGTTGTGTGTTTCATACCAAATAAATGATTTTTTCTTGTGTTATGTGTTATTACCACCCACTTATAGATTGATAATCTAACACAGGCCTAACATTATTAATCTACGGCTTGATGTCAGCTGGCTAATCATCTGTTGACAGTAACCCCTTATTAACCCGTCTGCCACCGGCAACAGGGCTACTGGGAGTTTTGGTCTCTCTCATGAAGACGTTAATTCTTGGGCATCAGTGGGCTGCAATTTTTAGCATGGGGGGCCCAGAATGCTTGGGCCTCACCAATGTGAAAATTCCACCACCCAGCGCCTGGGTTACCTTGGCTGGTAATCAAAAATACAGCAAAGTGCACACCACATGTTTCATTTATTTTTACAGTAATCTGATCTCAGTTTGGTTGCAATAATGGCAACCAATCACAGATGCCGGCAGAGAGGGTAGTCGGGACTAAGTCTGACTTTAACTAATCAATGGGTAATAAGCAGTGAAGTTGGGCATGAATGGGCCCAGAAGCAGGGTGACAGAGGTGCTGAAGCTTGGTAAGTAATAGTCTAGGAAACTAATGGCTATGCCAAAACAGTGGGGCTCCACTGTAAAATGGTTTGAGCTGTGTTCGGCAGCATTTGTGCCTCTTGAAAGGTGTTTTCTAGGCCCTTGATTTTGCCTTTCATTAATTTAAATGGGATTCCATTTCGCTGAACTGTTCGCCGATCTATTCGGAACACATGCAGTTAGGGCCAGAAATATTTGGACAGTGACACAATTTTCGCGAGTTGGGCTCTGCATGCCACCACATTGGATTTGAAATGAAACCTCTACAACAGAATTCAAGTGCAGATTGTAACGTTTAATTTGAAGGGTTGAACAAAAATATCTGATAGAAAATGTAGGAATTGTACACATTTCTTTACAAACACTCCACATTTTAGGAGGTCAAAAGTAATTGGACAACTAAACATAACCCAAACTAAATATTTTATTTTCAATATTTTGTTGCGAATCCTTTGGAGGCAATCACTGCCTTAAGTCTGGAACCCATGGACATCACCAAACGCTGGGTTTCCTCCTTCTTAATGCTTTGCCAGGCCTTTACAGCCGCAGCCTTCAGGTCTTGCTTGTTTGTGGGTCTTTCCGTCTTAAGTCTGGATTTGAGCAAGTGAAATGCATGCTCAATTGGGTTAAGATCTGGTGATTGACTTGGCCATTGCAGAATGTTCCACTTTTTTGCACTCATGAACTCCTGGGTAGCTTTGGCTGTATGCTTGGGGTCATTGTCCATCTGTACTATGAAGCGCCGTCCAATCAACTTTGCAGCATTTGGCTGAATCTGGGCTGAAAGTATATCCCGGTACACTTCAGAATTCATCCGGCTACTCTTGTCTGCTGTTATGTCATCAATAAACACAAGTGACCCAGTGCCATTGAAAGCCATGCATGCCCATGCCATCACGTTGCCTCCACCATGTTTTACAGAGGATGTGGTGTGCCTTGGATCATGTGCCGTTCCCTTTCTTCTCCAAACTTTTTTCTTCCCATCATTCTGGTACAGGTTGATCTTTGTCTCATCTGTCCATAGAATACTTTTCCAGAACTGAGCTGGCTTCTTGAGGTGTTTTTCAGCAAATTTAACTCTGGCCTGTCTATTTTTGGAATTGATGAATGGTTTGCATCTAGATGTGAACCCTTTGTATTTACTGTCATGGAGTCTTCTCTTTACTGTTGACTTAGAGACAGATACACCTACTTCACTGAGAGTGTTCTGGACTTCAGTTGATGTTGTGAACGGGTTCTTCTTCACCAAATAAAGTATGCGGCGATCATCCACCACTGTTGTCATCCGTGGATGCCCAGGCCTTTTAGAGTTCCCAAGCTCACCAGTCAATTCCTTTTTTCTCAGAATGTACCCAACTGTTGATTTTGCTACTCCAAGCATGTCTGCTATCTCTCTGATGGATTTTTTCTTTTTTTTCAGCCTCAGGATGTTCTGCTTCACCTCAATTGAGAGTTCCTTTGACCGCATGTTGTCTGGTCACAGCAACAGCTTCCAAATGCAAAACCACACACCTGGAATCCACCCCTGACCTTTTAACTACTTCATTGATTACAGGTTAACGAGGGAGACGCCTTCAGAGTTAATTGCAGCCCTTAGAGTCCATTGTCCAATTACTTTTGGTCCCTTGAAAAAGAGGAGGCTATGCATTACAGAGCCATGATTCCTAAACCCTTTCTCCAATTTGGATGTGGAAACCCTCATATTGCAGCTGGGAGTGTGCACTTTCAGCCCATATTATATATATAATTGTATTTCTGAACATGTTTTTGTAAACAGCTAAAATAACAAAACTTGTGTCACTGTCCAAATATTTCTGGCCCTAACTGTATATCAGTTCGACGAACTAAGCTGAATCTGAACGTCAAAAGATTTTCTCCTCTCTAATCTGTACATTATTTTTTACCCTAAAACTGCAGTCTTTAGGAGATGAATCCCAGAGGGTAGGAATAATTATGTCCCTCCTGGGCTTTTTATCTAGTACCTCAGACATCAGAGCAAGTTTCTATTTATGCCTTTTTTGATGCTTTAGGTATAATTTATGATGAACCTAACAGAATCCAGTTCACGGACGCAAAGATTATCAGCCTGACACAGCGAAGCTGCAATTTTATTGAATATTATACTCAATTCTGGCAATGGTCTGCTAAGATTAGGTGGAATAATGCAAGTGTCAATTTCAAAGCGGCCTTTCCAAAGTTCTTTAGGGTGCTCTGGCTCTCAATGCTCATCCTGGTTCCTTTGTGGAGGCTATGACCAAGGTCATACAAATGGATTGCAGAATCTGGGAGCGATGTAATGGGCAATTAGGAGCCTCTGATATTCCCATATTCCCTTGGAGCATGTCAGTCTACATGAGGTGGTGCCAATGGAAGTTGGAGCCTACAGCTCTCATGCTGTGGAAAAAAAGACTTCAATATCATCTAAGACTGCCCGACTCATCCTTACGCAAGCAAGTTGTCGGAAAAACAACAAATTCTGATTAATTGTCAATGAAATCACTCAGACTTCCAGATACAATTTTTCTTCCGAGATAAAAAACTGTTTAATACGGTTTTAGAACCATTCTTTGTCGCATTGGCTTTCATTGACTGTGGGTCTGCATCGAAGTTTATTGATTTGGGACTGGTTCAGAAATTATGATTAGGGACAGTTAGTCTGGAAAACCCTATTTACATTTTTGCTATTGACAAATCACCGCTATCTCAGAACTTTGTAAAATGGGTAATGTTGCTCCATGTGTAAGCAATTCACTATGAATCCTTTTCCTGTATTATGGATAATTTATCTGCTGTGGTGTATTGGGGCTTCCCACACACAGCCCCTCATATAGTGTATGAGCCCCCATACAGCCCTTCTATGTACAACATGAGCCCACACACAGCCCCATGCACAGCACGATCCCACATAGAGTCACACTATAAGCAACATGAGCCCACACACAGCCCCCTGTATACATTATGATCCACACATAGCCCCTTGTATGCAACAGGAGACTACACATAGCCCCACTATATACAGCATGAGCTTGCAAATAGCCCCACTATATACAGCCTGAGCTCACACACAGTCCTACTATATACAGCATAAGCCCATACACAGCCCCCCTAAATACAGTATGAGCCCACACACAGCCCTCTATATACAGCATGAGCCCACGTATATCCCACTATATACAGTTTGAGCCCACACATAGCCCCCTATATACAATATGAACCCAGACACAAGCCTTTAATATACAGTATGAGTCCACATATAGCCCCCCATATACAGTATGAGCTCCAAAATGTAGACAGAAAACTGCTGCTACAAAAGCTCCTTACAGACAGAATTAGTCACCACATAGTCCCTATAAACAGTATAAGTCTCACATAGTTCCCTATAGCCAGCATTAGCCCCCACAAACCCTTCTATATACAGTGTAAGCCCTATATGTCCCCTACAGACAGTATTAACCCCCATATAGCCTCCAATATATCTGATCAAATATAAAAATACAGAAAATAAAAACAACACATACTAAGCTTGATCCCATTTCTGAGCGGTATCTTCTTACTGTAATTAAAATGGATAGACCCAGTGGCTGACGTCAACCCCATGCGCTGCATGCTGACATCAGCTGTCGGCCTATAGACTGGTGGTCGTTTTTTACTGAGGACCAGTTATCAGCCGGGTCCCCACCAAGGGCCCATCCTAGCATTGTCCGGTGTCCCGCTGGGCCAGTCCGTCACTGGGTTTGGCTAAGGAATAAATTGGAAAGTGTATCAGGGTTTTCTGTGTGATTTCTTAATTAAACTGTGTTACAAAGATTCTTGGAAAAGGAAGGTAAAGTCAGCATAAAAAAAGAAGGCATACCTTCTCCAGGGACATAGCACAGAGCAGGATCCCAGACACAGACATTGACAGCCAGTTGGCCACGGCAGCTGGCTAATTGTTACAATTTGCGTTAATAATCTAGTTATGTAAAAGTAGAAGTACATGCTCTTGATTTTTTTAATTACAGAAAGGCACCTGGTTTGAAAATACTAAACCAGCCACCCAGATTATCTCCATATGCAGTTCTATTCAGCAGTCCCATGTAGACCATTATAAGAGTGAAAGTAAGTGCCAGATGACTTACATTAGTGATGTGAAATAGTGGATCATTTCTTTAAAAAATGCTTGAAATGACATGTGGAGACCTCATCAAACCCTGCAACTGAAAAAAATCACATTTTCACAAGTTTACATTGGTGGTAAAGGGCTACCAATATTTGCTGCAAGTTTATGTAATATTCTATTGGGCTCTATGTTTTAGAAAGGTTAATTGAAACTTCACTCCACTAATAATACAACAGTTAAAGCAGCACTCCAGTGTTTGTTTTTTTTTCAATGTGGTGCTTTAAATCTAAGTCGCCGGTCTCTCCTATTTCCTGTTGAAAGCGTCTTTCCTCACGTTAGGAAATAAGGTGAGATTTCAATCAGATGGCCATGTTGGAGCCGCGCTACAGGCGTGTCTCCATAGGGTAACATTGGCAGCGTTACTGTGGCGCTACCATGGCGTTAGCACCGCGTTTATGCTGCCAAATTCTACGTTTTTAACGCAAGCCCACTATAACGTTAATGTGACCCTAGCCTCACACTTGGATTGTGGCATCCGATTGACGGATGCGTTACAGGATGCATTTTTTCCCTTTTGTTCCTATGCTTTTTGTGCCAAAATATGTTGCTGAAATGAATGGATGTGTTAACGAATAGTACATGTATGTACTATGTGTTAACAAATGCGTCTTCTACAGACTCCAATGTTAAAGTAACGCATCCGTTTTTTTGTTTTTTTTTAAAAGAGCCCACGATATGATGTACACTAACAAAAACGCATAGCGCCAAACGTATTGCACTTTTGCAATGCATTTTTTGCATTGGAGTCTATGGCTGTGTTAACACATCTGTTTTTACACATTTGCACATGAAAAAAATGTATTCTTTTGGCGGATGCGTGACGTGAGTCTGACTCTAGCCTCTACACAGCAATGCAACTACCTGCAGTCTGAGCATCAACAAGCCGCCACTGCACTAAGCTGGAAAAATAGCGTGTCTTCTCCAACAGACCATGTCTCCTTCTCCTGAAACACTTAGCCAATCACAAGCGCTGCACACAGGTCTGTGTGGAGCTAATAGCAGGGACCTTCCAATTGGGTTGATTAAAGAACGTGAGAGCGGAAAGGGGAACAAGCGTCATGGACTTACCACCACTCAGGAGAAACATGGTTGGAATGCCATATACCGAGGGGTAACAATGGACATAATGTGTTATTTACAACCAATCAGTCTTGCAGCAGAAGCGCATGTGAAGGGGACAATGTTTCCTGCACCAGGGGTGTACAGTGGGTACTGAAACTATTCAGACCCCTTTAAATTTTTCACTCTTTGTTTCATTGCAGCCATTTGGTAAATTCAAAAAAGTTTATTTTTTTCTCATTATTGTACAGTCTGCACCCCATCTTGAGTGAAAAAAACAAAAATGCAGATATTTGTACAAAGGTATTAAAAAAGAAAAACTTGGGGCGTGGCCTAGCTGAGCATGCTAGCAGTCGCTTGATTCAGGAGCTCCTGGTCCCGGGATTGAAAAAGCGGCAATTCCACCGGTCACGCTTCTATTTTAGCCTCCATTCTCTCAGATATTCTTCCTACCATCCCTCTGCCACGATGGGGAAGACGAAAAACCGGCAAGAACTGCTCCCAAAGAGGGTTTCTGACTTCTTTCCTCCAGGCCGGGCCTCGTCTGCATCGACTTCCAATATGGCGCCGGCATCTCCTCGAGCTATTAGAGCTTCCCGTCGGGAGCTACTCGTGCAGACCCCCGCTGCTGCTTCCCTGCCTCCGGAGACTCCGGTCACCTTAGCACTTATGAGAGAGCTGCTATCAGACCTCCGCAACTCGCTCCAGGATCATATCACGTCGGCATTGGCGGACGTTAGGTCTGAAGTGGCGGAGATTGGCGGGAGAACCGACCATATTGAACATAAAATGACGGAGCTCATTCGCTCGCACAATCACCTGCTAGACGAGAATGAGCACCTCCAACATGTCACCAGCCTCGTCCAAGCGAAAAACTGCGACCTAGAGGATCGGAGCAGACAGAACAACGTCCGCCTCCGGGGGATTCCAGAGTCGATCCCGGGAGATGATCTCCGAGCTTTATTACAGGATTTCATGAAAGACGCTCTCCCGGGCCTCCATGAAAGGGACTTAAAAATCGACCGCATCCACCGAATCCCAAAACCTCCGGGACTGAGGGCCGATCTCCCCAGGGACGTTCTCGGCCGCATCCATTTTTATGAGGCGAAGGAGGACTGTCTAAAAGCTCTACGGGCAGCTCCGGAACTCCCGCCTCGCTTCGCCAACCTGGAGGTGTATCCGGACCTGTCCCCGGGGACGCTCGCTCTTCGCCGGCCGTACAGGCCCTATACTACGCTACTGCGAGAAGCTGACATCCCCTACCGCTGGGGCCGCCCGACTCGCCTGCTGGTCCGGAGAAACGATAAGCTGCACGTCTGCCTCACCCCAGCTCGTGCTGCCCAGCTTTTACTCTCCTGGGGCATGAGTCCCCCCTCGGCCACTCAAGATGATCGCCGCCCTGCTCTTCCTCAAGATGACTCGCGGCCCGACCTACCTTCTCAGAGCCGCAGGATCGATCCAGAATGGAAGACTGCCTGACCTGTGCCATGATTGGCGTTGACCTCTTCTCCTTTTTGCTGAACTGCTTCTTTCCCCGTTTGCTGGGGAGAAGCACCCGGGACTATCTTTCTGAACTTGTCATCTGCCTACCAGGTCGTATACTTAACTTATACTTAGCCTACACTCGGCTAATCTTTCCTCTCCTTTAGTACTCAGCTCCTCGGCTGGTTTCTCACTCTCTTTCCAATTCCTCCCTCTCCTATCTCTCCTGCTTTCCTTCTATAATTAACGTTACGACCCGTGTAGTGCCGCCCCAGGAGCGATTGCATCTACGTTACACCTGACTGCATTGCTCCAAACACCTCGGACGGCTGTCCGAGTGTAATATGCTCATGATTACTTTTTTTCCTCTTTTTTTTATTGTTATTCTCTGGTTCACTCTCACTGTCCCCTCTGATTCTCGGGATTATGTGAGACCAGGGCGGACCTTTTTCTCCCCCCTGCAACTGTTCATGTTATGTTATTTATTGCTATGTTATTCCCCCACTCTGCTCCCCTCCCCTCTCCCCAAGTGTGCAACTGGTCCCCCTACCGGTATGCTGATACCAGGTATCTCTATCACGTGGTATAACTATACCCCACAATGCCTATATCCATCTTAGCCTTAAATGTGAACGGCTTAAACTCGCCGCACAAGCGTTCATTTTTATTCTCCCACATACGTAAAGCACGCCCGGACGTAGTCTTTTTGCAAGAGACGCATCTCTTGGTGGTCTCCCCTGCCCGCTTCCCGCATAGATTTTACGCTAATGCCACAACTAAAAAAGCCGGGGTGGCGATCTTCATTAGCGGCGACCTTGCGTTCGAATTTGTGTCGTCCCTCCCAGACCCTGAGGGCCGCTATCTGCTGGTGAATTGCCGCCTGAACGATGTCTTATACTCCCTCTTGGTGCTGTATGCCCCCAATGTGCGCCCAGCCACTTTTCTTAGATCCACTCTGGAACAACTAATCCCGGAGATGAAGGGCCATAAAGTTGTGGCTGGGACCTAAATGCTCCGCTCTTCAAACCTCTCGACTGTTCCTCCTCTGTGTCTTATAGATCAGACCTGGGACATTTGACCTCCTCCTTCCACCTCCATGACATTTGGCGGTACCTACACAGCACCGAGAGGGACTATACTTTTTTCTCTCCGCGACACAGATCGTTCAGTCGCATTGACTATATACTAGTGGGCGATTCCCTCCTGCCCCTATCTACAGCAGCCTCCATCGGCACAGCGTCATGGTCTGACCATGCTCCAATCACACTGCGCATCTCTGACTCCTCTCCGAGGTCCCCATTGGCCCCATGGAGACTCAATGAATCTCTCCTGCTCTCTGATAGTAACATTCAGGCTTTAGAATCACTGCTTCTCGAATTTTTCTCCTTTAATACCTGCCCGGACTTCCCCCCAGACACGATTTGGTTTGCCCATAAGGCTGTAATGAGGGGCCACCTCATCAAATTAGCCTCATTGGCCAAAAAACGACATACAGCGGCTCTGGACTCCCTATTGGACGAAGTTAAGGCCCTTGAAACTACCTGTGCCACCTCCCCATCCACATCCCACTTTGCTGATCTCGCTGCTGCCAGAAGTCGATTGCGGGCTCTTCTACTCGCCAAGGTCGAATTTCAGCTTAAGAGGTCTAGGGCCCGATTTTATGGTATGGGTGATAGAGCTGGAACCCTGCTAGCGCGACGTGTAAAGAAGGCCGAGATGCGCTCCAGAATTTCCCAGATCTCCTCTGCGCGAGGCCCCCCCATCCGCCAGCCCATCCATATTGCAGATCGCTTCCGCGAATATTATGAGGAACTCTACAACCTTGCGACATCTCAACAAACCCCGCAACCGACGGCGTCCTCAATCTCCTCCTTTCTTGATCGGGCTAAACTCCCCTCCCTTTCCTCAGATCAACTCTCCTTTTTGAATAGTCCCTTATCCCTCCAGGAAATCACTGCGTCCATACGTTCCGCAAAAAAGTCATCGGCTCCTGGCCCCGATGGTTTCTCTTACCGCTATTACACCACTTTTGCTCACACTCTGGCGCCCCACCTTCTATCTCTCTTCCAATACTGGCAGGAGAGAGGCACCATCAAGCCTGAAGGCTTACAAGCCTCAATCTCAACCCTTTTGAAACCTGGGAAGCCTCCCGTTGACCCTGGGAGCTACAGGCCGATAGCGTTGCTGAACTGCGACCTAAAAATATACTCCAAATTGCTAGCGGACCGTCTCAAGTTCGTTCTCCCGTCCTTGATCGCCTTGGACCAAGTCGGATTTATTCCAGGCCGTCAGGCGAGAGATGCCACAAGGCGGGTTATCAATCTCCTTGAAATTCTCGAGGGCAGGAAGGATCCCGGTGTACTAGTCTCTTTAGATGCGGAAAAAGCCTTTGACCGCGTACACTGGGGTTACTTAGCGGCAGTCCTGGACAAATTTTCTTTCTCTGGTAATATTAAATCAGCCGTATTAGCGTTATATTCAGCTCCTTGCGCCTTCGTTAGAGCGGTAGGGTTTGCCTCCACGGAATTTCATATTACCAATGGGACCAGGCAGGGCTGCCCTCTTTCTCCCTTAATCTTCGCCCTTGCGATGGAACCGCTGGCCGCAGTTATACGCGCTCATCCAAATGTCACGGGTATCGCAGTGGGTCCCGTAGACCACAAGATCAGTTTATACGCAGATGATGTGCTTCTCTCCTGCACTAATCCCTCTACCTCGCTGCCTGCTATCCTTTCTATCCTCACGGACTTTTCCCACGCCTCATATTATAAACTCAATCTCTCCAAATCTACAGTCTTTCCCATACACATCTCTGAGAACGATCAACACGACCTGGCCTCCAGATTTCCTTTCAAATGGGCCTCGCAGGGCTTTACCTACCTGGGTATCCAGATCACCCCCTTAAAAGACCTAATACGACGCAACTGCGACCTCCTACTGGCTTCTCTGCGGACGGCATGCTCAGACTACACCACTCACCAACTTTCTTGGGTAGCACGCATCCAAACCGCCAAAATGATGCTCCTTCCAAAGATCCTCTATGTCCTACGTTGTATCCCTCTATCATTCCCGAAACGCTACCTTTTGCTCTTCCAATCTTCCCTAACTCGCTTCATTTGGAATCACAAAGTACCTCGTGTCGCTCTCTCCACTCTCTCCCTCCCATACAAGGAGGGGGGATTTGGAGTCCCAGAGATAACGTCGTACTACGCTGCGCTCTCGCTTGATATTGCAAGGATATGGTGGGCTGAATCACCATGGCCTCTCTGGCTTCAGATTGAAGCGTTTTTTGCCCCCTCTCAATCCCCTCGCCTTCTACTCCAAATGAACCTTCTGAAGCGCCACGTTCCCCTGCTTCATTACGCTCTATTTCCTGTGTTTTGGATGTGTGGAGGCGGTACTCGGAGTCGCATCTTTCCTTCCTACACTGTTATATCTCTCTCAAAGCGGTCTCCTCTGTAATGGGCGACATCTCTTTCGCATCGTGGGGAGACGGAGAGACGATGGCTTTGAAATCGGTACTAAGTAATAATCGGCTTCTTCCCTTTGCGTCTCTTTCTGCAAAACTCAACCTCCCCCCTTCAGCTCTCTTCTCTTATCTGCGTCTCAAACACTTTCTCGCTACCGTAACATTCCCCACGTTTGACATCTTAAACGTCTCGTTCCAACTTCAATCCTTGTTTAAACGTACTGGGCCGGTTGGTAACGGGGTCTCCATTATCTATAAAGCCCTCCTCCTGCCCCGCACCGAGAGCAAGCTTCCCTATATGTCCAAGTGGGAGTCCAGAATCGGGTTTGTCGCCACCGTGGACCAATGGTACGCGGCCTCGGGTCATGCTGCGAAGTATTCCAGCTGCATTAATCACTTAGAGCAGGCAAAAAAGTTGATGTTTCACTGGTACCTAACCCCCTCCCGTATTGCCAAATTTCACAAAGCCCGTCCGTCTCCATCTCCTTATTGCTGGAGAGGCTGCTCTGTCAAAGGCTCTGAACCCCACATATGGTGGTCTTGCTCCCTCATAGCGCCCTTTTGGCGTTCAGTTACGGACTTATTGCGCTCTCTAACAGGACTTCCCATTGACCTTTCAGCTCCACTAGCACTCCTAGGCATCGATCTCAACCTTTTTCCCACGCCTCTGAGACCAATTGTGACAAATGTTTTAATCGCTGCTCGACTCACGGTCGCCGCTCATTGGAGATCTGCCACCCTCCCGTCGTTCTCAGAGTTGGTCGCGAGACTGAATTCGCATTATGCCCATGAACTTTACCTAGCACATTCACTGCACCGCAAACGAAGAGTTCTGAATTGGTGGGACCCTTGGGCGTCCTCCGCCCATAACACTGTTCCCTCACCACCCTCCTGACAATACTGATTATAGTGTTTCTGATCTTGGTGTCTCACTGCTGCACCACTGCACACACTCCCCCCCCCCTTTTTTTCCCTTTTTTTTACTCCCCTACATTTATTGCCTTTGTTCTTATGTCCATCTGTTGATGGTATGTAACCTCTTGTGAATTTTCCCAGGTCTGTACCCTTGTTTTACAAAACCCTAATAAAAACTTATTGGTTTAAAAAAAAAAAAAAAAGAAAAACTTGAAATATCACATGGTCGTAAGTATTCAGACCCTTTACTCAGTATTGAGTATTTGCACCTTTTGAGCTACTACAGCCATGAGTCTTCTTGGGAATGATGCAACATATTTTTCACACCAGGATTTCGGGATCCTCTGCTATTCTTCCTTGCAGATCCTCTCCAGTTCTATCATGTTGGATAGTGAATGATGGTGGACAGCCATTTTCAGGTCTCTCCAGAGATGCTCAATAGGGTTTAGGTCAGGGCTGTGGCTGGGCCAGTCAAGAATGGTCACAGAGTTGTTCTGAAGCCACTCCTTTGTTATTTTAGATGTGTGGCCAAGTCTGAGATCCAGAGGACTCTGGAAGAGGTTTTCATCCAGGATATCTCTGTACTTGGTTGCATTCATGTTTTCTTCAATTGCAACCAGTTGTCCTGTTCCTGCAGCTGAAAAACACTCCCATAGCATAATGCTGCCACCACCATGTTTCTCTGTTGGGATTGTATTGGGCAGGTGATGGTGTCTGGTTTTCTCCACATATACCGCTTAGAATTATCACCAAAAAATTCTATCTTGTTCTCATCAGACCAGAGATTCTTACTTCTCATAGTCTGGAAGTCTATGCAGACTTTTATAATGCTTGCACTGAGGAGAGGCTTCCAACGGGCCACTCTGCCATAAAGGCCCGACTGGTGGAGGGCTGCTGTTATAGCTGACTTTGTGGAACATTCTCCCATATCCCTCCTGCATCTCTGGAGCTCAGCCACAGTAATGTTGGGGTTCTTCTTTATCTCTCTCACCAAGGCTCTTCTTCCACGATTGCTCAGTTTGGCTGCACGGCTATGTCTAGGAAGTCTTCTGGTGTCCCAAACATCTGCCATTTAAGGATTATGGAGACCACAGTGGTCTTAGGAACTTTGAGTATTGCAGAAATTCTTTTGTAACCTTGGCCAGATCTGTGCCTTGCCACAATTCTGTCTCTGAGCTCCTTGGGAAGTTCCTTTGAACTCATGATTCTCATTTGGTCTGACATGCACTGAGAGCTGCGAAGTCTTATATAGACAGGTGTATGCCTTTACAAAATCAAGTCCTATGAGTTTAATTAAACACAGCTGGACTCCAATGAAGGAGTAGAACCATCTCAAGGAGGATCACAAAGGGTCTGAATAATTATGACCATGAGATATTTAAGTTATTCCTTTTTAGTACATTTACACAAATATCTACTTTCTAATTTCTATTTTTTATCAGTCAAGATGGGGTGCAGAGTGTACATTAATGAGAAATAAATAAACTTTTTTGATTTTACCAAATGGCTGCAATGAAACAAATAGTGAAACATTTAAAGGGGTCTGAATACTTTCCGTACCCACTGTACATGAAAATAATGGGGCCCCATAGAAGAAGTTCTCATTGGGCCCCCCATAAAAAAATAAAGAATATTTGTCTGGGTCACATAGGTACACAACTCACAATTTTGCAGCCCTTACAAAGTAATTGTCCTCCTATTGAAGCCCCTAGATTCCTCTTTCATTCTTTCATTACTACCATACATTATGATTCCAACAAAGATGCCCCCCAAACACTTATGATCTCCCAACAGTGAATTCCCCCACAGGACCCTATATTATATGCACTCCCATAGTCATCCATATATTTTAATGCACCCCATAATCCTCCATGTATTATAATACACCCTCCATAGTCATCTATATATTACAATGCACCCCATAATCCTCCATATAGTATAATGCACCCCCATAGTCCTCCATATAGAATATTGCATGCCCAAAGTCCTCCATATATTATAATTAACAATCCATAACCCTGCATAGCAGTTCCCATAGTTCTCCAAATAGTATAATGCACCCACATAGTGCACCATATAGTATAATGCACCTCACAGCTCTCCATATACTATAAAGTACCCCACATACTATAAAGCACCCCCATTTACACATATACAATAGTCAGCACCCTCCATATACTATACAGCACCCCTATATTTAATAGTCAACACCTCCATATACGATAGTCAGCACTCACCATATATAATAGTCAGCACCCCATATACATACAGTCAGCACCCCCCATATACTATACAGCATCCCTATATATAAGTCAACACCTCCATATACAATAGTCAGCACCCACCATATACAATACGCAGCACCCCCATATACTATACAGCACCACCCATATATAATAGCCAGCACCCCCATATATAATAATCAGCACCCCCCATATTCTATACAGCACCCACCATACACAATACTGCACCCCATATACAATATAGTCAGCACCCCTCAAATACTATATAGTCAGCAACCACCATATACTATACAGTCAGCACCCCCATATACTATACAGCACCCCATATACTATACAGTCACCATCCTCATATACAATAGTCAGCACCCCCATACACTCTACAGCACCCCCATATATAATAGTCAGAATCCCCATATACAATACAATCAGCACTCCCCATATAATATAAAGCACCCCCTTATACAATACTGCACACCCCATACACAATACTGCACCCCCCCCATGCACAATACAGCACCCCAATAGTCCTCCTATATTAAAAAGGAATATTACATTGTCACTGATTAAAAATAATAAATGGATGCTCACCTCACTCTTCGATCCACTCTGCTTGGTTCTGCACAGCATCGCTCCCCGTCGTGCAGAGCTGCAGAGGGCAGAGGGTGGGGGATTTGAATGCAGACAGCGGCCGGCGAGCTGCACATATTAGGGGCGGCAGTCCCTATGTGGACTGCGCAGACTGCTGTGCTTCCTTCGTATTTAGCAGCAGTGAAGCCGCCTGAGGCAACCAACTCAACTCGCCTCATGGTATGTGCGCCTCTGCACATGGGGCAGGCTTTCTCATTCCTTATAGCACAGGGTCACCTTTCTTACCTTGATAAGTTTTTTAACTTTTTTACAAGTTTTATCTTTTGCTACTGTTGGATCCAAGGAATATCATCCTTATGGACTTTGTTACATTCATTACTTTTTTTGCATGTTGAGGCTCCTTTGATGGTGGTACCAGCCAAAGCTTTCGATGTTTGTTATTCTCATACTTTCACAGATGTAGACTAAAACTAAATGTATCTTTCTACATCTACATTTGCTCTGGTGTGCCTCTGCATCTAATGTGCTACTGTTCATCAATTGCTGTTCCTTATCTTGTGTACTTGGAGTGGTTCTTTTAGCGTGCTTTTAAGTGCTATTATTGTTTGAGTTTTGCTGACACTTTACTAAAGATGAAATTTGTGGTGATCATGCTTTCTGGCACATTTCCTTTTTCTTAATATCTTAATCTTTAGTGTGTTTTGTGCCTGCGAAGAGGGTGGTGTCCTCTATTGAGTAAAAATTGGCTGCTCTTTGGTGGATCTCACTGAATCTTAGTTGTGATGGTAAAACGGGTAAAGAGGCTTTTTAGAGGCCTTTTTGATAATTGGGTGCTCTGTGGTGGATCTTGGGTAAAATAGCCAAAATGGCTGCAAGTGTCAATTGGAAAAAGAGGATGTTTAGGGGCCTTCTTTAAAATTAGATGTTCTCTGTTGGATCTTGGCAATATTAGCTGTAGGGAGCCAACAGGGACAAGAAGCTGTTTTGGGGCCTTCTTTAAAATTGAGTGCTCTCTGTTGGATCTTGGGAAATCAAAACTGAGGGGGTCAAGAGAGAAAAGAGTCTTTTTATGGGCATTCTTTAAAACTGGGTGCTCTTTCATGGGGCTTGGGCAATATTAGCTGTAAGGGTTATCAGGGAAAAGAGGCTGTTTAGGGGGCCTTCTTTAAAATTAGATGTTCTCAATTGGATCTCGGGCAATCTTGGCTGTGAGTCAACAGAAAAAATAGGTGTCCCGTGCTTAGTTTGTGCTGACATTGCCAGATGCTGCTGTATGTGTTGTTTTCCTTAAAGGGCTGCATGAGGAATTATTGTGAAGGTCTTGCCTCCTGTGTTGTGCTCTAGAGCTGCACTCACTGTTATGTTTAGCTGCTAGTTGAGTGGTTGAAGTGTGACTCACAGGGAATCCCCTCCCCCTGGCTTTAAATAGCCTTCCTTCTCCTCTGTCAGATGCCGTTTATAGAGTTAGTTGGCTCTTGGTCATTGAGCTGAGAAGACATCTTGCTGCTGTTCTGAAGCCTCTCCTGGAGTTTTATTGCCATGGGAGAAGCTGTGATCCCCGACCCGTGGGTGGAGGTAGGGCCCTCAGCCTAGGGCTAATCAGGAGCTTAGGGTAAAGGGTGGCGGCTCGGAACTCATCACCATCAGAGGTACCTCCGAGATCAAGGCGAGCCAGGGAACCCAGCATCAGGGTCAGATTAGGCTTTCCTGACCTCCTTTGCCCATCACACCACCTTGTTACCTGATTCCCTCACCTTCCAAGCATGGCAGGATGGTGTTTAGGAGCTTTCTTTAAAATTGGGTGCTTTGTGATGGATCTTTGTTAATCTGGACTGTGAGGGTCAACAGACTGTTTAGGGGTATTCCTTACAGTATAATTGGCTGCTCTGTATAGTACTATTAATTACACAGTGCTTTAAAAACATGATCATAACTGTCTACATGCAGTCTAAATTGCCCATCAGTGTATTTCTTTTGTAGTGTGAAAGTAAACCAGAGCACCCAGAGGAAACCCAAACCAATATGGGAAGAACACAAAAACTCTTAGCATCTGTTGTCCTTGGTGGAATTTGAGCCCTGGACTCTAGCCATGCAAGGCTGCAGTGCTAAGTGTGGAGACCTGGGGTTCAGTGGATGCTCTCATCTGCTGGCCCAGGCGCCTTGAGAAAGACCACCTGGACCAGGGCTCATCCCCAAATTGAATGCCCAAGCTCCTTAACCGTGGGCAAAACACTACCCAGGCAACACATGGTGAGGGAATCACAATACTAAGGCTTTATTGGATCCCCAAACAGTCAACAGCATATAACACATAACCAGCAAAGCACAAAATGTAACAGCCAACAGAGTCTCACCCTTCCGCTGGCTCACCAAGGATTAGAATATAGCACAGCAAAGTCTGTAGCCAGGTGACTGGATCGTCCCAACCTGGGTTGTTTTCTTATGCAGTCTTTGTCATCACAGCCGAATCCGATAATTTGATGCTGAAGTCCTTGTGGTCTTATAATCCAGGTTCTGATCCCCTTGGTCGGCACCGAAATGCCTAGGCCTGGGGTTATGGCCGGCCAATCTGATCCGAAGATCCTAGATTAGCTGCGTCTATTCAATCCAGTGCACCTCTAGCCGGGACCGAAATCCCTAGACTGAGGGCACTAGATAGAATCTCCAAACTCATCCAGGTTAATCAACAGGTCTCCTTATATACCCTCAGCCCTCATTGCAGGATATTGGGGACTTCACGACTGGTGGAATAAAACTGCCTTCTCATTGGCTGAATCTCAAGCCTAAAACATTTCTACTAGTATTGCAGTCCTGTCAAGGGAGAGCCACATACTGATTGACATAGCACCTAGCAGGATACATTTAGTCTGCAATCCATGACATTAAACAATGGAGCATTTACATACAGTCAACAATCCACATCGTAATACAATGGCATACTAACAGGATTAAGTTTCTCTGACCTTACAGAGGAGAGGTAATTGCATTACATAAATCCACATCACCAAACATGTACAAGACTTGTATTTACAATGAGTTGCTTATCACAAGGTAGATAATTACATTACCCACTTTAAATACTAGCAGGCTCCTATAAATCTTGTGTAATACATGAGTGGCATATTACAAGTTTGCAAACCAAAATATTGTCTGGATAAATAAGAAATCCTTCTACGTTATATATTAAAGGGGTCCATTTCATCACACTAAGCACTGAGCCACTATTCCACCCTTCTTTAAAATTGGGTGCACACTCACATGTCATACACACTCCACAGTAGGGCCAGACAGCATTTTAAAGGGAACCTGTCAGGTCGTTTATGTTCCCCCCAGCTATGACCGTCTGTACCTGCAGCTTGTTAGTACTATTCTAACCATCCCTGTCTGAGCTAATAGTGTAATTTTAAAGGTGAAAAAAGCATTTAAGCAAAATGATGGGAGTGATGGTGCACCACGGTCCGCGCTGCTCAGGGTTCAGAAAAAACTCACCAAAGAGCCAGTCAACTTTCCATCCTCTTTATTCCTCCTACGCGTTTCAACGCCACACCCGGCGCCTTCCTCAGGAATATCCCTGAGGAAGGCGCCGGGTGTGGCGTTGAAACGCGTAGGAGGAATAAAGAGGATGGAAAGTTGACTGGCTCTTTGGTGAGTTTTTTCTGAACCCTGAGCAGCGCGGACCGTGGTACACCATCACTCCCATCATTTTCTTGAAACATACCACTATCCAGTGGTAGGTGGAGGTCCTGCAGCAGCTTGGAACATTGATTCCTGAAACGCCTTCAAACCAGTTGTGGGGATCACAACTGGACCAGGTGAGCGGCTCCACAGCACCACCACACTACAACTCAGTGTCACTAGTGATAGGGCACTATTGCGCCTCTGTCCCCCCCCCTTTTTATATTTTACAAAAAAGCATTTATACACTTACATTTTCTTGTGTAAATGAGTCAGTCAGACTACACCTTGGAGGATGTAGTCACTCTGGCAGGTTAACATTTCAGCCTAATGTCAGTACATGCTACGAGACCTGTGTGATGTCACAAACATGTGACTACAATAGGCAGAGCTAAGTCTTCATAGCCCATAATAATTTGGCTTGCTTAGCTCCGCCGACTATGGTCACATGATCGGGACATCACATAGGTAATTTCATATAGAGAAGTTGGAAATGAGTTAACTATTAACCTGCCAGTGTGACTACGTCCTCCAATGTATAGTCTCATTTAAATAAGAAAATGTAAATGTTTACATGCTTTTTTCACCTTTAACATTATTACACTATGAGCTCAGACAGGGATGATTAGAATAGTAGTAAAGGGAAAAATGGACATGCTTCCAGTGGAAAATTGCAGTTAAATTTATTCAATTATTCTTCCAGTTTCCATATACAGCACAGACAGAAACAGTCAACATGTGGATGACATGGCAGGAAGTGGTTGCCCAAGGCAACGCATTTCGGACTCGTCCTTTGTCAAGCCCAGAGGACTCAGTCTGAAATTCAACTGCAAATTTCCACTGGAAGCTGGTCCATTTTTCCCTTTACTTCTATGCACAGGACACCGGACCGTGCATGCCAGCAATTACGTGGTGAGTTGATTATCCTCTTTCTTCACATGATTAGAATAGTACTATGAAGCTGCAGGGACAGTGACAGCAGGGGGACAAAATGGCCTGACAGGTTCCCTTAATCTACATGGTATATGGAATAGTTTGTGTCCAAACATAAGTGAACGGCTGATGGGTCTCCCCCATATAGTTATGGTTAATGCGTTTTGTCTTGCTCCTAATCCACTCTTAATTTTGCCTCCATTACCAATAACAAACAATCACAACGGTTTTCTATTCCATTATTCTTAGCTGTCATATTTAGATGATACTGGATGCTTTGAACAATAATTTTTTCAAAATAAATGCTTCGGTTCCCCCGGGCATTCAGTCAACAGCACTGGGGAGGTGCACAAAGGCAAAAATGATGAGACTGTCAATAGCAAGGCTATCTCCAGGACTGCTAGCATGATCATAAATATAATGATATGTTTTTTAACTAGAAAAAAGAGACGGCAAATCTAGCTTCCAGGAGTATAAAACTTCAATCTCTCTTTCATCTTTAAAAGATTGATTAATATGATGCAATACACATGAGGAAATTAATTCAGCGAATATAAAGAGCCATGCCATGGGTCATATGATGCCACGAAAGTGGCATTAATTGACCTAGAATAACAATTGTATAATGGCTCAGCCAGCAATCATAGAAATGATGGGAGTGCTGGTGTATCACGGTCCGCGCTGCTCCAGGGCTAAATGAAACTCACCAAAGAGCCAGTCAAATTTTCATCCTTTTTATTCCTCCTTCTCCTACGCGTTTCAGCGCCACACCCGGCGCCTTCCTCAGAACATCCCTGAGGAAGGCGCCGGGTGTGGCGCTGAAACGCGTAGGAGAAGGAGGAGTAAAAAGGATGAAAATTTGACTGGCTCTTTGGTGAGTTTCATTTAGCCCTGGAGTAGCGCGGACCGTGATACACCAGCACTCCCATCATTTCTTTGATTCATACAACTATCCAGTGGTGGGTGGAGATCCTGCAGCAGCTTGGAACATTGTTTCCTGAACGCCTTCAAACCAGTTGTGGGGATCACAACTGGAACAGGTGAGCGGCTTCACAGCACCACCACGTCATATCAGTGTCACTAGTGATAGGGCACTATTGCGCCTCTTGTCCCCCTCCCTATTTTATATTTTTACAGCCAGCAATCATGGCACAGAGTCTGGAATAGGGCCTGACATAGCATTTGAAGGTTAGACATTGATCAGGAACAAGGGGATGTGGGACAGGTGTAGGCATCATGTTCAGAGAGCCCTGCTAAATTCAGAAAACACGCAACAAAGAGACTACAAGAAGAATTTCCCCAATTAAAAAAAGTAGTGCCAGACACCCCAAAAGTGGCATCAATTGACACAGAATAAAAATTGTATAATGGTGAAATCAATGCAGCACACTGAGAAATACACCCTTGCCTAGTCTGCGACTGGGGTGCAAAAGCTCTTGGAGATCCATTACTTGTTCATCTTAATGAAAGTTCGGCGGTCTACACTCTCAGGGAACATCTGGATGTGCTTATCCGTCAGGACACCACCAGCACCCCTGAAGACACACGTTCTAAGAGAACGCTGGTTACTGTGAATGACAAAACCCCCAAGGCATGAGTTGCGAACTCAGGCCACTCTTCAATTTTTAAAACCCAAAATGCAAAAGGGTGGGGCCCTGATGGCATAAATACTGAGCTTGAGAAACTGTACCACCCTCTTAAGTTGTTCACTCTATGTTAGACTTATACTCACTTCTGCTGGTGCACAGGCTGGTTTAAAAAAATTCATCAAACGACTCTCACAAATTGCTTCTAAACAGTTAAACCGCTGCTGCTAATGTTTCTGCGCTGAAGACTCAACGTTCCCCGGGTTGCAAGAGCAGATCTGTGATGCCTACTGCGTCCCTAATTGCTGTATTGAGGAAAACCAGTCCTAAGGTTATCTACTAATTTTTTTGATACTCCAACATGCGCGTTTCCCTGTCCAGGGTGGGAAGCATCTGGCTAACATTACTCTTTTACTATGGATCTAAAAGTGTGGCCACCCAGTAGCCAGAGCGAATTAAAATTCCTGACAATATATGCATCATGTTGCAGAAAGAAGGCACTCATGTGTATGATGCATCCATGATGCCCTAGTCCTTGTTATGTTGGTGGCAGGGTAACAATGGAGCTTCCTTCCTTTTACTTTAGCCAACTATTGATAACAGTAAGGGGATTCATCTCCTGACTATTCTTTGCCAATCACCTTTTCATCCTCTTCCTCCATTTCTTCCACAGTTCGGGCACCTTCACTAAGAATTTGTCTAATACCATGAGCCCCTGTTTGTTGCTCTATTCCACCATGCCTTGTCACCCGGCTGTGCGACGAGAGTCCGGATCTTAGAGATATTGGTATCCCAACGCATCCTCCTCTTCTTCCTTCTCTTCCTTTGGGACCAGCACCTCATCCCGCAGACTTTTCAAAGTTTGCTCCAGCATGTAGATGACTGGAATAGTGATGCAAATAATGTAATCATTTGCCCTAACCATCTTAGTATCCATTTCGAATCTGTGTCAAAGGGTGCAGAGATCCATGATCTTTGCCAACTCAAAAAGCATAATTTTTACCACCTTTGCTCGCTTTGACTCACTTTATGCATGATGACATACTGTGCCAGGGCTCGTTGCTGTTGCCATAGTCATTGAAAAATATGCAGAGTTGAATTCCACTGTGTTGGTACATCGCATATCAACCAGTTAACCGGTCGATGACCCAAGGGGTTTGAACAGCAACAGTGAGCATACAGCGATCATGTCTTCTGCAACAGTTCATCCAGGACTGGATTGTCAATGCAAACTATGAGAGAGGAGAGAAAGCACAATAGGGTCTTATCCCTATAACACTGTGGTTATAAAACATTTTTGTTGCTGCTCGCCTGGGATGGTTGTGTGACCCACAACCAGTATAAAGGTATACTTATGGCTGTTGCAGGATCCACACTCCATCCACATAGGGGTGTCAAAGAAGAACACAGGGAAAAAGGATAGTGCTTCCTGTAACCATGCTGCACATATGATGAAACTAGTAAAAAGGCCCGATGCAATTGCATCGGGAGCGCGGTGAAATGAATTGTGTGTATACAGGCGGGTCAGTGGGTAGCAGAGTATACAGGCGGCTGTGCGGGGAGCAGAGTATACAGGGGTCTGTGCGGGGAGCGGAGTATACAGGGGTCTGTGCGGGGAGCGGAGTATACAGGCGGCAGTGCGGGGAGCGGAGTATACAGGCGGCAGTGCGGGGAGCGGAGTATACAGGCGGGAGTGCGGGGAGCGGAGTATACAGGCGGCAGTGCGGGGAGGGGAGTATACAGGCGGCAGTGCGGGGAGCGGAGTATACAGGCGGCAGTGCGGGGAGCGGAGTATACAGGGGTGTGTGCGGGGAGGCGAGTATACAGGGGTGTGTGCGGGGAGCAGAGTATACAGGCGGCTGTGCGGGGAGCAGAGTATACAGGCGGCTGTGCGGGGAGCAGAGTATACAGGCGGCTGTGCGGGGAGCAGAGTATACAGGCGGCTGTGCGGGGAGCAGAGTATACAGGCGGCTGTGCGGGGAGCAGAGTATACAGGCGGCTGTGCGGGGAGCAGAGTATAGAGGGGGCTGTGCGGGGAGGAGATGATAGAGGGGGCTGTGCGGGGAGGAGATGATAGAGGGGGCTGTGCGGGGAGGAGATGATAGAGGGGGCTGTGCGGGGAGGAGGTGATAGAGGGGGCTGTGCGGGGAGGAGGTGATAGAGGGGGCTGTGCGGGGAGGAGGTGATAGAGGGGGCTGTGCGGGGAGGAGGTGATAGAGGCGGCTGTGCGGGGAGGAGGTGATAGAGGGGGCTGTGCGGGGAGGTGATAGAGGGGGCTGAGCGGGGCGGAGGTGATAGAGGGGGCTGTGTGGGGAGGAGGTGATAGAGGGGGCTGTGCGGGGAGGAGGTGATAAGAGGGGGCTGAGCGGGGAGGAGGTGATAGAGGGGGCTGTGCGGGGAGGAGGTGATAGAGGGGGCTGTGCGGGGAGGAGGTGATAGAGGGGGCTGAGCGGGGAGGAGGTGATAGAGGGGGCTGTGCGGGGAGGAGGTGATAGAGGGGGCTGTGCGGGGAGGAGGTGATAGAGGGGGCTGTGCGGGGAGGAGGTGATAGAGGCGGCTGTGCGGGGAGGAGGTGATAGAGGGGGCTGTGCGGGGAGGTGATAGAGGGGGCTGAGCGGGGCGGAGGTGATAGAGGGGGCTGTGTGGGGAGGAGGTGATAGAGGGGGCTGTGCGGGGAGGAGGTGATAAGAGGGGGCTGAGCGGGGAGGAGGTGATAGAGGGGGCTGTGCGGGGAGGAGGTGATAGAGGGGGCTGTGCGGGGAGGAGGTGATAGAGGGGGCTGAGCGGGGAGGGGGTGATAGAGGGGGCTGTGCGGGGAGGAGGTGATAGAGGGGGCTGAGCGGGGAGGAGGTGATAGAGGGGGCTGAGCGGGGAGGAGGTGATAGAGGGGGCTGTGCGGGGAGGAGGTGATAGAGGGGGCTGAGCGGGGAGGGAGGTGATAGAGGGGGCTGTGCGGGGAGGAGGTGATAGAGGGGGCTGAGCGGGGAGGAGGTGATAGAGGGGGCTGAGCGGGGAGGAGGTGATAGAGCAGGCTGGCGGGGAGGAGGTGATAGAGGGGGCTGAGCGGGGAGGAGGTGATAGAGGGGGCTGAGCGGGGAGGAGGTGATAGAGGGGGCTGAGCGGGGAGGAGGTGATAGAGGGGGCTGTGCGGGGAGGAGGTGATAGAGGGGGCTGAGCGGGGAGGAGGTGATAGAGGGGGCTGTGCGGGGAGGAGGTGATAGAGGGGGCTGAGCGGGGAGGAGGTGATAGAGGGGGCTGTGCGGGGAGGGAGTGATAGAGGGGGCTGAGCGGGGAGGAGGTGACAGAGGGGGCTGAGCGGGGAGGAGGTGATAGAGGGGAGGAGGTGATAGAGGGGGCTGTGCGGGGAGGAGGTGATAGAGGGGGCTGAGCGGGGAGGAGGTGATAGAGGGGGCTGTGCGGGGAGGAGGTGATAGAGGGGGCTGTGCGGGGAGGAGGTGATAGAGGGGGCTGAGCGGGGAGGGAGGTGATAGAGGGGGCTGTGCGGGGAGGAGGTGATAGAGGGGGCTGAGCGGGGAGGAGGATAGGTGGGGGGTGAGCGGGGAGGAGGTGATAGAGGGGAGGAGGTGATAGAGGGGCTGTGCGGGGAGGAGGTAATAGAGGGGGCTGAGCGGGGAGGAGGTGATAGAGGGGGCTGTGCGGGGAGGAGGTGATAGAGGGGGCTGAGCGGGGAGGAGGTGATAGAGGGGGCTGTGCGGGGAGGAGGTGATAGAGGGGGCTGAGCGGGGAGGAGGTGACAGAGGGGGCTGAGCGGGGGAGGAGGTGATAGAGGGGGCTGTGCGGGGAGGAGGTGATAGAGGGGGCTGAGCGGGGAGGAGGTGATAGAGGGGGCTGTGCGGGAGGAGGTGATAGAGGGGGCTGTGCGGGGAGGAGGTGATAGAGGGGGCTGAGCGGGGAGGAGGTGATAGAGGGGGCTGAGCGGGAGGGAGGTGATAGAGGGGGCTGAGCGGGGAGGAGGTGATAGAGGGGAGGAGGTGATAGAGGGGGCTGTGCGGGGAGGAGGTAATAGAGGGGGCTGAGCGGGGAGGAGGTGATAGAGGGGGCTGTGCGGGGAGGAGGTGATAGAGGGGGCTGAGCGGGGAGGAGGTGATAGAGGGGGCTGAGCGGGGAGGAGGTGATAGAGGGGAGGAGGTGATAGAGGGGGCTGTGCGGGGAGGAGGTAATAGAGGGGGCTGAGCGGGGAGGAGGTGATAGAGGGGGCTGTGCGGGGAGGAGGTGATAGAGGGGGCTGAGCGGGGAGGAGGTGATAGAGGCAGCTGGTGCAAGTTGAGGGGCGGGGGGAGGTGACAGCAGGCTGCAGGCCCGCCGGCTCTGCAGCGTACAATCACAGAGCTCCGGGCGAGCGGCGGCTGGTGGTAGTTGAGGGTGCCCTCCAGGGTGCAGGTCCGGGGCTTCTGTCTGTGCCCGCGTGTCCTGTGTCCCTGAGCAGCAGGGGTGCGGGTCCGGGGCTGCTCTGTCTCCCCGGGTCTTCCCCGGGTCTGCTGAGCGGATGTGCAGGGGTGCGGGTCCGGGGCTGCTCTGTCTCCCCGGGTCTTCCCGGGTCTGCTGAGCGGATGTGCAGGGGTGCGGGTCCGGGGCTGCTCTGTCTCCCCGGGTCTTCCCCGGGTCTGCTGCCGACGGAGGCAGGAGAGGTGGGGGGCAGCAGGAGAGCTGCGGGGGCAGCAGGCGGGTGGCGGGTGGGCAGCGGAGACTGCTCGTGATGACGCTACGCGTCATCACTCGCAGTCCCGCAAAGCATTCTGGGATTCGGCTACAGTGCCCGAATTCCAAACTGCGGATTATATAAATAGATAAGATGAAGTAACCATGGTTGTCAGGCAATGATGGCTTGAATTCTGGTTCATTTCAGAGCTAAATCCCAGCTCCTTCCTCAGGGAAACATTGTTGGTTCCCTGAGGAAGGAACTGGGATTTAGCTCTGAAACGCATTGGAATTAAAGCCATCCTTACCTGACAATTGTGGTTACTTCATCTTATTTCATCGTATATGCAGCACTGTTCCAGGAAGCACTGTCCATTCTCCCTAAGACTGGATAGTGACATAAGAATTGATTTACAACTAGGTTGAGGATGTGAGCCATGCATGGCATGTAATTAAGTTTACCCTAGTGTAGGGCTTCCAGCTAGTTTGCACAGCATTCCCTGGCTCCAGGTTCAGTTGAGACAGTCATTGGTCAGAATCAACCTTCATAGCTGTCCACAACTCTTCAGCTGTGTGATTGACATCTCCAAGACATTTTAATTTTCGAAAACTGTCTGATGGTGGTGAGCCTTGTCAACCCAGTACAGAGGTTGGGGGGATTCTCTCTGGACTGTTGAAACATTAAGTGACAGGTTGAGAACACACCTGTAGGCCCTAGAGGAGGTAGGGGCAGAAGCAGTGGATGAAGCAGTAAATATAGAGGTTTGTCTCGCAAGCATTGGGGATTTCAAGACTTGTGGATCAGACCATTCTCTGACTGGTCCTGCAGCCATCATAGTCACCCAGTGTCCAGTCAGCGAGATGAAACACCCCTTGCCATGCTTGCTTGTCCAGGTATCAGTGGTGAAATTTACCATCACACATAGTTTCTTAAGGAATTGGTGACATTGTCTGAGACATGCTGGTGTAGCAAAGGCACAGCTTTCTTAGAGAAGTAATGGCGACTGTGCAACTAGTACTGAGGGACTGCAATGGCCATTAGCTTTCTGAAAATTTCTGTATCCACCAAGCGGAAAGGCAGCACTTCCGTTGCCAACAAATTGGAGATGGTGACGTTCAAGCTCTTAGCTTTGGGATGTATAGGAGAAAATAATTCAGACTGTGGAGACAATAATTCAGGAGAAAATAATTCAGACTGTGGAGACAATAGGGCGCCTTGCTAGTGGCAGCCCATTGCAGCAGCTATTATTTTGTTTGTTACAGTTTTGCTACAGTATTTGTACCTTTCCTGATGTCTTTTTGGACCTCTAATTTCAAACTTGGATCTATGCAATGTTTTCATCTTGTGGATTGCGACGTTCCTGCACGCTGGTCTGCTGTGGGATGGAAAATGCAGCACACCCCACACTTTCTACTGCCGCTGGGCACACAGCATATGGTTTTCACCTGGATCCTCCACTACCACTCACAAGTCCCCTGCTGGCATGGCCACTTTGGGGTAAGCTATATGGTCCATCTCAGCTAATACTACCGATGGATGTATGCTGTTGCCCACAGCCGGTGTCAGTGATACAGCCATATGTGCTCGGCGGAGAGCACCGTATACAACATGCCACGGAGAGGCCTCGTGGGATGGATGGAATCACTGATTGGAGGGTTGTCCCTAGGTCTGTCGCTAAACGAGTAGTGTATTCAAGGAGTCGTCTTCTGGAACTGCGCAGGACAAAGTCTTCTCCAGCAGTTGCAATACCACATGTTCCACGGGAAATGAGGAGACCTTTCAGAGGTTGCAGAGCAGGCAAGAAGATCAAGTCCTGGAGGAGAAGGTTTAAACCTGCGGTCCCATCCATCATTGTGGGTAATGTACGATCGCTTGGTAACAAGTCAGATGAACTGCTGGCTCTGAGTAAGACCCAGAAGGAGTTCAGGGAATGCAGTCTCATGTGCTTTACAGAAACCTGGTTGCATGAGGACGTCCCAGATTCATGTGTATCGGTACCAGGGTTTCATATGGTTCGGGCTGACAGGGACAGAGTGAAGTGCGGTAAGAAGAAGGGCGGAGGGGTGATACTGTACATTAACAACAGATGGTGTAATCACGGGCATGTAACAGTAAAGGAGAGACATTGTTGCCCAAACATTGAACTATTAGCAGTGGGCCTCAGGCCTTACTATCTGCCTAGAGAATTCTCTCTTGTTATTGCAGTGGTGTCGTATATACCACCATCTGCAAATCCTGAGGCAGCTGGGGAATTACTGTCTGGGGTGATTGCCCGGCGTCAGACGAAACACCCTAACTCTCTAACTGTCATTTCTGGGGATTTTAATCGAGCCAAGATCTCATTACCAAAGTTCTATCAATATGTCAAATGTTCTACACGGGACAATTATATATTGGATCTCCTCTATGCCAGTGTTAAGGATGCTTACTCATCATCTGCATTGCCCCCCTGGGGAAATCTGACCACAACCTCATACTATTGTCTCCAGCCTATCAACCAGTTGTCTGCAAACAACCAGTGACAATTAAACAGATAAGGAAGTGGTCTCCAGCAGCAGAGAAGATGTTACAAGACTGCTTTGATTGTACAGACTGGGAGGTGTTATGTGCCAGGGAACATAATGATGATGTTAATGAGGTTACTGGGAGAGTTACTGATTACATCAACTTTTGTACTGACAATATTGTACCTATTCAGGAGATTCGGTGTTATGCAAACAACAAGCCTTGGATTACAAAAGAATTGAAACATCTACTAAACAGAAAGAAAAAAGCTTTTAACAGCAAAGACAAGGAGGAGATGAAAACTGTACAGAGAGACTTAAAGGGGAAAATTAAAATTGCCCGTGAAGCATTCAGAATTAAATTGGAAAATAAATTGTCACACAACAACTCCAGAGAAGTGTGGGCGGGAATGAAGCTATTGACTGGGTTTAAGGCAAGGTCAGATCAGGGGGATGGGGGGCTGATCATGGCTAATGAAATGAATGAGTTTTTCAACAGATTCAATGATAAATGTGCAATGTCAACAGGGGAGAAGGCTGGGGAGCGACAAGCAATATTAACTGGAGGGAGGAAGGTAGAGACTTTCTTGATCTCAGAAAATGATGTTAGGGAACAGTTTAGTAAGCTGGTCATTGGTAAAGCAGCAGGGCCTGATGGTATCTGTCCATGTGTCCTCAGAGTGTGTGCAAATCAGTTGTGCACTGTCTTCCAGCACCTGTTTAACTGAAGCTTACAATCACAGAGAGTACCAGTTCTATGGAAGACTTCTTGCCTCGTGCCGGTTCCCAAGACTACCTTCCCGAGCTCCCATAACGACTATAGACCGGTGGCCTTAACATCGCATGCGATGAAGCCCTTGGAGAGAATTGTACTTGCCTACTTGTGTCCGAGGGTGTCTGCTTTTACAGACCCCCTTCAGTTTGCGTATCGGCAGAGTCTGGGGGTGGACGATGCTGTAGCGTATCTGCTACAAACAGTACATTCCTTTTTGGACAATGATGGAACCACTGTGCGTGCCATGTTCTTCGATCTCTCCAGTGCATTCAATACCTTACAGCCACTATTATTACGTAAAAAGCTGGTTGAAATGGCGGTTGATGAGGGACTAGTGAATTGGATCATTGATTACCTGTCGGACAGGCCACAGTTCGTAAGGTTGGGGGCGGCCGTATCGGATAGTGTTCGGAGCAGTGTTGGAGCCCCTCAGGGAACGGTGCTGTCGCCATTCCTTTTTACGTTATACACAGCTGATTTTCAGTATAAATCAGACCTTTGTCACCTTCAGAAGTACTCTGATGACTCAGTGATAGTCGGAGGTATTGAGAGAGGCCGGGGGGAGGAGGAATACAGAAGGGTGGTCTCGGACTTTGTTGACTGGAGGCAAGCTAACCATTTAGAACCCAACGTAAAGAAAACCAGGGAGTTGGTGTTGAGTTATGGAAGGTGCAGGAAGGATTGCTTACCTATCACTATTGATGGTCAGGATGTGGAGATGGCGGAGAATTTCAAATATTTGGGGGTTCACCTGGACAGCAAGCTTGATTTGAGGTGCCATATGGAGAAGGTTTGCAAGAAAGGGATGAGTAGACTTTAGTTCCTAAGGAAATTAAGGTCGTTTAAATGTTCTACCAATCTATTGTGGCGAGTGCAATCTTTGCTGCAATAATATGCTGGGGTAGTAGTGTGCGCACAGCTGACGCTAATAAGCTGAATAAACTTATCAAGAAGGCTAGTACGGCGGTGGATCTACAACTTAGGACTTTCGAGGAGGTATTAGAGGATAGAATTAATAAGAAATGCAAGGCTATAATGAGCAACAATACACACCCGCTCTATGAACTGTTTGCGAAGCAGAAGAGCAGAAGAGCACATTCAGCAAGCGTCTAATCCAACTAATGTGTAAAAAGGAAAGATACAGAAAATCGTTTGTTCCGACAGCTGTGGGGATGTTTAACAAATGTATAAGTGTAAAGCGTCCCAAGACTATGTGAAGTTCTATGTGTATGGGGGGAATAGGTGAGGTACATGTACCAGTCTACCCGCATCTGCTGTCCATATAGACTTATTTTGTAAAGTGTGAAATGTTCTTGATCTTTGTTCTGCTGCTGTAATACTGTAATTTCCTCCGGGATCAATAAAGTTTATGTTATCTTATCTTATTATCTTAATCTTTTACGTGACCACAACTGTGGGACTGAGGGCTGGCTGCTGTGCCGAGATGTTATGGAAGGTTGACAAAGAAGTGGTATGCTCAGTGTATCCGATCAGTCAAAAACAGCAGACGTGCACTTTCATAACAGCTGTTGTGCTCTTACTCTTCCTGACTGTTGCGGGTACACAAGCGAACGTTCGCCAGACACCTGTGTGACAACACTTACCATGCTGATGGAAGAGGAAGTAGCAGCAGATGAGGTTTACATGGAGGACAAAGCCTACTAGGCCCCATATAAGCACTGCAACTTTGCCAGCATAATACATGTAGCTCGGCCATGTGCCAGTTCATGCATGTAGCAGTCAAATTTTTGTTTTTTTTCTCTACTAAATTTGTTTTACAAACTTGGCAAATAATATTTGTAGGGTCATCCTTTGCAGTCTCACAAAAAAAACAGACAAGGCAACCCTTGCCACCCCTCAGAACTTCAGACCCGTGACCGCTGCTGTCCAGAGCCAGAGTTCTGACTGAGGATGAAATGCTTGTCATGGTTGCAGACCTGAGTCTCTGTGCAGAAAGCCGCAAACTAACCTTGTCGTTTTCCTCCTCTTCCACCTGCTCTAATGACGTTCTCAGCTGGATGACTCTGGTATGATTCCAAGTGGAATCTCGAACCTCATCATCTTTCTCTCCATTGTCCCATTCTTTGCCCTGAGAGTCACCTTCCTCCTTTTCCTGCCCTGATAGGACGGTACAGTTTGAGTGTGCAGCAGGTATCCTAGTCTCATCATTAACATCACCTCCACCCCCAGGATTTAAGGTATGGTGATGGAGGTCTGGATTCCGCTCGGACCCTACTTCGTCGTTCCCTGCATCCAACTCCAAAACATGTTGGAACTCAATGGAGATGCTGTCCTTCTCATGACTCTATGAATGTTTTGAGCAGACTGCTGATGCCCATGGAATAAAATATGTGAAGAGCTCTGCACACTCACCAACCTGTGTCTTCCCACAATCATTTGGGTGATTGGCAGCCACCTCTGACGACAATACTGTGTGTGAGGGTGAGGTGGAGGAAGAGGAGAGGCCACTTCATGCAACGCTTGCCATCAACTGTAGCTCTTTCTGAGCCTCATCTACAATTCATTCCACTCTCCTGCTGCTGCCAAAGAAAGAGACTGAAGTAGCACATCCAGTAACAAAAGTTATCTCTAACCTTTAGATATGATGAGCCTGTGTTTGTTCAGTACAGCTTTCAGTAACATTAATAGTAGCACCTACCACATGAACACCTCGAACACCAAGCCTTTTTCCCCTTTACACCACGCCTATTTCCTTTTCACCACTACCTCGGGATTTCCCACTCATGTTTAATGCACACAGATTTGGTAATCACATATTTGAGTCTAAAAGAATGCATTTTAAGGGAACCATAAATATTTGGGAATCACTTGTTAGAGGTAAAAAAAAGTATTTTAGGGAAAACATAAAGATTTGATAATCACTTTTTTGAGGCCAAAGAAAGCCCTTTAAGGGAACCATAAAGATTTGGGAATCACTTGTTTAAGGCCAAAAAAAGATTTTTTTAGGGAAACAAAAGATTTTGCAATTATTTATTTTTTTAGGAGAAACACAAATGTTTGCCAGTCACTTGTTTGAGGCAAAAAATGCCTTTTAGGGGAAAAAAGTAAGATTTTGCAATCACGTGTTTTAAGCCAAAAAAAAAGCATTTTAGGGAACCACAAAGACTTGGGAATTACTTGTTTGAGGTTTAAAAAAAGCCTTTAAGGGGAAACAAAAACCGATTTGGCAATCACATATTTGAGGCCAAAAAAAGCCTTTTAAAGGAAACACAAAGATTTTTCAATCACTTGTTTGAGGAAAAAAAAATAATTGTAGGGGAAATACTAATGTGCCAATAACTTTTTTGATGCAAAAAAGGTGTCTTTGGCAATGCACACAGATTTGGTAATCAATTGTTTAACCTCTTAACGACTAATGACGAGTATACTCGTCATGAAAAGCTGTCAGTTCCCGCATCATGACGAGTATACTCGTCATGGCTTTGAACTGTCACTGCTTCTAAACGAACAGTGACAGTTCAATTCTAAAAGCTGTCAGTGACAGCTGAGGGTCAGGGGCAGAGGTGTGGGGACCCTTTTTAGGGGTCCCCACACTCAGAGCGATGTGATCGGTCAGTCAATCTGACCGACCGATCACATCAAGATCGCGCAGGAAAGTGCTGAATGTCAGCACTTCCCTGCATGATCTCTGCAGGAGCCGGGCTGTCAGCTGTGCCCGGCTCCTGCACACATTCCCTGCTTGTGCCCTCTGATGCTCATCACCCCCCCCCCTCATCCCCCTGACCCCCACTGTGTCTGCCCCCCCTGCTCATCCCCCTGTCCCCCGCTGTGCCTGCCCCCCGCTCATCCCCCTGTCCCCTGCTGTGTCTGCCCCCCGCTCATCCCCCTGTCCCCCAACTGTGTCTGCCCCCCCCGCTCATACCCCTGTCCCCCGCTGTGTCTGCCCCCCCCCCCGGCTCATCCCCCTGTCCCCCGCTGTGTCATCTGAAGCTCATTCCCCTGCTGTTTCTGGGCCCCCCCCCGCTATCCCCTTGTGCCTTGTCCCCTTCTTTTTCTGGGCCCCCCCCCCCGCTATCCCCCGTCCCCTGCTGATTCTGGGCCCCCCCCTGCTGTCCCTGGCCCCCCGCCACCGCCGGTACTCACCTCCTCCTGCCGCCGCCGCCTCCCGCTTGCGTCCTCCTGCCTGCGTCCTCCGGCTTCCTCTCACCGCCGCCCGACGTCTGGTAAGACCTCCCCCATCCCCCTGCATGGGGATCCCTGATCCCCCATCCCCCTGCAGGAGGATCCCTGATCCCCCTGCATGGGGATCCCTGATCTCCCATTCCCCTGCAGGAGGATCCCTGATCCCCCTGCATGGGGATCCCTGATCTCCCATCCCCCTGCAGGAGGATCCCTGATCCCCCTGCATGGGGATCCCTGATCCCCCATCCCCCTGCAGGAGGATCCCTGATCCCCCTGCATGGGGATCCCTGATCCCCCATCCCCCTGCAGGAGGATCCCTGATCCCCCTGCATGGGGATCCCTGATCTCCCATCCCCCTGCATGGGGATCCCTGATCCCCCATCCCCCTGCATGGGGATCCCTGATCCCCCTGCATGGGGATCCCTGATCCCCCATCCCCCTGCAGGAGGATCCCTGATCCCCCTGCATGGGGATCCCTGATCCCCCATCCCCCTGCAGGAGGATCCCTGATCCCCTTGCATGGGGATCCCTGATCTCCCATCCCCCTGCATGGGGATCCCTGATCCCCCATCCCCCTGCATGGGGATCCCTGATCCCCCATCCCCCTGCATGGGGATCCCTCATCCCCCTGCATGGGGATCCCGTCGGAAACGATCGAGCGTCGTGGGACCTTCGTTGTGGACTACATCGGATCTTTTTATAATAAAGATGGAGTCCGAAATTTGTTTGTGTTTTTTTTCTAATAAAAATATTTTTCTCTGTGTGTATTTATTGACTAATTATCAGAGATTCCTAATGGCGGGTCTAACATTGGCCCAATATTATGAATCTCGGGCTTAGTGCCAGCTGCCAATAAAAAGCTGGCATTAACCCCTTTATTACCCAGTTTGCCACCGGCACCAGGGCAACTGGAAGAGCATGGGTACAGCGCCAGAAAATGGCGCTTCAATGAATGCGCCATTTTCTGGGGCGGCTGCGGGCTGCAATTCACAGCATGGGGGGCCCAGAACGCTTGGGCCTCTCTATGCTGAGGATTCCAGCCCCCAGCTGCCTAGTTGTACCTGGCTGGGCCAAAAATATGGCGGAGCCCTACGTCATTTTTTTTTTCTAGAATTAGTTCTAGAAATAAAAAAAAATGGGCTTTGCTGTATTTTTGGTTGCAGCCAGGTACAACAAGGCAGCTGGGGGTTGCTGGCAGTCTGTAGCTGCCAAGTTGTACCTGGCTGGACCAAAAATATGGCGGAGCCCTACGCCATTTTTTTTTTCTAGAATTAGTTCTAGAAATAAAAAAAAATGTGCTTTGCTGTATTTTTGGTTGCAGCCAGGTACAACAAGGCAGCTGGGGGCTGCTGGCAGTCTGTAGCTGCCAAGTTGTACCTGGCTGGACCAAAAATATGGCGGAGCCCTACGCCATTTTTTTTTTCTAGAATTAGTTCTAGAAATAAAAAAAAATGTGCTTTGCTGTATTTTTGGTTGCAGCCAGGTACAACAAGGCAGCTGGGGGTTGCTGGCAGTCTGTAGCTGCCAAGTTGTACCTGGCTGGACCAAAAATATGGCGGAGCCCTACGCCATTTTTTTTTTTTTCTAGAATTAGTTCTAGAAATAAAAATGTGCTTTGCTGTATTTTTGGTTGCAGCCAGGTACAACGAGGCAGCTGGGGGTTGCTGGCAGTCTGTAGCTGCCAAGTTGTACCTGGCTGGACCAAAAATATGGCGGAGCCCTACGTCATTTTTTTTTTCTAGAATTAGTTCTAGAAATAAAAAAAAATGGGCTTCGCTGTATTTTTTGTAGCCAGCCATGTACAACTTGGTAGCTGGCTGACTGGAATCCTCAGCGTGGAGAGACCCAAATGTTGTGGGTCCCCCGCGCTGCAAATTTCAACCCACAGCCACCCAAGAAAATAGCGCATTCATTAGAGGCGGCATTTTCTGGTGCTGTACCCCAACTCTACCAGTTGCCCTTGTGCTGGTGGCACACGAGTTCTCCGTATGCGACATGGTGTCCGCTAACAATTTCAATAGAAAATTAGCTCAATTGTTAGCGGAAACCATGTCGGGTATGGAGAGACCCTAACTGTGTGCCTGAACATTGGAGCTCCCCCACAAGTGACCCCATTTTGGAAACTAGACCGCCGAAGGAACCTATCTAGATGCATAGTGAGCACTTTGAACCCCCAGATGCTTCACAAATTCATCCATAAAAATGAAAAAGCACTTTTTTTCTACAAAAAGTTTCTTTTTTCATTTTTACGGATCAATTTGTAAAGCACCTGGGGGTTCAAAGTGCTCACTATGCATCTAGATACGTTCCTTGGGTGGTCCAGTTTCCAAAATGGGGTCACTTGTGGGGGAGCTCCAATGTTTAGGCACATAGGGGCTCTTCATATCCTACAAGGTGTCCGCTAACAATTCCAATTGTTAGTGGACACCATGTTGCGTATGGAGAGCCCCTGTGTGTCTCCACATTGGAGCTCCCCCACAAGTGACCCCATTTTGGAAACTAGACCCCCTAAGGAACGTATCTAGATGCATAGTGAGCACTTTGAACCCCAAGATGCTTCACAAATTCATCCATGACAATGAAAAAGCACTTTTTTTTCCACAAAAAGTTTCTTTTTTTCATTTTTACGGATCAATTTGTAAAGCACCAGGGGGTTCAAAGTGCTCACTATGCATCTAGATACGTTCCTTGGGGGGTCTAGTTTCCAAAATGAGGTCACTTGTGGGGGAGCTGCAATGTAGAGACACACGGGGACCCTCCAAACGCGACATGGTGTCCGCTAACAATTTGAATGGAAAATGAGCTCAAATTGTTAGCGGACACCATGTCGCGTTTGGAGGGTCCCTGTGTGTCTCCACATTGGAGCTCCCCCACAAGTGACCCCATTTTGGAAACTAGACCCCCAAAGGAACATATCTAGGTACATAGTGAGCACTTTGAACCCCCAGATGCTTCACAAATTGATCCGTAATAATGAAAAAATAATTTTTTAGTGGAAAAAAAAAGTGCTTTTTCATTTTTACGGATGAATTTCTGAAGCATATGGGGGTTCAAAGTGCTCACTATGCATCTAGATACGTTCCTTGGGGGGTCTAGTTTCCAAAATGGGGTCACTTGTGGGGGAGTTGCAATGTGGAGACACACGGGGACCATCCAAACGCGACATGGTGTCCGCTAACAATTTGAATGGAAAATGAGCTCAAATTGTTAGCGGACACCATGTCGCGTTTGGAGGGTCCCTGTGTGTCTCCACATTGGAGCTCCCCCACAAGTGACCCCATTTTGGAAACTAGACCCCCAAAGGAACATATCTAGGTACATAGTGAGCACTTTGAACCCCCAGATGCTTCACAAATTGATCCGTAATAATGAAAAAATAATTTTTTAGTGGAAAAAAAAGTGCTTTTTCATTTTTACGGATGAATTTCTGAAGCATATGGGGGTTCAAAGTGCTCACTATGCATCTAGATACGTTCCTTGGGGGGGTCTAGTTTCCAAAATGGGGTCACTTGTGGGGGAGCTGCAATGTGGAGACACACGGGGACCATCCAAACGCGACATGGTGTCCGCTAACAATTTGAATGGAAAATGAGCTCAAATTGTTAGCGGACACCATGTCGCGTTTGGAGGGTCCCTGTGTGTCTCCACATTGGAGCTCCCCCACAAGTGACCCCATTTTGGAAACTAGACCCCCAAAGGAACATATCTAGGTACATAGTGAGCACTTTGAACCCCCAGATGCTTCACAAATTGATCCGTAATAATGAAAAAATAAGTGCTTTTTCATTTTTACGGATGAATTTCTAAAGCATATGGGGGTTCAAAGTGCTCACTATGCATCTAGATACGTTCCTTGGGGGGGTCTAGTTTCCAAAATTGGGTCACTTGTGGGGGAGCTGCAATGTGGAGACACACGGGGACCATCCAAACGCGACATGGTGTCCGCTAACAATTTGAGCTCATTTTCCATTCAAATTGTTAGCGGACACCATGTCGCGTATGGAGGGTCCCCGTGTGTCTCCACATTGGAGCTCCCCCACAATTGACCCTATTTTGGAAACTAGACCCCCTAAGGAAGGTATCTAGATGCATAGTGAGCACTTTGAACCCCCAGATGCTTCACAAATTCATCCATAAAAATTAAAAAACACTTTTTTTTCACAAGAAATTTCTTTTTGCCTACATTTTTTTAGTTTCACATGGGCAAAGGGATAAAATACATCCCAAAATTTGTTGGGCAATTTCTCCTGAGTACACCGATACCTTATATGTGGTCATAAACCACTGTTTGGGCGCACGGCAAGGCTCAGAAGTGAAGGAGCGCCATTTCACTTTTTGAACGGAAAATTGGCTCTAAAATTCAAATTGCGCTCCTTCCCTTCTCAGTCCTGCTGTGCGCCCAAACAGTGGTTTATGACCACATATGAGGTATCGGTGTACTCAGGAGAAATTGCCCAACAAATTTTAGGATGCATTTTATCCTGTGTGAAAATGAAAAAATTGAGGCTAAAAGAACATTTTTGTTACAAAAATTAAAATGTCCATTTTTTCCTTCAACTTTATTTTAGTTCCTGTGAAGCACCTGAAGGGTTAATAATCTTCTTGAATATAGTTTTGAGTAGCTTGAGGGGTGCAGTTTTTGGAATGGTGTCACTTTTGGGCGTTTTCTGTCATGTACACCCCTCAAAGGGACTTCAAATGTGATGTGGTCACTAAAAAAATGGTTTTGTAAATTTTGCTGGAAAAATGAATAATTGCTGATGAACTTTGAACCCTTATAACGTCCTACCAAATTTTTTTTTTTTCTTCCAAAATTGTGCTGATGTGAAGTAGACATGTGGGAAATGTTATTTATTAACTATTTTGTGTCACATAACGCTCTGGTTTAGCAGAATAAAAATAAAAAATTTGAAAATTGCAAAATTTTCAAAATTTTTGCCAAATTTTTTATTTTTTCACAAATAAACGCAAAAATTATCGACCTAAATTTAATACTAACATGAAGCCCAATATGTCACGAAAAAACAATCTCATAATCGCTAGGATCCGTTGAAGCGTTCCCGAGTTATAACCTCATAAAGGGACACTGGTCAGAATTGCAAAAAATGGTCTGGTCATTAAGCTGCAAAGTGACTCGGTCCTTAAGGGGTTAAGCAAAAAATTCCTATGTCTGGATGGACCCTCTCTCCCTCCTATTCTATCTAAAAAGAGATTGAGTAAGAGCTATCTTGCTGTATAGCAGGGATGGAGCAGCAGCAGCACTGTCCGTAGTAGTAACACTCTCAAAATGGAAACAACGACAAATGGCCGCTTCTTATATCCCAAGGGACATGTGACTTAGGCAGCTAATGACACAAGCCCTTGCTTATGCAAGTTGTGGATGGTTTATGAGCCTTGATTGGTTACTGGCCTGGAACATCTACACAGCATAGGGAGAAAAAATGGAGTCCAACACTCCTCTGACCTTTCCCCACCCCCTCCTCCTCTCATCAAACACGTCCCACCTGCTATCCTAGACAGTTATTAGGTAGAAGAAAAGGATCACTTCACTGCAAATGCAGTAGTGCTTTTTTAAAAAAAATACAATCAGTTAATGAAAAAAGCTGAGTTCGTAGATTTTCAATGAAAATGTTCTTGTACTCGATCATGAATCTAAATTATTCGTGTTCATGCTGATTTTAAAATTGGTGAACATATTCGGGAAAGTTGGCTCATCACTAATCAGAATGGCAGTAAATGAACGCCAGAGTCTTCATCACACGGTGAGCACACCTATTTTTTATTTTTACATGCTTTTTAACTTCAACTACTATAGTTTTCACAACAGGATCAGAAAATTAGGCTCTTTAGGGGGAACTGGGAAAACAGTCTTTTGTAGGGGGCTTTTATTAGCATTCTTGCTCTATGGGGAAACTCTGAAATCCATCTCTGTGGGGTGACTGTTAAAATGTTTGGTTTCCTCATTCACTTGAAATGTCAATCAGGATTGATATGGTAACAGTACCCCTACAAGTAATTTCCCTATACACATTTGTTTGCAGGGCCCTGCTTTTCTCCCCATTTTGCTTCCATTTTCAGCCACCTAGCCCTTATTATGACTATTTTACAACCATTTATCAGCACTAAAATTTGAGTCTCCATCGACTTGCATGGGGTTCGTTGCCCAAAGTCAAGTTCAGGTTAATGTCGAACCAAATGTGTTTTTAGACCAGTCAAACCTGTCAAACTCAAATATCTATGGGTCCACTCATCACTAATTCTCGTTTAGAAAAACAGGCTGCACATCAGTTTGAGCAGCATCTTTTTACCGCAGCACTCATGGTATATACCGTATTAAATCAAAAATGCAAAGTGATCAGAAATGAGAGCAGCTGCTTCTTACCCCACCATCTTACGTCTCCAGTATTAGATTAGATTAACAAGGTAGACAGAAATGAGGGTGGTCTTTTCTAACCGCAGTGCTTACCTATGGTATTTCCAATCTAAGATCAGAAAGATAGGGTGGACAGCAGTATGAGTAGTCTCTTTTTCCCTCAGCACCCCTGGTATCTCCAGTATTAGATCATATTCACAGGTTGGATAGCAGTGTGGGCAGCCTCTCCTTACCTCAATACCTTTAGGGTATCGTCACACGAGGTGACATCGACGGTGATTTCGTAGGCGATGCAGGGGCGTGGCCTATTGGCGGCGTCATCACCGCCGAGTCGCCCCATGTAAAGAGGGTATTTGGTGCCGAAAAATCATCTGTGAGTGGTCGCCTGGTTTTGCAGCACTGCTCTGAAACCAGGCGATCACTCTGGGGTGATGTGTACACATCGCCCCATGTAACATGGCGATCGCCGATGTTACAAGTGATGGGAGCCATAAATTCCCATGTTACAGGATTGCCGCTGGGGTTTGTGGACACCCCAGCGGCGATGGCGCCTGTAACATAGCCGGTGCGTGGCCGGAGGTATCGCCGCGTCTAAACACGCGATGGCGATGCTGACAGGGCACCAAAAACGTGCCCGCTCCCGTGCGTGATATCTCCGGCGATGTCACCTCGTGTGACGGTAGCCTTAGTATCTCCAGTATTATTATTATTATTATTATTATTAATTATTTATATAACACCATTAATTCCATGGTGCTGTACGTGAGAAGGGGTTACATACAAAATTATAGATATAGTTTACAGTAAAGAAATTAACAATGACAGACTGGTACAGAGGGGAGAGGACCCTGCCCTTGCAGGCTTACATTCTACAGGATAGTGAGGATAACACAGTAAGTCAGGGGTGCAGCAGATCTGGCGGTGGGGGCAGCAGCTTCAGTGGTGGTGGGGCGGCGGCTCGGTCATTGCAGGCTGTAAGCTTTCCTGAAGAGATGGGTTTTCAGGTTCCGTCTTAAGGATTCGAGTGTCGTGGATAATCAGATTTGTTGGGGCGCACAATTCCAGTGGATGGGTGATATTCGGGAGAAATCTTGGAGGCGGTTGTGTGAGGAACGGATAAATGAGGAGGAGAGGAGGAGGTCTTGGGAGGATCGAAGAATTCATGAGGGAAGATAGTGGGAAATTAGTTCAGAGATATAGGGAGGAGACAGTTTATGGATGGCTTTGTAGGTCATTGTTAGTAACTTGAACTGGATTTGTTGGGGAATTGGGAGCCAGTGGAGAGATTTGCAGAGAGGAGATACAAGGGAATAGCAAGGAGAGAGGTGGATTAGTTGAGCAGCAGAGTTGAGGAAAGACTGAAGAGGTGGAAGAGTGTTAGCAGGAAGGCCACAGAGGAGAATGTTGCAGTAGTCAAGAAGGGAGATGATGAGGGTATGTGCAAGAATTTTAGTACATTGAGGGCTGAGGAAAGGAATTCTGGAAATATTCTTGAGCTGGAGGCGACAGGAGGTGGCAAGAGTTTGGATGTGTGGTTTGAAGTACAGGGCAGAGTCAAGAGTTACACCAAGGCAGCGAATTTGAAGTGAGGGAGAGAGCATGATGCCCTTTACCATAATAGATAGATCAGGTGGTGAAGCTGAAAGATGGGATGGAGGAAAGATGATGAGTTCGGTTTTGTCTACTTTGAGTTTTAGGTAGCAAGAGGAGAAGAAGGAGGATATGGCTGACAGACACTCCGTGATTCTAGACAGCAGAGAGGTGGCATCTGGGCCAGAGAGGTAGATTTGAGTGTCATCAGTGTACAGGTGGTACTGGAAGCCATGGGACTGTATGAGCTGTCCTAGGCCAAGGGTATAGATGGAGTAAAGTAGGGGCTCCAGGACAGAGCCTTGTGGGACTCCAACAGAGAAAGGGCGGGATGAGGAGATAGTGTGCTGTTGGAAAGGTATGAGGCAACCCTGGACAGGGCAAGTTCTTTGATGCCAAGGGAAGAATCTGAAGTAGGAGGGAGTGGTCGACTGTGTCAAAGGCAGAGGGCAGGTCTAGAAGGAGGAGGATGGAGAATTGTCTGTTAGCTTTGGCTGTGAGTAAGTTGTTGGTAATTTTGGTTAGGGCAGTTTCGGTGGAGTAGTGGGGCAGGAAACCAGATTGTAGATTGTCAAGGAGAGAGTTAGATAAGAGGTGGGAGGAAAGTTGAGCATGGACGTATTGCTCAAGGAGTTGGGAAGCAAACAGGAGCAGCAATATGGGGCAGTAGCTCATCCTAACAGTCGGGTCAAGGTTTGGCTTTTTGAGGATGGGCGTGATGGTGGCATGTTTGAAAGCTGAGGGGAAGGTCCTGGAAGATAGTGATAGATAAGAAAGACATGGTGGATAGCAGTGTGCACAGCAGCTTCTTGCCTTAGGATACATTGTGTCTCCAGTAGAAGATCAAAAAGCAACAAGACACAATGAATAACAGTGTGAGCAAGCTTTTCTGACCTCAGCAATCCTGTTATGTCCAGTATTAGATCAGAAAGACTGGGTAGCAGTGTGATCAGTATCCTCTTGCATCAACATGCATTGTTTTTTAAGTAGAAGATCAAAAAGCAAAAAGACACAATGAATAGCAGTAGGACCAGCATCTGCTTACCTCAGAACTTCTTGTGTCACTAGTATTATATCAAAATATTCACTTGGAGCAATGCACGTCTTGCTACATGTGAAGGGGTGATGAATCTTCCAACTACACGTGTTCACAGGCACAGCCTTAATGTACTATTTAATTTTGTTGGTATAACAAGCTAAGTAGGATTGTTAACTAAAAGTGTTTAAGAAATTATTTGTAGTGACGACTCCTTTAGTTATTATTTTTTTCAACTACTGGAGAACCCCATTGAAGTTATGAATAGTCATTTTATTTTCTCAGTATTTTACTTTGTAATTCATATGAGAGCTCCAGAATATTTAACAGCTACCTGTAGTATTACAAAGTTTACTAGCTTGCCTTAAGATACCTAAGGCTAGACAATCAGTTAAGATAGCCAAAAAGTGTAGAGAATTTTAGCAAATTAAAGATATGTGAAATCAAATAACCATTATATACTTTCTAAATACAAAAGGTTGCAGACTGAATTTCAAAGTATTAGATGAAATATTTTTTGCTATGTCTAATGAGGTAAACATTAACAAAAAACAGTCATATCACTTTTTTTCCATCAGTGTATTCAGTTTTACATTTACTATACAAAATTCACCACCCACTTCTTTGCAAGTAGAATAATAGCTTGGGGTATTCTGCTTAATCATGAAAATTTGACACCTAAAAGCACATAATAAAAACCACAAGACCTGCTATTTTAAGCTATTTTAAGCAACCAAATATTGTTAATGTCAAGTAAGTTGACAGTGAATGCAGCTATCAGTGATATTAATGGGAAATAGATTATATGGAGCACTGACAAATTATTCTTGGTTTTATGGTATAGCAGTAAAGATTGTAAGGCTACCTCCCTGCCTAGATGACTCTAATGGTGCCGTTACACGCTAGGATATCGTTAACGATATCCTTAGAACGATCACGTGACAGTGATCGTTCCGACATCGTTAGTACGTTGACACACAAGGATATAGTTAACGATATCCCATTCAGCAACGCACCAGTTAGATAGGAGAGCAATGACTGAATGATGTTTTAAAGCGGCAGGAATAGGAGATTTTTGAACGAGATCGTTCAAAATGGTGTCACACTGAACGATGTAGCTTCTTCAAGCAGCGTTAATTGAATGACGAACGATGGATTTGAGGTCAGGATCTCATTTTTTTGATGAACGTTCCAACGATTATCCATCCTACATCGTTCTTTTACACGCAAGGACGCACAAACGACATCGTTAGAACATTCACAAATCCGTGACGTTTCAACGATATCATTAACGATATCCTAGCGTGTGAAGTGATATAGAATCAATGCACTCGCACAGTTTCTTAGTTGCTTAAAGTGGATTTATTTCAATCAAGGTGAAGATGGTGACTTCGCAGGTTTTAACGTTTCGGACTACTACAGGCCTTGATCACAACGTCACTAAAGATAAAACAAAAAACATTTTACAATGATGTTTTGTGAAGTATATACAAGTGTAAAAAGGAAAAACCAATATATACAGATATGTACAAAATATACATTAAGAACCAGTGTCAACTCTCACTTATAGTAATGTGCAATTAGGAAACTTGTTAATTCTGTAAGATGGAGCCAGGAGGCAGAACATAGAAGTGGAAGAGTCATGGAAGATATGGCAGGATAGAGGAATAGACTGGGTTAACCTATCACCTGCTGTCGCTGTTTATAAAGGACTTATCCAAGGTTGTTAAGCTGATATGTGGAGTATAGGTATAGCAGCTTGACCTATAGTGAAAGGAAAATATGAATACCCCAATGTCAGAATATCATATAATGTTGCTATTTATGATATATATACCTGGATCACAGCTGTATAGGATCAAGGGGTACTTTAGCCAGCCTGGACTGTGTACAATGGGTATATGGTTCCAGGAATTTTGGTATCCAGTGGGGGGTCACTGGTTATATCTGAAATAAAGTAGCTGTAGAAATATACCAGGGTCTGATGGTACTTTTACACGCCGCTACAGAAGGTTGGAAACAACCGGGTGTCTCACGTGCACGAGCACGTTCCAACGGTTCCTAATGGTACCCGATACTGCCTTTACACGCCGCTACAAGGTGCTCTACAGAAGGTTTAATCTATCCCTGGAGACACCGCTGGGTGCCACAAGTTACCTTCTGTAGAGCACCGTCCCTCATTTACACGTCGCTACAGAAGGTAATATGGGAGGACCTGGTGCAGCAGGGACAACACATAGGCGTGCCAGAGTTGTGGATTACGAGACGCTCGTACGATGATTGGACAATGCAATAATATCATGATTGGCCAGCCAGTGCAGGAAGGCTGGCTAATACATGAAGCTATTACAATTGTGTAGTGTGACTGGTCAGCTCCTTAAATATGCCGCCCTATGCAGCGACAACCAATCGTAATGCAGGAGCTTCCACCAATGATTGCTGATGGGGTGCGGTATCACGGAGGCTCTGTTACGCCCCAGGGATGTAACTAGGTGTTGAAAAAACCTTCCTGTTCCTCCTTTAGACGCCGCTACCATCGGGTTGAAACCAACCTGTTTTAGAGCACTGCTCTGAAACAGGTGTCGACAGTGACGGGTGGCAACAACCGAGTTTACACGCCGCTACCTCGGGTATTTTTGATGGTGCAAGATACATTTGTCTCCGACATCCAGTTGTTTCCAACCCTCTGTAGCGGCGTGTAAAGGTTCTATTACTGATATATGGTAAATGCATGAATTGGTAGGTAATTACCTATTAGTCCACAGGTTGTAACCTTGGAGTTACCCTTTATAAGGTGCTTGATTGTCCTCTTAGGTATTGTGGGTGAGATAATAGTGTCACTAAAAGAATAAGAACATGGAGAAAAAATGAGGAGTAATACTTAGCTTAGGAAGTGTTATCAGGGGCTCAAGGAGTATCCTTTACTGGAGAGGTCCTTTGGTACCAGCACCGTCCATGCCTAGGCATTGAATGACACTTAGCTCCTGTATCTGTGAAGTTTTATCTGCGCCAAGCCGGTCATGTGACCGGAAATGACGCGCGGTCGGGCAGACATGCGCAGTAGCGCATGCACCCGGACCGGAACTGACATAGCGCTATGTTGTTGTGAGCGTTGTCACGGTGATAGTCCATGGTTAAACGCTTGAATCTATATTGATTTAAATTTATTTAGTAGCGGTATGCCTCATAATGAGATGGTTGTTATGCTAACCCACTTTTAAGTGAAAATTGGTGAAACTTAGTAAAACTGGGAAAGATGAAGTAATGCGTTGGTCCTGAGTGAGGATTGGCATCGAGATAGTGACAGAATGTGTGTGATATCAGAGAATTTACATGTAGAGAGGAATACAAGCACTCATGTTGTTTGTATGTATAATAACACAAAGTCATGGTAAAATGCATCATGTATGTCTCAATACAAACAAACTAGTATGAAATAGAAAAAATCTTTCACATTACAGGTCACAGGTTTTTATGTATATAGGAATCCAAACCAACCAATCAAACTTCAGGGAAAAAGAAAAATTAAGGAAAAAGGAAACTTATAAAAACGAGGGAAAGGGGGCACTATTATATCTTACCCAGCAGATTGGTTAGATAGAAGACAATATGTGATTGTGTTGGGATCTAAAGGAAAAAACGGATCTAGGTTAGGCAATCAATTTCTCTAGTCAAACCCTTAGGTGCTAGGGTGTCCAGAGTATAAATCCAGTAACTTTCACGTTTTTAAGTAATTTAATGTGATTACCACCCCGTCATGGTCTGGGGACTTGTTCTATTATTTGGAACCGAAGCTGTGCCTCATTGTGATTTGCTTCCTTAAAATGGTAAGGAAGCGGTACCATGTTTTCCCGCAACGTATGGTTGATTTGTGGCTTGCAATTCTATTCCTAATTGTCTGTGTAGTTTCCCCTATGTATAAGAGTCCACAGGGGCATTTAAACAGATAGACCACATAGCTTGTTCCACAATTATAGAAGACCCTGACACGATATGACTTGCCAGTGCAGGGATGAACTACCTCTGTGCCCTTGATGACATTTGAGCAACACTAACAGCCTAAGCAAGGAAAAGTGCCAGTCCTATGGTCACCTGTCATTGTTCTGGTCAGTGTTTTTTTGTTAGACCCTACGTCAGCTCTAATGAGTTGGTCCTTAATGTTGGGTGGTCTTCTGCTACACATAAGAGGTGCATTATGGAAAGCCGTGATCTTAGGAGGTGTTTTGCCTAGTAATGACCAGTTTTTCCTGACCAGGTTGTATACTTTTGGCATGATTGGGTGGAATGTGTGCACAAAGGGTATTCTGTCTTGTGCTTTAGGTTCTTCCATCCGATTCTCAACGTTGGTAATGGCGCTGTTAAGTTCTTTTTCCAATAAATCTGGGGGGTAATTTCTGGCCATAAATTTGTTGGACATTTCAGTTAATCTGGTGACTCTGGTAATTTCATTAGATACAATGCTGCTTACCCTTTTGAATTGTGAATGGGGGAGACTGTTTTTCGTCGGTTTTGGGTTGCAACTATTGTATAGAAGGAGACCATTTTTGTCCGTAGGCTTGGTATAAAGATCTGTTGTTAGGTGGCCATGTATATCTTTAAGTACTAGGGTATCGAGAAACAAGATCTGACTGACGTGTGAATTGAGTGTAAAACTTAATTCAGGTCTTACTGAATTTATAGCATCAAGGAATGTAGATAAAGATTCCTCAGTGCCTTTCCATATGCAGAATACATCGTCGATGTATCTGTACCAGGTTGTTGCGTGTGTCTTGAACAGGTCATTTGGATAGATGTATGTCTGTTCGAATCGATCATATATAAGTTTGCGCAAGCAGGGGCTACATTCGAGCCCATTGCTGTACCGCACGACTGTATATAAAATTGGTCCTCAAAGAGAAAATCATTTTCTCTGAGGACCAGATCCAAAAAATCAAAACAAAGGTCCCTAATGTTGGCATCGATGTTGGCTTGAGATAATGTATACTCTACCGCTTCAATCCCTTTATCATGGGTGACGGAAGTATAAAGACTGTTGACGTCAAATGTACAAAGGAGACTATCCGGCAAAACTGAATTTATGTTTTTAAGCTTGGTAAGGAAATCCCCTGTGTCTAGAATAAAGGATTTGGTCGATTTAGTGTAGTGTGTCAGATTTTTTTCCAAAAAGATTGATAGTGGGCTGAGAATGGAGTCTGTACCCGCCACGATAGGGCGTCCCGGTGGATTTTGTAGATTTTTTATGGATTTTTTGGTAAAATATATAGTACAGGTGTTACAGGGTTATCGTTAATAAGGAAAGATTTAGTTTTGGAGTCAATCGTATTGTTTTGATAGTATTTATTGACTAATCTGTGTATTTTGGTGCGTATATTGAAAATTGGATCATTCCCGACTTTTTGGTATGTTGTCTCATCCGAAAGTTGTTTGTGAATCTCGGTGACATATTGGGCCTTATTCATGACAACGATCGCTCCTCCCTTGTCCGCCGGCTTTATAGTGATATTTTTGTTCTCTTTTAAAGAGGTGATAGCTTGATTTTCAAGAGGAGTCAAATTAGTGCGGATAGGGAGGAGACCAATCTGTCGCTCACGAACAATGTCCTTAACGTCCCTTTTCAGTATGTTAATGTAAGTTTCTACAGCATGGTCTGATTTCGGTGGGTTGAAGTTGCTGGGGTTTCTCAAGCCTAGTGATGTAATGGTCATCCTAGTGGATGATGTGTGGTCTTGGGCTGTGCCTAACGTATTTGTTGTAGTCGGTATCTGCTGTCCAAAATGTGTTTTTAGTCTGATTGAACGATAGAAACGTTCTAAATCGCACTCGAGTTGGAAGGAATTCCACCTAGGGGTGGGGCAAAAAGACAAACCCTTATTGAGAACAGACAACTTAACAGGGTATAGAGAGTAATCAGATATATTGACAACTAGGTTTGGATTCCTACCTGTGACCTCAATATTATTTGTCGGTCTGGATCTCGTCCGCTTGGACCTCCTAACGGCCTTCCATCTTGGCTTAAAAAAGGGGTCTAGGGCGGGGCATTGGAGAGCCCCCAGTGTTGCTTCCTGATCCCACTGAGGATCCTCCTGCTGGTGTGGATCCACCTGGTGGTGGTTGTCCTCCCGTTGGTTTTTTGAGTTTTGGCCACGGTCGTCTTGGCGGTGGTTCGTCCCATCTATAGACTTTGTTGTTAAGATAATCCTCTGTGTCCCTCTGGAATTTGTTTCTTTTTCTTTCTTGTAAAGTTTTCGTATGGGTTGCAAGTGTCGATTCAACTTTGCTTTTGAGGTTGGCAAATTCTGTGTTGCTTAGAGTTGAGGCAAGTTGAGTCTCAATTGCCGCAACTTTGAGTTCTGATTCTTTTATCGCGTCTTGTAGATGTTCAATGGTGAGGAGTATTAGATCCAGTGAGCATTTATTCAAAATTTTTTGGAACGTAGCACAGTATTTTTCGTTGTTGGAAAATAAGGTGAGTCGTAAGTTGCACCTCAAGTCTCTAGGGATTTTGCTTTGACAATAATATTCCCCCAGAGTGGCACAATGTTAGTTAATCAAATGAAATTAATTTCTTCCATTCCTTCTCCCAATCCTTAGTTTTGATATCCCGGGCAGGAACTCTTAGAAAATTGGTATCAGTCCTAATGCGGGCTAATATTGAAGTACTAGCAGACTCATCATATCCGAAGGTTTCAGACATCGGTTCAAGTGGTGGTGAAGTCAAAGTAATCAATAGTTAGTTCATATAACGACTAGCACTCACTTGTGTGGTATTTTGGCGGTGCTATTGGAAAGTATCAGATGACCCTAAATGTAGAGTAATATAGAATCAATTCACTCGCACAGTTTCTTAGTTGCTCCCTTTATCATGGGTGATGGGAGTATAAAGACTGTTGACGTCAAATGTACAAAGGAGACTATGCGGGGAGATTGAATTTATGTTTTTAAGCTTGGTAAGGAAATCCCCTGTGTCTAGAATAAAGGATTTAGTCGATTTAGTGTAGGGTGTCAGAATTTTTTCCAAAAAGATTGATAGTGGGCTGAGAATGGAGTCTGTACCCGCGACGATAGGGCGTCTAGGTGGATTTTGTAGATTTTTTTTGATTTTAGGTAAAATATGTAAGGAAAAAGATCCAGCGGAGAATTTCTGGAATGCTTATTTATTCGCTAGACAAAACCTCCATAAAACAGCGGGGTGTGCATCAAGCCTTCGACTTACACAGTCTTAATCATGGCATCTTAGGTAAAATATGTAGTACAGGTGTTAGAGGGTTATCGTTATTCTGACATTGGGGTATTCATATTTTCATTTCACTATAGGTCAAGCTGCTATACCTATACTCCACATATCAGCTTAACATCCTTGGATAAGTACTTTATAAACAGCGACAGCAGGTAATAGGTTAACCCAGTTTATTCCTCTATCCTTCCCTATTTCCATGACTTTTCCACTTCTATGTTCTGCCTCCTGGCTCCATCTTACAGAATTAACAAGTTTCCGAATTGCATATTACTATAAGTGAGAGTTGACACTGGTTCTTAATGTATATTTTGTACATATCTGTATATATTGGTTTTTCCTTTTTACACTTGTATATACTTCACAAAACATCATTGTAAAAAGTTTTTTTGTTTTATCTTTAGTGGCATTGTGATCAAGGCCTGTAGTAGGCCGAAACGTTAAAACCTGCTAAGTCACCATCTTCACCTTGATTGAAATAAATCCACTTTAAGCAACTAAGAAACTGTGCGAGTGCGTTGATTCTATATTACTCTACATTTAGGGTCATCTGATCCTTTCCAATAACACCGCCAAAATACCACACAAGTGAGTGCTGGTCATTATACGAACTGATCCTAGCATGTGAAGTGGCCTTTATCCAAACCTATCCCTCCTCCAACAGCTTTGCTTACAGTGAGTGCAGCTAACAGTGTTATTAATAGGGAATAGAATAGATGTAGATGTAATTTTTGGTTTTAGGATGCAGCAGCAAGGACTTTAAGGCTATAAACCAGGGGTGGGGAAACTCCAGGTTTCGAGGGCCACCAACAGTGCAGGTTTTCAGGATTTCCTTAGTATTGCATAGGTTATAATTGAATCACCTACACAAGTAATTATTCCAACTTCTGTGCCATGCTAAGGAAATCCCGAAAACCTGTGGGAGGTCCTTGAGACCTGGAGTTCCCCACCCCTGCTGTATTCTCTGGCTAGATGCCTCTAATCCAAACCTATCTCTCCTCCAACAGCGATCCCTGCAGTGTCATGGAGTAACAGTGTTATTAATAGGCAATAGGATACACTTAGCCCTGACTAGTGATTTTTCGTTAAGAATGCAGCAACAAGGACTGTAAAGTTATAATCCCTGCCTATGTGCTCTTTATACAAACTTATCCCTACGCCAGCAGCTATCCCTACAGTGAATGTGGCTAACTGTGGTATTAATAGGGACTAGAATAGATGTAGTCCTGACAAGGGACTTTTTTTTTAGGATGCAGCACCGAGGACTGTAAAACTAAATCCCTGTTTAGAAGCCTCTAATCCAAACCTATCCCTTCTGCAGCAGTTTTCACTACAGTGTTTCCAGGATAGAATATGCCGAGCATTGCATGACTGGTAAAAATTTGACTTTTTATTTGGGTAAAATCAGCAAAAATATATGGTCATCAGAATTTTTTTTCAAGTGAAGACCAATTTTTTAAATACCATATATACTCGTGTATAAGCCGACCCGTGTATAAGCCGACTCCCCTACTTTTGCCCCCAAAACCTGGGAAAATCTATTGACTCGTGTATAAGCTGAGGGTGGACCCTAGCACAAGTATACAGCCCCCAGCAGTGTGGTATACACCAGTCCCAGAGGTAGATACAGCAGCCCCAGTGGTAGTATACACGCAGCCCCAGTAGTATATACAGCCCCAGTGGTAGTATATACAGCCCCAGTGGTAGTATACAGGGCCCCAGAGGTATACACAGCCCCAGTGGTAGTATATACAGCCCCAGTGGTAGTATATATAGCCCCAGTGTTAGTATACAGGGCCCCAGAGGTATATAGCAGCCCCAGTGGTAGTATACAGGGCCCCAGAGGTATATAGCAGCCCCAGTGGTAGTATACAGGGCCCCAGAGGTATATAGCAGCCCCAGTGGTAGTATACAGGGCCCCAGAGGTATATACAGCCCCAGTGGTAGTATATACAGCCCCAGTGTTAGTATACAGGGCCCCAGAGGTATATAGCAGCCCCAGTGGTAGTATACAGGGCCCCAGAGGTATATAGCAGCCCCAGTGGTAGTATACAGGGCCCCAGAGGTATATAGCAGCCCCAGTGGTAGTATACAGGGCCCCAGAGGTATATACAGCCCCAGTGGTAGTATATACAGCCCCAGTGTTAGTATACAGGGCCCCAGAGGTATATAGCAGCCCCAGCGGTAGTATACAGGCAGCCCCAGTAATGCAGGGCCCCCCCAGCCTGACTCCGGTCACCTGTAAAGCAAACTATACTTATCAGTGTCCCGCTGTCCGCGCCCGCCGCTGCCGACATCGCGATCCTCCATCTTCATGCGACTCCTTCCTGTTTCCTGTGCGCGTCGCAGGGAATGACGTCATTGCCGGCGACGCGCACAGAAACAGGAAGGAGTCGCATGAAGATGGAGGATCGCGGACGGCAGCTGCGAGCGGGTGCGAGCGGGACACTGATTAGTATAGTTTGCTTTACAGGTGACCGGAGAGACGCTGGGGGGGCCCTGCATTACTGGGGATGCGGGGGCTGCTGTATACCGATGTATACATCGGTATGTACCGATGTATACATCGGTATACAGCACTGACTCGCGTATAAGCCGAGGGGGGTACTTTTCAGCCCAATTTTTGGGCTGAAAAACTCGGCTTATACGCGAGTATATACGGTAGTTTTTTTTTCCTGTGCCAAAGTAAAAATATGAAAGAGTGAATAATAATAGTATTAAGGTACAGAGGAAGTGAAAAAAATAGCCCCTAAGGTCTGTTTTTATATGTGTCCTTGGGAGAATGGCATAATCGAGAGCCCAATGTGACACTGTTAAATCTCGCCGAACAATGTCTGCTATTGACACCTGGTGCCTATGTATTCAATATGTTGATGCTGGAGATGTCTTGGCCAACATTATTAAGAAGCAGCATTTGCTTTGTGCATCCAGGGATACTATTGTGACTGTGACCTGTGGTGCCACACAGTCAAGCAACTTGGGTGTATGTACCATTCAACAGCTTAGCACATAATGCTTGGGAAATGGATGACTTTTTATTTGTGCCTGCACCTCTTCACCACCTTCTTCCAAGAACCACAACATTTGTATTTTTTGCCAACATAGGCTTAGCCACAAAACATCCAAGTCCTGAGAAATAAAAAAAAATGTGCTTCTGCTGTTTGTTAGAGAATTTTGTTTTTACGGCATTTGTGTGAAAATGATCTGGTAACAAGTCAGTAAAAGAATGGCATAACCAAACATGTACATAGAGGTGCATCTCAATTAATTAGAATATCATGAAAAAGTTAATTTATTTCAGTAATTCAATACATGAAATGAAACGCATATATTACACAGAGAGATCTATTTCAAGTGTTTATTTCTGTTAGTGTTGATGATTATCGCTTACAATGACCCAAAACATACAGCCAAGGCAACAAAGGAGTGGCTCAAAAAGAAGCACATTAAGGTCATGGAGTGGCCTATGTAATCTCCAGACCTTAATCTTGTAGAAAATTTATGGAGGGAGCTGAAGTTCCGAGTGCCAAGCAACAGCCTCAAAATATTAATGATTTAGAGATGATCTGAAAAGAGGAGTGGACCAAAATTCCTCCTAACATGTGCACAAACCTCATCATCAGCTGCAAAAAAGGATAACTGCTGAGCTTGCCAATAAGAGTTTTGCCACCAATTATTAAGTCTTGTTTGCCAGAGGGATCAAATACTTATTTCTCGCTGCAAAATGCAAATACATTTATATAATTAGACAATGTGATTTTCTGGATTTTATTTTCAATCTTCTATCTCTCCCTGGTAAAATTAACCAACCCCAAAATCAGCAAAGAATGAAATACTTATTTCCCCCACTGTACCAGCAGTTTACAATGTACCCAGTCGACTTCTTATACTACACTGCTGTAGCATAAATAAAGCTGAGGGAGGCATATATCCTCTAAGCAGCTAGTAAGGAGTGGGTTATGGGACAACGTGTGCAACCAGTTCTATAGGTTTAGAAAAGTCTTATGCTCACCAACAAGGAGGACGGGCAATCATTGACGTGACTGGAAAAAAGAATGCAAGGTCAGAGCCAGGAAGCTCTCTAGAAGTACTCCGTCACTCCTGAATTGCAACTTTAACATCATAACATGCAACTGTATCTGAAGCTAAAAATAAGCCTCTGTTCATTGCAGAAGAAATGTACAAGAAGTATTGTGCATGCTATTGTTTGTTCAAAGCCTATTTGAGTAAATTTAGTTAATGATATTCTTAACTTTTTAAAATAGATTCTTGTCTCACTGATTTGTCTCATATGTTTAAGGTCCGCATAGCATCGTGCCACTGATGGCCCGAAGAGTAGTAAGCAGCAAATCACCAAATCATACATGCCCTCAGGGGTACCATAACAGGGTGGGTAGGAATCACAAAACAAACCTCTCGGTGATCCATCCCTCACCACAGTACTTATGTAATATACTTTATACATTACACTTTCTACAATCTTAGGCCCCTTTCACATAGGCGTATTTTTCAAATTGTAGCAGATCCGGCAAATTTACCACATCTGCCGCATAATGGTATGCGGTATTGCCACAATCTGGCACTTGACTTGCGGCAGTTTCAGCCGAAAAAAAAAGTGGTCAGCAGTTGTTTTTTCCGCGTCCGCAACTGCCGTAAGTGCTGGAACTGCGGTTATACTGCACTTGCCGCAAGCCTCATAGACAATGCATGGGGTTTGCAGCAAATGCACCGCAATGCGGCCGTTAGGCAGCATATGCGGTCTTTTGTCCGGATCTGGCGGATACAGACAAAAACGCCAGTGTTTAAGGGGCCTTACATACACAAGCCAATAATTTACATAAAAAAGTCAGTAATAAACTGTGAGTTATTGGTGTATGATCCTGTTATACAGAAGAAGGTTAAAATGGTTCACATCACACATGAGGCTCACCAATACTGGGATTTTACTCTGAACTATTTAAACATAAACTCAATAGTAATATGATGTGCTGTAAGCTTCTATGCTCCTATGCTCCCTCTAGTGTAGTGATGGTTTTCTCATTTAACTCTATGGGCTTGATTCATCAAATCTTTTACACCAGAATATGCGTAGCAAGGTGCACAAAGAGGTCACACGTCACTTTTCCAGTGGTTCTGATTCATGAAGAGACATGTTGCCTCTTCATTAAGTACATAAGATTATTGAAGCCCAGCCCTACCTTGTACCCCTTTGCAATGGCAAGTATTAAGGACCCTTGTACTCAAATGTAATTTAACCCTTACTTTTGGGATGTTTATTAAAAATGTCAACTAAAATGCATTTACAGTTAAAATGTGAATTAAAAACTTTGAAGCGCTCACTTCTGGGAGATTACAGTCATTAAAACATTTTCATCTAAACCACTCTTAAATTGTACAGGTTCTGTGAAGGGAGGATACTTTTGGATATGAGGGTTTGGTGTTGCTGGAAATTGATCAGGACACTTGTGGTTCACTCCCTGGTGTCCGAAAAATAATGAGAATACTCAGGATCAATATTAATCATGTGGGTGCCGTTCTTATTAGAGTGGGTAATTACCCCTAATTCTCACCTACGTTTTTTTGTCTGGTCGACTCGATGAACCATGTCGAGATGGCCGAACCTCCACGTCACTAGGTATCATTCCAGGGACGTGCTAAAGGATAGAGTGATAACTTTTTAGTTTTATAGTTTGGTAGTTGTCCCTTTAACTGTCTATATGAAATTAGATTACCTTTTGCTGGTAGGCCGGGCTTGGGTTTTCTAGCTTATGCATCCCTGGATACCATATAACCACATTAAAATATTCAACAGTTCCTTTTTAGTTGAAGTTAAAAAGTGCTGATTTTTACCAGCTACTATATGATCATTAGTTTTACCTTCTTTGGTAGTGTAGAAATCTTGGGATTGTAGTGCCTTAGGTGTTGGGTGGGTCACTGCTAGACTTTTAGGCAGATTTTATAAAGTGGACACGTATCTTCGTGCTGTTGGGAATCCTGTTGACAGTTTGCTCTACAATAGGAGGATGATATAGATTACTGATTCTCAAAGTCACCTTAGGACTGTAACTACTATGTATGGTAGAGGGGTTGTGTCTTAGTGATTCCCCATGTGTAGTCTATGCTCAGTCCTCAGGGATAATTGCTTCAATGTTAACCCTTTGCCCAGTTAAAGATTAGAAGGTGACTCCTCTGTGTATTATTGGTAGTGCCTACTATTACTAATAAGGCACTTCCCTTTTATGTACAAAACTTATATGAGCTTTATAATCCTCCCCAGATAGTTTGCACATTAAGTAGAGACCTTTACTAAGTACTAAGTACTTTACTCAGTAGTTTTCCTTGGTCTCAGATTTGATTACACAGTAGAAGATCCCGGAGGACGGACACTAAAGCCACAAGGTACTGTGCACATTGTGCCTAAGGATTCTACTAAGCAATAATGGTGTAATCATATCTGAGACCCAGGAAAAGTACTGAGCGGTACTTAGTAAAGGTCCCTACGTAATGTGCAAACTAACATTGAAGCAATTATCCCTGAGGACTGAGCATAGACTACACATGGGGAACCACTAAGACACAACCCCTCTACCATACATATTAGCTACAATCCTAGGGTGACTTTGAGAATCAGACTCTATTTCTTTGCAGCATTAATATACCCCAGTAATCTAAATCATCCTCCTATTGTAGAGCAAGCTGTTAACAGGATACGTGTCCACTTTATAAGATCAGCCTAAAAGTCTAGCAGTGACCCACCCCACACCTAAGGCACTACAATCCCAAGACTTCTACACTACCAAAGAAGGTAAAACTAATGATCATATAGTAGCTGGTAAAAATCAGCACTTTTTAACTCTAACTAAAAAGGGACTGTTGAATGTTTTAATGTGGTTATACGGCATCCAGAGATGCACAAACTAGAAAGCCCAAGCCCGGCCTACCAGCAAAAGGTAATCTAATTTTATATAGACGGTTAAAGGGACAACTACCAAACTATAAAACTAAAAAGTTATCACTCTATCCTTTAGCACTTCCCTGGAATGATACCTAGTGACGTGGAGGTTCGGCCATCTCGACATGGTTCATCGAGTCGACCAGACAAAAAAACGTAGGTGAGAATTAGGGGTAATTACCCACTCTAATAAGAAAGGCACCCACATGATTAATATTGATCCTGAGTATTATTTTTCGGACACCAGGGAGTGAACCATGAGTGTCCTGATCAATTTCCAGCAACACCAAACCCTCATATCCGAAAGTATCCTACCTTCACAGAACCTGTACAATTTAAGAGTGTTTTAGATAATAATGTTTTAATGACTGTAATCTCCCAGAAGCGAGCGCTTCAAAGTTTTTAATTCACATTTTAACTGTAAATGCATTTTAGAAGACATTTTAAATAAGCATCCTAAAGTAAGGGTTACCGTATATACTCATGTATAAGCCGACCCGTGTATAAGCCGACCCTCCCTACTTTTGCCCCCAGTGGTATACAGCAGCCTCCCCATTGGTATATACAGACCCCACCAGTACATAAAGCAGCCCCAGTGGTATATACAGACCCCACCAGTATATACAGCAGCCCCAGTGGTATACAGGCCCCAGCAGTATATACAGCAGCCTCCGGGGGTATACAGCAGCCCCCAGGGGTAATACAGCAGCCCCCAGGGGTAATACAGCAGCCCCCAGGGGTATACAGCAGCCCCCAGGGGTTATACAGCAGCATCAGGAGTTATAAAGTAGCCCCCAGGGGTAATACAGCAGCCCCCAGGGGTAATACAGCAGCCCCCAGGGGGTACACAGCAGCCGCTAGTGGTACACAGCAGCCCCCAGGGGGTATACAGCAGCCCCCAGGGGGTATACAGCAGCCCCCAGGGGGTTATACAGCAGCTCCCAGGGGGTATACAGCAGCCCCCAGGGGTTATACAGCAGCCCCCAGGGGGTTATACAGCAGTCCCCAGGGGGTATACAGCAGCCCCAGGGGGTATACAGCAGCCCCCAGGGAGGGTATACAGCAGCCCCCAGGGGGGTATACAGCAGCCCCCAGGGGGTATACAGCAGCCCCCAGGGAGTTATACAGCAGCCCCTAGGGGTAATACAGCAGCCCCCAGGGGGTACACAGCAGCCCCCAGGGAGTATACAGCAGCCCCCAAATGCTGACATTCACCCCCCCTCCTTGTAAGGGCCCCTCCCCCGCTGCTTATCTTACCATCCCGGTCTTCTGCACAGCGCCGGTCCTTGGTGCTCCGTTCTCCATGCTCCGTCCTCGCTGCATCCGGGATCCCCAGCCGTCGCACGATGATGTCATATGCCTGCGACGGCCGGGGATCCCGGATGTAGCCGGACGGGAGCATGAAGAACGGAGCACCGAGGACCGGCGCTGTGCAGAAGACCGGGATGGTAAGATAAGCAGCGGGGGGGCTCTTACACAGAGGGGGGGCGAGTGCCAGCATTTGGGGCCAGATATGCACTGCTTCCCCTTGCCGCTGATTGACAGGGGGAAGCAGTGCATATATAATGAGCGGCCCCACGTGATGGGGCGCTCATACAGCAGCCTCCCCCCGCCGGCTCCAGCCTCCCCAGTCCCGGACACAGCCCCCACCACGCAGCCTACCGTATTGACCCGTGTATAAGCCGAGGGGGAGACTTTTCAGCCCAATTTTTGGGCTGAAAAACTCGGCTTATACACGAGTATATACAGCAATTTACATTTGAGTACAATCATCCTTTATATTTGCCATTGCAAAGGGGTAGAAGGTAGGGCTGGGCTTCAATAATCTTATGTACCTAATTAACAAATAAACTAGAGGGAGCTTACACGGTACTCCTCAACAGCCTCCAAGCAGCAACCCTTTGGTCAGCACTATTGTACTAGCCAAAGTCTCCAACAGGCTTGTTTCAGTGTATAAACTCCAATAAGCTGTAATGTTGCCTCTTCATCAATCAGGAACATCTGACTGCAGCATACACCCAAATCAACAACAGGTTGAACAGAGCCAATCTTGATTAATTGAGGCCTATGTCTATGCAAGGATTTTTAAAACTCATGAGACAGGTTATAAGTATCAGATTAATGCAGTTCTAATACATGGCACCCCCACCGATCAGCTGTTTGCAGGTCCGGAGTGGCAGGACATACGTAACGCACAGGGTAAAAATATCATAGCTGTATATTTGCCATGGTGCACGGTGTCATACAGTCACCTATATGAAATTGCAGTGTTAGATGGGTTATTAATATTTAGGTACTGGAAAACTCCCTAAGGCCGGTTTCACATTAGCTTTCACCGCCGCTGTGTATTGCAGTGGGCAAGTGCGAGCCGACCGTAAGCACAGCCTATCCCCATGTTTAACATGGGGGCGCACGGTGTATGCGGTCAGGTGCGGATGGCCGTGCGTTCCAATTGCCCTCTATGTGTGATTTGTACACATGCAGTGGCTTGCGTACAAAGCAAACATTCCTGGCCGCACAGAATCTGCAACATGTACACAACATATTGCAGATTCGGTGTGGACGCAAATGCATGATTTGTACGCAAGCCTCTGCATGCGTACAAATCACACATGGAGGGCAATGGAAAGGCACGGCCACCCGTACCCGCCCGCATACACCGTGCGTCCCCATGTTGAACATGGGGATGAGCGGTGCTTGCACTCGGCTCGCGTTCGCCCGCCGCAATATGCAGCAGCGGCAAACGCTAATATGAAGCCAGCCTTAAAGGTAACCAGTCAGATCATTTATGCCCCCAAACCTATCACTACCTGTCCCTGCAGCTTTCTACTACATCCCTAATCATCCCTGTCTGACCTAAATGTGAAGTATAATGGTTGGAAAAAAACTTTTTATAACTTACATTTTCCACCCATTGTCTCGGCATGTAGGCGTTCTCTAAGGCTTCATGTCCCCCCTCGCTATGTTGTTATCATGCCCCGGTAGGCATGATCATTCATTCATAAGCACGGTATAGTGCTTGAAATCCATAGACTCCTTCCTGGTAGGACACGCAGCCATGCTTCATTTCCGGTCTTGCGCTGTGTGACGGTGTATTGGTTATATTGGCAGGCTCTGGAGCATGCACAGTGTGCATTCCGAAGCCGGACCATACAGCCAATAATCACCCACAATGCACCGGACCGGAAATGACACATACCAGGAAGGAGGCCCATGGATTTCAAATGTGGGACTGCCCTTCTGAATTAATTTTCACGCCCACTGGGGTGTGAATGCATCGGAGCGAGGGGGAACATGGAGCCTTAGAGAACGCCACACGTTGAAACAAGAGGGTTAAAATGCAAGTTATAAAAAGCTTCTTTCCAACCATTATACTTCACATTTAGATGATACAGTGATGATTAGGGATGTAGTAGGAAGCTGCAGGGGCAGGTAGTGATAGGTTTGGGGGCATAAATGACCTGACAGTGTCCCTTTTAAGACATTACTCATCACATAAGATTGAACCAGAAAAAATGGTTATTAAAGGGGTTATCAGAGACTTAACATTTATGACCCTTCTTAAGGATAGGTCATCAATATCTGATTGATGGGGGTGTGACATCCGGCACCCCTGCCGATCAGCTGTTCCTGATGCTACCTAACTGTATAGTGGACGTGGCAGGGTACTAAATATCCACCCACTATTCCAGGGATAGGGAATGCCAGGCCTTGAGAGCCGCAAACAGTGCATATTTTCAGGATTTCCTTAGTATTGCACAAGGGATGGAATCATCATCAGTGCAGGTGATTATATTATCACCTGTGCAATACTAAGAAAATCCTGAACACCTGCACTGTTTGTGGCTCTCGAGGCCTGGAGTACCCTACCCCGGCACTATACTATTCAATAGGGGGTGAATATGCACTGCAGTACCTGTCTGTGTCCGCAATTCAGTTGATGGAACTGTTCTGTGCATCTTCGCAACTTAATGGTTCCTGCAGCGAGACTTGGAATTGCTGATTTGGGCTGAATCATCAATGTTAAAGTCCTGGACAAAGGACGAAATGCCACTCAACCTGCGCTGCTGTAAAGGACCACCAAAAACATGGGATATCTGGGTTAAGATGTTTATTCCGACACGTTTCGGAGCTGCTACCTGATTGTCCCTGAGGAAGGAGCAGCTCTGAAACACGTCGGATTAAAACCTACATCTTAACCCAGATATCCCGTGTTTCTGGTGGTCCTTTACAGCAGCGCAGGTTCGAGCGGCATTTCGTCCTTCATCCAGATAATCTTCACCGCAGTTTACCTGTGGAGGTGCGGACCATGCAGCAGCTGTTTCTAAGTAATCATACTTGGTTGTGGGTTACAAAACCATACCAGGTGAGCAGCTTTCAATAAGTTTTATTTCCATTACCTGTCTGAAGGATAAGACCCTATTGTGCATTATTTCATATTTCAGAAAGTCCTGGACAATCCTTTTAAAATGCAGATATTTACTTTATGGACATGTCTTGCCCTGGACGGAGACCTTGGGGTACTCAGAATCGGGCCCTCTCGTCGTCTGCAGTTTGTCACGGTGATGTGACACGGCTCCGTGATCCCCTCATTGGGCGAACAGTAAAAAGGGTTATAAAAATGGATTAACGCAAAAATAAAATAAAAGAATAGAGTGCAATGACGCCACCCGTGGAATGCGGCTAGTATAGCCGCCACTGCAGTTAGGGCCTCTGGGGATGATGAGAGTTGGCAGCCAGAATGTTAAGCCCTCCACGGGTAGGGCTATTCCACAGGGTTGTGGTATTGGTAATGTTAGTATAATGTGCTCAGCACCTTCAGGCAGTCTCCACTGCCGGCTTGCAAAATCAGTCTGCAGCTCTGTAGGCGCAGGATGAGCAGTCTATGGAAGGGAAAGTTTGTGGGGAGTGCAGGGTTCAGTGTGCAAGAAACTGACAAACACAGGAGTAACAGTCTTTTTACCTTTACTGAAGTCAACAGGCTCATACAGGGCACAGTTCAAGTGGTGTTACGGGTCCGGAGCCTGGAAGCAAGTTGGGCTGTCCACACTTGGCAAGGGCTGAAGCCTCCCTGCTGTACTGTACTTGTGAGCCCTGGCTGCTTGAAGCTATGGTTAGGCCTCCTTCTCACTCTGTGTCTTGGCCGTATGAGAGGCGGCTTGAGCTCTCTCTGGGTGACTTTCTCTCTTCTCTATCTCTTCTAAGCTGTGTTTCCTGGCCTTTCTGGGTGAACGAGCAACTTGAAATTACCCTCCCTCCGGTTTTGGTTGCTGGGTATAATCTTCCTGGTGACCTCAGACTTCGGTGTCCTTTCTCCACTATGTATAGAGGCGAGCTGGCTTGCTCCACTCCTTGCACCTTTCCTCCACTTTCTCAGACCATCACCGCGGGTCACCCACACGGGCTAGCCAGTTACCTAGGATGGGCCTAGCGCAGCTCACATCTCTAGGGTCTACAGTCCTTCTAGGAACTGAACTGCCTAACCCCGCCCTCAGACCAGAATTTATAGGGGACCTGCCCTGAACCCGGGCTTTAGAGCTCCCCCTTCTGGCCTGGAGTTGGAAAGGTGTTGTGTGCATGTGTGTGCTTTACCTGAGGTGGGTGCCTTCCCTTGCTTCCAAACTGTGACTTTGTGGCAACCAGACCTGAGGGGGCCACAGACATGTTACATGCTTTTCTACCACAGTTGTCCTTAAATGCCCAATGTTCCACTTTTTACTCCATTTTTTAAAGAGAATTTATCAACTATTTTTTGTATGTAATCTGTGAACAGCATAATGTATGGGCATAGATCCTGATTTTAGCAATATATATACTGGGCTATCTTGTGCAATTCAGATAAAATCATTGCTTTAATATCGCAGATCTAACAGTTGTCTGAATGCTGAGCTCTGTATATCCATGTCCACACCATTGGTTGACAGCTTTGCGTGTTCACCCTGCACAAGCAAAAATCTGTCAATCAGTGTTTGAGGGTGGCTCAGGGTTGTAGCCACAGGTGAGGGGTTCCCTCCAGCAATCCTCACAGAGCAATGGAGTTGTGGGTGCAGTGAACATGGCTAGGTGTGTTACCTTTCATGGTGAAAGTCATACCTCTGGTTAGCGGCGAGAATGATTGATGGTGATATTGTGGTTACTGCGATTACTGGTTGCAGTGAAATCATGGACACATTGTTCCATTTTGTTGCTGTGTACAAGTGTAACGATGTGTCCATGATTTCACTGCAACCAGTAAGTTGCAAGTGAAATTGCATGCAATGTTGCTACGTGTAAAGGTACCCTTAAACTAATTCAGTGAGTAAAATCTTGTTAAACATGCACCTTTCTACAACCAGCGTACTTCAGTATATAAGAGCAATCGTTGGAAGTCTTCATCATTTTCGTCGCACAATTGTGCAAATAAACAGGTATTCAACGCATTGCTTCTTATTTTGTTAACTTCTTTAATCACAAATTGAAGCAATTTGTGCAATCTATTACTCAAATTTTTCGCTACCAGGTGGATGACACAGTGAATTGCACTTACTCCTAGTATAATTTTTTTAAAATGGTTTATAAACCCACAATATCGCCCGAACATGGCAGGAGCTCCATCTGCTGCCACCGAAATAATGTTTGTAAATGGAATCAATTTTTCCTTAAAAAATCACTCAGGACATTAAATATTGATTCGCCTTTAATGTCCGTCTCCAAAGTTTTCGCGATCAGCACCTCTTCATAGATTTCTTCATCCATAACAAATTGAACATATGCCAATAATAATGCTTCGTTACCAGGTAAAGTAGACTCGTCCATTTGAATAGAAAAATGAATTGTTTGCAGATAATTACACAAGAAGCTTTCAATATCAGAGCTCATTTCATCAATACGTCTTTGTACAATGTTGTTACTCAAAGGAATTCTTTGGAGTACGTCAAATGGAGGTTTGTGCAGAACAGTTTTTGAAACCTCTTCAACAGTGGGTAACATTAACTGTTCTCCGATGGTGTGCGTTTTCCAGACTCTAGACCTTTGTATTACTTACTGTGGTATATATAATTATAAACATCCTATGCAGTCTTAACAAATTTGCTTAATATATTTAGTGACAAATACCCAAGTACATACTATACAAGCGTACAGGCGGAAAGGATTCCAGCAGCACGTCCAGGATAAAATCAACTTCTTTATTTCATTTCTTTAAAATATTCTATAGCTGCTATGGGTCATAAAAACATATGTACTTGACCCTAGGTGATGGACGCTTATGTGTTTTGGACAATTATGTCCTTACTCATAGAATGACAAAGTAACTCTGAATAACCAAATAGATTCAAATGTAAAGGAGGTAGGGAAAATGGAAATTACATAATAAATTAGCATAATGTCATTTGCATAGTTAAAGGGAATAAACCACCAGAATTTACCTGCCTGTAAATCATTGCAGCAGGTGATTGACATGAGCAGCATGACATCACTATTTGGGTATTTCTCCATTCCTTCCCTGTGGACATGTGTAACATGCTAGCGTCTGCTGTCCACAATACTTCACTTAAAAAGATGATTATTGCCCAATGCAAAGTAGCAGTAGTCTAAACATTTCCTACTTCCTGCTACCAAGCACTCACCAGGCCATGTTACCCGCTATTTTTGTGATAACAGGATGGCTTCTGCTGTCCTCAATACTCTACTTAGAAAGGCAGTTATTGCCCAATGCAAACCAGCAGTATTACAAATCTGGCACTCTGCGGGTGGGTATTACAGAGTCACCTGGTGCGCAGAGGGATTTCCACATCAGGTACCCTATACATGCAACACCTTCCACCCCAGACCTGAAGGGGAGCTCTACTTGCTACCTTCAAGCAAGGTTCCCTATAAATCCAGGCCTGAGGGAGGAGTTAGGCAGTTCAGTGCAGAGCAGCACTGAGGAAGACGACCTGGTGAACGGTGCTGCGCTAAGCCCGTGCCAGAGGAAAGCCAGTACAGAAGCCCAAAAGTGAGGGTCGGAGGCAAGGCGAGGACATAGTGGGGCAGAGGAGCCATACCAGCTCACGCCAGGAAACCATCCAGACACCGGAGTCTGAGTCTGTGAGGTAAAACTAGCCCAGCAGAGAAAGCACCGGACAACCAGAAGAATTCAGTCTCCTTGGACGCTTGTAGCATAGCGTACTTGAGAGCTAGGGACTGCAGGAGAGGAGCAGTGCCCAGCAATAGGTTCTCACCACATGCAATACAAGCAAGGAACACAGGTCAGGGCTGAGCTTCAGGCAGGCCAGAACATTAACACACACAGAAGAACAAGGAAACCTCACAACTCACCAGGTTTGGAGATCCTGAAGTGCCTCTCGACTACCTGGAGTGTACCCTGGACGGTACCTGCAAAGCCATCAGTGAAAGGTAGGGAAACATCTCCCAGCGTGTATGTGCCTGTTATTGCAGCCTCTGATCCTGCCCTTAACACAGACTGCGGCCAGCATCTCCACCTGATGAGCCGCCTTCCCCTGCAGCACCAGAGACAAAGCTGCGTGGAGAGCTGCCTCCTTGTGCAGAATCCCTGAATCCATCCCTGCTCCGGGGACCCCGCTCCATTTACAAGGAGCGTTATCATCTAGCTGCATCTAGTCAGGAGTGTTCCCACAATCAGATCTATTGACTTGTATAAAGCTGTAGAATTTTTTTGAGCTTTTTATGAATATGTTTTAAGATTCCTGGAGTTTGCAGGTGGTTTGACATCCGTAGGTTGTAAATTTTGATAACAGTGACAGATGTTGCAGCAGCTGTGAAATCCAGGAAGCTTACAATGTCCATAAAACATCCATTTAAGAGAGCTTACTATTTTTTTTAAATAAATGTTTTATTATTTATTTTTTTGGGGAGGAGAGGAAACCTTTATTATTGCAGAAGTTTGGCAGTGTGTAAGGCCATCTCTTCTACAGTTATGTAATAGCAATTCATATAAAAATAACGTATGTCTATTATATGCTTAACATACTTGGTTTTATAGGTCTGTTCACACTCATGAAACACCATACTATGGATATTGCTTCTTGGAAATGTGCAATCACTTTATCTAAGTTCATTCCATATGTTTACAAGACAGATTTTGTCATGTGCACAACTATGTTATATAAATAATTCATGTTGAACTTGTCCTTGCATCCAGCCCGCTAGCTTTATTCAACATTCCAGACAAATTGGTGACCTGAAAAAATTGGATTTTTGAGTGACGTTACTTCTGCAGCCCTCCCCATTGAGGGGTTAATGAGCATCTAGGCAACAAGATTGTGCAAACAGTAACACTCTGTTAATGATTGTTTGTGTCTGACTCCTGAAACTGGAAAAGGTAGGCCCCTAGGCAAAGCAAATAGTATTCACTGCGGTGCTTTCACCATCAGTGCAGTACAATGCAGCTAGTGAGTTACACTCTGCTACTAGGGATGGGCGAATCCTGAAATACTCAGACTCGCTGGACTCTAACGAGTCCGGGTCCGAGACTCGGTACTCGTTGCGAGTCCAGCGAGTCCGAATAGTAACCTGTACTTTAGCAGTGTATCTATACAGATACACTACAAAAGTACCCTAAGGGTACCTTTACACACGGCTACATTTGTAGCTTGTCACCAGGTAACTTACTGGTTGCAGTGAAATCATGGATACATGGTTCTATCTTGTTGCTGTGTACAAATGGAATCATGTATCTATGATTTCACTGCAACCAGTAAGTTACCTGGTGACAAGCTACAAATGTAGCCGTGTGTAAAGGTACCCTAAAAGTTAATATAAGGGGTTAATAACAATAAATATTAATACTCACCTCCTGTACTCCTGTACCTTATGTACCGGGACCGGTACCGAAGACCTCTGGCTGTTACAGGACCTCCGAGACCACCGGGAGAAGATGGGGAAAAGGACCTTGCAGTTCAGCCAATCAGGATGCGGCTAGCGGTCACATGGGTTGTGGCGCGGCTGCACTGCAGCCACATGACAAACCCATGTGACCGCTAGCCGCATCCTGATTGGCTGAACTGCAAGGTCCTTTTCACCCATCTTCTCCCCGTGGTCTCGGAGGTCCTGTAACAGCCAGAGGTCTTCGGTACCGGTCCCGGTACATAAGGTACAGGAGTACAGGAGGTGAGTATTAATGTTTATTGTTTTTAACCCCTTAGATTAACTTTTAGGGTACTTTTGTAGTGTATCTCTATAGATACACTGCAAACGTACAGGGACTCGCTACCCCCGAGTTATTCCTAAGGAAACATGGCGAGTAGCGAGTCCCCCGAGTCCGCTACTATTCGGGCGAGTCCCGAATAGTAGCGAGTAATTCGCCCATCCGTATCTGCTACAGTTGCTGTTTGCTACTGTATTCCTGCAGTACGCAGCAGTTTGGCATTGGATCCCCCGCAATATTATGCCTGAACTGGAGGTCATCTTCCTCACCACCCGAGGGGCAGAGAGTTCTTCAGCAGCCCCAGAACCAGAGTGACCTCCACAGGACAACATGGACACATATGTGACCTGAAGCACCACCGCGCTAACCACATTAGGCCTCATCTGCAGTGACGTGCGTATACAGTGTTGGGCTCCAATGCCAGAGGATAACCTGAGCCCACAGTCAGGAAATGACTGCTTCCCCATGCCATCCAGGAGCACCAGATGTCAGACTGCAGAAGATCTTGCAGCTGCCTGGCTTTAGCCCACCTGCAATCGGTGCCACAGCTACTGAATCACTGGCATAATACCACCAGGACCAGGAGCATGATGAGGAGGAAGAGGAGAATAAAACCCGGCTTGTCAGCTGGGTATATCACCCCTGCCAGAGGCCTTCAACTGTGAGAATTCCAATGGCGAACTCCTACTTCCTCCAATCAACTATCTGGTATGGCATAAACCACCCCATCCTGTGTCCTTTATTGATGAGATTTGGTTTACGGATATCCTCGTCTGAGAGTGGTTGCATGGGCCTATGGTCAATCACTTCCATGACCACTGTATCAAAGGCAAGGTGGTGGCATTTATCCAGCAGCGTGGTTTTGCCTTTCTATCCTAACAATGTACTGCGCAATGGTCATGTGTCAAAAGGTCTACCCTACTGCGTGACTATCTCCCCAAAGACTTTGCACAATCTCTGTCAGGTATTACGTCACCTTTATGAAGGTGTAGGGCAGCAAGGGGCGGTTGGCTGGCATAAGTTGTGTTGCCACTGCTGACAGCTTCGAGAACTGGCAGGAGGAGACTGACCTAGAGAGAATGTGGTGTGGATGAAGGACAGGTCTCTCTTAGCCAGCCAGCTGCACCCAAACCCACAGGGCCTGACAGTGTTCCCCAAGTTTGTCCTGTCACTCTTAGAGGGCGTTGCCATCTCCTAGTTCCCCCATTGTCTTCTCCAGTGATGGTCATGATGGAGTGTACTGGGGGCCAGGTGGTGTTGGAGAATGTCCCTGCAGGAGTAGTCTCTGTGACCCCCCAAGACCGTCTGGCAGCAGAGTACCAAGAGCAATGGTGAGGTGACCTTTATTGGGGCACTGTTGAAAAAGCTGATAGCAAGTATTAATGCCAAGTACAGTGCTCTTTCTTAAAAAAAGCATGTTGTTGGGCAGCTGACCAATTGTCCAGAGAAGGACTTTTTTGAGTTGTTTTTCAGTTCTTCCATGACCAAGGCCTTTGTTTAATTAATTGTATTTTTCCCCTTCTCAAGTTTTGTGCTGTTTGCGTTTCCCTCTCCTGGATTAGCGGTCATGCATGCAGCCTTTGAACTACAACTCAAAGCCCTTAATGGACTTTGCCCTTCATAGACTTTCCACCATTTTAATAGAGTCTACTGATCCATATGGGACTTTTGTAATATATACTATGCATATTCATATATATTTGAGACTTATTATAGTCTGTGCTAAAGTAAAGTTTTTTGTACTTTACTCCTTGTGTGCTATACTGGCCTGACTGTCTGAAGTATGGAAATGCAAGACACTATACTCATTCCTGTAGAACAGAATTGGCCAAGGGCTGCAAACAGTGCATGATATAATGATTTCCTTAGTATTGCACAAAGTGATGGAATCATCCCCTCTGCAGGTAATTAAATGAGCACCTGTGCAATACTAAGGAAATCATGAAGACTTGCACTGTTTTTAGATCTTGAGGACTGTAGTGGGCCACCCCTGCCCTAGACAACTGTGGAAGTAGCCATGGGGCAAAAGTAATCCTCAAACCCTTTCAGTACAATTGCAGCTCTCCCCGGACCCTCTTAGGCCCTGTGATCATGAAATGTTTTTTGATGCTTTTTTGAAGCAGGTTTTAAGAATCTGCATCAATATCTGCATGTCTATCTTGAAGTCAGGAAAGTCTATGATCGTTCAGGAGTGCTGAAAAAAATGCCAAAAAGTCCAAAATATTAACCGCATCCTAGAGAGCTGTTTAAATACTGTCAAATAGAGTACTTCCGTTTTCTGGTGTCCTTTAAATAACACTGGCCTTCTGCCACCCCTAACATTTGGGGTCACATTTTGCTTGGCCTGTGCCAAAAAGTCAAGAATATTTAGAGTGTACTAATAAGCTACTTCAAATATTGTCAAATACAGTACTACCAATTTTTGTTGTGTAAAAACTGGGTCCTTTGCATCCTAAATTTGGGATTACATTTTTCTTGCCGTCTGAAATATATACAACGTACATCCCAAAATATCGATATGCCTTGAACACTACTGACCTTCTGCAATAATAAAAGCTTGCTCTCTAAACCAATAAAAAAAAATATATATAAAAAATTAATAATAAATAATAAGGTTCCTGGATTTCACAGCTGCTGCCACATCTGGCACTGATCCAAAAATTCACAACTTGCAGGTGTCCCCACACTTGGAAACTTAAGGAAGCTTAAATATTTTCTTTTAAAGCACCATTAAATTCTACAGGTTGAAAGAAAACGGTAGACCCGATGGCTGTGAACAACTCCTAACCTCTGGTAAGGGGTGTTATCAGCCACTAGTTCTTCCAGTATGCATTTTGGCTCCAAACCTTCAATGAAAGTTTTAGGGCAATTTTAACATTTCAAATATTTTCCACAAAAACAAAGCCGCATTAGCCAATTTTTTAGTAAATTGCTCAGGTTTCCTGATCACGAACCGCTTTGTTAATGCTCGTGCCGAATTTGAAATTGACAAATATGTTCGGGGAAAGTTCATCATCTCTAATGATGATTCTTAAAAGAAGTATAGTATTTTCACTAGAATTTGGGTTTTGCCAGAAGGACTAACAACTTTATTATCAGCTCTTCAGTTTCTAGATTGTCTTCTGTACTTTAAACATTATATTTTAACAATATGTTATTATAATATTAACATTGAAATAATTTAATATATTATAACATTAGCTACAATCTAGAAAGTGAAAAAACATTGGTAGACGCAGATATCCCATTCATCTCCAGGCAACCAAGGAAAGCAGACAGCATACACATGCTTTTTTTCATATACCCAATGACTTAAATGGGTGTGTTGAATCTTTACATAAAATGAAAATTAAATGAATTCCATTTTTTAGGGGGGGGGGGAGAAATATCGCTCAACCACGATTACTCACGGCTCCTTGGCTTCTGGGTGTAGTGGTTTGGCTGCCACTGGTGCATATAAATGAAGAAGTTCCCGGTGCCAGATTTGAGTATTTTCAATCCTTCTTTATTGGTGTAAGAAATATAAAAACATCAAGTGATACCACACAGGGGGTCAAGAAACACCAGAAATGTTTCAGGGGAAACCCCTTAATCGTTGATTCGTTGTTCATCGAAACGGATATATCATCTGCAGTGTAGGTCTGTTTTTATCTGAATACATGAATTCATAATATATTGTATTTAAATGTTATTGTACTAGCGATAAAATGTTTGATAATCAATTTCGCTGGTTTTATATGAATAGTAGCATTTGCAATAATGACAATAAACATTAATACACAAATATGTTCTCGATCCAATGCTCCAATTATGCAATTGCCTTGGAACATGATAAACCAATCACTGATAGCCATACCTATGGAGGTATTTCCATTTCTGCTTTTTTCAGGTCTAGTCATTGAACCAGTGAATATTGTGCATTCACATTACATAATATCTCTAAAGTAGAACAAGAATGTTTTAGCTTGTAAAACAGATTTCATGCTCGATGAATGTGAATTTTTGGACCCATCATTCCATAGGTGAAATTATTCACATCACAAATAATTTTGAATGATTGGTCTTGAATATTAGAATTTGAAGGATTTTCGGCCAGTGTAAAGGTGCCTTAAGGGCTGGCTTTAGGGGTGAACAAACTGGGCAACTGGCAGGGCCCCCATCCTCTTCATGAGCCTCAGCTTTTCAAGCACAAACTGAAGTCATAGTACAAGTTGTTTGCTATCACTGCAAATTACAAGGTTAAGGCTCCATTCACACTGTGCATTTTTGGTCTGTTTTTGCTCACCAGCTTTTGTAGTCAAAACCAGGAGTGGAACACGTCACCACTTCTGTATTTATCACCCCCTCCTGCTTTTGGCTACAAAAAACTGTTGAAGAAAAACAGACCAAAAACGCACAGTGTGAATGGAGTCTTAGGCTGGCTTCACATTAGCGTTTGTGTCTGCATGCTGATCGCATGCAGACACAAACGCAGTGTAAAGCAGGGCCATTTTGATGTGTCCGCAGCGGAGAATGTCCGCCTGCGGACACATCACTGTGCAGCCCGGCAGCCAATCAGCGGTGTCCGGGGGCGGAGATCAGCACCGGAGATCTCCTCCTCCCGGCCGCCGGTAAGCTCCGGGACATGTAGGCGGGGGGAAACAGCTGATTTGACAGCTGTTTGAATCTTCCCGCGCCGACACCGAGAGGAGATGTCGGCGCGGGAAGATTCAAACAGCTGTCACATCAGCCGTTTCTCCCCGCCGACATCGCTAGCAGATTATCGGCGGCGGGGAGGAAGAGATCAGCAGAGGCTGAGCTGATCTCCCGGTGGCCGTCGGTGATCTCCTGTGACATTACCGCCGGCCACCGGGAGATTTTTCAATGGATCTGCAGCGTTCTCCTGCGCTGTCAAGCGCAGAACACTGCGGACCCATTGAAGCCAATGCATTTTTTGTGCGCTTGGGGACGCTTGCTGATTTTCCAAGGTCCCCAAGCGCACAAAAAAAACCAACATGCTGCGTCCCGGGTGCGGACGCTGGACACCGGAAGGAGCAGATATCTTCCGCATCCGCACCCGAACGCAGCAAACGCAGGCACCATGCGTTCCTATGTTAAACATAGGAACGCAGTGCGCATGCGTTTGACTGCGTATGGGAACGCAGCAATACGCTGCCTTCCCATACGCAAATGTGAAGGCAGCCTAAGACTACAAAATGCAAGTATTCTAAGGAATGTTACGACTGCATGGTCATGTGACCATCATGTCACCAAAGGTTCTTAACACTGTGGGAGTCCAGGCCTGCCCAAATGCAGCCCTGAGGAGTCTGAAGACCTCACATCCCCCTTTTTTTTATTCATATGTATTTGTGAATACATTTGAACATTGTGGTACCAGGATTAATGCAAAGGTGAGCTTGTCATCCCTGGTTACTAAGTGCAGTGACATGATGAGGTCAGCACGTGGCTGATGCCATCACACTACTTCTGGCTCCAGGGCTACATTGATGGAGAGCATGCGGTAGGCTCAGGTAAATGCTCCAGAAGGAGTCACAGCTGAGATGTGGAATAATTTTAGATGAGATGATGGGTGAGGATTGGTGTTACTTTCCAAGGGACATTACGTAGCAATGGTGGACTTTTATGGGGCAATGAGACATTATGGAGCACACTGGGACATTATAAGGAAATTATGGAGGCATTCTGAAAGCGGGCATAACACAATGAGCAGTGGGGGAGAACTTTATGCAGAGATGTACTATGTACTATGAGGGAAATATTATAGAAAGGGGACTTTTGGCAGGGACATTATGAAAGGGGCAGTTTGGGGGGCTATTTTGAAGAGGGGCAATGTGTTGGAGATGTTAAGGAGAGGGACAGTGTGTGGGGGACATTATGGAGACGTACAGTGTGTTGGGGGAAACTATGGAGAGGAGCAGTATTAGGAACAATATAGAGGGGCAGTGTGTGGGGGACAATATAGAGGGGCTGTGTGGGGTTATTGTCGAGAGGTACAGTGTGTGGGGGACATTATAGAGAAATACAGTGTGTGGAGGACATTATGAAGAGGTACAGTGTGCTGAGGTGAAATTATGGAGCGGGGCAATGTGTGAGGGACAATATAGAGGGTCAGTGTGTGGGGATATTCTGGAGAGGGGCAATGTGTGGGGGAATATTATAGAAAGGGGCAGTGTGTGGGGGGCATATTATGGAGAGGGTCAGTGTGTGGGATATATTATGGACAGGGGCAGTGTGTTGTGGATATTTTGTGCAGGAACTATCGTCAGTACTGTGGTTCTTGTATGGTTGACAGTCTGATGATGGCTGGTAACAACAACTTCCAGCACTCCCTACTGTTATTGGCAAGGATATATTGGGAATTGTAAGTTCTATATGTGCAGTAAAAATCAACTTTCCATGGTTCTGGAGCTGTTTTAATGCACTATACATGCAGGTATGTGCTGCGTATATGTATATAAATATAAATGTGTATATATATATATATATATATATATATATATAAATCAAGGAAAACAGGCAGCACTCCAGTTCAGGTGAATAAAGGGTCTGTTTTTTATTCAGAGCCCATGTGGCACGACATTTCGGTGCACTAGGTAGGCACCTTTCTCAAGTTTCTCAAGTGCCTAGTGCACCGAAACCTCGTGCCACATGGGCTCTGAATAAAAAACAGACCCTTTATTCACCTGAACTGGAGTGCTGCCTGTTTTCCTTGATTTATTTGAATTGGTTTGGACACTAATACACAGGACTTGCACCGCGGATGAGTATATTATTGTGCTGTTCCATTTTCTCTTTATATATATATATATATATATATATATATATATATATATATATAACTAGAAAAAGTTCTCTGAAATAAGTTTAAAAACTTACGTTTTTTCAAAAAACTCAAAAATCTTATCTTTTTATTTCTGAAGTTCTTGGTACATACATTGGCCAATGTCTGCTTGCTCATCAACTACGACAAAGTGACTTCAGGTCTGATGAGTCCTATCGCTGACATCCCTGTCCTCCTTGTCCACCCCCCACCTCTCAGTGGGCAGACTCCATCTTGACCCTAGATCACCTGTGGTCAATGAGGGTGCAATTGCAGCATGGAGCCAGCATCTCCATATGATACAAAAAAGAGAAAAAAAACTGCACAGCACTCACAGACTAAATGTGAACTGGTGCCAGCAGGGACGCTGGGTCAAATAACTAGAAAAAGTTCTCTGCAGCACTCCGCTACTACCAATGGTGAACAAATGCTAACAAGCTATATGTATATGAGAAAAAAGTTTAAAAACTTACGTTTTTTCAAAAAACTCAAAAATCTTATCTTTTTATTTCTGAAGTTCTTGGTAGAGATTTTTGAGTTCACATTTAGTCTGTGAGTGCTGTGCAGTTTTTTCTCTCTTTTATATATATATATATATATATATATATATATATATGTATATATACATATATGTGTATGTATATGTGTGCGTTTGTAGGTTCTGTGTGTATATTCATCTATGTACATTTGTGCTGATGGCGCAAGGGACTTGTAAGATTCCTGATTCATCAGGTGGTGTGTGCCTTTTAATGAATTGGGTGAATATTGCTCCAATGGCTTTATTTATTAAAACTGGCATGCACAACAACAGTTTATCCCCTTCACATCCAAGTAAATACCTATATGTCCTTTATCAGGCCCCTGACTTTGATGTGAGCTCATGTGTTGAGCTCACATCATTCCCTGCACATATCAGATCATCTGATCAGCCGACATGTGTAGCTGAAAGGTGCAGGTGGATTGCGCTGTCAATTCTGAAAGGTAAGCCTAAGGCTGAGGTCACACATGCCTCTCCATTTTTTTAAGCCCTTAGAAATACAGATCAGATGCCAATAGTGTCCCCTGAGGTCCTTGATGTTTTTGGAATTTTTGGGACTTAGTCATTTTTTCCCCAAAAATGCATGCAAAAATGCATGCGTTAATGCATGGTGCCTATATGTACCATACGTTAACGTATGCGTCTCCAATAGGGCCTCATGTTAAAAAATGCATGCATTTTTTGAAAAATGTACACACACATGCGTTAACTCATATGCGTTTTTTGACTTAAAAAAATGTCCAAAATGATCGCAAAAACGGATTTAAGCCAAAAACGGATGGTATGTGTGACCCTGGCATATGATGTGCTCATCCCTGCCGCCATTGACAGCCTTACTATGCGATCCTGGGGCGCCGCTGGATTTCCATAACAGCCAGGGGTCATCTGATGATCCCTGTTGCTGTCATGACAAAGTTCCTGTGAATGCTGGCTGAGCACTGGCGTTTGCAAATCATCAGCATTTCTGGTGTTCGGAGGAATGCTAAAGCATCGCTCTGAACAGGAGAAGGGATCGGGCAGTGTAGGTGTCAAGTCCCCTAGGGAAGCTAATAAAATCAATAAAAAGTGTAAAAACTAAGTTTTTAAAAATCTGAAAAATTTAACCAAGTAAAGTTCAAATCAGCCCCCGTTTGCACCACTGAAAATAAAAGTATTAAAAAAATACGCATATTTGGTATTGTTGCTTTCATAAAAGCCTGATCTATGAAAATATACGATAAAATAATTAGTAAGGAGTATAGCGAGAAAAAAATAAAAACAATTACTTTTTTGGTCAACGTAGAATTGCAACAAAATGCAGTAATGGGTGATCAAAACATCACATCTACCCAAATATGGTTTCATTAAAAACATCAGCTCAAGGCGCAAAAAATAAGTCATCACACAGATTACGAAAAATGAGAACGTTACAGATCTCGGAAAATGGTGACAAAACCACAATATTTATTTTTTGGACCAATTTCTGAATTTTTCACCACTTAGATAATAGTAAAACTAGGGGCGTAGCTACAACAGGTGCAGGGGTTGCGATCGCACCCGGGCCCTGCAGCCTAGGGGGCCCCAGAAGTTCCTTTGGCCTATAGAAAAAGACTAATACTATTAAAGATTTGCAATAATTGGGGGCCCCATTGGAGCTTTCGTATTGGGGCCCCTGGGCCTGAAGTTACGCCACTGAGTAAAACTATACATGTTTGGTATCTATGAACTCTTAGGGTACCTTTACACACCGCTACTGGAGGATGGATACAACCAGCTACTTCACGTGCACGAGCACGCACAAACGGTTACAAACGGTAAACGCACCATCTTTACAGGCCGCCACAAGCTACGCTACGCTACGTGACATCTATCTCTGGATACACCGCCGGGTGCCTCAAGTCACCTTCTGTAGCTCATCTTACCTCATTTACACACCGCTACAACCAGCTAATATGGGTGGACCTGGTGCAGCAGGGACAGCACATAGGCGTGCCACAATTGTGGATTACGAGACGTCCGTACGCTGATAGGACAAAGCAATAACATCATGATTGGCCAGGCATCGCAGGAGGCTGTTTAATACATGACGCTCGAGCAATTGTGTAGTGTGACTGGTCAGTTCCTTAAATATGCCTCCCTATGCAGCGTCTACCAATCGTAACGCAGGAGCTTCCACCAATGATCGCTGAAGGGGGGCGGTATCCCAGAGCCTGTGTCACGCCCCAGCTACATACCAGGTACATTGCCTGTTGTCGACACATCACTTCTGTTGCTTCTTTAGCGGCGTGTGAAGACGGTAGGAAGCAGCCGGCAACAGATACATCTGTTTCCGAGCACTGCTCTGAAACAGGTGGCTACAAAGCCGATTGCAGCGAGCTGTATTGGCGTGTAAAGAAGCTACAGAAGGGATGTGTCGACACCATGCAATGTACCTGGTATGTAGCTGGGGCGTGACACAGGCTCCGGGATACCGCCCCCTTCAGCGATCATTGGTGGAAGCTCCTGCGTTACGATTGGTAGTCGCTGCATAGGGAGGCATATTTAAGGAGCTGACCAGTCACACTACACAATTGCTCGAGCGTCATGTATTAAACAGCCTCCTGCGATGCCTGCCCAATCATGGGTTTCTTGCTTTGTCCTATCATCGTACGGACGTCTCGTAATCCACAATTGTGGCACGCCTATGTGCTGTCCCTGCTGCACCAGGTCCGCCCATATTAGCTTGTTGTAGCGGTGTGTAAATGAGGTAAGATGAGCTACAGATGGCTACTTGAGACACCCGGCGATGTATCTAGCTATAGATGTAGCGTAGCGTAGCGCACCTTGTGGTGGCGTGTACAGGTGGTGCGTTTCCCGTTTGTAACCGTTTGGGCGTGCTCGTGCACGTGAAGTAGCGGGTTGTATCCATCCTGTTGTAGCGGCGTGTAAAGGTACCCTTACTGACCTGTGAAAACATAGTAACAGAGCCTTAGGGTAGAGGCACACTGTCATGCATCAAACACGGAGCATGTTTGATGCATGACAGTGATGCGAGTGTTGTGCGTGTTTGCTGTGAGTGTGGTGTGAGTTTTGCACGTGTTTGCTGTGAGTGTGGTGCGAGTGTGGTGCATGTGGGTGAGCGTGCATGGCTGTATGCACGTGAGTGTGCTGCAAGTGTGCTGCATGAGTGCGTGTGTGGTGCATGTGAGTGTGATGCTGTCCGTGGTCCTGAAGCACACTTCAGGACTGTGGACAGCAATTGCCGGCGAATTTAAACTCTGTGGCTGTCAAAGACGCAGAGTTTGAATTTGCCAGTTTCCCGGTACAGTAACCAATCGTCTTGCACCACTGTGACAGCAATATCGCTCACATCGCTGGTGAGATGTCACACAGACAGACTCACCAACGATGTGGAGCAGCGAGATCGCTGATAACTATTGTACACATCGGGTTACTAGGCCCCGCGCGGCGCTTAGTAACCCGACGTTTACCATAGATACCATCTCCCAGCATAGGCTCTGCCGCTGGGAGATCGTTTATCGTGGTGTCACACACCACGATGAAGCAGATTGAACAAGCGTTTATCGCTTGATATGAGCTCCGGCTCTCATATCTGCGATGTAACGATCAAGAGATTTTACATTGTAAAATCGCTTGATTGCAAGCAGCGACGCACAAACGATATCGCTTAAGCTATCAAAAAGCAGATCGCTTAAACTATATCGTTCACAATATTGCAGCGTGTGACGGCCGCCTTACACACATATAGCATGTTCCTTTGTAACAATTGGATTTTGCAGCCTCCACAATATTAAATGAGAAATTATACAGGAGGAACCTAAACGAATGATGTATACCAATTTACAGGGCATTTAGTACTCAACATTCATGATTTATACAACAGTCGAATATTCCTTATTGCAAGTTTCAAGATGTTTATGTTTATATTTCACACAGTAGAGATATATCCTATTATCTACCAGATTTTTCGCTTCCTAGCATGGGTAGAGTCTCAGCTGTTCAGCAGCTCAGTCCAGAGACATTTCTGGCTAGGACACAAAGGAAAGATAAATATCTTGTGCTTATTTCCAGCTGAATTGGCAGCAACAATTAAAACTGCAAAAATCAGGTTTTATATTTTGCCCTTTTCTCTTACATTCCATACAGCAGGTTTGTCTATACCTCTATAATCATATTTAGTGCTTCGTAGATCTTCCTTTGGCTGTTATAACTTGCTAAACAATTAAGGAGAAAAATCTGGATTTTCCTTGAGTTTAAAACCTTCAAACTTTATTCCATAACAGTAAAGAAAGTGGCAGCACTCACCGGACACAGAAGAATTCTTTGTTTATTCACATAAGTGTATTTATATATCAGTGCAGTAGAGGTGCGGGGATGCGGGGGAGGATAGTAGGTCCTCAACAACGGACCGTTTCGCGCCTCCTCTCGGCGCTTCAACAGGTTACAACACAATGGTGCAGGAGATTTCCTGCCTTTATCTCCACCTTCACATTTCATTAACCCTTTACGGTGTTTGATAAAAAAAAGTGACATATACATTAGTAAAGTGACATGTGCTTTAAAAACATACAGTTAATATTTAGGACATATAGAACAAGTAACTGTGCAAATCACCAAAATAACAAGGCATATGCAAAATGCTTCTATAAAAAGACAGATCATTTTTGTCATTAAAATCCAGTGGACCCCGAGCCTTCAATCTCAAGATCCACTTTGCTTCTCTTTGGAGGAGCAGTTTATGCAAATTACCACCATTCGGTGGCATTTCAACTCTTTCAAGGTCCACAAATGTGAACACACCAGGGTCTCCTTTATGTTTATGTTCTGCTCTTACATGTTCTATTAGCCTTACTGGAGAGTCTATACACAAGAATTCCGTGATTCATGTGTGACAGGAAGTGCACCACAAGGTTCCAGAGGGCGTCAGCAAGGAAAGCTGACGGGCAGTGTGTCAGTGAGTCTCCAGAACCATTGTAGCGTCTGAAGGGGCGAAGGATTGTAGCGGTGCCCGGCTCTGATATAAAGTAAATGAACCTTATTCCATTCATTATAAAATCAGGTCAGGGTAAGTTTAGGAAGAAACAGCAGTTGACGCGTTTTAACACTACATTGTCTTAATTGTCACAGTTATGATTAAAACAATGTAGCGTTGAAACATGTCAACTGCTTTTTCTTCCTAAACTTACCATGACCTGACGTTATAATGAATATGGAATAAGGTTTGAAGATTTTTAAGTCAAGGAAAATCTGGATTTTCCTCCTTAATTGTTTCACATTACCCTAGAGCCGATGGGTGCTTGAACTTCCGCTTTGAATTATAAAATGGTGATTTCGCATCAGGGGTGAGTGTGTTTTCCTCTAAAGCTTTACTCTCAGTTATAACTTGCAGCAAAAGTCATACATATCCAGATATCATAGTCTGCATTAAGTCTTCCCTCCTTGATGTGGAACTAGTGGACGCATGGCGCTACTTTCACCCTCAGGACAGGGCCTTTACGTACTATTCTCACCAACACAATAACTACCACCATTTAGATTATTTGTTTATATCAAGGACTCTTCTCCCCACTGTCACTGATGTAGATATCCTCCCGGCCTTGTACTCAGACCATGACATGGTGACAATGAAACTAGAATTTGGAACCCCCTTTCCTACAGCTCGAACTTGGAGATTAAATGAATCCCTTCTTAACCTAGGTGATATTAAACGTAAAATTCGGGCGGCCATTACAAATTATTTGGCTATTAACACCACCCCAGACATGGACCCGACCATAGTTTGGGAGGCTCATAGAGCTACAATCAGGGAAATAATTATTTCTGCGGCATCGTTCCTCAATAAGCAGCAGAAGGCCGAAGTGGAAACCCTCTATAGGGAAATCGCTACTCTGGAAACCCAACACAAAAAAAGTTGCTACCAGGGACCTTGGCCAAATTAACTGAATACAGACAACAATTAAAAACCTACTTAACAAACAAGCAGCAAAATATTACTCCTCTTGAAGGAATCGCCTCCTGGTGCACGGAGACAAGGCATCTAAGGCTGGGGTTACACATGAGCCCCTGGTCCGTTTTTGGCTTCATTTTTGTTATTTTTTTTTTCTAAGTCCAAAAACTGACAGAAAAACTGATTGGATATAATAAACACCCTGTCTGTTTTTTATTTTCTGCACTTAAAAACATTGCTATGTCCGTTTTTCAAAAAAAAAAAAAAAAAAAAATTTTTTTTTAACATGGGCCCTATGGAAAAACGGATCCGTTTTTTTGAGGTGCCTTAAAAACGGATCCGTTTTTTTGAGAATTTTGGTCAAAAAATGACTAAGTCCAAAAACGTTCAGGGGTGTAGGAGGCACAAAAAGCACCCAAAAAAAAAAAACGGATTGGTCATGGAAATCACTTCCAAAAATGGATTTCTATGTGTAACCCCAGCCTAAGCTGATGATTTCGTTGATCAAACGCAGACAGTCTCGCACGTTTGTCCATAAAATTGTGCTAGACTCAGGTCAAACAACGCAAAATTACGATCGAATAGTTGATGCCTTTTTGGCCTTCTATAAAAATCTATATCAGCTAAAGCTCCATGAGCCGGAGGCGAGGATAGCCCAGAGGAAACGAGATGTGGAATCCTTTCTGTCATCCTTATCGTTGCCACACTTATCTGAATCCCAACAATCTTGGTTGTCTAGACCCTTTGATTACTCGGAGCTCCAGTCCGTCCTGACGAAGAGCAACAAGGAAGAAACCCCAGGTCCGGATGGATTCTGAGCCCTTTATTATAAAACGTTTTTAACAGAACTCGGCCCACATTTGCTGAAAATATGTAATGCCGTTTTGCATGGTAGCTCTCTTCCTCCCAGGCCCTTGAAGCACACATCTCTCTCCTTCATCCCACTTTATGTGGAAGCTACAGGCCCATATCCCTGCTCAATATTGATTTGAAAATGTTCGCTAGTTTAATAGCGGGGCGTTTGACAGGCCTGTTACCTCAACTTGTTACTCCGAAACAGACGGGATTTGTGAAAAGGAGGGAGGGGAGAGACAATGCTAGCAGAATTTTGCACTTAATACAGTATGCGAAAATGCGTAATAAACCTTTGGTCCTCTTAAGCACGGATGTAGAAAAGGCCTTCAACAGGGTGGACTGGACATTCCTTGGGGGCACCCTGGCGGCTTTTGGCATGCCTCCCATGATCACGAAAGCTATATTTAAAATGTACACCTCCACTTCAGCTTGATTGAGGGTTAACAATATGCTTTCAGACTCATTTGTGATCCGGAATGGTACAAGGCAGGGATGCCCTCTATCTCCGCTTTTGTTCGTATTAGTTATGGAGCCGTTATTACGGAGTATTCAACAGAGCGGTGAGATCCGGGGCATCCAAATACAAAAGTTCCACCATAAGTCAGCAGTGTTTGCAGATGATTTATTGGTAATTTTATCTGATCCCGACTGGGGCATCCCTGCCTTGATGCAAACCCTAGACCATTATGGATACCTGTCAAATTATAAAATGAATCTCTCAAAATCGGAATCTTTCAATTTAAATATTACCGAAGCCTCTATAGCTGCTTACAAAATAAAATACCCATTTAAATGGCCATCTAGACATATTACATATCTAGGCATCAAGATTGGTCGCACAGCTAGAGACCTCCTTGACCTCAATGTCTTGCCGGCACTGGAGAGAGCAATGGAAACAGTTAGATCGTGGAGAGCCCCCATCCTGTCCTGGACTGGGCGGAAGAACCTTCTTAAAAGCTTAATACTGCCAAAGTTTCTGTATCTCTTCCAGATGCTGCCAATACATATTCCAGCCTGGATTTTAAATAAAATCCATTCATTCTTTCTAAACTTCATATGGGAAAACAGGCATCCCAGGATAAATTTCCAAACCCTCACCTTGCCGAGAGACCGGGGTGGTATGGGCACCCCTGACATCCATATATATTACAGGGCGCTATGTTGACCAGGGTGATGGAGAGGATACGTAGACCCCATCAGAATCTGTGGCTCTCGATAGAAGAACATACTGCTCACGTGCCTCTGCGATCCCTGGCCTTACTGATAGACTTCCATGACAAATCTCTCTTACCCACCAACGCTCTTACTAAAGCAGTTATCAACGTATGGACTAAGGAGCATGTCACGCTAATTCCTCCCTTGTCCCCTATCCTAACCCTCCAAGATATTATAAGCCCTCTACTGTTAAAAACTCCATATGCTGATGATACCAGACCTGCCTCTTCATACTCTTCCGCTATCCCATTGGAGCGGATGTTTTTAGACGGAGCGCTTCTCTCCCATAAAGAGATACAACAATCAGAAAGTCTACCTACTGTATCTATTCTCCAATACATTAAATTGAGGACCTATGTCCGTAAACACATGAGACAACTACCCTGATCAGACCGTTAACCCTGTTTGAGACTTTATGCGCACAAATGCAAGAGCCCTGTAGGATACTATCTCTTGTCTACAAACATCTGACACACGGTCATGCACACGTCAGAAGAGCTTTCCTGGGCTTATGGGAACGTGACCTGCAAATCACATTCATGGAAGCTCAAATCAAACTGTGTGAAAGTCCAGGAGAACACTTATAAAGTTGTGACTCGGTGGTATCGCACTCCGCTATTTCTGCATAAATGGCGTGACGTTGTGTCAGATAAGTGTTGGAGATGTGGCCTCCATCTTGGATCCCATCTACATATTTGGTGGCATTGCCCCTGTATACAACACTATTGGGAGACAGTCGGGGAGATAATCTCTGAGGTTCTACACAGGGAGGTGATCCTGACCCTCCACCACGGCATTGCTTAACCTCTCTTTATGGCCTAAAGATGTGATGTCCTCGCGGCTAGCATCAAACATAATTGCAGCCAGCAGACTTCTTATAGCGTCTCGATGGAACACTACTCAAATTCCTACAAAGTCCCAAGTCATATATGAGATAGATTCCCTATATCATGCGACAGAAACTGCTGCTCTAACCTTCGGTTCTTACCCCCTTTTCGAACACATATGGACACCATGGTTATACTATAGATCGAAACCAGAATTCTTAAGGGCTCTCATAGCTATTTAAGCCCCCTTTCAAGTCGAGATGTGAACCAATTAGCTACTATTATTGACGTTGTAGCAAGTGTTAACCTATGATATCAGAAATGGATGTGACACCCCTTCTAACTACCCTTTATACTACTGCCCCACTTTCTATTTTTCACGCTTTCTTTCTTGACTTTCTTCTCATACATGCATTGCTTACATTCCTTTTTCCACCATGTGGTCCTCCCTTAGGACTTATTTCTCTTGGGTTTTTCTTTTCTTTCTACCAACACTACAAACGCTTGATTAGTTGTAATACTTGTCTAATCTTTCCGTAACCTTCTCAAGTACAGTTTTTTGAGATTATTGTATGCCTTTTCTCCACTATATGAAAACTGTTTGTTATATGTGGCATTTCTAATGACTAATAAAAAGAACATTTAAAGATAGAGTTATACTCTTCTTGTTCACTGAGCTGTGAAGATGCATGTTCCGTCGTGCTGAAGTCTTTCCTGGAGTTTCCTTTCCTTGGAAGTAGCGATGATTCCTGATCTGTGGGTTGAGGTAGGGTATCTCAGCCTAGGGCTTTTCATGAGCTTAAGAGAAGGGTGGTGACTCGGATCTCCTCACCTTCAGAGGTACCTCCAAGAGCAGGGCAAGCCAGGGACCCCCTGTATAAGGGTCAGATTAGCTCCCTCTGAATCCATTCGCTTACCTCACCATCTGGTTTCCTGATTCCCTCTTCTCCCTAAGAATTAAACCCTGGAGCACCTTCTACCAACACTGTGCATGCCTCTGGGGTGCCCAGGAGTGATGTCAGCACTGTGATTAGCTGAATCAAACACGCCGGCAGTCCAAATTTCCATTGTACTAGTGTCTAAAAGACATGAGAACAATGGATCATTGGGAGCTGGTGCAGCACTTTGATGAGCCACTGTTAGCTTGACAATTGCTCAGAAAGAGAACAGACCAACTTCCACTACAGGGAGCACAGCCGGGAAGATTCCGTGGATCATCACATCAGGCTGCCCAACGGCACCCCAACCTGCTGTGCCCCAGGGAATATTCCCTTGGTCTACGTCTGCCCTCTTGAGATACGGCTTTGAAAGAATGGAAGAGGAGGGGCCTATGCAGTCAGAGTGTGTGGGCCCCCTCCTTGCTTCTGCTGACTGGGCCCCATACAGGAGAAAGGGCATTAATACCCTGATGGAGGCCCTGGGTACACTAAACTTGGTCGTCATTGGGTTTCAAAAAGGACAATGATTACAAGAATAACTCAACGTCTGCAAATGCATGGTTTCAGGACTGAAAAATATATAAGGGTATGCAGCGCTGTAAATAATGAATCACTCCTATGTCAAATACCAAAATGAAGGATAAAATGCTACAAAAAAACAAGGCATAACATGGCCCCAGGATGATACAAATAGTGAAAATAGGCAGCAAGGCATATGGAGTTTACATACAAAAAATATTATAATGTTTATTTGAGATACACAAAGGATCACACACTGTGCACAAACAAGTTAAAACTATTTAAAAAGTACACAGACATAGTGTACTGTACAATGAAGACTCCTCTATATGGCTGAAAAATCAATGTTGCCAATAATTAAACTCAGGTATGAACTTTTATCAGAACTTAAACACATACAATGAAAGAGCATAATGTGTATAACGAGTTGGGTAGATTCACTTGATCACTCCTCTCTCACCATTATTTTCTCCCCATGTGAACCTTCCCTACCATCTACTCACGTCTAGGTTTATTACCTATATTCTTCATTTGTATGTAGGCTGTCTGCACTGTATATGTGGTGAGCTATGCTAGTTTTTACCATCATTATTTATTATAAGGTGGGATGAGCGAGTAGTCAAAAATTCAGATTTGTTACGAGTAGCGAGTCCAATGTTATTCAATGGGTAATATGCTGCTGGATCCTACAAAGCGGTCTGGGGGCCAGAGGAAAAGGCTGAAATTGGTGCATGATTGTTTAAAAGACAGCCGTAAAAAGCCATTGGCTTTTAAACAATCACTCAGCTGATGCATGTGTAGTACCCCTGCAAGGGATTGCCACGGGCACACACCGATGCAGGGAGGGATGTACACCTTGGCACATACAGCACCCAACACCTTCCACCCCAAACCTGGAGGGGGAGCCCCACTGGCTGTCCTTAAGCCAGATCCCCTATAAAGATCCAGGCCTGAGGGGAAGAGTCAGTCAGTCTGCACTCGACAGTGAAAAGAGCAGTTAGTTCCAGAGAGACTGCAGAGGAGAGAGCACTTAATGAAGGGGCTGGTTGCTGGGACCATGCCAGGCCCAGAACCAGGAAACCTGACCCAACTGTGCTAAGCCCTGGGGAGAGGGACGGAGGTCAGTGGGAAAAGTGAGAGGTAGTAAGAAAGAAGGGAACATACCTGGTATCCCTTAAGCTACCCGGACACCGGACTCCGAAGCTACTATTCATCTACAGTGTAGCAGCGAAAGCTCGGACAGACCAGGAGGATCTATTACCCCTGAAGTAAAGAATAGAAGACTCCAAACCTGACCAAGCATAGGACCACAGACCTAAGCAGAGAATAGGAATCCCACAGAAAGGTCCTCATTGTCGGTTGTGGAACAGCACCCTGAGAGGGAGAAATAGCAGCAGGCTCAGCTACAAGCAGAGCTTACCCCAATCACCGCACACACTAATAGAGGAGGCTTCACAACTCTCCAAGGTGAACGTACCAAGCTGCACTGAAACCTGGTTACCCTCCTGGACCATGCCTGTTACCGGACATCAGTAAAAAGGTACCGAAACAGAGACTATTGTGTATGTGTGCCTGATTCCCCGCCGCTGCCTGCAGTGTTCACAGCAGAACCGCTACTATTACTCCCCTCATCCACCCCGCTGCCCTGTGGTAAAGCTCCACCTGTGGGAGCTGTACTACCAAAGCTGCATTTCCATCACCTCAGCAGCCGGCCGCAGCGCTGGTAGCCCTATTACCAGGTACCACAGGTGGCATCATGTTATCATTCTCCATCATCATCACCCCCACCCCTGCCACTTAAGGTCCAGGGCATGGAACCGGGAACCAACCAGCTGTGATCCCCGACCGAAGTAACCCCCTGTCCCGGTTTCCGAGTAACCCCTACCCTGACAACCGAATCACATAACCCCCCCCGCCCAGTGCTTCCCCCCCCGCTGCCCGATAACTCGCCCCCTCTGCCTCTGACTCCATGCCCACTCCTCTGCTGGAAGTGTGCCGCCTGCTTTTTCAAAAAGACCGCCGGCTATTTTAAATGATCAGCTGATGATGGTCGCTTAAAATAGCCAGTGGTAAAAAGTCCTTTGAAATAGCCTTTTTCAAAAAACCCACCAACTATTTCAAATGAACAGCTGATTCATCAGCTGTTCATTTGAAATAACCAGCGGGACCCCGACTCTGACGTCACGGTCAACACTGCCGGAAGTGAGCGCTGAGGTCACCTCACTTCTGGCAGTGATTGCGGTGCCGTGGGAAAGTTCATCTGACTTCACGCTTTAGGCAGCGTGAACTCAGATGAACTTTCCCACGGCCGGGTGGCTCAGCTACATCTTTACCAGCAGACATGTGTGCTGATAGAGATATAGCAGAGCTGAAGAAGAAGATCTCGTTTGGACTACATTGGAGGTTTTTTCTTCACTAAAGATGTAGTAACTAATCGTGTTTTGTTTTATTTCTAATAAAAAAAAAATTCTCTGTGTTGTGTTTTGAAATTCATGAAATAATTAAAAAAAGGGTTTCCCTATATTTTTGGTTTAGGTATAACTAGGCAGCTGGGGGTTGGGGGCAGCCCGTACATGCCTGCTGTACCTGGCTAGCATACAAAAATATGGCGAAGCCCACCTACATTTTTTATTTTTTTTAAACCAAAAAAATTAGGGCTCCCCTGTATCTTCATCCCATCGAATAGAGAAGACAGGAAATTACATCAGGGACCCTTTTTTTAAAAAATTTTTTAAATATCTTTTTTCACTGTACTAGTGGACAGTGCAGGAAAAAAAGCATGCCCCGCGTGCGTGCGCAGCCTTAATGTGTAAATATTAAAATAATGTATGGTGTAAATAAATGTATATAAAATGGGGGCACCTGGTCACGGACTGCACGAGTGGTTTTACACCTCTGCTTCACTAGAATGTACAAATACTGTTTGAAGTCTTGTCGTTTTTTGCTGGCAGAGTGGGACTCGTACGCCACTTACGCAGTGATCTATCAGAAGTGCCGTAAGAGAGAGTGATGATAGAGATGATCTTCTGACAGCTCAGTGTATAAGTGGCGTAAGGAGAGCGATCTGCCCTTGGGGTTGTGTGATGGTTAACGCAGGAAGAAGCTACCCATCATCATCATCACAAGGACTTCACAATTATCAAGGTTGGACTACTGTCCTTGTTGTTCCACTGCCACTGCACAATGTGCAGGCATAGTGTCTCCAAAAATTAGCCCAAGGGGCTGTATCATGGTTGATGAAGGAAGCAGAACAAACCCCAGATCATGCCCTGGGCGTGGCCAAAGGGGCTAAAGAGACTGATTCTTCGGCCACGCCAGTCGGTTGTTGTTTGTTGTGGTCATAAGTGCTATATCTATTCAAGTGCAAAACATTTTAAGTACACATAATAAAAGCAGAGCATAAAAACAACAGGAAGCACACCGTAGTGGGCTAACTACAGTATGTACACTTTAGTCCTGATCAGGCATAGTTCATAATCAAATGTTCATGGTCATCAGGGGGAACACACTAAAGGACAAGCTGGGGGATACAAGGGAAAGAAAGTGTTCAAAAAGGTCTGCTGCCAGTCCTGGCTACTATTGCCGCTGTCATGGCAGCATATTGAGTCTGGTGGCTCCCACTACAGAGGGGGCCGGCATAGAATATCCCAGCAATGGGGCAGTCATTGTACCTGTCCCGGGACCCTATTCCAACTCGTCCTCCTCAAGCTCCTGTGTCAGGGAAGCGGGGCGTAACTCCACCAACCGAGCGGTCGCCTTTTCCACGAGTGTCTGCCACCATCTTTCCACGGTCTCGAGGTGGAATTTCTCTAGGTGGCGACTCAGCTCGCTGACCTCCTCTGCCAGGAAGGTGGGATCTATCTCTGGCATCTGGCTTTCCTCCACGGAACCAGGGGAGTCCGCTCCTTCCACCCTGCGCTCCACGCCACACCAGCCTAGCTTCGCCATGTCAGTTGTTGTCAGGATCCCTAACCTCCCACCACTTTATTTGCTGCTCCTCGTGTCTGAGTCGCTTGCTTCTTCTCCTCCCTCCCTTCATGGGATTCTCCGTTTGTCGTCATTGGCAGCCACACCCTGGGGCTGGATGATACAGTTTATGTGTCTGCCCTCCCGACTCTTGGAGGGTGGAAGGGGCGTAGGCCATTATTCATGCCTTATGCTGGCCTGGCCCACCATGAGGGACTGTGGCACACTCCTTTGCCAGCACATATTTTCAGTCTCTTAGGGCCACCATTGCTTAGGCCCCAAAAAATACAGTCTTTAAGGTGCACGAGACCTGGTCGGCAGATTCTGTTCATGACACCAGAAAGCTGATTCGGGACTGTCGGGTACTTGGAACCGGGTCCACTCGATGTCGTCAGGGCTGTGGGATGTCACGGTGGTGTCCGTGATCCCCTTGTCAGGCGATCAGTTAAAAAGGGGAATTAAAAAACGGATGAAAATAAGAATAAAAAAAAAAAAAAAAGAGTTTGACGCCACCCATGGAACGCTGCCGGTATAGCCACTGCTGCGCTGCCGGTATAGCCACTGCTGCAGTCGGGACCTCTGAGGATGATGGGAGTAGCAGCTATGATGGTTTAGCTCTCCATGAAAAGAGTGGGTCCCCAGGGCAACTGTATAGTCTGTGGAAGTAATAGGGTCATTGGGGGTGCAGGGATTCCAGCGAGGACAAGCTGGCTATGCAGCAAAGATCAGAGTCACTCTCAGGCAGGCTGCTGCTGGCTCGGCGATTCAGTCTACCTCTCCTCAGGTGCAGAAATAACAGTGTCACACTGTGTGGAGCTTCATCCCGGTTTTTTGCTTTCTCGGCAGATGTTCAAGTACAAAACAGTGCAGTGGCGGCTCCGGTAGTCTTAATTTACCCATCCTGATCCCCTTCTTGCAGTAATGTTCCCATCCTGATCCCCTTCTTGCAGTAATGTTCCATTAGGTTTTGTTTAAAGAACTGATCACTTAAGCAGAGCATCAGTTTCCTCTCTTAGCAGCCGGGATGGCTTGTCCAGATCACCCTCTTTTGTGTTCCTTTCAATGGGCCTCTCTTTCTTACCTTTCTGCACGCAAACCAATGATCCAGCGGCCATGGGCCTTTGTTGGGCGACCTGCCTGGTTCCCTGGCCCTAGTACGGCGGCCTTCTCTTTGCTGCGCCGGGTTTTGGGTCGCTGGACATAAAGACCCCGCACCTAGGGACGAGCGAGTACCACACTATTCGGACTCGCTATCCTCGCAATGAGTAGGTCCCGGTACTCGTTGCAAGTATAGCGAGTCCGATTACTTTTGCAGTATATCTATAGATACACTGCAAAAGTAGCCTAAAAGTGAATAAAAGTTGTTAAAAATAATAAAATTACATACTCAACTGTCCGACGCCTGCACCGGGCCCGTCCCAGAAGACCTGCGATCATCGGACAAGGACCTGTGACTTCCAGCCAATCAGATAGCCGGTAGCGATCTGGCCCATCAGATTTCGACATGTCACAACCATGTGATCGCTAGCGGCCACATGATTGGCCAGATTTCAAGGTCCTGGCAGCACACCTAGGACCTTGCAATCTGGCCAATCAGGTGGCCGCTAGCGTTCACGTGGTTGTGACGTGTCGCCATCTGATTGGCCAGATCGCTACCTGCCTTCTGAGTGGCTGGAAGTCACAGGTCCTTTGTCCGGTGATCGCAGGTTTTCTGGGACGGTACCGGCCCAGGCGTCGGACAGGTGAGTATGTAGTTTTATTATTTTTAACAACTTTTATTCACTTTTAGGGTACTTTCGCAGTGTTTCTATAGATACATTGCGAAAGTAATCAGACTACTCGCTAATCCCGAGTACTCATAAGATACTCGGAGGGTAGCGAGTACCCGAATACCGCTACTTTTCGGTGAGTTCCGAATAGTAGCGAGTATACTCGCTCATCCCTACCTGCACCCCGCCGGGTTCCATGGTTGGAGCGTGGCGCATCCTGGCCACCTCAGAGCCGGCACCCTGGTTTCTGCCCCAGTCCTTCAGCTTTTCAGCTAATTTGTGCACACAAATGGATTGCTAACTATCTGTGCCCCTAGGACTCCTTCTGTCTCTCTCTACCATCTGCAGCCCGGGACCCAGACAATCTTCATGGTGCTATAGGCCGCCGGGTCCGTGTCAATTCAGTCCTGTGTAATGATGGTGTTCTCCCCTCTCCATCTGACTGAACTTGACTGACAAACTGCTCCTCACTGACTGAACTCACTTCATTTGGTGTTTTCTGGTTTTTGTTTCACCCCTTAACCATGTCCTATCTAACTATCCGACCCTCCACTTGTCTCAATTTACCATCCTGTTGCTGGGCATAGAGTCCCTAGTGTTGGGATCGGAGTGTGTTGGGTGTGTGTTTGGGGTGATTGAACTTACCGATACCGGTTGCTTAGCTTTCTAGTGGTGACCGGTCCGCAGGGGCGCCACAGAAAACGGCCTCAAGGGTCAAACAATTATGAAGCTAGGACTACTAGTAGTTCCAGTGCCCAATGTGCAGGCATAGGCATAGTGTCTCCAAAAATTAGCCCAAGGACTGTATCATTGTTGATGAAGAAAGCAAGCCTCAAGGGCCAAACAATTATGAAGCTAAGAAAACTAGCACAGTAGTTCCAGTGTCCAATGTGCAGGCATAGGCATAGTGTCTCCAAAAATTAGTCCAAGGGGCTGTATCATGGTTGATGAAGGAAGCGGGCCTCAAGAGCTAATCAGATATGAAGCTAGGACTACTAGCACAGTAGTTCCAGTGCCCAATGTGCAGGCATAGGCATAGTGTCTCCAAAAATTAGCACAAGGGGCTGTTGATGAAGGAAGGAGGGTCTCATCACAAGTGCCTCCGATGGGAAGTATTAATTAATGGAACATTGTTTTTAGCTTATTGACCATTAGGTATGTGTGACAGAAGCAGGAGTAGGATACACATGTAAGAAGGAAAGGGGTTTGTATGGGAAGGGATGAATGTGATCACCAGTAGCATAAAAGAACGCTTTTGGTCACTTTAGGCTGTCATCTGGAGGGCTTAAATTACTCTTGCGAAATCCAGTCCTGGTTAAATTTTATCAGAGTCAGCCTGTCTGCATTCTCAGTAGTCAGCCATGTGCGTTTATCTGTGATGATTGCCCCAGCGGCACTGAAAACACACTCTGACATCAAACTAGCTGCAGGGCAGGCCAGCACCTCCAAAGCATATAAGGAGAGGTATGGCCAACTATGCAGCTTGGATACCCAGTAATTAAAAGGAACAGAAGCGTCAGGAAGGACGCAGGTATGGTCACTTAGATACTCGTTGACCATATTGTTGAACTTCTCCCTCGACATTGTTACCGGTCCATCTAGCGCTTGCTGATGAGCCGGATTATTGAAGATGACCCAGTTTGTGGATATTTTACCCCCATCTCTTTTGGATATGCTTGGAGCGTCTCTCCCCATTAATGCATGCTGTTACAAAGAGTTGGTACCTTTACTCTGAGGGTGATGATGCCATCAAATGATCAATAACGGCCCACTTGAAGGATTCAATTGTGAAACCACTTGGTGACTGCAACAGTAGCGAAGGAAATTTGTCCTTGTACCATGGGTCTAGAAGGGTGGCCAATCAGTATAGGTTGTTGTTGAAAATGTGGATCACGTGAGGGTTTTGGCGCAGTTAGATATGAAGTTTGCCTTGTGTGCTGCAAAGAGGCAAATATTCTGAGGCCCCAAAAGAAGGAACAATACCCATCTTCTACTCACACTAACTCTCCTCCCCCACCTCCTCCTCTCCAGCCCACCCATGCTGGACAGACATGAAGCTGGGGTTGGGAGTCCCCTCTGTAGCATGAGGGGTCACTCGGGACCACAGAAAAAGAAGTCTTTTCCCTCCTCGTCTTCCTCATCATCTTCATCCCCCAATTTTGCCTGATGATATTGGCTGGTCTGGTTAGGATCACCCATTGTGAAATCTTGCTCCATAAATAGCTGCTGGGCACTCATAGATTTCATTTTTAGATTATGCAGCGATTCTTTCAGCAGACATAGCATGGGGATGGTTATGCTGATAATAGCCTAATCACCGCTCACAAGCTTGGTGCAGTACTCAATTTTATCAAGCACCTCACAAATGTCAGTGATCCACACCCACTCGACAGTTATGTGTCTTGGCTGAGTCTCAGTTTGACGGGCATGGTTAAGCCCGTATTCAGCAAGTGCCCTCTGCTGGTCACTTATCCATGCCAACATATGATATGTTGAGTTCCACCGTGTTGGCATGTTGCAAATGAGTCAGTGATTTGGCAAATTAAATTGCTTTGGAGTGCTGCAAGACTGGCAACAGCAGTTGAGGAATGACAGAAATAGGCGCAAATACTGCACAAATTCTCAAGTAGCTAATGGCAAGTCAGGGTATGTTTTGATAAAGTTCAGCACCACTAGGTTCAGCACGTGAGCCATTCATGGCACGTGTACCAGCTTCCCGAGCTTTAAAGCCGCCACCAAGCTAAACCCATTATCGCAGACAATCAGACCCGGTTAGAGTTGCAGTGGGGAGAGCCACTGATCGGTCTGTTGTTTTATTCCTTGCCGCAGCTCTGTTGCAGTGTGTGGTGTTTCACCTAAGCACATGAGCTTCAGCAGAGCATGTTGCCGCTTTGCCAATGCACTGCTGCACAGCTCCCAACTTGGGGGTGATGTGGAGGGTAATTCAGCATAGGATGATGAGGCGGACGAGGACGAGGAAGAGGGGAGACAGGACGTATATGATGAGGCGGAAGCTCTGATTAATTCTGGACCCGCTATTTGTGGCATAGATAGGATATGTGATGGTCCAGTTTGGGACTTTGGGCCCATCCTCCACCACATTGAGCCAGTGTGCCGTGACAGAGATGTATCGTCCCTGTCTACAATTACTTGTACAAGTGTCTATTGTTAGGCAAGCCTTCTCAGTTACGGGATTGTGAGAGCACGCTTTAGATTGTTTAAGAAGAAGAAGTACAGGTGTAACGCGGGGACGGCACACAGGGAAAAATAGTGCCGGCTGGGAACAGAGTATCGTGGGGCAGCCACAGCCAACAGATCACGGAAGAACTGTGCCCCCACAAGCCTAAATGGCAACATCTCCACGGCTACCAACTTGGCCATGTACGCGTTCAGTAATTGTGCTTGTGGGTGCGTGGCTTGGTATTTATACTTCCTTTCATAGTTCTGGGACATGGACAACTGGACGCTTGACCGGGACAAACAAGTGGATGGGCTTGTTGTGTCCTGTGTCTGTGCAACCGTAGCTTGTGAGCAACAGGTATGATCGCCTGCTTCCTGCCCAGCAGATTGGGAAGGACGGATCACAGGCGACATGGCAGTGGTTTGATCCGCAGACACCAATTTGGTACGCTGTTGTTCCGCCCACCGACAAGGGTGCTTGGCTGCCATGTGATTCCGCATACTGGTGGTGCTCTGGTTGCCTTTGCCCTGGCCTCTGCTCAACTTCATATGGCAGATGCTACAGATGACAACATTTGGTTTAGAAGGACTATCTGAACAAAATTTCCAGACAGCGGCTGAATGCACCCTTGCCTTGACTTGGGGCACAGAGGGATTGCTCTTGGCAACAGTTGACACACTTCGCACTCTGCTTAAACCAGTAGCCCCTGGTGCTTTTGTTGTTGCTAAGTAACCACCTTCTTCCTCTGTGCTGCTGTGCTGGCTATGTGTGCCAACAGTCCAGGTCGGATCTGTGGTCTCATCATCAACCACCTCGTTGTCCATGTCATCCTCCTTCCGTGTTGATATTGTCAGCTGGCCAGATGGCAACTGTGTGTCATAATCATCAGCCTCCACCTCTTCAGCCAGCATATATGGCTGAAAGTGGCTTTCTTCTGGTTTCGGTTTTCAAATATTTTGCCATGAACAGACGATACCATCTCACGTTCCTCTTCAATGTCGCACATAGAGAGACAACAAAAGGATATGTTCCAAACAAATCTTCGAAGTGGCCAAGGTTGGGGTCAAATGTTTCCTGTGACTCCTGATTGGGTGATGAAGTAGGAACACGTTGAGGATTGGATGACCCAGTGTTCTCTGTATGGACAGGAGACTGTATGGTTGTGGAAGATTGGGTGCTGCTAGAAAATTTTGCAGAGGCCTTATCAGCCATCCAAGACAGTATCTGCTCTTGCTCTTCTGACTTCCAGACCTGTTTACATTCCAGATCGGGACATTTCACCAGAAACATAGATGCATCAACCTTCTTCTGTCTCCCAGACTCTGTGCCTTGTCAGGCACCACTGACAACCCCACGCCCACATCCACGTCCATGTCTGTCACGCACTTAGATGGTGCTGACATTGATGGATGCTGCTGTGTATGTTGTTTGTCTTTAAGAGCTGCATGGTTGATGGTTGTGAAGGTCCTTGCCTCCTGTGTTGTGCTCCAGAGCTGCAGTCACTATTATGCTCAATTGCTGGTTCAGGAGTTAATTCGTGACTCACCTGGAATCTCCTCCCCCTGGCTTAAAATAGCCTTCCCTCTCCTCTGTCAGGTGCTGCTGATAGCTGTGTGCTCTAGGTCTTGGTGCTTTGCTGTGCTGAGGCTTTGCTGCTGGGCTAAAGTGTTTCCTTGAGAGAAGCTGTGATTCCTGACCTGTGGGTGGAGGTAGGGGCCCTCAGCCTAGAGCTAATCAGGAGTATTAGGGTACAGGGTGGCGGCTCGGAACTCCTCACCATCAAAGGTACCTCCGAGATAAGGGCGATCCAGGGACCCCAGCATCAGGGTCAGATTAGGCTCTCCTCACCCCTTTTTGCCCAATTCACTTACCTGTTACCTGATTCCCTTACCTCCCAAGCATGACATTATGAGCAGCTTATTGCCATTTTTTTTTTCTCTTAGCCATTATGTCTCAGACATCTTCTGCAGATGCCTTCTCACAACGGATGCAGACCATCTCAGCTGAGGTTACTAGTCTGCGGACACAGGTGGTGCAGCATCTGCAGCAGGTTGTGGGGTATTTTATCTTAGCTCACGCCAAGGCCATACCTGAACCCAAGATGTTTCTTCCAGATAGGTTTTCTGGGGAAAGAGATAAATTCTTGGTGTTCAAAGAGGCCAGTAAGCTTTATTTCCGGCTTCGGCCCCGTTCATCTAGGAGCGAGGAACAGCGGGTGGGGATTATAATCTCCTTTCTTAAGGGGGATCCCCAGATCTGGGCCTTCTTCCTCCCAACCGACTCACCATCACTGCGGTCGGTGGACTGCTTTTTTGCTGCTCTGGCTCAGGTGTACGGTGAACCAGATAGGGTGACTCTTGCTGAGTCAAACCTCCGTAAGCTCAAGCAGGGGTCATGAGCAGTGGAGGAGTACTGCTCGGAGTTTCGGAGGTGGGCAACTGACACCCTGTTGAACGACCCTGCCCTCAGGAGTCAGTTCTGTCTGGGTTTGTAAGCTAGACTGCAAGACACCCTGGTTCAGTACGGCACACCTGAGTCATTGGAGGCTGCGATGTCCCTATCCATGAGGGTAGACAGACGTCTGAGGGAGGGACCGAGACCAACTTTGTCCCCTGTGGCTATCCCTGTTGAAGAGGCTCCACACGATGAAACTATGCAGTTGGGAGCAGTAGACCCTCTTGTTAAACCTACTGTATTTGCAGGTCATCAAGTGGGCGGAGCTTGTTTTTATTGTGGACAAGCTGATCATTTTATCAAGGTTTGTCCACATCGCTCCGGGACACATACGCAGCCTAAGACGCAGCCTACCTCAGGTCTTTCAGAAGGAGACGACCAGAAGGTTTATATCTCCTTCTTTTCTAAGTCTACGTTCATGCTGTCTCCCAAGGTGCTGGTAGATGGAAAAACAGAGACTATACTGGTACTAGTTGATAACGGAGCGGGAGTCGTTCTTATGGATTCTCGCTTTGCGCAGACTCATGGCTTCGTCTGTAGCGCCTTAGCGAGACCTATTCCTATCTCTGCCATTGACTCAGTTCCGCTCAGCCAGAAGGTATTATCCCAAGTGGTGCATAATGTGAACTTGAGAAAAGGAACACATCACCAGGATTCCCTCTCTTGTTACATTTTGGAGAATTTGCCAACCCCCATTGTATTGGGTCTCCCTTGGCTGAGAAAACACAACCCGGTAATTGACTGGCGGGTTCGGGAGGTGGTTCACTGCGGTAATTCCTGTGAGGGTACTTGCCAGGGTACTTCCATCTCCACCATGCTGGTGATGGCTACACCGACTTCTTCGCTCAAGGAGGTTAGGAGTATGCCTGGGGGTGGGGGTGGAGAGAAAGCCATGCTTCCGACTCTTGGTGCCTCTGGGCGTCATCCTAGGAAGAGGGGCAGGGGAAGGGTGGTTGTGTCTACGGTGCATCACAAGGGAGGGAGTCCTGGGATCCTGAGAGGCGCGCCTTGTACTTGCCTGCCTAATACTGTACCCTCTGTCTGTGCCTGCATGTGTGGCAGTAAACATACAGGTCCCGACCTGAGTGTGAAGGAGTATGTCTGGGTGTTGTCCCAGCATGTCAGGTGGAGGCGTACTACTGGGGCTCCGGGTCCCAGGGTTTTAGGACCTTATTGGCAATTTGCAATCCTGTGCTGTACCGCCTTGACCTACCTCCAGGTCTGACAACCCTAATATCTTTCATATCTCATCTCTCAGGGGATGTGGACTTCTTTCGGATGTGCCGTAGTCGAGTCCGGAGGCCTCTCTTAAAAGAGGGGGTACTGTTACGCGCTTAGATGGCGCTGATATTGTTGGATGCTGCTGTGTATGTTGTTTGTCTTTAAGCGCTGCATGGTTGATGGTTGTGAAGGTCCTTGCCTCCTGTGTTGTGCTCCAGAGCTGCAGTCACTATTATGTTCAATTGCTGGTTCAGGAGTTAATGTGTAACTCACCTGGAATCCCCTCCCCCTGGCTTTAAATAGCTTTCCCTCTCCTCTGTCAGGTGCTGCTGATAGCTATGTGCTCTAGGTCTTGGTGCTGTGCTGTGTTGATGCTTAGCTGCTGGGCTAATGTGTTCCCTTGGGAGAAGCTGTGATTCCTGACCCGTGGGTGGAGGTAGGGGCCTTCAGTCTAGGGATAATCAGGAGTTTTAGGGTACAGGGTGGTGGCTCGGAACTCCTCACCATCAGAGGTACCTCCAAGATCAGGGCGAGCCAGGGACCCCAGCATCAGGGTCAGATTAGGCTCTCCTGACCCCCTCTTGCCCAATTCACCTACCTGTTACCTGATTCCCTTACCTCCCAAGTGTGACAATGTCCCTGTCCCTTCACAACAGCTTTTTTAGGAATTTGCTTTTTTTTCTGACATAGTTGCAGATGTTCAGATGCAGATATTGGGGAACAAGGAGCAGTTACTGCTTTGTGGAAGATAGCACTACAGCCTAGTACTGCTTTGTGTTTTACAAACAGCACCGCAAAGGGAAAAAAATTGTCCTGAGGTTACAGGCGAGATTTCGCTCGCCAGTCACCAAACAAGACAGTGTTGCTGGCTGCGTGTCATTTATGCAGTACCATGCGTGCTATTCGGTGTGAAAACAGCACCGCAACGGCACAAAAAACTTCCCCGAGATTTTACTCACCAGTCACCACACAAGACAGCGGTGCTGGCTATGTCTCAGTTGTGCAGTATCATGCGTGCTATTCGGTGTGAAAACAGCACCACAACAGCACAAAAAAAATTACCCTGAGGTTAAAGGTGAGATTTCGCTCACCAGTCACTACACAATTCAGCGGTGCTAGCTGTGTCTCAGTTGTGCAGAACAATGCGTGCTATTCGGTGTGAAAACAGCACTGCAATGGCAAAGAAATTGGCCTGCAGGGGTAAGGCTAGGGTCAGACTTGCGTCTGCCCCTGAGCCTCATGGATCCAGCAGAAATTTAGAAATGTTCTGCCTCTTCGCATAGCGTTACCAGCAGGTAACGCTATGTGCTGCCTGTCTATTGATCTCTATGGCAACCGGACGCTTCCCGCAGCCTCCGGCTCCACAGATATGTCAAAGCTATGCGCTTTTGCAGAGCACACAGGAAAACGCTGCAAACAGCATTTCCTGTGTGCTCTGCAAAGCCCATATCCAGGAGATCTCTGTGGAGCCGGAGTCTACGGTAAGTGTCCTTGTGCCATAAAGATCTATTGCCTGGTAGCCTGCTGGTAACGCTATGCGCTGGGGCAGAAAATTTCTAACTTTTTCCCGAATCCGCCAGGCTAGGGGCAGACGGAAGTCTGACCCTATCCTAAATGTGACCCCAAAAATAGCTGGGAAAACTGTCACTATGTAGCAGCCCAGGGTATGGGAACTCGGATGTCTGAGCCCTCTGCTTCGGTGGGGATTTCACTGGTGGCCTGCCCAGATCCGTGACCCCGTGGGGACAGCCCACAAGAAGGGGCTGTTTTTGTATTTACAAGGAATTACAGTCTTTGTCTCGTGACGCCACCTGTAGTACCTGGTGTCTAAACACCAGCACTGCCACAGTCCTCTGGAAGGTGGTGGTATTGCGGCTACGGTGGAGCAGCTCCCTACAGGTAGAGCTAAACCTCCGGGGCAGTGTTACCTGTTGCCAGGACAGTGCAGACCATTGAGAAAAGTCAGTGAAAGCAGGACAGAAACACAGAGGCAATTCATTCTTCCAGGTACTTTACTTGCAGAAACTGATCAAGATGGTGGTACAGCTTACAGTACTTCCCGCAGGACAGCCAGCCGGGTAGTCGCATCAGAATGCAGAATCTGTGGAAGTCTCTGACGGTACCTTCTTGGATCTACCCTTGTCCTGTCCCTTCCCTCTCTTCTCGTGGCCTGCTTTTTGAGCAGTAATACGTCCCAGGGGATGAACACCCCAAGAATATCCCCGGAGCCGGGATGAGCAGGATCGGAGAGCGAACAACCCTGGCCGCACTGCCAGACCCGTGCGCTCCGGGCGAACAAGCTAGGATCCTTCCGTCTGGGCTACTTCTTTCATTAGCCCTCTTTTGAAGCTATTTTGAAGCCCTCTTTCTCTCTCGTGTAAGCTCCCGTTCTTTGTCTTTCCTCAGGGAAGACACTCCTGAAGACTCCCCGTGAGTTCTACCTTTTCCACTCTCCAACTCTCTTTTTGGGACTCCCCCAGGTTGCATGGGTGTGTGTGTGTTGGGGTCAAATTCTTCCAGAGTGTTCTGCATTCTACTTGCGACAGGGGTAACCACACGCTCTTCTTTGGGTGAAGTACCCCACTTGTGATGCCTGACCAGTGGGGCGCCTCAACTACTCACTGACCTTATACTTTCAGCTCTGAGAAGAGCTGAAATATTGATGTACTATGTGGTACTCTAACGCTCCTCTTTGTCTCCCTGTACTACAGTCACCTAGTACTACAATACTGGTAGCTCTCACAAGAGCGTTTGTGTTTTAGAGATGATTTCTGGATGATTTTCACATACACAATTCTCCCTAGCAGCTGCTCACACTCTCTCTACACTAGCTGTGTTCTGCATGCAATGTGCAGAAAATGGCGGTGGCAGGGCTTATATAGAGGCTATGAGTCATAGGCTACGACACATCTATGATGCCGGGCGGCCAGCCAATCATAGTAATGCCATAACCAAGAAGGCTGTGGCATTACTGTGATTGGCTAATGCTTGGCGAGAGATCCGAATATTGTAAGGCGAGGAGTGAAATACTTGCTATGTTCCGTGTACTGTGAGTACCGTATTACTCGCCGAGTACCGAATACTTGCAAGTATACTTGCTCATCCCTAAAGGTGGATTTTGCTGGTAGGAAGAGCCTATGTATAGTTTGTTTGCTCTCATACAAACGCTTTTGTAAAACCTGTCTATTCTTTCTTAGATTATTCTGTACCAGGTGCCATTTGATTGCAGGCTGTGTCCATCTGCAGCCATCTTTATACATGTTATCTTTATCAAAGAAGGATCATGCAGCGCTCTTCACCAAGAAACCAGGCTTTTTTGCATTGTGGGCAGCACGGTGGCTCAAGTGGTTAGTGCTGCAGCCCCTGCAGCACACAGGGGTCCTGAGGTCCTGGGTTCAATTCCCACTAAGGACAACATCTGCAAGGAGTATGTTCTCTCCATGTTTGTTTGGGTTTCCTCCAGGTACTCCAGTTTCATCCCACATTGTAAAGACATACTAATAGGATGTTTAGATTGTGAGCTCCAAGAGAGACAGCATTACTCATGTATGCTATGGAATTAATAGCACTATATAAATGAATAAATAATATTGATAAAATTGCAGATCCACAAAGCAGTGTCAAAGCATGGAAAGAGAGATTAACAGACAATGGACCGTTTCATGCGACTGCTCTTCAACAGGTCTGCTACCAGACCTATTAATGCACAGTATGCATGAAACAGTCCATCATCAGTATACCTTGCTTGCCATGCTTTGACACTGCTTTGTGGAACTGCAATTTTATCAGTGGAAAAAAGCCCTGTTTCTTGGTGAAGAGCACCACATGATCCCTCTTTGATAAAGTCTTCATCAATGCCCGGAGTCCTGGATTTTACATGGCTGAGCACCAACTCCTGCAGACCGATCCGCACTGATCCCAGTTCCCTGGATGACTGCAACAGTAACAGCTGATCTAAAAACAGCGGCATAGTGGAGGTGGTGCCCATGTGTAAGTTTCTTTCTCCTTCTAATGATTTAAGGCCCCGTCACACCTTCTAACATTGGCTGCGATGTCGGATGCGATGCCGCGGGTGCGCACACGCTTCCGACATTGTAGCTTAGCTGTCACATGGCAAGATGTTGGCGGTGATGGCGCTGCGATGTTGGCGGCATGATCGCTCACTGGGCTGGGATCAACCCAGCGAGTGATCCGCTACAATGCAGCAAATATGCGGGATCGGCTGTGACATCTCTATTGCGGTGTCACACTGAACGATCCCGCCAGTTGTTTAAGTTGAAGTTGACAGGTTTTCCTGCATCCAACTATCGTTGTTGAATCATGCATTGACAAAACAACGCAACAACAATGTCGTTTCAACATCGTTCCTGAAGTCACTTTTGAACGACGTCGGAAACGATGTTGAAAGGTGTGACGGTACCTTTATACATGTTATGTTGCTCATTATACACATTGTGTTATTTCATGTGTTATTTCATTGTATGTGTTATGGCTCTGATATAAGTTCATACCTGGGTTTAATTATTGGCTAAATTGATTTGACAGCCCATACAGGAGTCTTTATGTACAGTACACTATGTATGTGTACTTTTAAATGGTTTTAACTTGTTTGTGCACAGTGTGTGATCCTTTGTGTATCTCAAATAAACTTTATAATATTTTTTGTATGTAAAGCCCTGTGCTTTGTTGCCAATTTGTACCTTTTGTATCATCCTGGGGCCATGTTATACAGTGTTGGCCAAAAGTATTGACACTCCTGCAATTCTGTCAGATAATACTCAGTTTCTTCCTGAAAATGATTGCAATCACAAATTCTTTGGTATTATTATCTTCATTTAATTTGTCTTCAATGAAAAAACACAAAAGAGAATGAAGTAAAAAGCAAAACATTGATCATTTCACACAAAACTCCAAAAATGGGCCAGACAAAAGTATTGGCACCCTCAGCCTAATACTTGGTTGCACAACCTTTAGCCAAAATAAACTGCGATCAACCGATTCCGGTAACCATCAGTGAGTGTCTTACAATGCTCTGCTGGAATTTTAGACCATTCTTCTTTGGCAAACTGCTCCAGGTCCCTGATATTTGAAGGGTGCCTTCTCCAAACTGCCATTTTTAGTCTCTCCACAGGTGTTCTATGGGATTCAGGTCTGGATCATTGCTGGCCACCTTAGAAGTCTCCAGTGCTTTCTCTCAAACCATTTTCTAGTGCTTTTTGAAGTGTGTTTTGGGTCATTGTCCTGCTGGAAGACCCATGAACTCTGAGGGAAACCAAGCTTTCTCACACTGGGCCCTACATTATGCTGCAAAATTTGTTGGTAGTCTTCAGACTTCATAATGCCATGCACACGGTCAAGCAGTCCAGTGCCAGAGGCAGCAAAGCAACCACCAAAACATCAGGGAACCTCCGCCATGTTTGACTGTAGGGACCGTGTTCTTTTCTTTGAATGCCTCTTTTTTTTCCCTATAAACTCTATGCTGATGCCTTTGCCCAAAAAGAGAGAACATTCTTCCAAAATGTTTTAGGCTTTCTCAGGTAAGTTTTGGCAAACTCCAGCCTGGCTTTTTTATCTGTTGGGGTAAGAAGTTGGGTCTTCCTGGGTCTCCTACCATACAGTCCCTTTTCATTCAGACGCCGACGGATAGTACGGGTTGACACTGCTGTACCCTCGGACTGCAGGGCAGCTTGAACTTGTTTGGATGTTAGTCGAGGTTCTTTATCCACCATCCGCACAATCTTACGTTGAAATCTCTTGTCAATTTTTCTTTTCCGTCCACATCTAGGAGGTTAGCCACAGTGCCATGGGCTTTAAACATCTTGATGACACTGCGCACGGTAGACATAGGAACATTCAGGTCTTTGCAGATGGACTTGTACTTTTACCCCTCTGATGAGCTGCTGATGGCACTGAGCCCTCCGAGCACCGCAATAAGGAAGACAGAGTCCAATTCAACATTACTCCACTTTAATGGTACCGACAGATGGAGATGGTATATGGTACAGCCTGGTTTACTGGGGGTCTGTCACCAGTTCCAGGTTTCCCGTTATGGAGTCTCTAGATGTTCTTCCTTCTATGGCATTCTGGGTTAAACTTATTCTTCTTAACTTCTACCACCCTCGCAAAGCTTTCCCGCCAGTCCCTTGATCTTCCACGGTGGAGTACGGGTGTCCTTTGCTGGTTCAGACAGAGCTTCTACTTCCCCCGCCACCAGTACTTTGGGCCGTTACTCCTGTGACTTGGATCTAAGGTGGTCCTGAGGGGTGAGGTACCTTGTGGTGCTGTCAGCTACCCCTTTAGTAATGGGCCTGTAGCTCATTGGTCTGCAGCCAGAGATGAAAGTCTGACTGCTACGGCTACCCACACTGCCGATGCTTCCCCAAAGCGACCAGCTGGCTCCAACCAGTCCTGTCCCGTTGCCCTCTGTCTTGGTTCCCCCGTGAAGGTTGGGGTTCCTCACAGCAGAGTTGCTGTCAGGCTAGTCCTCTCTCACTGCCTTCCCAGCACTAACTGTTCTAAACTGAAACTTTCCCTCCCACTACTCTATCCTAGGCTCCACCCCCACCCTTTTGGGACCTACTAAATTACTGGCCCTCCCTATTGTAAGTGGTATGGTCCTAGATGGGTGTAAAAACAGACTCCATAAGGTGAACCTTGAACTGACAACTTTACAGGGTTAACACATTATTATTAAAGTGCATTACTACCCTGTGGCGCCTAGTCACAGGGGGCCCACACACCCCCTTGGTGAAACATACCTGTACGCGGGTGTTAAACCAAACCGGGTATTAGTTTGACATTTTTCATATGCATAACTATGAACAATATGGGTGTCTCTGTTTAGGAGGCCTGGCTTTACTTATACCATCCCAGGCACTTTCTTGTCGTAAGTTTATGTGCATGGGGACTAATCTAGTTCCTCCACCCTTAGGTTCACTACCATCAATAACATATTTACATTTTTTTTTATTTGCAATTAAACGGGTAAACTTCATACATTTATAACAGTAACTTGTACGCTTATTCAATCTTCCCTTGCAGGAGGTGCATTGCTTTTAATGTTGCATTAACACACATTATCATTCTAGTCCACCTCGGTCAAACGGGGACGGGTTCCAGGTATCTGATTTACTGTTCATCAGGCTGGATGGAAAACACACGCCGTACATTTATGTCCATGTACTGTAAAGTAAACAAACAAAAAGAAAGTACTGTGCACGTTACCGGTTACCATTTCTACCCGTAGTATCGGCTCGCCGAATGGCGAACCACCCTCTAGGTCCTGCTGGCATTCAAATGAAATCATGTCCCCACTGTACAGGTCCCTGTCCGGTGGCCCTGGGAAGGCAGGCCTCTACCTCTCTTCGTCCCAACAAATACTTCTGCAAGCAGGCCCTCCTCCTAGGCGAACCCATACCCGGTATTAAGGTTGAAAAGGGTTACCACTCCTATTCTCCGTTGGCTGACTGGTTGTGGGGGTTGATTGCGAGCAACCGTGCGGGCCTGGCTGGTCTCCATCTCATTAGCCCACCAAGCTTCGCGGCTCCTCTGCCTTTCAGCCTCGTCGGCCGGGTTCGATGATGTGGAATCGGGGACGGCCCACCTGTTGCCAAGGGAGCGACGACTCCTCGCAGGCTGCAGCACTCTCCTCCCCGCAACCATGACTTGGGTTGCTGGTACCGGAACCCTCCATAACTCGCGGGGTCCGGCCTCCTCTGCACCACCGACAGCTCCTTCCTCCGATCCCTCCTCCTCTCCGACACTGACATCGTCATCTCTCTCGTCAGCCGGCTCCTCAGGGAAGCGGATGAGGTCTCCCACGGTGGTCTCTTTCTGTCCGGGCTCCTCGGCGATCACGATGCTGGGTTTCCGGTTTCCTTGCACCAGCCGTGTTATCTCGGTGTTGGTAGAGGCATCTCCGATTACCGGGTGCTTGGTTTGAGTGGCCACCGTGACCCCCGATTCAGAGTTCTGCCGCAGGGCATTTCGCTGTTCCGCCCGCTAGTCCACTGTTACGACCATTTCAGCACTCCTGTGCCGGTATTCCAGTCTGCGGTCTTCAGCAGGCGGGCCCATAGGTCTCGCAGCGCTGTTCCCAAGAGGATCAAATCTTCTCTGACAGTCTCTAAGGTTGGGACACCCGGGGCGGCTTGGTCAGCTCTCATCTGCTCCTCCACCTCCCGGATAACATCGGCAATTCTTGGTACTACCATCACTACCAGGTCACTTGCTGGTAACGGGTCCGGAGTCTGGCACTGGTTCTCGTTCTGCCCTCCGGTCATGCCCTCTTTGGTTTTTATAGTCCTGACCTGGCGTGGGCATATTCTCGACCCGCCCCCTTGGTTGTTTGATGGTAAGAGGGGCAGGGAGACACTTTGGCACCTCTTTCTTGGTCCATCTGTAGCAAGGGTTCGAGGCACGCCCCTGGGCCAGCACATAGTCTCTTACACTTGTGATCCCGCCACTATTCTCTTCACTCCTCAGCTGAATGAAGGGGCGGGGCTTATCTTCCCGCTCTTTTCCTTTGCTATGGCACAGTTGTAATTCCTGAGGCAATGTAATGGCAGCCACATAAACAGTCAATAATAAAGTCTTTTGGGCGCACTTTACCTGGTTGCACTAGGCTGGTTCTATCCTGTTTGTAGATGCCAGAAAATGAAGCGGCCAGGGCTATGGGGTACTCGGACACCGGGGCTGCTGAATAGGGAGTCACGGGTGGACAGGATCCAGTGCCGTGCCCTGGTGATCATTTGAGGAGAAGTTGATGATGGGGAAAGGGGTTATTTACAGGGGATCGTGACGCCACCTTTAGTTCCCAGTAAATCGGTACCGGCACTGCAAGCCGGCCACTGAGGTGATGGTGGGTGCAGTTGAGTGTGGTGCAGCTCCCTACAGGTGGAGCTATTACCTCAGAGCAGCGGTGAAGGAAGATAGTGAGGGAGGGCAGTGATGAAGGAAGATGGTGAGGGAGGGTAGTGCTGAAGATGGTGCTGCAGTTCTTACCCCTCTGCTGAGCTGCTGTTGATGCTGAGCCCTCCGGGCTCCGGCACGAAGAATATCGGAAACCAGTTCAAGTTTAACTCCACTTTACTGGGTACCGGTTGATGGCAAAACAAGACACGGTACAGTTTGGTTTACAGGGTAGATGTTGCCAACTCAGGGTTCCCCTTATGGAGTCTCTAGATGTTCTCTGTCTTTGTCCTTCAGGGTCTCCTTTCTTCCTTACTTCTACCACCCTCGCAGAGCTCTCCCACCAGTCCCTTGATCTCCCACTGTGGAGCACGGGTGTCCTTTGCCGGTTCAGTCAGGGCAATTACAACACCCCGCCACCGGTACTTGGGCCGTGACTCCTGCGGTCTAGGATCTATTGTGGTCCTGAGGGGTGAGGTACCTTGTGGCGCTGTCAACAACCCAGTTCCTATGAGCCTGCAGCTCGTCAGTCTGCGGTCAGGGCTAAACTTCCTGCGTTGCCGGTGTTCCCTCAACGTGACCAGCCGGCTCCAACCAGTCCTGGTCTGTTGCCTGCTGTCCTGGGCCCCCACTTAAAGATGGGGCTCCCTCCTCTCAGCTGGGCTGTCAGGCCTGACCTTCCTGCCTGCCTTCCCGGCACCTTCTACACTATCTTCTCTCACTAACTTCCTGCTTCTCTCACTCTAGCCTAGGCTCCACCCCCACCCTTTTGGGACCTAAATTACCGGCCCCTCCTATTCTAATTGGTGTGGTCCTAGATGGGTGTAAAAACAGACTCCATAAGGTGAACCTTGAACTGGCAACTTTACAGGGTTAACACATTATTATTAAAGTGCAATACTTCCCTGTGGTGCCTAGTCACAGGGGCACCACATGAGCATAAATTTCTTTCTACTACAACGCCAACTTAACCTTCTATATTTTGCCAAAAATTCAAACATCACTATCCAATCCCCTGGAAGACCAATCCTTACTGGTATAGTAGGCTAGGCTTAAATGAGAAAACTTGTGAACTGTTGACTTTTTTCTCTAGCCTTGAGTGGTGTAGTTACAATCATACTTTCATGATACCATGCATCTCTTGGAAGTTCTGGAGAATTTGGAAGTACCACTCAACACCATTCTGATTACCCTAGACATGGAATCTCTTTATGCCAGCATCCTGCACGAATTGGGTCTACATGCCACAAAAACCTTCTTGGAGATAGCAGGTGAGAGTGATTGATCATAATTGCTTCCTGCTGGATTTGCTCAGTTCTGCTCTACATCATAACTACTTTATATTTGATTGTGTATTTTAACATCGTTTCTCAGATGTTGCCCTTGCGGCTAAGCACCAAAAGCAGGGCAAGCAATTGCCCAAAGTGGATCTGCATGTTTGAAGTTTCATCAATGCAGAAGCAGAAATATAACAGTAACTGGTTTGGAAAACATTGCAACCTCCATTTGTTAAGGTGATGTCACTCCGGGTCTGTTACTCTGTAAGTCCAGATGGATATTTAAATTAGATTGTATACATCCTTGAGGTATCAAAGAGGACTTGTTGTTCACAGGTTTATGCAAAAAATAGTATATATACATAAAAATTATGTTGTTTTCGAACAATGTACCAGCACTGGTATATAATGGGGTGGTAGACTGTCTTGTTCCTCATCAATAAATTGCCCACTTAGTTTCCTCTTTCTTATAAGCCCCTTCTCTCTTTGATTATTTTATTTTTTCATATGCATTTAACCCCCCTCTCTACCTATATACGTTACAGCGCCTTTCTATATCTAAGTATTGTATTTAGCTAAAAAAAATTTATTAAAAAAAATGACATGGGATACCCCCTATTTTTCATTGCCAGCTAGGGTACAGCAGGCAGCTGCAGCCTGAAGACCACAGCTGGCAGCTTAACATTGACTGGTAGTTCAAAGCGGAGGTCATCGCAAGCTGTTTTTTAAAATTATTTATTTATAAATAATAAAATAATTTGAAAAAAAAAAATTGCATAGGGTCCCCACCATTTTTTATTACCAGTCAAAGTAAAGCCAACTGCTGGGGTCTGGTTTTCTCAGAGTGGGGCCATCTTTCATGAGCCCTCACCACCGTAAAAATAGCAGGCTTCAATCACCCCAGATCTGGCGCCTCCATGAGATGCGCCAATCCTGGCGCTTCGCCCTGACTATTCCCACTGCCCTAAAGTGGTGGCAGTTGGGGTAATAGAAGGGGTTAATGACAGATGGATTGATAATGTTGAGATGTCTATGATACCCCCACATTATCAATCCAGTGACTCAATAGTTAAAAAACAGATGCAGAGAAAAATCATTTATTACAAATAAAATACAAGGAGAAGATTCCTCTATTGTAAATCAAACACACAGACAACCCACTGTCATCATTTATTAAGCCCAAACATACACTCCGATGATAATCTACAGTGATGTCCAGGTGCGGTTACATGAAGTGAGTGGAGATCATTATAGCTTCCACACACTGCAACAGTTCGCTTTGACAGACACCTGGCTGAGTGTGGTGACGTCAGACAGTTCATCGCGGTCACAGCTGAGTTACTGTTGTAACCATGACAATTGTTACCATGGTGACCTCACATGAACTGTCTGACATCACTGCTCGCAGCTGTTCAATGTGAGGTTTTCTAGCCCGAAGCTTTCAGCTCCATAGAAATTCATGCAGCTGTACACTCCTATCATAGCAATGTAGCCAAGATGAGTGTGCTTTGGTGAATATCATGCTGTGTGGATTACTTTCAGAGTTGGGTATGTTTGGGCTTAATAAATAGGTAAAAGCGGGTTGTCTGTGTTTTATTTCTAATAAAGGATTTTTCTGGGTCTCTGTTTTTTAACTATTTACTCACTAGATTGGTAAAGTGGGAGTATTATACAAGCCTCAACATTACCAATCCAGTGGTTGATGACAGCTGACAATTCTCATGTCATTAACCTTTCTATTACCCCATTTGCCACCGCACCCGGGCAGCAGGATGAGCTGAGATGAAGCGCTAGGATACGGCGCTTCTAATGAATGTGCCATATTCTGGAGCAGCTGTGTGCCTCCCCAGGGTAAGAATTCCAACCCCAAGCCATGCACTTTATCTTGGCTGGTATCAAACTTGGGAAAACCCCATGTCAATTTTTTCAATTATTTATTTTTACATTAATCTGTTGTCGGTTTGGTTGCCATACTCGTATCTAATCACAGAAACCGGCAGAGAGGGTTGGCGGGGATAAGTCTGACTTTAACCAATCAAGGAGGGGGAAGCAATGAGGTTTATGAGTGGGCCCAAGATCAGGGTGATAGCAGTGCTGCAGCTTGGCAAGTAATACTCTAGGTACCTAATGGCTGTGCCAAAACTGCAGGGCTCCACTGGAAAATTGTTTGAGCTGTGCTTGGCAGCTTTTGGGTCCCTTTGAAAGTGTTTTCTATGTCTGTGATTTTGCCTCCTATTGATATGAATGGGGTTCGGAAGTTTATCAGTATGCCGATGTATTCAGTGAACATATGCCTATTCGGCTAACCAAAACTAATCCAAACTTCAAAAGGTTTGCTCATCGCTATCCCGCACCTCAGGCTCATTTTCCATTTTTGAGCTGGTTACAGAAAAAGAGGTTACCCAGCTCCTTACTTCTTCTAAATCTACAACCTGCATTAGTGACCCCATTCCCTCACATCTCCTTCGGCCTCTCTCCACAGCTGTCAATACCTACCTAAAATATTTAATCCCTCTCTTTCCTGGGGCATTTTTCCCTCTTCATTAAAGCACTCCATCATAGTCCCCCTACTAAAAAAAGCCATCCCTTGACCAGAACTGCTAACTACAAACCTGTCTCTAATCTTCGCTTTATCTCAAAACTCCTGAAATGCTTGGTCCACTCCTGTCTGATCCGCTATCTTTCAGATCACTGTCTTCTCAAATCATTTACAATCTTGATTCTGCTTTTTACACTCCCTTCAAACTGCCCTCACCAAAGTCTCTAATGACCCATAAACAGTAAAAGCCAATGGTTACTACTCCTTGCTGCTTCTTGGTTTTCAGTATCATCTCTATGCTGATGACACCCAGTTACACACATTGCCTCCTGACATCACCCTTGCATTACCTAATAATTCAGGGACTGTCTGTCTGCTGTCTCTCACACCATATCCTCCCTTTTTTTGTGTTAGCAGCGGATGATTCAGAATACTGTCCAAGCGTGTGACGACAGAGCTTCTTTAATTAGCAACAAACAGGTACAGATATAATAAGCTTTGTGGAATCAGGAATAAAACATATTCTTATGTGTCTCAGTCTTTGTGTGGCATCTCTGCAGCAGACTGCTTCTTCCTCATACACAGACACAGGAAAATGCATACAGTCACATGCTTTCCTGTGTGAGCCTCTGGAAGGCTTTTTTTTATCTAACTTTATCTACAACATACAAACCTTTCAAAAGAACAATCATACAGAAATGGAGTTGTTGCATTAAACATATTCCAACACCCCCACTCAATAACTACTTATCCTGTTAGTCCAATTGCAGTTCTGAAGTCCACAAACTTGGTTCTTGATAATGGCTTTGTCATACCATCAGCTGTCATCTTGTCAGACTCGCAATAAACAAACTTGAGTACAACACGTTGCACTAAGTCACATAAGTGCTGATGTTTTACATCAAAGTGCTTAGTCCTTGCACTAATCTTCTCACTGCTGGCAAGTTTAATACATCCTTGGTTGCTATGTACAGAAGAGCCCTCATTGCTGGGTAGCAGATCTTCTCCTTCTAACTGTAAGTAGGATGGTCCATTGGTGTTGACCTTACATCCGACAGCTGTTTTTCCTTGTGGTGGATCCGTAAACTCCCTTGACTGGAGTTGGTGAAGGGACTCCATTTCTTCATTAGCATTTATCCACTTCTGCCTTCTGTGGACAGGCAGTTTTTGCATCTCTTGCCATAACTGTGGCTCTGGTTCAGGAAGTGTTCTGACTATATAAGAAAGGTGTATAGCTGGAATACCTTTGTTTGGTCTTGCTGATCTCCTGACTGGAGGTTGACTTGGTTCTTCTGTTTCTTCCTTGGTGGCTTCAGATCTTTTCCAGACTTCAGTGTTTTCCTTTTCAGTGTCTGGCTTTGGTGATTGAGATTCTTGTACTTGTTTCTTGGGTTGAATAACTGGTGTAACTTCATGGAATTTGAGTGAAACAGAGTTCTCATCAATCACTACATCTCTGCTGATTGTTATTGCGTTGGCCTATGGGTGCAGGACTTTGGGTGCAGGATTCTGTATCCCTTTTGAGTTTCGCTATAGCCCACAGGACTCCTTGCTTTGCATGTGATTCCCACTTGGAACTTTTTTCTTTGGCAACATACACAAACGTTTTGCTTCCAAATATCCTGAGGTGCTTCAGATTAGGCTTCACGCAGTTCCATACCTCATATGGAGTTTTATTTGTGGCTTTACCTGGCAGTCTGTTTTCAAGACAGCTAGCTGTCATGATAGCTTCTCCCCAATATGTTGTATGTAGATTCGCATCAAACAACATACTTCTTCCACTTTCACAGAGAGTACAGTTCTCTATCTCTGCAATGCCATCCTGTTCTGGGTTGTATGGAATGTTAGTCTGGAACACGATTCCTTTCTATTTCAAAATGGTATGCATGTTACCACTTGGAAAATTCAGTTCCATTATCTGTACGCATGGCTTTTGGCATTCTTCCTAATTAGTTAAACATTACAGCAAGATATTCTTCAAGTTTCTGTGGAATTTCATCCTCACTGTGAAGCAGGTAGGCGACTGTGTATCTCTAGTAGTCAGCAATAAATGTGATAAAATATCTCTTCTTGCTTGGAGTTTGAACACTCATTGGACCGCAAACATTTGTATCAAATCCAGTGGCTGTGCAGATCTAGTGGTGTTTGTTTTAGGAAAGGATTTTCTGGATATTTTCCATTCAAGACAGTTGGTGCACTTCATCACTTGACTACATTGGTTGATTTCAACACGATTTGCAAGTTGACCCACCTTCCTTACTGCTTCTGGGTCTCTGTGGCCAAGACGTCTGTGCCATACATGGATACAATTCTTATGCAGATCTTGTCTAGCACTGCACACTCTTTCTTTGCATTTTAGCTGATAAAGTTCATTTTGGATTTTTCCTTCTGCAAAAGTGTGACCCTTCTTTGATATGATGCAGCTGTTGTCTTTAAAAGCAACTACATTCCCCTTTTGGGTGAGCTTCTTTACTGATAGAAGATAGCTTTCAAGATTGGGAACATAGACAACATCCTTTACTGGATCTTTCTGCTTTGTGCTGAGGAAACTGGACAGTGGAGGTTGCCATCTCCTACTCCTTCTGAAGTCATATAGTGACCATTAGCTAAGATGATCTTTTCTGACTTGCTTTCATCAAGGTCAGTGAAGATATCCTTGTTATTCAACATATGGCTGCTGGCACCAGAGTCTATACAACATATATGGTTTGCAGATGGGCCTGTGCTGGCATTAAATGCAGCTTCAACACATACAGTCCTAGATCTACTTAAACCAGTGAAACAGAAGTAAGAGATTATTCATACAGTCCTTGGAGATTTTCCCACAACTTGGACTCAGATCAATGGAGCCATAGTAGTTCCAGTAGGGACATGTCCACAACGTGTAGCTCCTAAACCATTTGAGACTCAAGAGGAACCTGAAGAAGTACCTTTCAGTAGCAGAACAACAAGAGAGTCAACCCCCTGCTAGCGGTGAAACTGTCAGTTCCATGGTAAGACTAAGACATCATTCTGGTATATCTGTACTACGTAGGTCAACATGTAGAATAGTGGATAGTACACCCAGAACACCTGAAGTAGACACTAGTAACCAGACCAGCCAACCAGAAGTACCTACACTGTGTAGATCCACTCGTAGTTACCTAGGCACATCCCATCATGTTAAAGGTATTGCTAGTAAGAGAACTGGATAGTTAAACCAGTTCAAGAAATGTAAATATGTTTTTCTTAGTTTTCATGCAACTATGTAAATACGTAACTAAGCAAACTAAGCGTACCGTGCCTACGGGACTTACCGAATGAACTTTTGCATATTCATGAACATTTTATGGACTAGAAAACCACAGTACTTATAGTGGTAAAGACAATGTGTAAATATTTTCTTATCAGCCAACGTTGGAAGGACTAAGCGCCATAGTGACTGTTTTTCAAATTTTTGTGGTTTTTGCAAATTTTTCATTTTGAGACTCTACATTTTATATTATTGTGTTTTCTACTTTAATTGTTATTTCTTGTGTTTTCAAATAGGTTTCCTCAGTCCAGGAGTACTGAATTTCACTAGGAGGGAATGTGGCACCCCAGAGTCCGGTTGCCACAATGGACTTGCCTCCCTCGGGGGAAAGGGTCATGCTTGGAAGCAAGGTAGGATATTCACATCACGTAACCCACAGTACACAATACCTTCCTCACTCCAGACCAGAAGGGGAGCTCTAACCCAGGTTCAGGGGAGTCTCCTCTATAAATTCTGGCTGGGGGCTGGGTTAGTTAGTTCAGCTCCTAGGATGACTGTAAAAGACATCCTGCAGACCGGAGCAGTATCATGCTCGTCCGAGGATACTCACTAGCAAGGGTAAGAGGAACCATGAGCAAGGGTCTGAGGAGAGGAGAAGCCCTGGGGAGTGGAGGCAGCCAAACAGTTCACCCCAGAACTGAGCGCCACAACCGGACACCGGAGTCCAAGCTTGCAAGGGTGCTCCAGGCCCAGCAGCCAAACCGGAGGTCAGGAAATTCCAAGTCTCCTGGCCACCAAAGCACTTGGAGGCACAACAGCGAAGAAGAGCCCAGGGACAGTGATCAGAGGAGAGACACCTAGAAAGGACCCGAGCTGTCTGCCAAACCAGTGAGAGACTGTCCAGCAGGAACAGAGGGTCGCAGCTTAGCTACAGGCAGCTAGGACCAGCAGACAAGGGCGCAGTAAGGAGGCCGCAGAACCAGCCAGTTGAGGAGATCCCTAGCTTGCTTCCGGGCCATCCGGATTCCTAATGTGGTGCCCCTGCAGCCTGGTCACCACTAGATGGCACAGCAACTGGGATTGGTAAGTCGGTCACCCCACACACACAACCCTACACATCCCCCGATCCCAAGTCTAAGTTACCTTATGTCTAGCAACAGGATAGCGGGAAGAGCCAGGTGGAGGGTGGAACATTAGGACAAAACCTGGTTAGGGGTGGGAACAGTACAGCAACAAGAACAAGAATGAATGCACAATACAAAAGTTCAAGCTAGTCTTTGGTTAGTCAACAGAGAGAGAGAGAACAGCAGAGACCTATCAGCCAAGTAGTCAGTGAGACCAGACTGAGAAAACCCCGACCCGGTGGCCTGTGCCACCGTATGGCTAGTCCGGGTCCCAGGATGAGTACTGAGTGAAGGCAGAGGGGGTCCAAGGTGTGTCCAAATTAGCGGGGACACCGAGGGAGCTGGCAAGAACCAGCGTGCCATCTCTGCTAAAGTGACAGGAAGCTGTATTCCTCAACCACGAACTCCGGCAGGGTGCGGGGTCTTTATGTCTCGAGACCCAACCTCCAGCACAGCAAAAGGAAGGCCGTCGAACTAAGGCTAGGAAACCCTGAAGTGTGCCCACAGAGAGCCCGTGATTGATGGACTATAACTAGTGTACGGAATAGACTGAAGAGGCCCGAAAGGAACATAAGAGGGGGTGTCGCTGACAAGCCGTCCAAGCTGCTAAAACCAGACTGGAGCCGCTATTGCACTGAACTGTGTGTGTTGTAAAACCTGACGAGCAAAAAAGTAAACCCGGTAAAGCTCAGAACTGTGTAAGACTCTGATTGTGTGCCTGAGAGGTGGCAGACTAAGATTGATAGCTGACAGCAGGAGGTTGCCTGAGGGTACTGAGAACTTTACACTTCACCTACACTTTCTACATGGTTGCCCTGGGGACCAGCCTTCCCCATGGAGGGTGCAACATCTCTGCTGCAAACACCCATCATCCTCAGAGGTCTCAATTGTGGCTATCAATGGCCGCAAACTACGGGTGGCGTCACGATTTAATTAATCAAAAACTGTGTAACCCCTTTTATTGATTCGCCCGGGACCACAGAGCTGGGTCACGACACAGTGACATCCTGCAGCCCCAGACAACAAAGAAAGGGCCTGTTTCAGAGTAGCCCACAGCCCCTGTGGGCGACTCACTAACATAGACTGTGGACTGTACCTTGGAGTCTGCTACTTCAGTAAAAGGTAAAGGAAACAACCCCTGCATGTCTGTCAGTTATTAAGCGCCCTGAATCCTGCACCCCAATGGCCTACCATCACCATAGACGGTTACAGTTGCCCCAAGGAACCACTCCATCTGTGGGGAGCGATAACACCATAGCACCGGCCCAATACCACAGATGGTGTCATGACACCTTTCCCCTAAATCCTATCCCCAAGAACCTTTTAAAAACTGATCCCCAGGGTCACGGAAGCCAGATCTCGACCCCTGTGACTCCCCCGGATGCATTCCAAAGCCTGGTTCCGAGTACCCCACGACCCTGTGGCAGGACACCTCAACTCCCTAATATAGCTTTCCTTTCTATGAACCATCCTTTTAAATGTTGATTACAACCTTCTCCTTTCCCACCCCACGGTCCTGGGGTGGGACAGTTTCCCTAGCGTCACAAACAGGATATTGTGCACAACACCTACGGCTACTGTGTGCCATTGACTTTATTATACTGTCAACATTTGCCATATTTGTCCCACATGGCGCGGGGAAGAGAAGGGGGTGTGCCATCATGGGCGGGACCATTGAAAGGGCGCGAAGAGAAGCCCCGCTCTGCCTAGTGACGTCAGCCAGCGCAAAGCAGGAAGCACTGTGCAGGAAACTCCCGGCCCACTCAACTCCCTGCCTGAGGAGCGGTAGACTGAACAGCCAAAACAGACCAAGAACCTGGCTGCAGTTCACTAGGGGGGAGAATTGTCCAATCCGGTAAGGAAAGAACCAGTGGTGGGCCTGGATCGATCCCAAGCCGATGCAGTGGCTCAAGGTGAGGCCGCCACTCAAGCCCATAACGCAGCCATAGCCCCTGCAGCACCGATCATGCCGTTCTCCATGCCATACTTCCCAGGAGCGACCTGGCTGCAGCAGTACTCAAGCGGAAACCCTGAATGATTTTAAAGAAAGGACGACTAGTTTGTTTGGGGAATACTCTATGACCGAAGACAAGAGTGTGACTATGCTAATGGGACAGTTGACAGGTGCGGCCCAATGTGAAATGAAGTCCTGGTTAGCTACTGATAAACGGACTGTAAAACAAATCTTTGCTGGGCTGAAAGAGACTTTTGATACCTGAACTGCTGCAGAAATTAAAATGTGATTTTATGGGTGTAAATGACCCCCCTAGGGCCTTGGGGCACCCAGTCCCTGGCGTTTTAGTTCAAGGGAATGTCACTGGGCCTGTTGCCCGGTCCCGTGGCCCTGGAGGTCGCTTATAAGGGGGTTTGAAGTCAATGGAAATATAATAAAAGATGATTCGTGATGCCACCTACAGATCCGGTAATGTCCGGTGATGGTGTAGCAACAAGATGGTTATGCTCCCCATAGGTGGAGCAGGATCCCCGGGGCAGTAGTGGAAGTTACAGTTTTTACACAGGAACACAGTTTACACCAGGCCTTGTCACTTGTCCTCTCCCTGCTGCGGTCGGCAGCTCGTCAGGTAGAGATAATAAAGTACGCCACACAGTCTTTTCACTCTAAATGGGTTTACTGGCAGTTCTTTAAAGCGAACCTGTCACCCCCCCCAGGCATCTAAAGATAACATAGCCACCTTCTGCAGCACTAAGGCTGCATTCTGAGAAGGCGTCTATAGCATTTATGCTCCCTTGATTCACTGAAATAAAGACTTATATAAAATCTGTTTCAAACCAGAGACAAGACCGGGAGGCGGGTTTTCAAGCGTCTATCTCCCTCCTCTGTGGTGTCAGTCATCCCTCTCTGCTCTCTGTGCACCTCCTCCAGGGCCACCTCCCTGCATTACAGAGCTTTGTCAGCTCTGCTACAACATAGAGCTGCTGTTATAGGAGACCCCACAGTAGTAAATCTTGCAGGAGGATCCTGAGCAGACAAAGCACTGCCTGCTACATAGCAGCCTTGAGCTGAGCTATCAGCAGTGCAGCAGAGTTGAGTTTGTGCTTTAGATCAGGGGCTGAGGACGGAGCAATGCTGCTGGGTACAAGAAACTGAAAGTGAAAACTGCTCAGCTCAAGGGCTGCTACGTAGCAGGCAGTGCTTTGTCTGCTGTTCTGCTCACGATCCTCCTGCTAGATTTACTACTGTGAGGTCTCCTATACCAGCAGCTCTATGTTGTAGCAGAGCTGACAAAGCTCTGTAATGCAGGGAGGTGGCCCTGGAGGCGGCACACAGAGAGCAGAGAGGGATGACTGACACCACAGAGGAAGGAGATAGACACTTGAAAACCCGCCTCCCGGTCTTGGGTCTGGTTTGAAACAGATTTTATAAAAGTCTTTATTTCAGTGAATCAAGGGAGCATAAATGCTATAGACACCTTGTCAGAATGCAGCCTTAGTGCTGCAGAAGGTGGCTATGTTATCTTTAGATGCCTGGAGGGGGTGACAGGTTCGCTTTAAAGCAGGTTAACAGATAGCACAGTCTATTCAGGTCTGCCTGTCCTGGGTAGTCACTAGGGAACCGGGATGACTCACTTAGGATCCTCGGTGGTGTACCTGCCGTTCCTTTCCAATCCCTGACTGCGCTCTCTCCTGTCTCCTTTAGCGCTCCCACGCACAGAGCATCGAGCCAGCTCCCACGGATCCTCTCTGAATGACTCCTCGGGACCCTATTCAGTGCCTTTTCAGGATGCGCTGGGCCTTTGGCCTCGACTTCCTCTAGAAGCTCGGGCCTCCGATTCGACGACTTGAAGGTGATCACCTGCACCGTGCTCAGAGCCGATCCTCTGTTGCAGGACAGATACCTCCGGTCAGTAGACGTACTGAGTCCGGATTCAGGCACACCGCACTACCTGGTGCCCTTAGGCTCTCCTTCTGTCCTGATGGCTTCTCCGCCATCCTGCACTCCTCACTCCCCAATGAAGCTCTCTGACTGTTCTGTCACTCTGACCTGTTCTCACTCTCCTCCCACCCACACACTTTTCTACCCTCCTAAGTTAATCCCATGGGACTGGGTCCTCCCAGAAGCGGGTCCACCCATAGTCCCCTACCTAGGGTGTGTGTCGATGTGTTGTGTGAGGGTCCTTTCTCCAGTCACAGGAATACTACACACTATTATATGGGTGCAGTACCCCTACGTGGCGTCCCGACCAGTGGGGTGCCACATAAACAACGGGTGCAGGATGATATAAGAGACTATGCCTTGAACCTCCAAGAGAAGAGGCGCTGAGGGCCATGAAACAGCGTGTCTGTCAGTTACTCCACGCCCTGAATCCTGCACCCCAATGGCCTACCATCGCCATAGACGGTTACAATTGCCCCAGGGAACCACTCCACCTGTGGGGAGAGATAACACCATGGCTGCCACACCGCAGCGACAGCCCAATAGCCGGATACTACAGGTGGTGTAATGACACCTTTCCCCTAAATCCTATCCCCAAGAACCTTTGGAAAACTGATCCCAGGGTCATGGAAGACGGGTCTCGACCCCTGTGACTCCCCCGGATGTGCTCCAAAGCCCGGTTTCGAGTACCCCACAGCCCTGGGGCAGGACACCTATCACCTCAACTCCCTAACATAACTTTCCTCTCTCTATGAACCATCCTTCTACTGTGTCCCCATATGTCCTTATAGATTGTAAGCTTTCGAGCAGGACTCACCCCTCCTGTAACTAGTGAACTATGTTTTCACTTTGTATTATTGTTATTATCTGTAGTGCTGCGGAATATGTCTACGCTATATAAATAAATTGTAATATTATTATTACCAGTGGCGCAACTTGAAGTTCATGGGCCTCAAGGCAAAAGCTCCAATGTGGCCCCAATTATTTCAAATCCTTGATAGCCTTAAAAGCCCGTTATATGCTTCAACGTCTCAGCGATCCGACCAACGATCCGACTTGACCTGGATCGCTTGAAAGACGTTCAATGATCTCTAGTGAGGTGTCACACATACAGATATCGTGAACGACGCTGCAACTATTCCGTGTCAAGCAAACAATGCTTGCGGTCGTTTGGTCGCCTACGTGCTTCATTTCTGAATAGACAAAGTTGTAAACGAGATTGTTATCACGGTGTCACACACGACGATGCAGCAGATCGACCGTACGATCAGCGACTGATTTATGGTCCTGTTCATAAACCTGCGATCAACGATCAGCCGACTTATCATTGGTTGTATCTACGTGTCACATGCAACAACGTCATTACGACGTCATTGCTCCACCCAAAAAGCTGTGACGTACCAACGATATCGTTAACGATATCGTAGCATGTAACCGGCCCTTTAGTCTTCTTCTATAGACCAAAGGGACTTTTGGGGCCCTCTAAGCTCCCGGACCTGGGTGCAATTGCAACCCCTGCACCTATTGTAGTTATGCCCCTGATTATTACCCCAAACAGAATGAAAAATATTACCCCTCCTGTATAAAACAAAGACTGATGCAGCTGTGCAAGTGTAAAAGATATAGCTGGCAAAATGCAGACATAAAAAATAAAACATATTGCGTCATTAAGAATAAAAAATTTCTATTTTGTTAAGGGGTTAATTGGTGAAAGAATTATGTTGAATATGTTTTGTATAAACCAAACAAAAGGATAACACTATAAATGAAACTCCTAATAACGCGAAACACTATAAGGTAAGCAAATACTTTTAAAGTGAACGTGCATTATCTCAGAAGTTGGGGAACTCAGGGACTTGATGGTTCGTGTTACGAGACTACAGGTCCCAGAATGCTCTACTCTTCATGGTCCTCTGGTAGTTTTTGTTCTTTCCCAGCCAGACCCCTTCCTGACACTTATCATAAGCTACATGCATGGAATGGAATTTGTGATGTTGACAGTCTGTTCATGGAGCAGGGATCATGGCCTGGGGAGGTTACTGTCACACAGCCAGCTTCTTCTCCACGCCCCTATACAGAGTACAGGAGAAAGTTTTGTGCTGAGACTGTATAGTATCAGAGTGAAGTGTGGATCTGTAAAGTGCAGCCAGAACTGAGGTTTACCAGCACCATGACTTACGACCTCCAGATTATCATTGGCCTTGCAATATTCCTTGCTTCCTTTTTCCTGGCATTTTTGCTAAAAAGAAGAAGGTAAGTGTTTGCATTCTATAGGAGGGACACCCTACACCTTTTACGCCTCATTTCTCCATGCTCCAGGCTGTCGATTTCTCTCACTGAAACAATACAACCAGGAAACAATGTAGAGTTTACAGTTTCTCCAATGTGACAATGGGTAGAAAGTAGCACAGTGTTCAGTGGGGTCAGACTAAAAAGTGACCTGAACAGAAACAAGCAAACACAACCTCAATGATAGTGAATGGACTGAATTAAGCGGTAGACAGTGGGGCATACTAGCACTGTGCGGATTTAGGCTGGCTTCACACTTGCAGATGGATCTGCAGCGTTTTGCAGATGCATCTGCAAGTGTGAGCATGCTGACCGCGGCCCCTATGTTTATAATAGGGCGCACGCGGTGTGAAAGCTCTCATTCACTCCTATATGTGTACTGTCAGCAGGCGTATGCCTGCTGACAGATCACACACTCCCGTCCGCACTGTGGACGCGAGATGTAGCGTCCATGCTGCGGGCGGGAGAGTGTGATCTGTAAGCAGGCATACGCCTGCTGACAGTACACATATAGGAGTGAATGAGAGCTTTCACACCGCGTGCGCCCTATTATAAACATAGGGGCCGCGGTCAGCATGCTCACACTTGCAGATGCATCTGCAAAACGCTGCAGATCCATCTGCAAGTGTGAAGGCAGCCTTAGGAAGTGAAAAGCAGCAATTAACCGGACATGAATTATATATGTAGCAATATACCTTTTAATGTCGGAATCTCATGAATACTAACTATTGCAAATTAGTATGCGCTATGCACTGCGGTATCATATATCAATGAAAAATCTTTGAGTAGTATGTCTTCACGTTCACGTCTAAGTGCGGGATGCAGAGGTTTATAGTTGCCCTCTATAATCATATATGATCTAATAATAATAATAATTTTTATTTATATAGCGCCAACATATTCCGCAGCGCTTCACAAAACAAAGTTCACATTTAAGCAATCATAAGAAACAATTAAAAATACAATACAATGATAGACGTATATGACCAAAGCGATTGTTTGATCCCCTTGTAGGATCCCGTTGGTCGTGTTCTAGTTGTTCACCCTACATATACTTTTGCTTATACTTGCTTATACTTTATTTAGACGTGTAATAGATCTGTAACAAACGAACCAGTCGCGATGTTATATGCTCAAAGGTAAGGTTGTCTTATTATAAGAAATATGAGAACCCAATATGAAATTGCGCCATCATAATAAAACACTTAAAAAAATGAACATAGATATGATCCAATAGCCTGGGAGTACATTAAGGGCTTGTTCACACTGTGCGCTTTTGATCTGTTTTTTGTGATCTGTCGTTGCATGAAAAACACATCACTTTCTGTGATGCCCGGCAAAGTCAATGAGTTCTGTTCCGACGCTGCGTTTTTTACTGGTCCTTTTTGGGGCAGAAAATGCATCCAGAAAAAGATTGAGCATGTCAATTAGGTTGGGGTCACACATAGCAATCCCCTTTTTTGAGGCTTTAGAAAAATGGATCCATTATTTTTTAGGGTGCCAATAGTGTCTCCTGAGCTCCAGGACGTTTTTTGGACTTAGTTATTTTTTCACCAAAAACACATATGCGTTAATGCATGGTGCCTATATGTACCATACGATAACGCATGTGTTTCCCTTAGGACCCCATGTTAAAAAGCGCGTTTTTGAAAAATGCAGCTACACCTAAGTGCACCATGTATTAACGCATATGTGTTTTTGAACTTGGAAAAAAAAATGACAAAAATTATCCCAAAAACAGATCCAAGGTAAAAACAGATGCCATGTGTGACCCTAGCCTTTGTGATCTGTCTTCTCCAGTGCTTTCTTCATTTACTCCATTGTAATGAAAACCAAGCAGCGAGATCTCAATACGTTGTTTTTTTTTGTTTTTGTTTTTTTTTTAAATGGATCCAGTATTCCTACTGACAAGTCAAAAAAACGTTGCTCAAAAATATAGATCAAAACCACAATGTGAACAAGCCCTAAGGCTATGTGTACACACAGTGCAGTTTTTGCTGCGTTTTTTTCTGGAGAAAAGGTACAGATTTGACCAGGGGCGGACCGTCACCCCCGGGGGCCCTGGTGCAGGTTGGGGGGGGGGGGGTTGGGTGCTGGTGCAGGTTGTGGACGGGGGGGGGTGCCAGTGTCGTGCTCTTACCGCTGGTCCTGCCGCGCTCTCCCTCCTGGTGACGGCGGCTCTCCCGCGGCTCGTGGGGGTCGGCTGGGAGAGCCGCGCTGACAGCCGCGCTCTCCCGCGGCTTGTGGGGGTCGGCTGGGAGAGCCGCACTGACAGCCGCGCTCTCCCGCGGCTTGTGGGGGTCGGCTGGGGGCCCCCTCCAGGCTTGAAGGGGCCCCCTAACCGGGCGGGGCCCTGGTGCAGCTGCACCGGCTGCACCAGCGTAGTTCCGCCCCTGGATTTGACAGAACATCTGCCTGTATTTCCTGAAGCCAGCAAAGTCTATGAGAATTCTGAAGTGTTGCTTATTTTTTTCGCAGCAGGGAAGGTGTAGAAATTGATGCAGAAAAATCGGCAATATGTCAATTATTGCAGCCAGGGGCTGGCTGTCAAATTTTAGCCTGGGGGGCATTCACAAAACAGTGGCCCTCAAGTTGCAGAGACCCATCTTTAGCCCTATTATCTCTGGCCAGCAGAGGTAACAGGCTTAAACATAACCACATGACACATAATTTTACATGTTATGGAGTGTTACATGTAAAGGATCAGAACGAATAACAGCACAAGAATACATCACCAGAACCACCAACAGTACCAAACTGTATCTCTAAAACCCCCATCAGTACAGAAACAAGTATTACTACCCAGGTACTATACACTGTGTATACTACACTATGTATATACTGCACCCTGTATAGTACCTGTGTATAATACACAGGCACTATATACAGGATGGCGTATAAACAGGGTGCAATATGTATAATGGGTGCAATATCATACAATGTGTATACTGGACAATGTATATAATGCTTGTGTATACTGCACCCGGTATATAGTACCTATGTATAATACACAGGTGCTAGATACAGGGTGCAGTCAGTATACACAAGTACTATATACAGGGTGCAGTATGTAGAGAGGGTGCAATATTATACAATGTGTATACTGGACCATGTATATATTGCTTGTGTATACTGCACCCTGTATATAGTACCTATGTATAATACACAGATACTAGATACAGGGTGCAGTATAAACAGGTACTATATACAGGGTGCAGTATGTAGAGAGTGTGCAATATTATACAATGTGTATACTGGACCATGTATATAATGCTTGTGTATACTGCACCCTGAATATAGTACCTATGTATAATACTCAGGTACTAGATACAGGGTGCAGTATACACAGGTACTGTATACAGGGTTCAGTGTGTACAGAGGGTGCAATATTATACAATATGTATAGTGGACAATGTATATAATGCTTGTGTATACTGTAACCTGTATATAGTGCCTATGTATAATACACAGGTACTAGATGCAGGGTGCAGTATATACAGGGGGGTGCACTATACACAATTCTCATGATATATTGATCTATTGTCAATAGATCAATATATTAGGAGAGAATATGATGATGAATACATCAATGCAGAATCAGTCAGATGGCCACTAACAGCAGCTAGGATATCATGGATAGGATACGGACACTTACAGAACAGCAGGCACTGCACTTTGCAGCAGGCAGGGAGTGGGGGACTCAGACTGGCCTTCTCCTCTCACTTGGCGGCCGCCAGCCTCTCACAGACACAACAGAGACAGTAATGGATGGCACCGCCTGGCCCTGTCTTCACTGTGCTCCGCTCTGGAGGGTTCAGACAGGGTTCAGTCAGAGGCGTGCGGCCGTAGCACGCTGTACATGACATGCCTCTGAACCCTGTGTGAACCCTGGCTCATCCAATCTCGTTGTGCCGCTGGGTGCCATAGCAACGCTGCTGCCTCCTGAGTCCCTGTCGGCCGTTGACGCCCGCCTGCTGCATCCCGCTGTCAGGTGAGTGCGGCCGCACCGCGCCGGCAGGCGGACGCTCTGTCGAGCTACCGGCATGATGATTTCACTTTCAGGACAGCTGGGCAGCCTTAAACTGTTGCTAATCCACTGGCCTGGGAGGAAAATGCCTCCCTACCACCCGGCCCAGTCCTCCCTTGATTGCAGCTGATTTTTCAGCATTTTTCACCCCTTCCAGCCTTTGAGTTCAGCTTAAAAAATGCAGGGCATAATCCATGCCAAAAACACAAATTGGTGCATTTTTCTCCCACAGGATGCGGATTTGGTGCAGAACTCTCTGCAATATAATACTCAGCGTGTGCACATATCCTAAAAGTTATTGGGCACAGCAACTTCTCAGTGAAGTAAACAGGAAAGCTTTAGTTTTCTAAACACGTGTGTTCAATAATGGACAAAAAGCTTTTGTCAAAGAGGATCTGAAGCAGCTGAGGCAATGTATGAGTTAATTTTATGAAATAAAGCAGACACAGTTCACGAAATGCTGAAACCTTTCTTATATTTTTCTCTAAACGAGCACACTTTTTTTTGGTGATCTTATTACTTAAATGTGCAATCCCGCAGATGCTTGGGTTCACACTTTTTTTAAGGTCCAGGTTTGGGACCAGACTTGGCCTGAACTTGACCCCGAACCCCAAACCCAGACTTCAAAGGTGCTAGAGGGACTGGGGGGCTGTAGAAATAAGCAAAATGGTGATTACACATCACCATTTTACTTACCGAGGACCACACGCTTTTACTTCCAGGCCGCACATTAAAGAGGACCTGTCACCCCCCTGGTGCTTTCCAAAGTGAAAGCACCCCTGAATGCAGTGTGTCTACTGCATTCAGGGAAGGAGTCCCCCATGTCTCTAGCCCCCCTGAAGTTGTACAAAACACTTTATAAAGTGTATAGATAAAGAGTCCGGACGGACTTACTCAGTAATGAGTCGTCGCTGCTCCCTGGTGACCTCCCCGGCTACTCATGCTGGTCTGCGTCAAAAAGTCACACAGGTGCAGAGCGAGCAATGGGCGGGAGCGGTCTCGGCAGGTGAAACACCTCCTGCCGGTGATGTCAGCGTCGGGACCCGCCCTGCTCTACATACATAATCTAGAGCAGGGCTGGCTCTAGCGCTGACGTTACCGGCAGGAGACGTTTCAGCTGCCACCCATTGCTCTCTCTGCGCCTGCGTGACTTTAGACGCAGAGCAGCATGAACGGCCGAGTAGGGGAGACGCATAAAGGAGGCGGCATTAAGGGGCTGGAAGAGGCACAGAGAGGGTTGGAGCCGGGGAGGACACCAGGTAGCAGCAACAACTCATTACTGAGCAGTATGGTGGCCTTGCAGTGATGAGGTCCTGGGTTCGAATCCTGCCAAGGACATCATCTGCAAGGAATTTGTATCTTCTCCCTTTGTCTGCATGGGTTTCCTCCCACATTGTAATGATATTCTGATAGGATGTTTAGATTGTGAGCCTCAATGGGGACAGCATTACTGATGTATGTAAAGTGCTATGGAATTAATAGCACTATATAAATATAAACATTATTATTACTGAGTAAGTCCCTTGGGACTCCTTATCTATCACTTTATGAAGTGTTTTGTACAACTTACAGGGGAACTACAGGCATGGGGGACCCCTTCCCTGAATGCAGCAAACACACTGCATTCAGGGGTGCTTTCACATTGGAAATTACCAGGGGGGCAACAGGTCCTCTTTAACTTCTTGATTATTCACTGCACTCTGCCTCCAACAGCCAATCACAGATGCCGACTCTCTGTGACAGTATTTAGGATTGACTGTTGCGCCCTTCACCCATTGTTTCGGCACCTGTGATTGGATGCCATTGGCAAACTTGCCATTATAAGGGTGTAAAAATAATAATAAAAAAAAATATGCATGTAGGGATCGCCATATTTTTTATTCTTAGCACAGATAAAGCGGAAAAGCTATGGGCTGCCAGCCCCAGTTGCCTGTTTTTACCTTGGCTGGCAATCAAAAATACAGGGGAGCCTATTATTTTAAATTATTTAAAAAAAACATTTAAAAAATTGGATTACCCTATTTTTGATTGACAACATAGGTAAAAACCAGGCAGCTGGGGGAGAGGTCCAGAGTTACAGAATAGCAGCCCACAGCTGACCCAGAAATTGGTGCATTCGTTAGAAGTGCCAATTCCTGGTGTTTTTCCCGCGCTTTCCGATGACCGGGTGCGGTGGCATCGGGGTGATAGGAGGGGTTAATGGCAGCTGTCATTAAGGCTAGTTTGCAGGGAGAAACTATGGAGAATACAAAAAGTGCAAAATAGGATCTTATCTTTGTGACATATTATGCACACACTAATGTCACAGCTCACCTGGTCAGGTTGTGTGACACATAGCCAGTTTGTATCACATGTAATGGCTGCTGCAGGATCCACAAGTCATGTGTGTTACACAGTAACAAACAAGTAAATTCAATGTATATATAATATATATATATATATATATTATATATATATATATATACAGTATATATTAACGAGCCACGATGCCGTGAGATGAAAAGGACCATAAAAGTATACAAAGAATGGTGACTCAATTGAATAAAGCCACCATTCCTTTTATACCTTTGTCATCCATTTCATCTCAACATGGATCGTTTACATATATACCCACTTGGACCCGCCCATTATCAATCCTGTGAGAAAATAGTTAAAAAACACACATGCTGAGAAAAATCCTTTATTTGAAATAAAACACACAGACAATCTCATTTATTAACCCCAAACATACCCTCCAACGGTAACCCACAATGAATATCCAGCAAAGCATATGATCCTGACTCTGCTACATCTAGAGGCCTACTCACTCCTTGCCATAACATGACACAGGACATATGGTAAGTTTTTTAATACTGCTAGGTAGGGACCGTCCGACGGGGTCACTGTGTCGTGGTAGGACGGCTTGCACATTTTTTTGATCAAAATAATGTCACCAAATGCCACATTTATTTTTATGCACTATAACATTTTACTTTATTTATTTTGGGTTAATTGCTCATTTTTTCCTTGTTATTTATTCTATTATGTGGCTAGTGTGAACATGCACCTACTGCTGTTTACAATTGAGTTCCAGCTCTTTTTTTTTTACATCCAGAGACTGCAGCGATAGAACAAGCGTCCTATCACTGCAGTCTCTGGAATCGCACTTACTGCTGCAGGGGAATGGTGACATCACTGAGTCACTAATGGCTACTGCGTGGCAGTCAATGAATTCAGTTGACTTTGCTGCAGGACATTGTGGTGCAGTAGTGTGGCAAACCGGCAGCAGGTTCAATCGAGTTCACAGTGTGGGAAACTACTGCTGTGAACTCTGTTGAACCTGCTGTCAGGTTGCCGGACTATGCAGCCATGTCCTAAAATCTGGTAGTTCGGTCACCTGAGTTCCTTAACTGCTGCGTGCAGCCCTCAGTGACTCAGAGGCATCACCGCTCCCAAGTCGCAGTCAGGGGATCCAAGGGACTGCAGAGATAGGATGCTTGTTCCATTGCTGCAGTCTCTGGATGTAGCAGAGCTAGGATTGTGTGCTTCGCTGGATATCGCTGTGGATTACCACCAGAGGGTATGTTTGGGGTTAATCAATGGAAAAATTAGGGTTGCCTTTGTTTTATTTCAAATAAAGGATTTTTCTCTGGGTGTGTGTTTTTTAACTGTTTACTCAGGACTGATGACACAAAACATTTGCTAAAAGCAACAATCCAGCAAGTTTGATTTTTCAGCCCCAGCCCTGCTCATATAGGAGTCTTTACATCTTACCAACAGTGCTCCAGTCCTGTGTCGCCATCTTGTGCCCGTATCTTCTGACTGGCTGGAAGTCTAAATTTAAGTCAGAAGATCTTGACGCATCTCTGAGAGCAAGAACAAGACTCTCATAGGCTGGGGTCACATTTGGGCTGGGACCCACATTTCCACGCAGCGCTAAAATCTTAGCAATTTCTGCCGTAGCGGACAGCGTTAACGGCAAGCTCTGCCTGGTAACGGGGACCCATAGAAACCCGTAGTTTACCTTAGTTGCAGCCGCATGCAGAGCTCCAGAACGGGGGCTTTTCAACAGTGCACAGGAAAACACTGCAGCAGCGTTTCCTGTGCACTCAGCTAAAGCGCACCTCCTGCTGCTCAGTGTGCAGCTGCAACTAAGGTAAACTACAGGTTTCTATGGGGCCCAATTGCCAGGCAGCGCTTGCCGTTAACGCTGTCCGCTACGGCAGAAATTGCTAAGATTGTAGAGCTGCCTGGAAACATGGGTCCCAGCCCAAATGTGACCCCAGCCTTAGAGATATATTGAGTTGTAACCTCTGGAATGCTTCATAAAACACTGGAGTTACCAAAGATCACAAACTGCCAGGGATGAACTAGAGCAACACAAGAAAAAGATAAAGTTGCTGGAAGGAATTCATCAAGGAGGGGTCAGAAAACCTTGATTTAAAGCTTCAATCCAGTGGTGTAATAAAATGCTGGAGTGAAGATTTAAAAATTGACTTTTGCTGCAATTACAAATATTTTGATTTGAAATGTAACAAAGAATACAGAGAGAGTGACTTACATCAATGCAATCTTTAGATGTGCAGAAAATTTTGTAGACTCAAAGTATGAATTTTTTCTCATTCATTTGATTTAGTGTCTCTTTAAATGGATCCATGCTTGCGGTCTGACAGCACCAAGCACAGCACTCTACTACTGTATCAGTGTAAATACAGCAGAGCTGGAGGAAGATCAGAGGTGTCTCACGTGACATCACAGGATTTCCTACTTGGGCTTGGAAGAACATGTCTTGAGAAAATGACTCACAGAGCGTTGTGCATTCAGTGACTACAGGACATGACATAGCTAGTTGCTCAGCTAGAACCATTGCATCTGAAAGATAGGAGAAGTAAAAATCCATATTGTTCTTTCACCAACTGTAATATTTCATCACTTTTATTATGAGCGCAATGTTTATGGTCTGAGGTCAGCGATGCACATAGTAATTCTCACATAGTCTTCAAGTTGATGAAGTTCTCAGATGAAAATGTGTTTGTTTTAGCACTTGTCAGCCATTATATTTTATTGAAGTCTCTTTTTTACTTTTTGTAACTATGAAATAGGCAGGGAGGAGACACAGGCTAGGGTCACACTTGAGTTTTTATTTTCAAATCCTGATCCGGTTTTGAGCTTTCAAATAAGTATAACGGTAACCGCATTGCTCAGGATCACCCCCTAGAGACATGATGGGCACAATTATTATTAATATTTATTCTGTTTTCACAGATTTTACAGTTTGCTCATCGGATTGCTTCGGATTACACATCCGGAGCAATCCGGTTACCGGATTGCGCTTCTGCCACACATTTTGCTTGCAAAATGTGTGGGAAGCCAATTGCGTTCACCGCATCCGGATCTGGATGCGGTGAACGCAATTCTCTGTAAAAGTGTGACCCTAGCCTTATTGAATCCTACTTTGAGCAGGGGGTTGGCCCAGATGACCCAGGAGGTCCCTTCCAACTCTACTATTCTATGATTACATGATTGTCTTCACAGTGACAGCACCCACCATAAAGTTTTTTTTTTGCCTTGCAATTATAGTGAGGCCTTATGGAGACTATTGCTTGTAATGTGCACTCAGTGTTCACACACAGTGGTCACGCTGCCTCTGAAAACCTCAACTGTTCAACCTGCATGATCATGCTGTGGATGTTGTTTTTCAAGTGGAACAGCTGTGAATGTTCAGGAGCAGTGAAAAAGTTGCAGTAAGGCCGGTTTCACACTAGCATTTTACAACGCTGTGTATAAAGCTGACCGAACTCGTGTGGCGCCGCATGCATGGTTACCATGGGGACGCATTCTGTGTAATCTGCCCACCGCTGCCAATCATTCTCTCCCTGTCTGCAGCATTTAAACAGAGTTTTTTTTCTCTCCTGTGTAGCTCCGCCCCTCAGGGGGCGGGGCTAATGGACTTTCTGGAGAGAGAGAAAAAAAACTCTGTTTAAATGCTGCAGACAGGGAGAGAATGATTGGCAGCGGTGGGCAGATTACAAATGCAGCGGGAGTGAATCTGCCCTTGGCTGCAGCCCCTAGCCACCTCCTTAGTGGCTGTAGCATGTAAGTTTTCTAAGTGTATTATCTCGGGGTACAGGGGGGCTCAAGTGCTGGGGACCCCTTGCCTAGATGCTGCAGACATGCTGCATCCAGTGCTGTAATTAGATCACCATGCCTGGTTTGGTGACAGGTCCTCTTTAAGGCTATTTATGCCTGAATTCTGATTCTGATAGTGTTCATGCAGAGCGTTTAGGAAGAAGATGGCAAATACCTTTAAAAATACTCAATATAAACAAAATAAAATACTTTGTGACCCTGAATATGATTGACATTACTGGAATCTGTTACAATTTATAGACCAGTTCTGAGACATACGGTACATTTATTTTTCAAGATATTTTTCTTTGTTCTATACCTTTGTATTTTAGAGAATCTATAAAAGTTTTTAAAATAATATAAAAGTATCTATGTCATACTTTAAATCTTCAGACATAACTGACAAAGAAATAAAACAATACACTCAAAGATTAATGTGGTAAATATTTAACTTTTTTAAAGCTCATACAACTTTTATCCACTTTTACTTCACTGCATAGCAGCTCATAAACCTCTGTGCCTACTGTCCTTTGCACGTAATTTTTGTACAAATATGACACATACACTGTAGACATAGTTATAAATGTAATCTAAGAGCAGGCTCAGGTATTTCATACAAAGGCTTACAGTAAAAAATGCATACACTGTGACTAGTGATGGGTGAACCCAAACTGTAAAGTTTGGGGTTCATACTGGACACCTAGTGTCTGTGCACGGATCCCGAGCACAAACTTCTTAAGGATGTCTGTGTTAATGTTTGGGTTCGGCTAGGGGAGTTGCAAAAGGAAGCAAAACGGGGATTAACCAGCTAAATCATGCTTACTGCACTTTCCCTGCTGCTCTCACACTTGCTTCTGGGTCCGATCATTAAGCCATATACACATTCACTGCATCCCCCAACCCACTCTCTGTGATTCGTTGCAGTTTGTGCTAGTGTCTGGGATTGGTTGCCGTATATTGCCTGAGCATTAAAATATGGGGAGCCCCCCTACCATTTTTCTTTTATTTATTTAAATACATAATGTAATAATATGCTGTGGGGTCCCCCAGTTTGATAATCAGCCAAGATAAAGCATACAGCTAGGGGTTGGTATTCTCAGCCTGGGGAGGCCCATCAATAGTTGGCCCCCCCCAGTCTTAAAATACTAGCCTGCAGCAGCCCCAATATTTGGCACATTAATTAGATGCACCAAATCCTGGTGTTTTATTAGGCTATTCCTAATTGCACTCGTTCAGTGTCAATCAGGGTAACATAAGAGGTTTAATGACAGCTGTGGTTTGTCAAAAATCTCAGCTGCCATCAAGCCCTAGGTTAGTGATGGGTGCGGGTCTATAAGATACCCCCATCACTAACATGTAAAACTAAAGAAATAAACAAAAACACAGAAAAAATCCATTATTTGCAATAAAAAACACAGACACCCTCTTTCACACACACGCACCCCTACTTTATTAACCCCAAAAAACACCCCAGGTCCAATGTAATCCATCACACGATGTCTCACAATGATCCTGGCTCTGGTACATTCAGGAAGCTGCAGTAATGGAAAAAGTGTCCTCTCACTGTAGCTTCTGGAACCACACTGCCAGCCGCAGAAAGTCCTCGTCGTGAGAAGTGATGATGTCACCGGAGGGGTTCCCCACTGCCTTTAGTGAACTTCATTGAACTCACTGCCGGATTGCCAGGTTGCAGGACAAGGCCATAAATATATATGAGGCTTAATGAGTGGACCCGAAATCAGGTGTAAGAGCGGCATGGATGTGTGGCAAGTATTATTTAACTGTTTAGTCATCATTTTTCTTCCTTTTTGCAGCCCCCTAGCCACCATGTTATAGCCTAAGTGTGTATTAATATACACAGCGAAACCTAAATAAAAGATGTCCAAATGTATGAAAAATAATAAAAATTGAATACTTACCCTCTGCTGGGTGTTCAGTGAGCCGAGACATCCACATCTGACCTCCTTCCAGGGCCTGTTATCTGTGATTGGCCGTTCGCGATCATGTGATATGCACGCAGTGGCGCACCCAGAAATTTCCAAAGGTAGGGGTCCAAGAAACACACACCGGCCCTGAAAGGGGGGTGTCACCCCCCTGCGGGGTTCCGAGGGGCAAAGCCCCCGGTGGGGGGTTTGCGGGAGTGAAGCCCCCCTAAAAGCAGCCTCTTTTGTGGGCCCTTGGGTGCTGTGTAATTGTTCCTGTCTCCTGACATAGGGGCCCAGCTCCTTGTGTACTGCACCACTTCTCAGGGCCGTCCAAAGGGGGGGGTCCAGACACGTAGGTCCCCCCCCTTGGGTGCGCCTATGTATGCACGTCACATATCATATGATCGCAAGCGGCCAATCACAGATCTTGGCAGGTCCTGGAAGGACAGTAGATGTGGTTGTCTCAGCTCCCGGCTCCCCGAACACCCGGCGGAGGGTAAGTATTCAATTTTTATTATTTTTAATACCATTTGGATAACTTTTATTTAGGTTTTGCATTGTATATTAATACACTGTCACAGATGTCACACAGGGGAGGAACTCGGGATTCTTCCTCCCCTGTGTTGAAAAAGGCGTAATTGGGTAGCACAGTCGAGTGATCCACCGGTCACATGCTAAATTACATCAATATATAAGAAAAGGCCAGAAAGCATGTATGTGAGACTGGGATCAGGGAAATGATCAAAAACACTCAATAAGAGTAATCCAAATTTTTATTATTAAAACATACAGGAACTGACAAGACATTTAAAAACAATTAAAAGGTGGTAACCACCACCTCAACTGAGCTGTAGCCCTGCAATGAATCTCTTGGTGTGAGAACGGTTAATATTGCACCAATACCAGATAATGCAACATAAAAGGATAATGAGTGACGAGGTTTAAGAGTTATGAAAAATTCCCCAAAAAATAAAGCAAATATTAAAAAGAGTACAAAGCTTTTCTTATATATTCCTCCCCTGTGTGACATCACTTCTCCCCTGCGCTTTTGGGGGAGAAGTGCACCCGTAAAAAAATGCGATGTGTGAATGCACCACGTTTTTTTATGGCGCTTTTTTGCACAGCTGCAATACGCTGCCTAAGGGCCTCTTCACACTGCGGCGTGATCCGGTCCGGTTCTGTCCAGGAGGACCCAGACAGCTACGGACCGGATCTGCACGCAGGACTGGGGGGCTATTATGCTCTCCAGTCCTGTGTGCAGTGCACGCAGTTCCCGTGGCTGATAAGTCAGGACCGTGGGCGCCGCGGTCCTCACCTGTCAGCAGCTGCAGCTGCGTGCGTTGCACACAGGACCGGAGGGCATAATAGCCCCCCAGCCTGCGTGCAGATCCGTCCACAGCTGTCTGGGTCCTCCCGGACACAACGGGACAGGATCACACCACAGTGTGAAGCGGCCCTAACACATGCCCCCAGAGAATCTGCGAGCCACGCCTTGGTGATAAAGACCGTAGTAATTAATATTAAGTAAAAAGGTCATTATTATCTCTAGAACAGTATGATGAGTTTTAATAAATAAAAGAAGATTTTACTCAGCAGAGCAGCAAGAATTCAGTAAAAGCAAATACTGGCCCACTTTTCCTCTGGTGACAGGTCCCCTATAAGTCTTTTTAGGAAGGCACAAACTCTTCAGCCTTCAGGGAGTGCTAGGCCCCAGCTCTTCCTCTTGTAGTCTAAATACAGATTGACTGAACTCAATTTTTTTTTCTTGGTCATGTACCTTTTTTTTACAGAAGTCGTAACAGAGTTTAAGATTATATAAAAAACCTGAATCTCCAGACATAACTAATAAAAGTCTAAAATGATAAAGATTATGGTTAATATGGTTCAACCTTTTATGTAAGATAGTTCACAGACCTTTGCTCCATTGTTACTTCACGTCCTAACCCTTCATAAACGTGTGTATCTGCAATTTAGGAAATTCAGAATCAGAAATAGCAACTGGGGGTTTTTGTACACTCATTGTGGTCAGCACACGTAATCTCTCGGCACTTACCCTAAATTTGTCTATTCCAAAGTGCTTACTTTTGGATCATGCACACATCATGTGTTTTTCAGGTGGTCACAAACTATGAATATTCTTGTGAAAACCACTTCATTACACTCCCCACCTATTGGACGTTTTTTGTGTCCCGAAACAATTTTAAAGAGTATTCCAAGCATTTGAGCAGTTTTTTTCTTGAAGTGATTGTTTTGCAGTCTTTTGATTGGACAGTGCCTAGTTTGCAATATTTTCCACATGGAGACACTTCAAAGAAGTGACTTTCGTTCTGTACTTCTTTTTCCCACCATTTTTCTAAACTTAAGTGAAAGGAAAAGGAAGTCGCTATATAATAGAATTTATTACATTCTTTCCAGAGCTTTTTGAGTATTTGTTTCAGGTTTTTGTTTTTTTTAATTGTATTGCTCCAAATGACTCCCGAAAAACACATTGGCCCTGATTTATCAAGACCAGCATTTATCACAGTAATGGGGCAGGTTGAGAAAGAAAGAAGTCTGATTAATTAAGAAGCAATGTGGTGTGCGCCTCTATGTGTACCTCATGACAAATCCTACTCCATTCAGGGACTTTAATAAAGATTTGTGGCTAAAGGCCGCTTTATACGTCGCGATATCGCAACACAACTACGATAAAAAGTCACATGGTAGGGGCGTTGCAGTTGATATCATTTGTTGCGTTGTGTGTGTAAATGGGCAACACAACTCAAAAACGATGTAACTACAATCTCGTTTTTGGAATTGTGCATGCTCTTCAACCGTGCAATATTGGCTAGGGATCTGGCAGGATCGTGCTGTGTGACAGCGCAACTACGATTTGGAGCGCAACTTCCCCTATTCACTCCAATGTTAATTGGTCGTTCCCTGAGTTGGTCAGACACAGTGTGATAAAGAGGTGTACAACATCGTAGTCCATTGCCTGCTGATATCTCCCTGTGTCACATCTCCTATGTGAACTTGGACAAGTGCCAAAAACGTGCGCGCTCTCGTGAGATCGTATGTAATATCAGAACGATATTGCAATGTGTAAAGCGGCCTTAAATGTTTTCCACACCTTTTCATGAATTTGACAAGCCACCCTTTGCACCATTCTTCCTCAGCTTTGCCCACTTTGTTGGAGCTGGACAAAAATGAGTGAAAATGCTAAATATTGGAAAATGTTTTGTGTAGCCTCGACTTGCGCAAAAGTTTGGCGAATTTTTAAAGTTTTTATCTAATTTTCTGACGTAAAAGCTTTAATAAATCCATTATGTGCATACCGTCAGCCTCAAGGCCACTTACACACACAGATATCTGTGTCCAACTTCTGAACAGATCTCTGGCGGGTTTCAGTGAAATCATGGACACAATTGCGCCATTTGTACACAGCCACAAAATGAACAATGTGTCCATGATTTCACTGCAACCAGGTCTTCATTACATTGTACTGTATTACATGGTTCAGGTTTTTTTTAATACTGTGGTATTCTACAAAAAGGCATCAAGTAAAAAAAGTATAATGCTCAGATACATTTTTTTCAGTAGAAGTCTATACAAATGTATACAGTTCTTCAATGTTTCTATTGAGAATTCCTCCTTGAGGAAACCTCAGAAGCACAGTGTGAATAGACCCTGTTGTCAGACTCTATAACATTTAGGAAAATTTAAAAATTATACAATTTTCTTTTCATTCTTCTAATGGCACTTTACACACACCAACTTCTGTGTCCAACTTCTGAACAGATCTCTGGTTGCAGTGAAATCATGGACACATTGTTACATTTTGTGGCTGTGTACAAATGTAACAATGTGTCCATGATTTCACTGCAACCAGAGATCTGTTCAGACGTTGGTCACAGATATCTGTGTGTGTAAAGCGGCCCTAAGAGGTTATGCAGCTGATCATATTTTTGGTTCAAGTGCTATCCATTAAAAAAAAAAATTGGATCTCACTTGGACCAATGTTATCCAATGAGGCTGTGGTGCATTTGTCTGATTTTTTCCTCGGACAGTACATAAAATTACAGCATATACTATTTGCCCCAAAGAATCAGATGCCATTCACGTCTACACGCCTGTGAAAAAAACGAGACCGTACACACACCGCTTCCAATATGATGGACTTCAGGAAAATGGCTGCTAATGCGACGCATGTGTAGATTAAGATCTAGTCTATCCAAGATCTCAATCTGCATGTGTACTGCCCAAACCATTTTCCTTATGTCCGTCACCTACACTGCCCTGACATCAATGGCACCCTCATCATGTAACAGGGACACCCCCTCCCCCCATCATCCGCCCGCAGCACTTCCCCAAACATGCCACCGCCAACTTTAATGGGAACCACCCTGCCTCCAGTGACTCCGCTCCACCGCGTCTCCCCCTGTTAAAATGCTGTATATTCAGATTATAAAATGTAGCAATGACAGATCCCCCTTTGCAAAAATTATTTTTACCCCCTTTTTCTTCCTCTAAATTTGGGGTGTGTCTTATAATATGCAAAACTCGGCATCTATAAAATTTAATGCAATACTATGGCCTCCAATTTTTTTCTCGCACCCATAAACTTGAGTGGGTGAGTCTCATCTGATTTCTGGAGGAAGATTGAGCTTGCTACAATTTTTTTCACACAGATGACATACCCTGCCAGGGTCGTGGGGTACTTGGAACCGGGTTACAGTACTGCTGGGGAGTCTCAGGGGTCAAGATCTGGCTCTGTGACCCTGGTGATGTCAATAAAAGTTTGGAGTTTATGATTTTGGGGTAGGAATCGTGACGACACCTGTGGTGTTCGCTATTGATGGCCGCGCTGCGGTACGGGACCTTTTGGGGATGATGGAATTGCAGCTAAGGTGATATCGCTCATCACTCCCCATGGGGGGAGCGGTTTCCCCAGGCAACCGGTGTAGTCTATTGCAATGGTGGGCCATTAGGGTTCCCCGGTTGGAGAGGCAGATGGGGGTGATACTGAGGCAGGTTGGTGGCGGCCGGCCTGGCTGCTTGCTGCAGAAAGAAACAGTCTCACACACAGCTTCTGAGTTTTGAACCCAGAGTACTCAAGGGTTTCTTTAGCAATGCCATCGGGTGCTGCTCTCTGCCAAGCTCTGGTCCGGATAAGTCCTCTAGGAATCGGGATAGCTCATCCAAGACACTCCCTTTTATGTTCCTTTCTCTCAGGTTGTTCTCCGAGCGCTAACTCCTCGTCCACCTCTCCTACTTGCGCTTCCGCACACAGAGCCCCAAACCGGCAGCCACGGGATCTGTCGGGTGACCATACCAAGTCCCCTAGCCCTAGTATGGCTACCTTCTCGGTAGATGTATATAATCTATAGGGGTGAGACAATGTGCAAAATAGGGTCTTTATCTCCTTACAGATATCTGGCAAGAACCTTATTGAAAGCTGCTCACCTGGAAAAGTTGTGTTTCACACAACAAGTATGCCGCCTGAATACAGCTGCTAAGGACCCACACATCCACGATAGACGTGGTGAACAATATTTGTACTGGGAGGAAGTGTCTCAGGATCCGCGCTGCTGAATGAATGAAACCAGAAACTGGAACACTGGTTTCAACGAATATTCTTTATTCCTACGTGTTTCAGAGCATTACCATGCTCCTTCCTCAGGGACAAAAACCCTGAGGAAGGAGCATGGTAACGCCCCGAAATGTGTAGGAATAAAGAACACCCATTGAAACCAGTGTTCCAGTTTCTGGTTTCATTCATTCAGCAGTGCGGATCCTGAGTCAACTTCGTCCCAATACAACTTCTCGGTAGATGTGTCAGGTGTCAGCCACAGCTCTGTAGATCTCGTGGCTTCCAGTTCTGAGGTTGGAGCGTGGAGTGTCCTCGTCACTTCAGGGCCGGTCCCTGGTACCCAACCAGCCCCTCCGTTTGACTCCGGTCAAACTTGGATTCGTACGCATGGGTGGCTCTTTCTCTATCTCTGCCTGTGACCCTGGGGCTCCCTCTTCCTCGCCTGCTGTTATGTGCCCAGATGTCCCCCTCATATCTGAGAAATTAACTTTTATTGTCTCCCTCACTGCATCTTAAAAGGTCCAGGAGGTCTGCTCTCTGGTCTGGTGTACTTGGATCCTCGCCGCTCTTGCCTGCAAAACCCACCCCGCTGTTTCAAAATTGCCACCCCTCCTGATTGACAGGCACCTGTGCAGTGGCGAGGGTCACAGTGCTCCATTGAAGATCACAGTGCCCGAAGTACAAAGTGCCGAAGTCTCGCGAGACATCACAAATCACGCACAACTTCGGGCACTGTGTATCTTCAATGGTGGAGCACAGTGACCCGCTCCACTGAGAAAGCGCAAGTAGTGCCTGTCAATCAGCAGCCGTCCACAGGAGGGGCGGCAATTTTGAAACAGCGGGCCTGGTTTTGTAGGCAGGGGGTAGACAGGGGCTGGCAAGTACCCAAATACACCAAGCCAGAGAGCGGACCTTTTAAGATGCAGCATCGGAGACAATAAGTTCATTTCTCAGGTACGAGGGGGACGTCTGGGCAGATACTGGACAGATAGAGGGGTTGCAAGCTGGTTGGGACAGTTTAGAATGCCCAAAGGGGTGACAGGTTCCCTTTAAATAATTTTTATCTTTTTATCTTTTCTCATTTTTTATTTTAAATGTTATCCTGATTGGTTGGCTACATGTGATCCACCTACTGCATAGATAACTAAGATGTATACTCTCCAGCTAATTCCAGAGTTAAGGCTATATGCTAAAATGGGTAGGCTAATCAAGCTATATGTGTGATTTGTTTTCTTCAAATAGGCTTACCTGAAGCCCTGGCTTCAGCAGCTCCATGCGGTAATACTTTTGCCAAGGATAACAGATGATTCAATCTCCCATTCCCGTGAGCTGACTCTTCTTGAACGGTTCCCTGGGGCTAACATATGTATTAAATAACATGTAATAGCATATTTATTGAATAACGCTAGTCTAAGTGCTGTCTGTTAAAGCTATTGTCAACTATGGAATACTAGATAGGGGTCCAATGCTATTGTATCATGAGGGCGGTGATGTCATGGTGGAGGTGTCTCTCTGGTGTCATGATGGGGTCGGTGGCTGACTCTTCCACCCATGCATTATTCTGCCTGTCCTCTCTCTCTATCTACCCTTGTGTACTGTTTCTCTCCCCCGTGCTGTCTTCTCCTTTCTGTGCTCTCTCCATTGACCTGTCTCTTTCCCTCCCATGTGCTCTCCCTTCTGGGGGCTGTATTTCTCCCACATATGTGCTTTCCATTCTGTGTGCTGTCTTCTCCTCTCATGTGTCCTGTGTTTTCCACCTGTATGCTCTCCTCCTGTATGCAGTCTCTCTCCCCTCTGTGCTGTCTTCTTCCCTCTGTGCTCTCTCACTTGAGCTGTCTCCACAATGTGCTCTCTCTCTCCCCCTGTGTGCTCTCTCTTTTCCCTGTGTGCTCTCTCTACCCCAGTGTGCGCTCCCCCCCCCCTTGTGCTTTGTCTCTCTGCCTTGTGCTCTCTATCCCCTGTGTTGTCCAAAGATGGTGGCAGCGCGAGTAAGTTCTCATGCGCGTACCGAGTCATGCCACCGCCATCTTTGTATACCCAGGTGTTCAAAGATGGCGGCCACCTGAGTAAGTGCATATGCGCCCCAGGTTTACGCATGCCACTTAGGCGATAATGTGTCAGCGGCAGATACGAGGGGATGGTGGCTGCGGTTTCAGGTGGCGGCAGTTGCAGGCATCTAAGGCACCGCTGGTGGTACTGCACAATGTGCCAATACCGCCAGAGGGCACCATTTTGCACACCCATCACTTGGGTATGCAATTATGGCAGAAATGTGTGATAGCAAGACATCTGGAAGTGAGAGATGGGACAGCGCAGTTATGTAACTGCCCCACTGTGCACTATCTTTGCTTTATGAATCTGCACAACATGTTTGTGATGTATATAATATGTGCTTGTGAGAACACTTTTGAGATAATAAATCTATTTTAAATGTCCTGATTGCACAGTATATAGAGTATGTAATCTTTTTTTGCTGTCAGATTAGTAGGCGTAAGTAAATGTCCTTGAGGGTTTTAACTGTCAAGTTATCATGTCTACTTGTTTGTTTATTATAAACCATATAGTTAGGATTTTTTTGTCCTTTATTGTGTTATGGCCTTATGACCACAACTATAAAATCAAGCCCTTTGACTTTCACTTTTAAAGAAGGTGGAGGCTAATTTAGTGCATTAATTTAGTGTATCCTGCTAGACTGATCTATAAATGGGTATTTTCTGGGACTGCAGCATAAAGGCCATGGGGACACACTAGTATTTGGTGAAATTTTTACCCAGTATTTCTAAGCCAAAACCAGGAGTGGAACAATCAGAGTGAAAGTATAATAAAAGTACGTCACCACTTCTGTATTTATCATACACTCCTGGTTTTGGCTACAGATACTGAGATATATAACTCACAAAATACTGAGGTAAAAATCCTCTCCAAATATTAAGGTATAAACCCCTCCAAATACTGAGGTAAAAAATATCTCCAAATACTGAGGTAAAAAATCCTCTCCAAACATTCATTGTGACGTTGCCTTGTATTATAACACTCATTTGCACTGTTCATACATTTCAGACCAATTCACTGGTGTAATTACCTCCTTTAATTTAATAAATCTTAGTGTCATTTTTAGTACCAATAGTTTTTACTACCTGCTGTATTTCATAGCGCTGCATTGTTATAGGAAGGACTTTATGCAACAAGTGAAAGGTCATACTTTACTGGGTTCTGGCCAGTACGTTGTCTGAATCAATCGAAGCCATCATTTTATTTCTCTAACTGTAGTCTGTTAGATATTCTTCAAATCCATCCAATTACATACTTCCCAACAGTCCTGTTTTTAGCAGGACAGTCCCGATTTGCAGGTTTTTTCCCGCTATCCCCCTCGGGGGGGTGACATGTCCCGCCTCCTGCAGTGCACTGAGAACAAGCCATATGCTGCCGGCCACGCCCCCTCTAGCTGCCGGCCATGCCCCTACACAGCAGCTCAGGAGGGAGGACCGAGACCCAATCACAGTGCAGAGAGTGAGTCATGTGACCTCTCCTGCACTGTGTAGAGGGGAGGACCTCACTCAACCAATCCTGGCTCAGCGCGGGCTTCTGAAATTCTCTCCAGATGGATGATGGCTGCCATGGTCATCATCATCAGGAGCAGCAGATGACGGGACACAACGGGTTCTGCACAAAGACCCAGGTACAAGGAAAGGGACCAAAGACAAAGCACAGGCTGAGTACAGACACGGAGGACAGACCAAGAGTGTACGAGGTGTACAGAGCAGGGCCGAGAGTGTACGAGGTGTATGAAGTGGAGCCGAGTGTGTACATAGCAGGGCTGAGAGTGTACGTGGTGTACGGCGCGGAGCCGAGTGTGTATGAGGTGTACAGAGGGGAGCTGAGTGTGTACGTAGCAGAGCTGAGTGTGTTACGATGTGTATGGAGTGAAGCCGAGCATGTACGAGTGTGCAGAGTGGAGTCGTGTGTGTGTGGGGCGTGTGGAGCTAGCCGCTTGTGTACAAGGCATAAGGAGCAGAGCCAATGTGTGCAGAGCCACGTGAGTATGGAGCGGGACATGTGGAGTAGAGCCGCGTGTGTACGGGGCATGTGGAGCAGAGCCGCATGTGTACGGAGCATGTGGAGCCACGTGTGTATGAGGTGAACAGAGCAGAGTCGCATATGCTGAGGCGTCTGGTAGCGGAGTCACGTGTACGGAGTGGAGGCGTGTGTGCGGGGAGTGTGGAGCAGAGCCACATGTGTACGAAGCAGAGCCACGTGTGTACAGGGCATGTGGAGGGAGCCACGTGGTGCAAGGTGTGTGTGCCAGTGGTAGCCCCCCGCGGATGCCGCTCTCGCTCCTATAGTCCCGGCTGCCTCTGCCGGCAGCATTCTTCACATGAGTCCTGGCTGAGCTGTCTGCCTTTTGCAGCTCAGCATGGTGGGGCACAATGATGTCATCACTGAGTGCCACTGTGCTAATATGTGCAGAGCACATGCTGAGGAGACCGGAGCAGAGAGAAGAGAGGTGAGTATTTACTTTTTTTAATCAGTGAGTACACTGATGGGAGACTATGTAATCTGCAATATAATATAGGAGGAGTGTGGGGGGTGCAATATACTATATGGAGGACTATGGGGGAGCATTATACTACTGTATAATGAAGGCTATAGAGGATGCATTATACTATATGGGAGGACTATGGGGATGCATTATAATATATGGAGGACTAGGGATGATGTATTAAAATAATATATAGCCAATTATATTATATGGAAGCCATTTTAATATATCTGGAGGGCTCTGTGGGGGCATGATAATATTTGGAGGGGTGTGAGGAATCCGTTATACTTTGCAGGGCTCTTTGAGGGTTGTGTTGGAACCATTATACAGTCTGCAGAGGTTTAGGGGCCATTGTACTGTATGTAGGTCCATTATATTGTGTGGAGGGCTGTATGGGGGTCACAGCTGGAGATCATACCGTGTCAGTGTAGATGAGGGTGGACTGTGTATACGGACCTGCACTGCATAGACCAAAAAGATCAGACGGTGTTCAACATGATAGTATTTATTTCCGACGCGTTTCGGAGTTATGACTATCATTCCCTGAGGAGGGAGTTGGGACTAAGTCCGAAACGCATCGGAAATAAACACTATCATGAGGAACACCGTCTGATATTTCTGGTCTAGCAGCGTAGTCCGTATACACCGTCCACCCTCTGCAATTTTGAACTACGTTGACCGTTGTGGTGTGGATCCTTGCAGCAGCTATCACCTTTTGTCCTGACACTGGTTGCGTGCTACACAACCCCTCCAGGTGAGTGACTAATTAAATTTAGTACACCTTTTTATCAATGATAAGACCCTATTGCGCTTCTCTCTCCCTTTTCTAGTTTTGAGTGTAGTTGAGGGGGTACAGTAGGGTCATCATACTGTGTGTGTGGAGGAATTCATTGTGGGGATCATACAGTGTTTGTGGGGAACGTCTGTTGGCATAATACTTTATGAGGGCAATGAAAGAGGAATCTAGGGGCTTCAATAGAAGACGAATTACTTTGTAAGGGCTGCAAAGTTGTGAGATATGTATGTATCTATGTGACCCAGCCAAATATTCTTTTTTGGGGATGCCCAATTAGAACTTCTGTTATGGGGCCCCATGATTGCTATGTACACCCCTGATGCAGGACTGACTGGCCATATCTTACACACCAGGTCAAGTGCTGCCCCTCGGTACATACAGGCATCCAGCCATGTTTCTCCCGAGCGGCGAGGAGTTAGTAGTGCTCTTCCCCCTTCCCACTACAACATCCTTTGCTCAACCTAATTGGAAGTCCCTGCTATTAGCTCCGGACAGCCCAGTGTGCGGCACTTGTGATTGGCTAAGTGTTTCGGGACAAGGAGCCATGGTCTGCTGGAGGAGACGTGCCATTTTACCTGCTTAGTGCAGTGGCGTCTTGTTGATGCTCGGACTGCAGGTTGTTGCATGTGATGTGTGGATGGTGCAGCATTGTGGACAGGTCTGACTAGTCAGTGCAAGGCAGTGGCCACATTGGAACTGCCCAGAGTTTTGTAGGCGTATGCTTGAGATAAAAGGTTGGTAAGAGGGAAGAGTCGAGGATTACCCCGAGGCACTTGGGGGACTGAGGAGAGTGAGTAGTCATTGGATAGGTGGGGTAATGGGGGAGAGTTGCTTGGGGGGAAGATGATGAACTTAGTTTTGTCCATGTTCAGTTTAAGGAAGCAAGCGAAGAAGGATGAGATGGCGGAAAGGCATTGTGAAATTTTGGATAGTAGGGGAGGTGATGTCATGTCCAGACAGGTAGATTTGGGTGTCATCTGAATAGAGGTTGTACTGGAGGTCGTGGGACTTGATGAGTTGCCCTAGGCCGAGAGTGTAGATGGAGAAGAGTAACGGTCCCAGCAACCGAGCTTTGGGGGATAATATTAGTAATTAACAGTCCTGGGCATCTGTTCAATGTCCATCACTTGTAAATGGGTGTGGCCTGGGTGTGGTTGGGGGCATGGCTAAAATTTGCACGGCGCGCATACACGCTGCATCTTTTGTCCCTCTTTCTGTTCTTTTAAAGTTGGGAGGTATTACACTTTAGAATCATGGTTTGTTTAATAAAAAGCAAGTAACCTAGCGAACAAATCATCCCACTAATACCACTTTGGTTTGTAAAGGTTACTTAAACATTTCCCCAATTAAGAAATTGCTGTATATGTCTGATAGATGATGATTTATCTTCTAGGAGCTATTGGGTGGATTTGAGTTATGTGTCCTCTGTTCCACCAGGAGAGGTGGCCACTACATTTAGGCAGGCAATGAACAGAAGGATTTGCATTCCCTGGCAAAGCATCTCCTAAAAACCTCTTTTCTCCTGATAGGTGCGGTTACCAAAAGTCCATGGAACTGCCATGTGTCAACCATTTATGACATATTCTGTGGTAAAACCTTAAAATGTCTCTAAATCCTCCCTACAAACTAATGAAAGACTTTAACCCTCTGTTCCGTTTAGTCAAAATGACCGAATTGAATTTTTTTTTTCATTTTTCATTTGTTTCTGAACAACCATGTTCACATACAGTACAATAATACATTAAAAATACTTTAATATGTCCGATCAAAAATGACCAGAACATTATAAGTGTATAATAGACCTAAACAGAACAGCAGGGTTAAACCTATCTGCACACAGAGGTTTTTTTTTTTTTTAGGAACTTTTAGAACAGAAACTGAGGCTAGGGTCACGTTTGCGGCAGGGCACTGCAGATCCTGATCGGTTTTGAGCATTAAAAGTGCTCAAAACCGGATCAGAAACCGCAACCCATAGGAACCCATTATAGTAACCGGATTGCACTACATGCAATCCGGTTACCGGCTCTGGTTTTATTGCCTGTGTGAAAAACATGCAGTCAACGTTTTTCGGAACAGTATCTCTGCCGCAGCACAATTCCTATAATGGGCTCCTATGGGAGCCCATGCGGCTGTCGGAAGGCATATGTGAATGCCGGCGGCTTTCTTTATCCCTGCTACCGCAGGGATGAACAAAGGGTTAAATCTTAATAATCAATGTGGGCAACATGTTTCTAGGGGGTCCCACCCTCCCTAGAGACATGCTGTCCAGTCAGGTGGTCATGTGAGGGGTTAATCTGGGCATTTACATTATTGCCGGCTATTGTCGGCACATTCAATTTTATGAATGAACCCTGTTGCTCCTCGCTGTGGAGGAGGTACAGTACATAATGTACGTACTGTATGAGCCGCTAGCCTTGGTCCTGAAAATATTAACATTAGGTCTATGGCGGTGTGCTGCCCGTAGACCTAATGTTAATGCTTTCAGGATCAAGGTTAGCAGCTCACAGTACATACGTACATACTATGTACCTCCTCCACAGCGAGGAGCCACAGGGTTCATTCATAAAATTGAAAATGCAGACAATAACTGGCAATACTATAAATGCCCACATTAACCCCTCACATGGCCACCTGATGGACAGTATGTCTCTGGGGGGGTGGGCACCCCCTAGAGACATGTTCCCCACATCTATTATTAGCACTAACCCTTTGTTCATCCCTGCGCCAGCAGGGATGAACAAATTATCCAGCAACTGGATTGCACATTCAGAGCAATCCGGTTGCCCGGTTCCGGCTTATGGACACAAAATGTGTCAAAATTGTGTGTGAATGCAATTGAGATTACCGCATCCGGATGTAGATGCGGCAACCGTAATTGCATTTCCAAGTGTGACCCTAGCCTGAGTAAAAACTTTCCACATTTTAAAACTCCTCAAAACTTTGAGTTGTCACTCCATGAATATGTCCACACAAAGATTTTTGCTGAGTGTGCACATAGCCAGTTTCTGCTCTGAAAACCCAGCAAAAAGACTACTTGTTGTGAGGTAGCACCCGGGAAACCCGCTTGCATAACGACAAAACACACATATTTATAATTTAACCAATGTCTACCGTTTATTTCTCTCACATACATAACATAATCCGGGTAGCATGTCTGACACATTGCACATTGATTAAACACTTTACATAAATACACCATATATTTACATATAACATTACATAACCCATATATTGCACATTACCATGAACACGTCTTATAGTTACCCGGGACCTTTAACCACCTCTCTGTCCCCAATGGAGCTCTGCTAACAGCTCCCGTGGTGGCTACGGCCTCCGGCCTATATACCCTTTACACATACATTTATCAGTTTGCCATATATATACACATCAACGATGACTCCTCTGGGTTCAGAACAGGGATTGAACAAACTGAGTCACGGGTACACCATGCCTCGCCAAGGGGCTCCTTCCTGGACGTATCTCAACCACACGTCCAGGTCAGTGCCCACCTGGTTCGACCACAGTTTCCCCACTCTAGGAGCCCTTCTAACCCCTGCTTCGACCTTCGCTATATACCCTTCAACGGGCCCTGTGGGTCCCAATGGCGGTACCTGCCGTCCGGCTTTAGTCACCCAGCTTGATGACTCCATATTTACCCCATAGTCAGGATTCCTGCCTGACCGGGACCTTACATATCACATGTGATCCATCATACAATATTCATGGATCCCATGCCTCCTCACATCCGCTCACAGCCCATCATAATACATCCATGGACTGTGGCTCCTCCATGACCATAACAGGGAACTGGTCAACCGTAGAATCCGGGCTAACCACGCGTCACCATGGCCTACTCACCACGGTACGGGCCACCAGTCGCCACCAAACCACCATCTCATGGCAGGTCTCCAGGTCGACGACTGTACCATGCGTCTGAGTAGCACCCTATCGGATCAGCCATGGTTACCCTTCTAGGAGCCTTCGTGACCCCTGTCTCTGGCCACAGCACACCCACACCATTAGAGGCCGTGGTTGAGGACAGGTACCCACCGCAAGCAGCAGGCCAAGCCTCCCTCTCGTCTCACAGGGACGGAACACCTCCAATATCATCCACTCCAGCTGGGGCTCTCCTACAGACACCGTACATGGCCTTTCTATCTAAGCCATAACATACATATACAGTTAAACAGGTCCCTCACTGACTATCTAGTCAGGACCTCAGGGCAGCTATGCCCGCCTGGCACATTTCATACACAAGGTGCACAGTTCACTCAAGCATTCGGGAACTGCTTTCTTACCGGGCAAGGATCCGGGTCTCGCTGCCTTGGTCACTGGTCCACCAAGCGTCCCCAAGGGCTCCTTTCCCGGACGTGTCTCAACCACACGCCCGGACCAGTCTCCACCTGGGTCAGCCACGGCTTCCCCACTCCAGGAGCTGTAACAACACCGTACCTGGTCACGGTATGGAGCTAGCATGCTCCCTTTATTTCACACAGAGCCCTGGACTGGACTGCTCTGCACTCTGGCTGCTCATGGATCACCATTCTCTCAGGCTGATCTCTGGCTGATAATGAATCTCTCAGACACTCAGCTGGCAGGCTCTTATCGTGCCTGCCACTCCCACACTGACTCATCCAGCTGGGCTGCTATTCCTCAGGACACACCCACCTGGGCTGTCAGCAATCAACACCCATTCCTTTTCTCAGGGCCCCATCGAGCCACTCACAGCCGCTCATTAGGCTCATGATTGTATCACATCTACAACAGTCACTCTCACATTTAACACCTTGTGTTCCGGGTAGTTTCACACAGCATCAACACAGGAAAACCGGCCAGTGTGAACAGGATCATACCCTGATCCTGCATGTGATGCGCCCCAGCCATGGGGACCATGCCGGTGCCTCACAATATGCACATGTCCTTAGTACTCCTTCACAAGTCTGTATAAAACACGTACATGAAAAATTGGTACTGGTCTCATACAGTAAGTGTTTTCCATTAGTGTACCAGCTGTGTTTTTGTGGTATGAGTAAAGAATGAATGAAATTACAAAGTTACTTCTAGACTTTCAATGTTAAACACATACAGCACACAGACAGCACATGGACTACACATTAAGGCTAGGGTCACATTAGCATCATGGAAGCGCAAAAAGCTAGCGTTTTTTTCATGTTAAAATGTTCAAAAACGCTAGCGATAATGCTTCCATAGGCTCCCATGCAATTGTCAAAGTGCAAGGCGTTTGACGCTATGCGTTTTTGCAAAAGCACCAAAAAATGTCATAAGCAGCGTTTTTGGGGACGATTGCAAAAATGCATGCTTTCTTTTTAACATGGCAGTCTATGGGAACGCTAGCACTAAAAATGCCATAAAAATGGCATGGGAAAAACAGCACGCTTTAACGTAGAGGTTCCCAAACTTTTTTCTTTCGTAGACCACTTTCAAAATTTTACTGGTTTCGGTGGACCCCCTGCTGCTACATTTCTATCATATACCCAAAACTCGTCAAAAAATGTGAAGATTAGATCGAACGATGGAAATTTGCATCGCGGCTGAGTTCCAACCCTAAATTCGAAGTGGTAAAAAGGAAAAGAAAAATAGTCTATTTTCTTGTGTTCTATTTATTGAAATAATATGATTACAGTCATAACATAATTAAAATTAAACATTAACGTAACTTCAACAATGCAAATCAATAGTTAAAAAAAAAAATAGTCATAATTTTAATGGTAGGGATGTACTTGATGGATTGACAGCAAATTATCAATATTTGGCTTCAGTTTTCTAAACAATAACCGCAAATCTCCCCATTCTGTGATGTTCAATCTGCTGTTTTTGTTAATAGGTTTGTAACGACACTAAAACTTTTTTCGACAAGTTATGACGAGGGAAACGCTATCAAAAGTCTTCTGGCAATTTCCCACAGCCCAGGATATTTTTCGGGTATTTTTGCCTGCAGCTAAAATGTTTGGCCAGGGTCACATTTGCGGTTGGACCCTGGCCTGCCGGATTCCGGTTTCAACTTAGCAATTTTTCCATCACCGCATAGCGTTTCCGCTATGCGGTGCTGGAAACCGCAGTCCCTAGTTACCCGGTGTTTACCTGCACGACCTGTCACACAGGCAGCGGCTCGGAGGGCGTTTTACAGCGCCGCACAGGAAACCGTTGCAGACACGATTTCCTGTGCGGCGCTGTAAAACGCCCTCCGAGCCGCTGCCTGTGTGACAGGTCGTGCAGGTAAACACCGGGTAACTAGGGACTGCGGTTTCCAGCACCGCATAGCGGAAACGCTATGCGGAAACGCTATGCGGTGATGGAAAAATTGCTAAGTTGAAACCGGAATCCGGCAGGCCAGGGTCCAACCGCAAATGTGACCCTGGCCTTTGATAGTCTTTTTTAAATTTCCCCTTCAGCTCCTCATTGGTGCTAAGCTCAAGTAGCTCCTCTAGTAATATCACATTCACCACTTCCGTTTCATCAGATGGATTTATGATTCATGGTGGTATTTCCATCGTCAGAATATCTTCAAATCTGTTTTTGAAGTCATCATGCAGGGCATTTAAATGTTGAACGTATGTCTGAATATCCTTATCAAGACATTCTGCTGTGTCAAGTTTGGAAACTGGGAGAACTCGCGCCGACTAATATTTTGCTTCATAAATTTCAATTTTCCAATAAAAGCCGAAATTAAACCCTTTGTTTTTATTAAATTTAGGCTGTCCCCTTGTAACTGCAAGGTAATGTCATTACATTTTTTGAACAAATTTGGCAAATAGGCGATGTCTGCTTTCAACTTGATCAGGTTTTCTTTAAATCTGGAACTTTACTTTCCAGAAACTCTAAAACTGATTCAAAAAGTGAGTAAAATCTTGTTAAACATGCAGTTTTCTACAACCAGCGTACTTCAGTATGTAAGGGCTGCTTTACACACACCAACTTCTGTGACCAACTTCTGAACAGATCTCTGGTTGCAGTGAAATCATGGACTTATAGTTCCATTTTGTGGCTGTGTACAAATGGAACAATGTGTCCATGATTTCACTGCAACCAGAGATCTGTTCAGAAGTTGGTCACAGAAGTTGGTGTGTGTAAAGCGGCCCTGATGGCCACTTTACACATCCCGATATCGTCGTCCAACTTCGATAAAAAGTCACATGGTTCGTGCGTTGGCCCCGATATCGTTCGTGCGTTGTGTGGTGTAAATGTGCAATTCGATGCATGAACAATGCCAAAACGATATCGGGGAAGAATTGTGCAGGCTCTCCAACTGCCCGATATTGGATGGACGATCTGGCAGGATCGTGCTGTGTGACAGCCCAACAACGATTTGGAGCCCAACTTTCCCTATTCACTCCCATGTTAAATGGTCATTCCCAGGTTCGCTCGTCCAAGGGGGCGTAGACATTGCAGTTGTGTTGCCTGCCGATATCTCTCTGTGTGACAGCTCCTATGTAATCTTGGATTTCATCCAAAAAAGTGCGCGTTCCCGTACTGTTGTATACAATATCGAAATGATGTTGGGACGTGTAAAGTGGCCATAAGAGCAATCGTTGGAAATCTTCATAATTGTGCAAATAAACAGGTATTGAACGCATTGCTTCTTATTTTGTTAACTGCTTTAATTACAAATTGAAGCGATTGATGCAATCTATTACTCAAATTTTTCGCTACCAGGTGTTGTCGGTGGATGACACAGTGAATTGCAGTTACTCCTGGTATAATTCTTTTAAGATGGCTTATAAACCCACAATATCGTCCGAACATGGCAGGAGCTCCATCTGCTGCCACCGAAATAATGTTTGTGAATGGACTCGATTTTTCTTTAAAAACAAAAAATCACTCAGGACATTAAATATTGATTCGCCTTTAATGTCCGTCTCCAAAGTTTTCGCGATCAGCACCTCTTCATAGATTTCTTCATCCATAACAAATTGAACATATGGCAATAATAATGCTTCATTACCAGGTAAAGTAGACTCGTCCAGTTGAATAGAAAAATGAGTTGTTTGCAGAAAATTACACAAGAAGCTTTCAATATCAGAGCTCATTTCATCAATACGTCTTTGTACAGTGTTGTTACTCAAAGGAATTCTTTTGAGTACGTCAAATGGAGGTTTGTGCAGAACAGTTTTTAAAACCTCTGCCTTTGATGGAAGAAAACCAAATTTCAAATAATCAACACTGTACTATCGACATTTCTTCTTAGATTCAGCCATGTTTCGTATCAGTTACCTACCTGTAAAGAAAAAAATGTTTGTTTTAGTAATCAGTAGGTGATTTTAACTTCATACGCTCTCTTCTTTGAGCTGTCTTCCCCCTTTGTGCTCTCCCCCTGTATGTGTTCTCTTTTTCCCCTTGTGTGTTGTCTCTTTTCCCCTTGCGTGTTGTCTCTTTTCCCCCTTGCGTGTTGTCTCTTTTCCCCCTTGTGTGCTGTCTCTTTTCCCCCTTGTGTGCTGTATTTTTTCCCCCTTGCGTGCTGTATTTTTTCCCCTTGCGTGCTGTCTCTTTTCCCCTTGCATGCTGTCTCTTTTCCCCCTTGCGTGCTGTCTCTTTTCCCCCTTGCGTGCTGTCTCTTTTCCCCCTTTTGTGCTGTCTCTTTTCCCCCTTTCGTGCTGTCTCTTTACCCCCTTTCGTGCTGTCTCTTTCCTCCCTTGTGTGGTGTAAGCTGTCTCCTTCCCCCTTTTGTGTTTGCTGTCTCTTTTGGGTTCCCTTGTGTGTGTGTGCTGGTTCTTTACCTCCTTTTGCTGTTTCTGTGCTCCCTTGTGTGGTCCGTGCAAAAGGACCCTTGATGATGTCAGAGTCATGTGATTGGTTACTCCGCCCATGACGCTGATATCATGACAGGTCCTCCAGATTCAGGTTGTGCTTAATCTGTAGCGGCGATGGGTTTGGGGGGTACCGGGGGGGAGGCTGCAGGGTGTGGGGACCTGGCGGGGGTGATTTGGCTGCGGAGATGTGTGCAGCGGAGGTGATGGGCGGGATTGCAGCCATCACCATATTCAGAGATCAATGACTTCTGGTCGGCGCTTCAAATCGTGTGAAAGCGACATAAGCGCCAGAAGTCTGTGACAGAGCCGATTGGTGATTATGTATTTAGATTACAATTTAAAATAAAAGTATGTATAACAAATAGGCATGTACTTACTTTTTCCTGCACTGGCAAACATTGACATCAATTCACTTACACTTTTTTTTTCAAAATTCCGGAAACAAATGAGTATCGTTTGTCCTTGGCATTTGTATTTATATTGGTGAAGAATCAAACAAGTTCATGCAAAATTGCAAGCACAGCACAATTCGTGTTTCGTCCCTTTGCACATCTGAGAAAGCGTTGCGGGCGGGCAGTGGTTTGCAAGTCTCGACATGCGTACTGAATATCGAATATGCAACTTTTTACAAGTAACAGTCGCTGACCACCTTAAAATATTATCTGCCTACATTGATAGGCAAAGCCAAGCCAACATTTTTGTTATTTACTATCGAAACCAGATGCATTTTTGTGGACCCCCACTTACAACTTGTGAACCCCCATTTTTTTTTTCTCTCCAACGTAGACCCCCGTTGAGTCTCCCGTGGACATCTGGGGATCCACCTGGACCACTTTGGGAATCAAGAACACATCCTTCCAAAGGATGCAACCTTCCAAATGTGACCCTAGCCTAAGGCCATCCGTGTGCACATATTTTATGGACCAGTAGATTTGTATTAGCCCTTTTCTATCATACTGCTGGAAGAAAATGGACATATCTCCATGTGTGTTGCATGAACAAGTCCTTGTAAAAACTCAGATGTGTGAGAAACTCCATAATTATAATGGGTACATGTGGTATCCTTGAAACAAATGTATGCCACACATGGACAATTGAAGGAGGCCTTAGCAAAGCAGGAAGAAGAGAGGAGAAGCCTCTGATATGGCAGTGTGATGGCAGCAGGGTAAGGCTGGCTTCAGACTTGCGGACCCTCCGCAGCGTGGTCGCGTTCCTGGTGCGGAGGAGAGTGTGTGATTTGTGTGCAGGCATCCGCCTGCATACAAATTACAAATTGCAGTGAATTGGAGCGCACGGTCTTGCGCAGACCTGCGCAGCACCGTGCGTTCTCATTCTAAGCATAGGGGCTGCATTCAGCTTGCGGATCTCCTCCGCAGGACGCTGCGGAGGGTCTGCAAGTCTGAAGCCAGCCTAAGTGCAGATTGTCAGTTTACTTGAAGAGGTGGGCTTTCAGGTTGAGTTTTAATGACCAGAGAGTCTGACTGATAGGTGTAGCACTCAGGTTTCAAAGTATGGGAGAAGCAAGTGAGAAATTTTGAAGTTGGTTGTGTGAAAAACAAACATGGAAAGGGACAGGAGTCTTTTAAGGACTGGAAATCACATATGGAGAGATATTGGAGGATTAGGTCAGAGATGAATTAAGGGTACAGGATAAAGACAGTTGTTAGCATTTTAAGATAAATGAGGTGCTTATGAGGGGATTGGCGGAGGGAGACCTAGAAGAGCATATGAGTACCAGACACACTGGTGTCAAAATCGGACGACTGCAATGCAAGAAAATCTCACATTGCTCTCGGACCAATGTTACTGAATGTGTCAAAACAGATTACCATGTGTCATCTGCTTTTTTCTCATCCAAAATCTGGATGTGAAAAAAGTTGCAACATGCTGCAACAGTATGCGATTTTTGTCTGAGACTTGCCAATGCAAGTCAATGGCTCTGACAAAATCACAGACAGAACACGGACCATCCTAATGCCATCCCTTTTTTTTGACTGATACATTATCATTTTGTAGCTCAGAACACTGTAAAATGTTCCTGCAAATGATTGTACAGTAATAGCTGCTGAGAAAACAAAACCGCATTGCACTCGGAAAGCACACGGATCTCACACAGACACCTGTCGATGACTGTAGAGAAATCCTCGGACACTCGCATAGCATTTGCATGACAAACGGACCAAAAAACTCATGTCACTTGTCCGACTATCCTGGACGACAAACGGATCAATATTTTTCATGCCAGTGTGATCGTGCCCTAAGGTATATTTATTGGGGCAGCAAATCTAATTATGCACAGGAAGAGTGCAAGATGAGAGGCCACGGAGAAGGATGTTCCAATAGACTAGATGGAAGATAATAAAGCAATGTGCTAACATTTGCTATTTTACATAGGCAATGTTCACACACATGCGTTTTTTTGCCCATCTCTGCGTTTTTGTGCTGTTAAAAAAAACTCAGGTGCGTTAACGCAGGCTACATTTGAGTGTACATGCGTTTTTGAGCCAAACTTGCGTTTTTTTCCCCCAGCCCAAAAAAACGCTGCATGCAGCGTTTTTGGGTGCTGTTAAAAAACGCATGTCCGTTTTTTAACACGGGACCCAATGGGAAACGCAAGCGGTACCGCTCGGCACATACAGACACATGCGTTAACGCTAGCGTTTTTTGGAAACGTCCCAGCAGTTTGTGGAATTTCCCCCCCCTATATAAGCAGGTAAATGAAATAAAAATTTTTATGATAGCACCCCCCTTGGTCGGCAGGAATACGGAGAAATAAAAATTCATTCAGCAAAAACACCAATTTTTATGCCATGCGTTTTTTGTTATTTGGGTGTTTGGTGAAAAAATGACTATTTGCACAAACATTTTCAATGCTTTCACACACACAAGGGACATTTTTTGGCACTCTTAAAAAAACGCAAGTGGTTTTAGGAGTGCTAAAAAAAACGCAAATTGTGTGTGAACATGGCCATAGGCCAGGGTCACATTTGCGGTTGGACCCTGGCCTGCCGGATTCCGGTTTCAACTTAGCAATTTTTCCATCACCGCATAGCGTTTCCGCTATGCGGTGCTGGAAACCGCAGTCCCTAGTTACCCGGTGTTTACCTGCACGACCTGTCACACAGGCAGCGGCTCGGAGGGCGTTTTACAGCGCCGCACAGGAAACCGTTGCAGACACGATTTCCTGTGCGGCGCTGTAAAACGCCCTCCGAGCCGCTGCCTGTGTGACAGGTCGTGCAGGTAAACACCGGGTAACTAGGGACTGCGGTTTCCAGCACCGCATAGCGGAAACGCTATGCGGTGATGGAAAAATTGCTAAGTTGAAACCGGAATCCGGCAGGCCAGGGTCCAACCGCAAATGTGACCCTGGCCATAGTCTATTGTAATATTAACTGTAATACAACTATCTATCTAAGGCTGCCTTCACACTTGCATTTGGAGCGCAAAACACCAAACGCAGCCAAATGCTTGCGCACATGCGTTCCTATGTTTAACATTGGAACGCTTGTGCCTGCGTTTGGCTGCGTTTGGCCGCATTTGCGTTCGGATGCGCATAATTTATGCGCCCTCCGACCGCACTCCAAAAGCAGCATGCAGCATTTTTTTGTGCATTCGCGGCGCTTGTTTTATCCGCAAGTGCACAAAAAAATGCATGGATATCAATGGTTCCGCAGTGTCCTTCACATGACACCGCAGGAGAACGCCGCTGATCTCATTGAAATCTCTCCCGGTGGCCACCGGCGGCCACCGGGAGATCATGCAGAGCCACAGCTGATCTCTCACCGGTGTCAGTGGGGAGAAACAGCTGATCTGACAGCTGTTTAAATCTCCTGCACTGACATCGAATAGGTGATGTCGGCGCGGGAGATTTGAAACAGCGATCAGCTATTTCATATCTCCCACACTGATATCACCCTATTCGGTGTCAGCGCGGGAGATTTAAACAGCTGTCAGATCAGCCGCTAATCTCCTCCTCCCGGCCGCCCCCAGAGACAGCTGATTGGATGCCTGGGCACCATACTAATGTGAACGCATGCGGAGATTCTCTGCTGCGTTCACATCAGTATGGGCTGCGTTTGCGTCTGCATACCCTCCACATGCAGACACAAACGCAAATGTGAAGGCAGCCTAACTGAAAAACAACAGGCAGCACTCCAAAAATTAAAGTAAATACCTAACTTTAGTAATATATAGACAACATTTCGGCAGATTTCTCTGCCTTTCTCAAGCCTGAGAGGCTTGAAAAAGGCAGAGAAATCTGCCGAAACGTTATCTATGGATCACTAAAGCCACATATTTACTTTAATTTTTTGGATATCTGCCTGTTCTTATTTCAGTTATCTACTTAAGGTTTGGACATTACCTTGACAGGTTGTTGTGCATACGATTTATTTTGGTGGTGCTGCCAATTTGTTTTTGATCATCTATCCCACCAGTAATGCATATCATGATAACTACAAAAAAATTAGCTAGACTTACCAATTACTTGCCTGCCCTATACAGATTTGTATATGGCTCAGGACTGGAACAGTCCCAAGAACTAGGTAATGAATTCGCTACTTTTTTCTCATTACCGCCTAATAGTCGGCGATGAATAAAAAAAAGAGTTATTTGTCCTCAAGTAGGTTGAAAGAGAGTGCTGTGCAGTGATTTAATTTCATTTTGAGTTTCTTTTTCCTGTCTTTTGTGAAGAGTAAAAGCTGATATGTGATAGGAAAGGCTTGGGATGTTTGCTGCATAAACCGTACACTGAACAACCAGTAGGATTGTTAAGCACACAATCCCTTTTTGTAAAGAGGAGAGCTGACTTTTCAATACAGAATAGGGAATTACCAGCTAAAGCCCTGGCAAGCAGTTATTTCTTGGCTGAAATACTCTGAAGAATGTGTTAATATAGTATTTGATCATGGTAAGTACCGGATCTGCCACCAAATGCTTTTATGTGCTATAATAATATCCAAAAGTAATAGCAATAGGGAAAAAACAAAAGAAGCCAGCACAGCCAGAAAGCATATTGCAAAATAAATTGTGTAAATACACATATTAGCTTCATACTGTAAAAAAATTGACACATTTGGCAAAAGATAATCATTTGATCCACCCTGCCAACGTCAAGGCATTCTCAGATAGGGTGATTCTACTCTATAATTTTTTATTTTTATTGTGTCATACGACCCCAAACATGAACATAAAGTGGACCATATAAAGCTAGCACTCACCTTATGCATCTCAGACTATGCTTTCAAGGTGCCAGGTCAGTGCAAGTGAATAAAAGGTAACTCAGCCCCCCACACCTGCAGGGGACACCACAAATGTTTGGGCTTTTAACAGTTAACCCTCACTGCACCAGACCAGCACTCATAGATAAAAGCAGGTTAGGTTCGGGTGAATGAAGCTGAAATAAACGAAGCCTGAGGTCAGGGTGTGATAACCGTGTGTGAACAGTTACCAAGAATGCTACTGTCAATACAGATGGAAACAGGCAAAATCTTAACTTGGACAAATCTTTTAAACAAGTAGTAATTTAGCTGCACAATTCTGGCAACATTTTTGATAAAATTGTTGTTATATGTGAGTTTTATTTAACTTTTTACCATTGGAAAACCATAGTGAATAGTCTCCCACTTTACACGTCCCAATATCGGCGTCCAACTCCGATAAAAAGTCACGTGGTTCGTGCGTTGGCGCCAATATCGTTCGTGCGTTGTGTGGTGTAAATGTCCAATACGATGCAAGAACGATGCCAAAACGATATCGGGGAAGAAATGAGCGTGCTCTCCAACAGCCCGATATTGGATGGACGATCTGGCAGGATCGTGCTGTGTGACAGCCCAACTACGATGTGGAGAGCAACTTCCCCTATTCTCTCCCATGTTAAATGGTCGTTCCTGGGTCGCCCGTACAAGGGGGCATAGACATCGCAGTTGCGTCGCGCTGTGTAACATCTCCTATGCGATCTTGGAATTCTGCACAGAAAAAGCGCGCTCCCGCGTCGTTGTATCCAACATCGGCCCGATGTTGGGACGTGTAAAGTGGCCATTAGACATTTCCCAAATCATGAATTGACCACACAGTTTTGAGAGCTTTTTTTTTTAATACTAAATTAAAACCACTATAAGTAGTATTTGGAACATTTCTGATGACTGGTTTCTCCCCAAAAAAATCCACTACAAACAAAGCATTAGAAATAACAATAAAAACAAATACGGTACTGAAAAAACCCTAAATATTCAAAAAATGTAAATAACAGAATTTTAGGTCATGTGACCAGAAATGAGGGCACAAACAAGCGATGGACTAAAAAGGCGACAGCATGAAACTAATGATAACAAACAAAACAAATCAAAAAAATACCTGTATGCCCCAAATTGTGTATGACTGTCAAGATAAAGTTTATTATTAAAGTCACATGCAGTTTAAGAGGGAGGCCATAGCGGAGAGATGACATAAACAGCAGGAGAGAGTACTAGATAGGAAACATCCAATACATATTAGATGAACAACAATAAAAATATATACAGTATATGATAAATGATATCTTTGATAGGGTATGTATATAAGTTGATAGTATCTGACAATCAATATAAAAAAATGTACCTATTGAATATCACAAAACATACTCATTATAAAAGACTCTCTCCTGCTGGAATGCAGACCAGATTTGACTTATTTAGGGGCAACCTGCCGAAACTCGCGTCGGGCTGGAATATGTGTTTGAATTGTGATATTTAATATGTACATTTTTATATAGATTGTCATATACTGGTATCTTATATTCATACCCTATCAAGGATACCATTTCTTACATGTTACCATACATATATTTTTATTGGTGTTCATATAATATCTAATACAGTTAGGGCCAGAAATATTTGGACAGTGACACAAGTTTTGTTATTTTAGCTGTTTACAAAAACATGTTCAGAAATACAATTATATGTATAATATGGGCTGAAAGTGCACACTCCCAGCTGCAATATGAGAGTTTCTACATCCAAATCGGAGAAAGGGTTTAGGAATTATAGCTCTGTAATGCATAGCCTCCTCTTTTTCAAGGGACCAAAAGTAATTGGACAATGGACTCTAAGGGCTGCAATTAGCTCTGAAGGCGTCTCCCTCATTAACCTGTAATCAATGAAGTAGTTAAAAGGTCAGGGGTGGATTCCAGGTGTGTGGTTTTGCATTTGGAAGCTGTTGCTGTGACCAGACAACATGCGGTCAAAGGAACTCTCAATTGAGGTGAAGCAGAACATCCTGAGGCTGAAAAAAAAGAAAAAATCCATCAGAGAGATAGCAGACATGCTTGGAGTAGCAAAATCAACAGTTGGGTACATTCTGAGAAAAAAGGAATTGACTGGTGAGCTTGGGAACTCTAAAAGGCCTGGGCGTCCACAGATGACAACAGTGGTGGATGATCGCCGCATACTTTATTTGGTGAAAAAGAACCCGTTCACAACATCAACTGAAGTCCAGAACACTCTCAGTGAAGTAGGTGTATCTGTCTCTAAGTCAACAGTAAAGAGAAGACTCCATGACAGTAAATACAAAGGGTTCACATCTAGATGCAAACCATTCATCAATTCCAAAAATAGACAGGCCAGAGTTAAATTTGCTGAAAAACACCTCAAGAAGCCAGCTCAGTTCTGGAAAAGTATTCTATGGACAGATGAGACAAATATCAACCTGTACCAGAATGATGGGAAGAAGAAAGGGAACGGCACATGATCCAAGGCACACCACATCCTCTGTAAAACATGGTGGAGGCAACGTGATGGCATGGGCATGCATGGCTTTCAATGGCACTGGGTCACTTGTGTTTATTGATGACATAACAGCAGACAAGAGTAGCCGGATGAATTCTGAAGTATACCGGGATATACTTTCAGCCCAGATTCAGCCAAATGCTGCAAAGTTGATTGGACGGCGCTTCATAGTACAGATGGACAATGACCCCAAGCATACAGCCAAAGCTACCCAGGAGTTCATGAGTGCAAAAAAGTGGAACATTCTGCAATGGCCAAGTCAATCACCAGATCTTAACCCAATTGAGCCGCATTTCACTTGCTGAAATCTAGACTTAAGACGGAAAGACCCACAAACAAGCAAGACCTGAAAGCTGCGGCTGTAAAGGCCTGGCAAAGCATTAAGAAGGAGGAAACCCAGCGTTTGGTGATGTCCATGGGTTCCAGACTTAAGGCAGTGATTGCCTCCAAAGGATTCGCAACAAAATATTGAAAATAAAAATATTTTGTTTGGGTTATGTTTATTTGTCCAATTACTTTTGACCTCCTAAAATGTGGAGTGTTTGTAAAGAAATGTGTACAATTCCTACATTTTCTATCAGATATTTTTGTTCAACCCTTCAAATTAAACGTTACAATCTGCACTTGAATTCTGTTGTAGAGGTTTCATTTCAAATCCAATGTGGTGGCATGCAGAGCCCAACTCGCCAAAATTGTGTCACTGTCCAAATATTTCTGGCCCTAACTGTATGTATTGCATGTTTCCTATCTTGTACTGTGCTGTTTATGTCACTTCTCTAGTATAGCCTCCCTGTTGAACTGTATGTGATTTTAATAATTGAATTTATCTTGACATTCACAAACATTTTTGAGGCATACCACCATTATTTTTGTCTTATTTTATGTGTGACAAAGAAAGCATTAATAGATCATATTTAGCTGCACTATGGGGGGTGTTAGGCTTTAGAAAAATGCAGTATGTCATATTTTTCCACTTGTTGGAGGTCTATGTATGGGATTGCTGCGCAGTCTCCTAAAAAACTGGCAGGATTTGGGACAAAGAGATTATGTCTCCAGCTGACTGAAAAACTTGGCTGTCTATGTTGTCTGTTGCTAATTTGTTGCATAGCGTTTGTGGTTTATGTATAAGTGAAACCAGATTTCCACTAGATGCCTTCCATATAATGATCCATGCACTGCAAAAACTGGAAAAACGTTTGAGAAATTGTCCTGTTTTGTGTTATCATGAGAATGGAGACATGAACTCATAGAGCAAAAAGTCCCAAAGCAAATAAATACAGCCACCAATGACCCAAATGTGGGTATGACACACACAAGAAAATAGTTTTTAAAAATATGCATGTTCTACCACATGAGGGCTTTTAGCAATTACTGGATTTTTCGCTTTATAAGAGGCACCAGATTATAAAAGACACCCCAAATTTGGTGAAGGTAAAGAGGAAATAAATAATTTTTAATGTTATATGGGGTTTGTCTTATAATGTCAGTGTCCGTCTTACAATCAGCATATATGTCCCCCATCATGCTATATATGCCCCCATCCTGATATATATCCCTCATCTGGTATATATGTGCCCCCATCCTGGTATATAGGTCCCCCCATCCTGGTATATATGTCCCCCCATCCAGTATATATGGTCTCACATCCTGTATATATGGTTCCCGATGCTGGTATATATGTCCCTCATCCCGTACATGTGTCCCCCATCCTGTATATATGGTCCCCCATCATGGTATATATATCCCCCAATCCTGTATATATGTCCCCTCATCCTGTATATATGTAGTCCCCCATCCTGTGTACATGGCCCACATCCTGATGTGTATTTATATATTCCCCCTGGACCTGCTATGACGTACTGAGGGGGGAGGCTGCGGTCTTGGACTGAGGGTGGGGATCCATGGCCATTTTCCAGAAGTCATGACCCCTAGCAACCAGCTGCACCTTGTTAATGAATGCAGCCAGGCAGATAGAACATGGCGGCTCCGACTGCACGGTGTCGCCTATACCCTTTCCATCCCCCCGCAAAACCAGCCTTGGAACCCCCACTCCACGACTGTGGCCTCCACTCGGTAAGATTTTTTTTCTTGACGCACCCCTATTTTCGAAACAAAAAAAAATGTGCCTTAAAATCTGAAAAATACGGTGTCCTGTATTTGGTATAATATCTATTAGAGGGGAACTCCCGAAAGATAAAAAATTGTTGTCCCTGCCCTCCTACATGATGAAGCTGAGCTCTCCACTACAGTTCTTGGATTATAATCCATAAAATCATATCTGGTCCTCTGGTCTCAACTCTCACTTCAGGGACACAGAAATTCGGTTTTGCATAGTGCTAAAGTTTCAGTAGACAGGAAGCTACCAAGTTGTATGGGTTAGGGGAGACCATGGCAATGCTAAATCCATCAATGTAGTACTTTGCCTCTGCTCCTGGCCTGATACATGACAGCACACATTATGTACCATCATATCATTGTACAGCCGAGGATCACAGCATGTATTTATATCTACTTGGTGACATAATTGCTATTTGAAGGGAGAAAACCCCAGTTCTTACATTACATAAGATGGTGTATCAGGGGCAGGATTGTATTTTGAACATGGGGTCAGCAGCCACGTCCCCTGCCCATACAGAAGTGTGAGGGGGTTGGAATGTAAGATGATCTTGGAGCCCCCAGGGTTCACACCCCCAACATACCTCTTGCTCTCTACTGTGGCATGAGGGTGAATTTCTATGTCCCTGAGGAAGGGGCGAGAGCTGAGGAGCAGATATAATTTTATTGATTTGTAAATGATCTATAGATCCTAGAACTGTAGTGCACAGCTCTGCTTCATCATGTAGGAGGGCAGGGACAGTATACATTTTTTTTATCTCCCCGGAGTTCCCCTCTAACTTCTCATCACCCTGACCTTATGGCTTTCTATTTAAGGGCTATTACCATCTTGTACATCTGTGGCATTTTCACAGCATATGCTATATATTTGTTTTAGATATGGTTTCCACCAATGGAACATACATCTATATTAAAAAAGGGGGTCTTGATGCTGACCACTGTCAGTGATTTCAATTCATTCATTCAGTCTCAGAACATAATAGGGTTCCCTATGGCTGGTAAATAAAGGGATACTTCCATCTATTAATACAGATTTCCCTAGCGTTACTGAATGATGGATTTTATAATCCCTTTAAATATGATGTACATAGATTAAGGATAAATGGCCTTCACCTTTGTGTATTAAAACACTCTACATAGAAAAAAATACAGTACTTCTCTGGCATTATTTTGAAAATTGCCAGGTTGCCTTGTTCTTATTTGCTGTACTACTTTTTTAATTGTTTGCAGCCTCTGTACAATCTAAGGCTGATTTCACACGTGTTCAGGGTGATCAGGCTGAAAACGCATCCAGGTTTGTTTGTGAAAATGTATGCAACTGCAGTGGTATTATGCCTGATCCATGTCCTAGATCAGGTATAAAAAACTGCGTTTGCATACGGTTGCATCAGTTTTTTCCCTGATCCGTTGTAAACTTAAAACTTTACATAAGACACAATTAGTAGGAGGGTGTTGGGAGGGGCTCTGAGCATGCTCAGTGTGAAAGCCGGGACCAGCCTGGCCAGATCCGCCCCATTGAAGCTCATTCTATTTATGGCCGCAGTGCTCCGTATCTGGTGACATCAGCCTTTTTTTGTGAATCACAAGATCACAACATTGTGCATCCAGGGAGGAGGTCAAAAAGACACATTTGTAAGGATTTGGCATAAACCTTATTTCACCGCTTGTGCCTGCTTCCCCATTCTAAGTCTATGGAGACCAATCTGATCAGGTAGCATCAGGTTTTGATTTAATTAAAAAACTGAACAAAAAATGGCTCTGTCAAAAAAGATATACTGGCATCACTGACATTCTGCATCTCTGGGCCCTCTTCAGTGGTTGTCGAGGTTCCTCTGCTACTTTGTACCGGCCTCCTAGTGCACAGTGGACAAATAGACCTAAGGAAAACAGTATCTTAATGGTTAATGTCTGCTTCAGAGAACTCTGTATTTTACTTTCCAATTTCCCATAACATAAAATGTATATTGTTTTTAAGTATGATTCCATCTTTTAATGCTTAGGCCACAGTCAACAAGTTTTAAGAATACATATCCCCTGTATCACTTGCAGACACTGGTAGAAAAGGGCTAATGTGCAAAAATATTACATGGACCACTTGCAGTACAATAGCACATCAAAATGCACAATTCTACCTTTTTTTGGTGGTAGAAATGGACACCCTTACCTCTTGCACCAATGATGTGCCCACCCTTGCTCTGTATGCTTCTTCAGGGCGGTCGATTCCACAAGCAGCCAACCAGCAGCCAATTTGTGGAGGTGGCTCAGGGAGGGGCTCCCTTCTTTAATCCGCACCCTAACCATCCCCACAGAGCAAGGGAGAATTTGGTTGTGGTGATCTTGGTTAGGTGTGTGGTCTTTATAGGTGCAAGCCAAACCTTAATTTAGGATTTCTCGCAGGCCTGCATTCTTCCACTGGGAAGTTACTGACACAGATTTAGGCTTCTTTTTCAACAGTCTTTTACTAAATGTTCTGCACAGTACCACGAACACACCAATACTATGTACACAACAATTAACTATAACTATTGGCTGATCCATTACTCCTTGTACTACTGCTATTGTTGGTCCATCCTCCTCCTTACTGTTTAGCGCCACACTCCTGCATGTTAGAGTCATTTACTCCCCTTCTTGACCTATGGTCACTTTCCACCCAAAGGGACTTGTCCTCTTTATTAGTGGAGTCTGTGGACCGGACTCTTTTCATCTAACGTTTGTTCCTGTGCTGACCTGTTTGCCCAGGTCTATTACAAGGCTCCTCATGAGAACACCTATTGTAGGAGTCAGTCCACTCACAGAGGAACCTGTTCTGATTTCAGGCCCGGAGCTTGTATCAAAGTGACGGAGGTAGTTCTCTGTACATCCCCCTTTTGAAGTCTTTCCTGTTACTTCTTTTTCTTCTGTTTTCAAATGTAAGGGTGACAGTTTCCACATACACCCACTTATTGCTCCCTAGGGTAATTAAGGTAACTACTTGGCTTGTAAACTGCTACTGCTGTACACTCTACTACTACTGAAGTGATATGGAGTCTCTAAGCCTAGAGGCTAGCTCCTCACCCAGTGGGATGATCCCACTCTTTAACTACTGCTTGTCCCACGGTCAATAGCTGAACAAACTATCTAACTTTTGTACACTGTTTGCATCTTAAGTGCTTCCGTACATTATCTTATCCTGGTCATTACTATATAACATTAACTATACCTTGTACTGTACACATTATATATACCACTGTATCATATACATAGGACATTACGCAATATACAAAGATGCAGGGCACAGTTGCGATTGATGTCTTCAGGGGTAGATCATATGGGCATTGTCCACCACCCTACAACTCTCATGTAATTACTTCTTGGGCCATCTTTGTGTGTTAGTTTTGTTTTTTGTGATATATGAATTCCGATATAGTGCTGGGAAAGGGTCCTTTTTATAGATGCAAAAAGGGTGCACAAATTTGGACAGCAGGAACAGGTTTCCTTTAGGTTTCTATTCACACTAGGGATGAGCGAGTCCTAAATTACTCGGAATCGCTAGACCCGCACGAGTCCGAGCCCAGGACTCGCTACTCGTTGCGAGTCTAGCGAGTCCAATGTTAATGAATAGGGAACCGAGTAATAACGAATAATGCTATTTCCAAATCGCTGATGTGTCTCTGAAAGTGTGCGAGTCCAAACTCGCAGGTTTTTCTCTTATTTGGAGCCGAGCTGCAGGCAGGACACCGTACAGCAACGCACTGGCACAGGAAAAAATTGTTTAGTACGCAGAACCAGGCACTGTTAGGGCTCCTTCACATTTGCGTATGGTAACGCAGCGTATGCTGCGTTCCCATACGCATCCAAACGCATGCGCACTGCGTTCCTATGTTTAACATAGGAACGCATAGTGCCTGCGTTTGGCAGCGTTTGCTGCGTTCGGGTGCGGATGCGGACGATATCTGCTCTCTTCAGGGTCCAGCGTCCGCACCCGGGACGCAGCATGTTGCATTTTTTGGGCGCTCGGGGACCTTGGAAGATCAGCAAGCGTCCCCAAGCGCACAAAACCTGCATTGTCTTCAATGGGTCCGCAGTGTTCTGCGCTTGACAGCGCAGGAGAACGCTGCGGACCCATTGAAAAATCTCCCGGTGGCCGCCGGTGATGTCACAGGAGCTCACCGACGGCCACCGGGAGATCAGCTCAGCCTCTGCTTCTTCTCTTCTTCTTCCCTTCTTCTTGTCTTCTTCCCCGCCGGCGGTAATCTCCTAGCGATGTCGGCGGGGAGAACAGCTGATTTGACAGCTGTTTGAATCTTCCCGCGCCGACATCTCCTCTCGGTGTCGGCGCGGGAAGATTCAAACAGCTGTCAAATCAGCTGTTCTCCCCGCCGACAGTCCCGGAGCTTACCGGCGGCCGGGGGGCGGAGATCTCCGGCGCTGATCTCCGCCCCGACCCGCCCCCGGACAAAGCCGATTGGCTGGCCGGGCTCCCTAGTGATGTGTCCGCAGGCGGACATTATCCGCTGCGGACACATCAAAAGACCATGCTTTTGACAGCGTTTGTGTCTGCATGCCATCAGCATGCAGACACAAACGCAAATGTGAAGTTAGCCTTAGGCTGCGGTGCTGGCTGCGTGCAAGTTTACAAGTACCGTGCGAGCTGCAGGCAGGACACCGTACAGCAACGCACTGGCACAGGAAATTTTTTGTGGAAAAATGGCACCAAAATTATTTGGTAGACTAGTGCCAAAAATAAGAAAAAGCTTAGGATTACAGCTCTGCGGAAAGCTGGGTGAACTAAGCTATGAGGATGGTGCTGTATTCACTGTAAGGCTGCTCCTATCTCCCTTCCTTACAGTCCTGTACAGCAATCCTCCGTCCTGGTAGTTCTGAAAAGAACTTTTGGGTTATGTGTGAGGAATCTTGACTCCTACACTCCGTCCTGTTAGTTCTGAAAAGAACTTTTGGGTTATATGTGACTCCTACACTGCCTAACTGTCCCTAGATCTGCTCCAAGTCTCCCTGCACTAGGTCAGCTCTTCTCAGCAATGTGCCCAAAATGGCGGGGGCAAGCCTTATATACTGCCTTGCCTGTCATAGATGACATAGGCATCACGATGGACAGCAGCCAATCATAGTCCTGACACAACCAAAGCTGCTATGGCATTACTGACTATGATTGGCTATCTTCACAAGTTTTCTGACCTAACACGCAATGCTGACTAGTAACATAAAAGATTCTGGATTCGCGAGTCCCGAATAGAGAATACAGGACTCGGAATCGCAGACTCGCTAGGATTCGGACTCGTAGACTCGCTCAGACTCGCTGCTGTTTGGGGAGATTCAAGCTATATAGCGATGTGATAGAGCGAGTCTAGCGAGTCTAGCGAGTGAGATAAAGTAAACTCTGACAAAACTAAGATTGCCATTGACTTGCATTGGACTCGTTACTGAGCGAGTATTCGCTAAAAGACTCGCCGATTACCGAGTCCAGCGAGTCCCTTAAGAATCGCCGAGTAACGAGTCCTAGCGAGTAGACTCGCTCATCCCTAATTCACACTTATGATTGCTATTTGTAATTGAGAAATAACATTTATGCTGGATAGCTTGTAAAACCATAGAGTCATATTCCTCCATTGATCTGATCTGCATTAGGATTCTTTCGGGATTCTAATATATTTGTTAGTAAGACAAGCTGTGTAGGCTATTACTATTATTCCTGTAAATAAATAATTTCTAATTTACTCGATTGACTTGTGTGAACAGAGACCAACAAACACTTTACTAAAAGACGAAATGCCCCCATACACATTGGATAACAGCCATCCGAACCTAGGACTGGGACTGGGCAGTCATATGATGTGACCTCCAACTCCCACCCAAGATATGATGCTAAAATGAAAAATACAGACAAAAAGCAAAATAGGGTTTTATCTGGTAGACAAGATGACCTTCAATTTGATCAATGTATTGCTCACCTTATTTGATATTCCTGATGAAGGAGTACTACTCTAAAAACAAATTGAATTCATCACAATTATGAAGATTATCAATCGAGCTTTTGATTTCCATGAAAGCAGCGCAGTGTTGACTCTCTCCTTTCCAGCACCCAAAATATGATGTCAGGGTAGATAGGCATTGGGCCATTGGAATGTGAACAATTGATCCTTTTGGGTCTGGCAGCAACTTTGTCTTCTCTCTCTTAAAACACATGAATGCCCACTCAAGGCAGATGAGATAGCTGTCTGTTATACCAAAAGCTATCTCCTGTGTAAATTAAAAATTACCTGTCACCTCCAGAATCACTATTTAATTGCAGATACAACAATAATCTGCAGGTAAATCACATTTAAATAATATCCGGCTGCCTTACTGGAGCAGCAGCTACAGGGAGAAAATGGAGATATATCCACCTTACAGCCACTCACTTCCAGTATCGGCACAGTGCAGGCATCTGGTACAGTCAACAGCTGAGGGAAACGGGAGTGGAGTGGTGCTCACCAGGTTCTTATGAGGCCATAGTGCCAGGAGAGGAAGTCTGTAATCCTATAGCAAATAGAAATTACTCCAGCACTTGGACAAGTCTTCTTTATATGAAAATAGCTTTATTCCATCTTAAAATCTCCTCTGCATATAAAATATATTTTCATGTTTTTAACGGGGTTTCTGTCTCACTTGTGCAATGCTGTAGACTAAGGACTTGTTCCGAAACACGTCCAGCGTGGGATTTGTCCCTCTATATTTTATATGCCGAGGAGATTTTAAGATGGAATAAAGCTATTTTCATGTAAAGAAGACTTGTCCAAGTGCTGGAGTAATTTCTATTTGCTATCTGGTACAGTCACTGCTCACCATGCTGAGAGTGCGCTAGTGACCTGTTATCCCTGGCTTGTTGATTGACAGCCTGCTCTGCACACACATGTCACATTCAATGATTCGGGGAGTGATTATACTGCTCTCCCTCTGTGCATTGGGTGATGATTGTAACTGCTTCCTGCACCGCCCTGATGACTGGGAGCAAGCGGCTACAGGGAGAATATAAATCCATTTTCTCCCTTTAGGTCCTACTTCAATAAGCCTGCCAGGCATGATTTAAACACAATTTACCTGCAGATTACCAGTATATCTGCAGGTTTATATCATTTCTGGAGGTGACAGGTTTAATGTCGGATAGCATCCAGTGTCATTTACTCTGAGACGTAGGCTTTCCTCTGTTGTACTGTAACTATTTTCCTTGTTGTCTTTAAAGCCAATTTTACATTTTGCTCTTTTCTGCCAACACAAATCAGCCAGAATGATTTTTACTCTTGATAGGATTTGACCCCATTTTCTTACTTCCATATTTCAGTGCTGGTTAATTTAGCCTGTGTCCAAATCTTGCATCTTTCTATTATTTTATACGCCTGCGGCATTGTTTATGTGAGGGTGTGCTCCTGTCCAGACTTTTCACTGCTGTAGATATGATTTGTAAATTGTTCCTTTAAACTAAAGGCATCTGGTTTGCTGGACAGTAAAATCAATTATTACTATTAATGTCACAGGCCTGCTGGAGTCATCCAGACCATGGCAATGTGTTATAGCTATTACTGTGGAATACACGTTTTTCCTCTTTAAATAATAACATGTGCCACTTATAAAAGTTTTTAGCTGTAGGGTAAATTTTATGCTCCTCTAGGTTTTGGCTGTGTATGCATATAGTACTTCTTGACTGCTGAAGTATTGGCTTATCTCATGACGCATAGATAGCTTCCACAGCCTTCTTCTGCACTATGTATTCCTGTTAAAAGGAAGTTCATCCAATTTTTGTCTTTGAAACTTAGCTAACCTGACGTGGATAGCTTAGAGCCTAAACAGCTAAATGTAATGTAAAATATTTAGGTATGGATGCTTTGCAATGATTTTAGTGTAAAATGCTACATTACCCATGAATGCATTATACAGTGGTCACGTAAATTTTACTATGCTTGAAAAAGAAAAGCAAGGAATTACATTTTCCCGGGAAAATATTCTGATGTTAAATGCTAAGCTTGAAAATGTCAAGAATAAGCAAGACTTACAAACAAAAAGGGCCATTTCAGCCATTAACTGCTATTACAAGAGAGGAGCAAATAGCTTCACAGACCACGTCATAATTCTGTAGCTACTGGATGGAAGACCTGTGAACCGCTTCCTCCTATCCAAAATCCCCAGTGCCTCTTCTGACTGGTAAGAGCACCATAATGTCTTTGTTGCAGCATGTGGCATGATGACATTGAGTTTGTGCTACTAATCAGCTGAACCCCAGGAATGCCGACAGGTAGAAGGCGGTAGGTCTTCTTTCCATCTCATGTCTAATTATCACTTGTCAATTAACTAGTTGAAAAATAGAGGTGAATAAAATCAATTTGCAGGACCCTGGTCCAGCTGTCACAAGAGTATACTGTGGTTACTGGATGCAATCCCCCCAAGCTACTTTTCTGCATTCGAAGTGCCTGATATGTAGGTCCAGCACAATGCCATCACTGCACCAGGGATGTGGCTTGCAAAGCACGGATGCGGTAGCGATGGAATAAGAAACTTGGCCACTGGAACAGTGTCTACCTGACTAATACGAAACTTGGACCTTCAAGGTTAAAAACTGCAGTGGTCATAGTAGTCAGGCATGCCAGTGAATAACATTTATTATCTAATTTAATGAATATTCATTTAATATTGTGGTCATTTAAAGTACTCCTTGGCCATGTACAATTTAGAACATCTTAACAATGTTTAATTCTTTCAGAAAACATCTTTACCTTTACTATAATGCTTCCTTGCTCGATGGTGGCTGCTTGGTGTGCGTCTCAATGAAGTATCAGATGAAGAAGTAGGAGAGTCCATTATAGTTGAATACAGAAACCCTTGTACTGTAATTTTCAAAGGTGAACAGCCTTAACAAACAGCATGCAAAATTATTGATTGGTTACACATGTTGGCACATCATTTCATGATGAAAATGGTTAGCACAATGGGTATAGGGTGGAGGATAGGTGTTTGAAGTGACTGCAATGCTGTTGATGATGAGAATTCAAGTGACTATATTTACATGTATTTGTCTTGAAGCCAACTCTTTTCAGTACTTTCTGCGGTTATGTTATTCTTTACTTTCCAGCTCTCCAAAACAGCTGTACTCAATTCTCAGCTCTCAAATGTAGATGCATTTGGATTTGCATCTTCTTCATATTTAGGCCTCATTCAGATGTCTGTGAGTCACATCCTTTTTATTGTCTATGGGAATGTTCACATGCCCTTGTTTGTTTTTTTGTGGAAAAAGCAGAGTTAGGCCGGTTTCACACTGGCGTTTTACAAAGCTGCGTATGGAGCCGGCCGAACGCGTGCGGTGCCGCATGTGTGTAGAATCCCTATGATTACCATGGGGTCGCATTTTGCCTTCATTCGCTTGCTGTTGCGTGCGTACAAACCACGGTCTCCTGGACGCACAAAAAATGCATCTTGTTGCATTTTTTGTGCGTACAAGAGCGCTTGTTTTGTACGGAAAGGTCCGTGAGCGCACAAAGCATGCATGCATTCCTATGGGAACGCAGTGCCATCTGCAGGCCAAGCAAGCGAACGCATGCTTTCCCATAGAGATTCATTCACATCTGATTTTCCTATCTCTCCTATTTCTCTCCAATCTCTCCTCGATCTCTCCTGTCTCTCTCTGATCTTTCCTCTCTCCCCTGTCTCTCTCTGATTTCTCTGATCTCTTCTCTCTCCTGTCTCTCCTCCCTCCTTCCTCCGCCCTCCTCCGTCCTCCCTCCGGCCGGCAATTGATTACTATGGAGACTAATTCTGTCAACGCATGCGGTTAATCACCGCTGCGGTGACAGAATTAACACTGCGTTCAGCACTGCTTTTGCATCTGCGGACCTAACGCAGCAGATGCCAACGCTAATGTGAAAGTAACCTAACATGTCCATTTTTAATCCAAAATAACATTTGTAAGTGAATGGGTCCTTGAAAGTGACGAACAGCACAAGAAAGCCATCAGTGTGCCATCCGTGTGCTATCAGTGATAACATTGCAATGGATTGGTGAAGCCTTGCAATTTACTTATTTATTAAAAAGAGATGATCATTGAAGAAATTCTCTGGTAAAAACTAATACTCTGATACTGATGAAACTCAAATCCAAAATCCAATAAAGTACTGTCCGTCTTTTTGAGTACGAGAAAAACTACTGTGGTCTGAATGAGGCCTTAATCTTCTATTACGGTAGCAACTATGACTCTATTGTCAGAATCGTGTTAAGGTTGCACAGGCTGAGAATCACATCAGTGACATCAAACATGTGATCACAGTTCCCTTCTATGTGTTGATGTTTCATCTTCCAGACTTTTTTCCATGTGGCTGCAAAAAGCTACTGAAATAGAAATTTGGAACCTCTGCTTATATCATGGCTAGAGAGACTCCGGTTTAGGAAAGTAAACCTTCTTTTACTGCAGATCTTCATTAATATTGCATTCAGATGATAGCAAGCACTTCACTTTATGGATTTAGCTTCTGTGAATAATAGAGGTTCTAGTTTTCCATTTTACAGTGTAAAACATACTTGCATTGACAAGCTACATGACACAACATACACCAACTTCATGACACAGGGTACTTGGTCCTGTCATTCCCCTATAACTTCCTTACTAACTATGGTCTGGCTTCTATGATCTGGCAAGCCCAGAATTTCTTCACCAAAACTTCCAATACCTTGTCTACATTTATTGCACTCTCACTCCATCGCCTCCTTTGCTGTTTCAGGGTTCCCACGTAAACCCACCAGAAAACTGTCTCAACTTTTCTCATGGCTCTATACCCAGTATCCGTTGAAACTAAGCTTTCTCCTGTTTTGTACACAATGCTGGGACACCAGGGTTGTTCTTGCAATATCTAAATTCAGATTAGAAACTAGGGGCAATATTGGTAAAATCTGAGCTTCTGTGGGGATTGAAACACTTTACTGAAAGTATCACAAAGTACTAGGGGGCTCCTGTTTGTGCGGGATTTTTCTAATGGTAACTTAAACAGTCCTGTGTGTAGACCCCTCAAAATATAAACATAACATTAAAGTCAGCTCATTTTTCAGCATGATACTAATATTACCCTTGAATAGGGCCTGGGCAGACCTTTTAAGTCATGTAAAATCATTGTTTGTAGTTTTCATGCTATCACCATTGTCAGACCCTGCAGAGAGCTGATGCATTAGTCCTGTCCCATTGTAAGCAGAGACAATTAGTCCTGTGCTGTAGAAACTGTCATTTAATTATGCACTCTCTCTCAGCAGCTCTCTCCTCCCTCCTCCCGCATCCCTTTGCTAGCAGTGCAGTGTCAGGTTTCACTTACAGGTCTGATCAGTTGATATCACCACAGAGGGAGAGAACTATTACAGATCTGCCTTATCTAGACACCATTTGTTTCTGTAAAGCAGATACCCTGCTGTGCTGTGACAGTTTCTGTGTTGTAGTTCACCTCTTGTGATGCTGCACACAGAGAGGAGAATACAGATTTCCTGTGCTGTGATGTGACATGCATATTCATGCATGGTGAGTGGACAGCAGAGAACTAAGTGTATCATTCACTGTGAGTGACAGATGGAATGAATCTCTTTATTCGTAGTTTACAGAAGATAGGAGGGGATATAAATAAAATAAATACATCATAGAGAGTTTAGAGGGAAGAATTAGAAAATGATAGCAGTTACATGTGGATTTTTGACCATTTTTCCTTTAATAGGAAAGAAATATTACCGCACTCCCCGTGTCACATAAATTTAAAAGAAAGCCCATTTAGTGCTAAGAAAATGTGCACTGAAATTAGCATAAAGCACCACAAGGGATATCTGTTCAATAATTTGCAAAGGGATATTCTCCAGATGAGGGTGGTAATAGTGGAAAAGAAAGAACGGCTTGAATGAGGGTTGTCACAAACTGGTATATGTCACTAGAAAAAGTGTTATGTAGAAAGTTAATGAAATAGATATACAGTATATGTATGTACACAGTGCATCCTGTGTATGGAAATACTAATATAGGATGCAGAAAATATTGCACTTTACTTTCGTTGCATTATGATTAGCTAATAAAACACAGGTGAAAACAGTTCAAGTAAGAGAATGTGACTTTAGGGTGAAGTAAGGAGTGTTATCTCAAGGATTGAGCAATAAGAGGGTAACATATAATCTCAATATACTAAAAGAAAAGCTACATGAATAAACTAGTCATGAGCATGACAAATAGAGCTGTATAGACCACTCTTATCATGTACTAGGAATATAGAAGAAAAAATAGTGCAACATACAAATATAATGAGATTCTTACATTTGCTTATGCATTGATTTTAAGTGAAACAGCATCCTGGAAAAGGATATTAATCTTACATTTTCATAATTATTAAGGCTGATGGACAAATGTTCATCTCATTCAACAGTAAAAAGTCAATCAAGAGTCAAAGCAAACATCCTTTTTGTGGTGGCTGCAATCCAGATTAAATGGTGCTTGAAAGTTCCTGAACAAGTCAAGATTTTCCATAATTCTGCATAAATTTGGACTAAATCAACATGAGATTTTCACATAAGTCCGAAAAGTACCGTATATACTCGTGTATAAGCCGACCCGTGTATAAGCCGACCCCCCTACTTTTGCCCCCAAAACCTGGGAAAATCTATTGACTCGCGTATAAGCCGAGGGTGGACCCCAGCACAGGTATACAGCCCCCAGCAGTAGTATACAGGCCCCAGCAGTATGATATACAGCAGGCCCCAGTGGTATATACAGCAGCCCCAGTGGTATTGCAGCCCCTATATACAGCAGCCCCAGTGGTATTGCAGCCCCAGTGGTGTATACAGCAGCCCCTATATACAGCAGCCCCAGTGGTATTGCAGCCCCAGTGGTATTGCAGCCCCTATATACAGCAGCCCCAGTGGTATTGCAGCCCCAGTGGTATTGCAGCCCCTATATACAGCAGCCCCAGTGGTATTGCAGCCCCAGTGGTGTATACAGCAGCCCCTATATACAGCAGCCCCAGTGGTATTGCAGCCCCAGTGGTATTGCAGCCCCTATATACAGCAGCCCCAGTGGTATTGCAGCCCCAGTGGTGTATACAGCAGCCCCTATATACAGCAGCCCCAGTGGTATTGCAGCCCCAGTGGTATTGCAGCCCCTATATACAGCAGCCCCAGTGGTATTGCAGCCCCAGTGGTATTGCAGCCCCTATATACAGCAGCCCCAGTGGTATTGCAGCCCCAGTGGTATTGCAGCCCCTATATACAGCAGCCCCAGTGGTATTGCAGCCCCAGTAATGCAGGGCCCCTATATACAGCAGCCCCAGTGGTATTGCAGCCCCAGTAATGCAGGGCCCCTATATACAGCAGCCCCAGTGGTAGTATACAGGCAGCCCCAGTAATGCAGGGGCCCCCCCTCATGCTCCGGTCACCTGTAAAGCAAATTATACTTATCAGTGTCCCGCTGCCGTCCGCATCTGCCGACATCCCGATCCTCCGTCTTCATGCGACTTCTTCCTGTTTCCTGTGTGCGTCGCCGGTAATGACGTCATTGCCTGCGACGCGCACAGAAACAGGAAGAAGATGCATGAAGATGGAGGATCGCGATGTCGGCAGCGGCGGGCGCGGACGGCAGCGGGACACTGATAAGTATAATTTGCTTTACAGGTGACCGGAGCATGAGGGGGGGGCCCTGCATTACTGGGGATGCGGGGGCTGCTTTATACCGCTGTATACAGCAGCTCCCGCACTGACTCGCGTATAAGCCGAGGGGGGTACTTTTCAGCCCAATTTTTGGGCTGAAAAACTCGGCTTATACGCGAGTATATACGGTATATAAAAAGAATTTAATGGCATAAAATGAATCAAAATATTAGACTACATTTTTTTTTTAAAGTGAGGAATATTATACATCTCATGTTTGTGACTGTCAAAGGTATGGGAATCTCTGTATTTAATGTCTAGTGTGACCTCCTTGTGCAGCAATAACTGGATCTACAAAGGTTTCTGGTAATTGTTGATTAGTCCTGCACATCGCCTTGAGTGAATTTTAACTTATTTCTTCTTACACAAACAGCTTTCATTCTGTTATGTTGGAGGGTTTTCTGTCATCAGCTACTTGTTCAGTTCCTTCCTCAACATTGCTGTTGGATTAAAGGGGTTGTCCAGTCTTAAGCTAAAAGTCTGCAGTCACTTTATGTGACTATAGACTTGTGAATCCTCACGTCGCAGGCACTGCATGATTTGAGAATTCACCGGTGATTAGAGCGGCTGGTGCAAGACTGTATGCATGCATGTCGTCACATGCTGACTAGACTGTTTCCAGCCTCACTCAATTAAAGTGTATTGAGCGAGGCCAAATACAGTGTTGCTGGAATGTGGCTGGGAGTATGAAAATTGCATACTTGCAGTTACATGACCGCCCGCTCCCAGCACCAGCGAATCCTCATATCACAAAGTGCTCACAATGTGAGTATTTTACTAATCTGCAGTCACTGTAGTTAACTGCAGACTAGTAGCTTAGGACTGAAAAATCCTTTTAAGGACATGACCTTAACTTGACATTCAAAAGCTTGAAGTTTAGGCCCTATACGTTTTGTTATACATTTTTAGTTCATTTTTATCCTAAAACTGCAAACAAATTTTTTTCTCAGCAAAGTCAATGAGAATCTTGAAGTTTTAGGTATATATAGCTTTTTTTCCTTGCAGATGTGATGCAGAAATAAATCTGCAGCATGTCAATTCTTAAACATGGACTGACACATGACTTATTTTTCCAAAAACAGTACTAAGAACCAGGGGGCGCTCACTGCGGGTGGAGTAAAGGCGATTTCTGCAGCTACATAGAAGAGAGTTCTTTACTGTTAGAACAGTCAGACTGTGGAATGCCGACCACAAGAGGTAGTAATGGCCGTCACTATAATAGCTTTTTAAAAAGGGCTGAATGACTTCCTCAGTTCATATAACATTGTGGGTTATAAATGATTTAGAGACAAAAATATATAATTGGAGGAACATTGAAATTGATGGACCGTCGTCTTTTTTCGGGCTTTGTAACTATACATGTTATTGTATGTGCTTTTTGGTTCTTGTCTTCCTACTTGATCTATGTTTTCATGAGACTCATCTCATGGACAGATATCAACATTTTTCTAAATAATTTGCTACGGTTGTAGAATTCATTGTTCCATCAATCACCACAAGCTGATCTGGCCAAGATGTAGCAAAACAGACCCAAACCATGATACCATCACCACTGTGCTTTGCAGATGTTATGATGTTTTCACTATAATGCAGTGCTTTTCTTTATCAAAAGGTTACATTTTTTCATTTAAACCAAAAATCTCTATTTTGGTCTCATTTATCCACCCAACATTGTTCCAGTAGTTGACTGACACAAGGGACACAGCACCAGTGGATAAAATTGGGTTTCATCTTCTTACCCGCTCTGTAAGGTGCAAGTCACTCCAGGGAGAGTCACCTGGACCGTAACTCAAAAGAAAATAAAGGACTGCACCTCACCAGTTGATGAATTTCCATCCTCTTTATCATCCGTCCATATCAGCGACGTTTCAACCTACAGTGAGGTCGTGAGCTTGATAAAGACCTCACTGTAGGTCGAAATGTCGCTGATATGGACGGATGATAAAGAGGATGGAAATTCATCAACTGGTCAGGTGCTGTCCTTTATTTTCTTTTGACTTGTCCAGATGATCTTAAGTAAACTGCAGATGGACAGACATGTTCCACTCCTTGGGGGAGTAACAATGATCTTAAATTTCCTTCATTTATACCCAATCAGTCTGACTGAGACTTAGTGGAGTTTAAACTCTGTAGAGATGGTTTTGTTACCTATTCAAGTCTGATGAGCATCAGCAGCCTTCTGAGGTCCTCAGAAATCATATTTGTTCATGATACTATATATTTCCAAAATTGTGTGGGGAACATCACACTTCACAGGTAAAATAAATAGATTCCCAACCTTTAAACAAACAGGTAACAAACTCACACATAATTGTCATCCCATTTATTGAAAACTCTAGACTCTATTTTCCCCTTGAAATTATATCCTAAACCTAATGGTTCCTATACTTGCCACTCACAGACATGTGATAATGAATAATTTTCCTCACTTAAAAAATGGCAAAACCTTTTTAATTCAAATGTTTAATTTGGTTATCTTTCCACTTTTAAGAAAGGGAAAATCGTCCCTAGGTTTAGTTAAAATTTATGCAGAAATATGAACATTTGTGAAGGATTCACTAACTTTCAAGCACGACTTGTTCTAAAGGTATATTATATTGATATTCAGGGCAAAATTTTAAGGGTGGCTTCACACCACAATAAGGTCCGATCTGGGGCTGTCAGGGATGAACCTGACAGCCCCGGATCGGACCAGCACACAGAACCGGAGGGCAAATATGAATCAGGACTACGGCTTGCAGGGAGCCAGCTGCGGTCTTGAAACAACAGCGGTGTGCAGCTGCGGGTGTGCTGTTCCCGGATCCTCACAGACCGGGACAATCCGACCCCATAGGCTCCCATGTTAGGGAGTGCCGGATTGCACCCAATCCGGGAGGATCCGAGGGAATCCGGGAGAATCCGGGATACGACAATTTGGGGAGATTTTCTCCCCAGACACAAAAACGTTGCAAGCAACGTTTTTGTCTCCAGTGGGAAAAATTTGAATTTTCCCGGATTCTTCCAGAGAGATAGAAACTGGATGGCAGATAGCTGCCATCCGGCTCCATCCGGCCCTATAGGATACTATGGGGCCAAAATCCGGTCCGGGGCTGTATTGTTTACACTGGACAGCCCCGGATCGGATCTTACCGTGGTGTCAAGCCACCCTAAGGCTAGTTTCACACTGCAGATTTCTCCCTGATCAGGTTCGATCAGGTTTGTGTGTCAAAACCAGGAGTGTCTCCAAAACTCAGAACAGGTGTCAATCTGTCAATTATAGTTTTTCTCTGCAAGTTCCTCTCCTGGTTCCTCTCCTGGTTTTGGCACACAAACTGGATGGAACCTGATCAGGAAAAAAACTGTAGTGTGAAACCAGCCTAAAACATTTTAGATTACAAATAATGCTATTCATATAGGCACATGACCAGTATGTGTCATGTGTGTGTCATGGCCTGATGTGACCTCAGAGGGTCACAACGTTTAGCTGATTGCAGATACTCTCTAGTGTCCGCTTGTCAGTTTTCCTGAATAGGAGTTTATTTAATTCCATTTAGTGCTGAATGGTTTAAGGTTCCTTTATATACTGCTGGGATTAAACTGGTAGTTGTAATCCCGATTGCAGCCACTTCTATCCAAAGCATATGCCTACTCCTTCCTCTCTTCCATGCCAGCTATCATTCAATCTATCCTGACTTGTGAATGAGCTGTCTTTGGAGAAAGCAGTACTGATCTTTCCAGCTGAAGTAGTGGAGTTTCTCCCTAGGGAATAATTGGAGTCTATCTTGAGTCAGTTTTCCGTGTCTGTCCCCCTTCCTTGTGTTGTCTTTATACTAGTAGTAAGAGTAGTGTCTTGCTGGCCTGCTCACCAGTCAGGGCTAGTCCAGGGTCAGCCATGGGGGAAGGACTTATCTAGGGACATTAGAGAGCTCAAGGATCAGCCACAGATGAGTTCAGATGGTGTCCTCCTCTCCCTTTTGTAAGGACCTTCTTTACATCTTCCCTGATTTAGCCCTCCTATTGTACCACATGCCTATCGGTCCCTAGCTGCAGCATGACTGTTTGTTCTTGTCATATCTCTATTATTTAGAGTACACCAAGCCTAAGAAAAAAACAGTTTATGGACAATTTACTATCCAATAACTTATGATAGCACATCTATCTATTGTTTTTAAATCAAATTCCTTATTTATAAGCTATTTTGTTTAGCAAATTTCATTCATCCTGTAATTGTCACCTATAAATTCTTTTATTTTGGTCCCATATGAGCACACCTATAGATAAAATAAAGCACTAATGCTTTTTACAATGGAGATACACCTCAGTTCAACTTGAATAGTAGCACAAATGGTATGACAATCCTCAATAATTTACACAGTTTTTACAACTAATAGAAAAAAGTCCCATACTATTTTTGGATAGTTCCTTAAATTACGGCGTCACTGTGGCCATTTATACTCTTCTTAGGAAAGATGAGCAACAGTCTGCACATATTACGTAACCACTCATTTTGTTTAGTTTTATAAAAAGCAATCCTGATTAACTAAGACTAAGGCTGGCTTCACACTTGCGTTTGAGAGCGCAGCATACCGAACGCAGCCAAACGCTTGCGCACTGTGTTCCTATGTTAACATGGAATGCATGTGCCTGCGTTTGGCTGCATTCGGTTGCGTTTGCGTTCAGATGCGCACAATTTGTGCACCCTCCAAGCGTACTCCGAATGCAGCATGTTGCATTTTTTGTGCGGTCGCGGGCGCTTGTTTTATCTGCTAGCGCCCGCAAGTGCACAAACCATGCATTGAAATCAATGGATCCGCAGTGTCCTCCGCATGACAGCGCAGGAGAACGCTGCGGATCTCATTGATCAGCTAGAGCCGCCACTGATCTCCCACCGGTGTCAGCCAGGAGAAACAGCTGATCTGACAGCTGCTTAAATCTCCCGCACCGACACCAAATAGGTGATGTCGGCGCGGGAGATTTGAAACAGTGATCAGCTGTTTCTTATCTCCTGCACCGATATCGCCTATTCGATATCTCTGCCGCTGATCTCCCCTACCGGCCGCCCCCGAGACAGCTGATTGGCTGGCAGGGCTGATACTAATGTGAACGTATGTGGAGATTCTCTGCTACATACACTTCGGTATGGGCTGCGTTTGCACTGCGTTTGCGCCTGCGTACCATAAGCATGCAGACACATATGCAAATGTGAACCCAGCCTAACATATAACACATGTATTCTCATGTTTCTGTCATTTTTCTCTCTTATTTCTTCCTTATTGAAAGTTTGTGGTAAGGTTCTAACCTATGGTTGTGTCACACCTGCCATAAGCCACAGTGCCCTGCAGTATCTGATCATTGTTTGATATTGATGCCCAGTGGACCACATTGACTAATACAGTAGTTGAGTCTGCAGGGTTTCCATTGTGCTATTCGCAATACAAGCAGAGATGAGAGCTCTGCTTGCTGTTATATCTGAGGGAATGGCTTACGAGAGCATTTGATACAAATATGAACACAGCTGCAGAATTACAATTTAATCTATGGATTTAAATACAGAACTAAAAGGGAGGCTATTGTTGGCAGATTCATTCATTTCTATAAGGAAATACAGCATCCGTAGGATCATGCAATATTTTGTAACAATAATACATTCAAAGTATATTTGCATATATACAATAGTACAATGTCATGCCCTATATATGGAAACTTACATGTGACAAAATTAGCACTGTGTAATGGACAGAGGCATAATTTAAAGCTCATTGACCTCATGCCCAATCTGTAAGGGTACATATCATCTCCAGAAACAAAGTCTATGTCAAAATCTGTAATTAGATGCTGTTTTTACTGCGGATTTCCATGGATTCTACCCCTATGTATTACAAGGGGTCATATTTACGGAATAAATCGACATACATTTAAAGTCCTAACAGATACATTTTCAACAGCAAAAGGATGATATATGGTAAAATATCATGATGGTAGGTCACAGATTTAAGTTGCCTCAGGATTTTGTACAGACCGAAGTACCGGGAAGTGAACTTGTACAAAGTCATCTTCAGGCAGATTTTATCTCTGGGTAAATACTGAAACAGCAATCTTCTCTTCTTGTCTGCATGAGTCTTTATCCAAGACACGACCTTAAGGAGAAAAGCCTGGATTTGCTTCCAGGTCTGTAGAACGTTGCCGTATGAGGCATCAGCTACTTGTTCCCCAGAGATAGCAGGCATAAGTGAGGGCACTTGAGGATGCTGAGAGTATACCTTGAAGAATAGAGATGCTCCAGTAGACTCTCCAATGTGGTTATTGTAGGAAAACTCCACCCAGGGGAGTAGTTGTATCTAATCTTATTGGTGGGCACAAATAAAATAGTGAAGTTAGTTCTCAAGAATCTAATTAACCTGTTGTACTTGCTCATTGGTCTGTGGAAGGTACTCAGTGAAAAAATCCAGCTGGATATTCAGTAATTTGCACAGAGCTCTCCAAAACTTCAAAGCGAACTGAGCTCTACGTTGAGAGACTATGTGAAGAAGAAGACCATCAAGACGAAACACATGCTAGAAAAGTGTGGATAGCTTAGGAAAAGAGAGAAGACCAGCCAAAAGAATGAAGTGAGCCGTCTCAGAGAATCAATTCACCACAATACGAATGTTGTTTTAAACCTCGGAGAGAAGCAGGTTTGCAATGAAGTCCATATCAATATGTTGATAGGGTGTGGAAGGAGCTGGCAGAGGGTGGAGAAGGCCACGAGGCTTTTCCCTATAAGACATGTTTCTGGCACACAGTGAACAGATGTGTACAGAGTCCCAAACATCCTTAACCAGGGAGGGCCACCTGAATCGAGAAGCAATCAACTCAGTGGACTTGCGTATGCTCATATGACCAGCTAACTTGGGTTTGTGTCCCTAGGACAGAACTCTTCTCTTTCTAGCAGTAGGTACAAAGGTTTTGCTTGGACGAATATTTTTAAACAAGACAGGGGCTGCTTCAATAATCCTGGCTGAGTCAATGATGTTTTTAGACTCTTCAATAAAAGTGGTCACATCAAAGCATCGAGATAGGGCATTGGCTTTAACATTTTTTTCTGCAGGATGGAAATGTAACTCAAAGTTAAAACGAGCAAAGAAAAGTGCACATCTGGCTTGACAAGGTTTCAACCACTGAATTGACTGTAGGAAGGTCAATTTTTTATGGTCTATGTATATTATTACTGGAGATACTTTCCAGTAGGTTCCTCAAGCACAATCTTGATAGCCAGAAGCTCACGATCCCAATAGAATAATGTTGCTCAGCTAGCAAAAACAGTTTGGAGATAAAAAAAGCAAGGAGTACTGTCCCAGCTCCAATATAAGAGGCTTCTAACACTAACAGAAACTGCTCTTTGGGATTGGTGTGATGCAACACTGAAGCATCCACGAAAGCCTAAATAGTGGAAGATCAACATGGTCGTGTCAAGCCAGATTATGGCATTAGCACTCTTCCTTGTTAAAGTGCAGATTACCATAAAGGACCGGAATAATTTGCCTGTAGAAGTTGGTGAAACCTTTGAAGCAATGGATGGTATTAGATCTTGAGGATGAGGACAGGAGAGAACGATGAAAACCTTGTTAAGACTCTCGTTGGAAACAATTTAGCCAAAGAAGGGCAAGGAATTTTCAAAGATATATTTGGATTACTTGGCAAACAACGAGAAATTACAGAACTTGAAAGACGTGTCTTTTGTACGTGGGTAGATCATGGGAGAATATCAGGATATCATCCATGTACAAAAGCTCAAAAACATAGAGGAGATCCTGGAAAATGTGATTAACAAAGTTCTGAAACACGGTGGGTGCATTACACAGACCAAAAGGTATAACAAGATATTTACAGTGACCGTCCTAGTTTATTAAAGGCTATTTTCCATTTGTCACCCTTACTGATACGAATCAAGTTTTAGGCCCCTTGCAGATTCAATTTGATGAGAATCTTGGCTCCACAAATCCTGTCAAATAGCTCAGAAATCAGAGGCAGAGGGTACTTGTCCTTTATAGTGATTTTGTTAAGACCGTGATAGTCTAAACAGGAGCATAAGTCAGATGAATCCCTTGGCTAAATTATTTTGGTTGTAATCAGGCGAGGCCTGAGTCTCAGGTAGAAATAAAATATGCACCTGGCTCCGATGTGGTGATGTAGCAGGTATAATGTCGACAGGACAATTATTAAGTTGTGGGATGGCAGAACCTCTGCCTTCTATTTACAGAAGTCATTTGCAAAGGCACAATAGTGCATGGGCAAAGAAACAAGAGTCAAGGTGGAGTCTTGGGCATAACCTTGGCTAAGTAGTTGGAAGCACAATACAGTCCCTAATGAAGTACCTGACCAGAGGACTAATCAATAACTGGCTTGTATAGATACAGCCATGGAAGGCGCAGGAGAACTGAATTCATGGATATGGGTAGCATGTAGAAGAATCTTAGTATAGAGGACGCCCATTCGCCGCATGATGAAACAAATAGTCTCTGCCAGGAGTTGTTCATCAATGGAGGCAATAGTGAGCGGGGTGATGCAGCTGTTGAGTAGGGAGCTGAAGTTGACGGACCAGATCCAAGTGAATGAAGTTGCCATTAAGCCAGAATTCAGATGGGCAGCAGTGGAGCGGGACATTGCTGCCAGTGCAAGGCAACTCTGGTCAGTAACTTTGAAGAGCAATTACTCTCACCTAGGGTCATCTGTCTGGCCAACCTTAGGTGCTAGAGTTTCCCAGTCTCACAGGGCATTGGCAACAAACTGTCCTTTGCCTCCACAGTACACACAGTCTCTCTGTACATCTGCTATCATTCCTGCTTAGAAAGTTTGAGCTTCTAAACCTGCATCAGCAAAACACAGGTGAAACACAGGAAAATCAATACAAATAAATGTGAGAACAGGACTCATGCAGACGAGGAACTAGGAACCAATGAGAAATAGAGGGTGGAGTTGCCTGATATATCACCTACCAGCAGATGATAGGCTGGGAAATCAAATCTCTGCTGGACAGGGTGGATACAAATTCCTACAGACTTTGGCAGCACGCTTCTATGACTCACAACCAGCACAATGCAACCCATAATTTTGTCCAGGTACTGGGTGTAGCAGAGCAAAACACACGGTTAATGGGACGGTACTTAGAAGCCGTGAGAGTGGACGGCATATAAAATAAGATTCCCATAGCCTGCTTTTCACCAGATTGAGGCAAAATGTATCAACCTGGAAAAACAGGCCCAACAAAACAGCACCACCAACACAAAAACTGTAAGGTAAGGTAATCACATAACTTTGGCGGGTTCTTCAGAGTAGACATTATTCACGGTTGACTGTGAGTGGTGCTCACTTGAAGTCCCAGGTAGGAGAGATAATCTGTGCAACCAACCAGTGAAGATAGCGGCACTTGTCCGGGTCAAAGTAAAATGAACTTTTATTGAACCATCACCATGACCAGTAGAAGCGCAGTTAGCATGAAACAGCTGTAGTCCCACCCCTTCTGGGCATGCCCTCTCCCTGAACACCCTGAACTTGTTACACTGTGGTGGCTTTTAATGTAAGGTTCAATAAAGGTTTGTTTTACTTTGACGAGTGCCACTATCTTCACTGGTTGAGGGAAAATGTATGTTCTTGCATACAGTGTCATTAACTGTGAAGGTAATCATTGCAGACTGTACTTACCGGTGGCTTCATTACTTTACAATGGACCCTATGGTGGATGGATGCCTCAGCATTCATTCTGACAGTGGCTGCTTTCAGTCACATACCTCCTGAGTGTATGTATCCAACAATAGCCACAAACATAGTGTGTACAACCCATATTGGTGCTTAAATTGTGTACCTCTTTGTTTTTGGAATCCTATCTAATTTGGTTATGCATGCATAGAAATGAGAGAACATTATTAAACTATAAGGTTCCAGCAATATAACAGCTCTTATTTTGTTTACAACATTCTGGGGTTTTTTTTTTTATGTCTGACGGATTTTAAAATTTTAATTCAGAAAAAAAACTGAATTGTTATTACCACCGGGTTGACAAATAGCTGTATTGAATAGCTGCCTCTTGAGGTTTTTGCTAAACTGGTGTTGAATGCTGAAACCATCTGTTTTTCTGGACGTTTGTCAGGGTGAGTGTGGCAGAGGCAGCTGTCTGAAAAGGGACGCTTTGGATGATGAACCAGCCCATTGTCTCAAAGCAATTCACTTGTATTCAGGAGCTCTACCCAGGCGTAATATACAGCAATCAAAATCAAACTATTGTTTATACCAATCATATTGATCTGAAAAGAAGGTGGTGGGATGACCCCATTGTACAATCAGATAGTTATGTGGAGCAGCTGTACCTTTCCTGTTTAGAAATTCAGGAAAAAATCGTGTTGAAAGCTAGAGGGCTCTCTCTACCCTTCTGGGGAAAGCGCTCGTCTAGCTCTTATCCGCTATAGGAAACACACCAGACTGAGCTCGCCTCCTGCTAGACTGCTCTTCAGCTGTATATTCTGCAGCTATAATATAGTGACATGCATTTATTCAACTAAACTCGTTGCACTGTTTTCACAAACAACATTTTATGGTGTTTTACATGTTTTTGTTTTTTGGGGGGGTTGCGCCAGCATATCTCAGTGCTGTAGATCTCTGATATCAATAACCTATACCTCTATATGCAAAGTTAAAGCGAAAACACCACTTTTTAGATGTGCAATGCCAAGTGACAGGGTGCACTACAGTGGAGAAAACAGCTCTAAAGCACACACTGCTCATTATTAATGGGACCCTGTCAGAAATGTTTACCTTCTCCATTCAGAACCATTAATATGATTGTGTAGCCTGTTAAAGGTTAAGACAGTCGTTCCCTTTATGGCTGCAATATACTTCTCCAGCACTGAAAAATCACATTTTGAAGTTGCATGTGAAAGTGCTTTGGGTGTGACGATGCTCTTTTAGCTTCTCAGCCTCACACTGTATTTCCTAAGGCCGGCTTCACACCACGGTTTAAGCTTTTGCGGGGCTGCCCTCCGATCCAGTGTTCAGCCGGACGCATCTGCCGCTGCTGATAATTCAGGACTGTGGCTCACGGTGAGCTAGCCGTGGTCCTGAAATTACATCAGCATACAGCCGCAGGTGTCTGGTTCCCAGATCCTCCCGAATCGGGGCAATCTGGCCCCTTAGGCTCCCATGTTAGGAAGCGGGTATTCCCCCGGATCCGGGAGGATCCGGGAGAAGCCAATTTGGGGAGATTTTTCTCCCCGTACACAAAAACGTTGCAAGCAACGTTTTTGTGTCCGGGAGAAAAATCCGAATTCTCCCGGAGAGATGGAAACCCAACGGCACATAGCTACCATCTGGCTCTATCAGGCCCCATAGCATAGTATGGGGCTATGATAGAGCTAGTAAATCCAAACGTGATGATCTCCTCCTCCCCTCTGATAAGAATAAGAATAAAAATAAAACTAAGGATGACTTTGGAGTTATCAGGTTCATCTCCACCCATAATGATCAGTGGGAAACAATGAGGAGGGTCCTCAAGAAACACTGGCCAGTTCTCATGTCCGAACCAATGTTGAGGGGTGATCTATTTAATGGCCCACAAATGACTCCACGGAGATCCCAGAATCTAAGAGATCTACTGGTACAGAGTCATTATGTGCCAGTGGTTCCAAGGATTTTTGGGGCTGGCCCACCCCTCAAAGGCTTCTTTCCATGTGGCGACTGCTTGGCATGAGCCAACTTTGTGCGCAGCTCTCAGTTCGCGTCAAGTGATGGTAATCGGATCTATACTATCAACCACTATATTACCTGCAGCAGCACACATGTGGTCTATTATGCCACATGTGGTTGCGGGAAAATATATGTGGGTTTGACGTCACGCGAACTGCGAGTGAGAATTGGTGAGCACATCAGAGAAATTGGTAGTGCTAGCAAAACTAAAGATATCACCAAACTAAAAACCCTACCCCGTCATTTCCATAAATTTCATGACTGTAGTCCTAAAAGTCTGAGAGTGATGGGTATAGATAGAATACACGGGGGGATTAGAGGCGGTGATTTAAAGAAATTGCTCGCCCAGAGAGAATCAAAGTGGATCGTGATGCTGGACACGGTGTGTCCAAAGGGTCTGAATGAGTCCCTCAGTTTCTCTTCATATTTGTAAAATTGTTATCTTGTCTGCGTTCCCTATGTTATAGATCCTGGATTGTTCTCTCCATTGGCTCCATTCCCAATAGTAGTGAGAACATATGTTTTTATAAAAAACAATATCCCATTCCCCTTTCCTCTTGTGCTAGAAAAGCATCATGTGCTGTTTTAATATTGTTTTTATATTCACTGGGTCTCTTTTCCTCTACAGTGACAGCTCTATGTACCCATGAAGAAAAATCGATGTGCAATTAGAAAAACATCGCGGGATCATCTAATGTTTTCATGTTGTTACTATGTTATTCCATTTAATCCCTGCCTGCTTATATTTTCTTATGGAAACGTGATGTTTATATTGCATTGGAACCTCCTGTGCGCGTGTCCACACTTCCGCACGGCTCCGGTCGTCATGACGATGCTCTAAACACCCAGCCAGCGCGTCACCGCCGCTTGGATGTAATATCCGGCGGCGGTGATGACGCGGCGGGCTGAGCGCCGGATGTGGCGTATCGGCGCCGGCGGCGTGTGCGCACGCGCCGAATTACGGAGGAACAATCAGACTGCATCAAAGCAGGTGCAGTTGTGGGTATAAATGAGCGTCCTGTGGAGTGTCCCGGTACCTCCACTGACGAAGCACTGTAATATCAATACGCGAAACGTGCGTTTGGGGTCCGGCACAAGGGGGTCTCCCCTGTTCTCTGCACACAGGCACTTTACTGGTATGCTGCTACTTTTGGCTTAAGGGAATGCATGGTGTGAGGCAATTGAGGCCTTCAAGCCCAGGTTTTGCAGGTCTTAGGGCAGAAATCTGTTAGTAATGATTTACCATGTCTGTTATACCTACCCTGCATATAACTGATGTCATGTGACTACTATGCCTTAACATCTATGCTGTATACAAAGCCCTGTTATGCTTGTAACTACTATGATACCACTGTCCTGTGCTGTGCTTTTATGTTCACCTACTCATAAATTGGTTGTTTTCCTCTAATAAATATATATTTTATAAGCAATTATGCTCATATTGTTCTCCTGTTTTCATATGTATGTAATGAGCTGCTAGCTGTAAACCAGTAGTAACACTGGTACAGCCTTTTGTTCTAAAAAAGCCTTATGGATTTTGTGTATATAACAATTGCAGCCAGGTATATTTTTATTTGAAAAATAAAAAGGCTCCTGGATGGCTTGTCCTAGTGCCTCTCTAGGTGATAGGTTTCTTGCTATATACCAACATTGGAGAGTCCAGTCGAGCACTTGGAGTGGCTCAGGGAATTTTGGCCAGGAGCAGCACTGGACTACTCTTGTTCAAGTTATGGAGCCCTGCTGGCTGATCAAAATAAACTATACATTGCTGCAGTCAAGCTCATGGTTTGTGCTTCATAAATCAAGTAATTGGTGGATTCTATCTGTAGCTTACTTGACCAATTTCTCAAGATACCAGGCAAAATAATCCCATTATTCTGATGAGACTTTGATCAGAGTTTGTCATCACTTTTTCTCGTTCATTGAGAAAAAAGTTTCTACACCTTCTCCATTTTGTTAGTTTTTTCATGTACTCATAGACTTGTATTATTGATTTTGATCCAACCCCTTGGATCTAATTCGGACATGTCAATGATTTTTCCCATGGACCACGTGATCCAAGAAAAAAGAAGCACAGCCTCACAGAATAGGTATGAGTTACTATCTGCGAAAACCTTGGATATCACTCATATGAGACAATTAATCACAAGCCCTAATGGGATTTAACAAAATCTCACACCCTCTGAGCTTTTTTTTAGGGGCTTTATTCAAATCTTGAACCTGTCAATTTCTCTTGTGAGTTTATATGCAGGTTTTCCCAATTGAAGTAGATTAGATGTGGAAAATCCTCACATGTAAAAACACAGAAGTAATCTGCTCAGGATTGTATCAATAATGTTTTGTGAAAGTCATAAACCAGGATGTGTCAAAAACAAAGCAGCTTTATTACAAGATGACACACACAAAAAAAAAAAAAAAGAACTAAAGTCACTACAACAAAAATCCATATAAAAATGTACTACAATGCTATGAAAATAGCAAATAAGATCAGTGGGGAAAAAAGTATTTAGTCAGCCACCAATTGTGCAAGCTCTCCCACTTAAAAAGATGAGGTCGGCCTGTAATTGACATCATAAGTGACCTCAACTATGAGAGACAACATGAGAAAACAAATCCTGAAAATCACATTGTCTGATTTGAAAAAAAATTCAAATTTTGGTGGAAAAGTATTTGGTCACCTACAAACAAGCAGGATTTCTGGCTCACACAGACCTGTGAATTTATCTTTAAGAGGCTCTTCTGTCCTCCACTCATTACCTGTAGTATGGGCACTTGTTTGAACTTGTTATCAGTATAAAAGAGACCTATCCACAACCTCAAACAGTCACACTCCAAACTCCACTATGGTGAAGACCAAATAGCTGTCAAAGGACACCAGAAACAATATTGTAGCACCAAGCAGCTTGGTGTGAAGAAATCAACTGTGGGAGCAATAATTAGAAAATGGAAGACATACAAGACCACTGATAATCTCCCTAGAACTGTGGCTCCATGCAAGATCTCACCCCGTGGGGTCAAAGTGATCTCAAAAACAGTGAGCAAAAATCCCAGAACCACACGGGGGGACCTTGTAAATGACCTGCAGAGAGCTGGGACCAACGTAACGCACTGCACCACCAGGAACTCAGATCCTTACAATTCCAGATGTGTCCCCTTGCTTAAGCCATTACATGTCTGGGCCCTTCTAAAGTTTGCTAGAGAGCATTTGAATGATACAGCAGAGTATTGGGAGAATGTCATATGGTCAGATGAAACCAAAGTAGAATTGTTTGGTAGAAACACAACTCATCATGTTTGGAGGAGAAACAATGCTGAGTTGCATCCAAAGAACACCATACTTACTGTGAAACATGAGGGTGGCAACATCGTGCCTTGGGGCTGTTTCTCTGCTAAGGGACCAGGACGAATGATCTGTGTACAAGAAAGAATGAATGGGGCCATGTATCGTGAGATTTAAGGTACCTTTACACGCCGCGACGGCAGGCTGGATACATCGCGCTACTTCACGTGCACGAGCACGCTCAAACGGCTACAAACGGTCAACGCACCCTCTTCACACGCCGCGACAAGGTGCGCTACGCCACGCTACATCTATAGCTAGCTACATCGCCGGGTGTCTCAAGTAGCCAGCTGTAGCGTAGCGTACCATGTTTACACACCGCTCCAACAAGCTACTATGGGCGGACCCGGTGCAGCAGGGATAGCACATAGGCGTGCAACAATCTTGGATTACGAGCCGTCCGTATGATGATAGGACAGCGCAATATCATCAGGATTGGCCAGGCATCGCAGGAGGCTGGTTAATACAGCACGCTCGAGTAATTGTGTAGTGTGACTGGTCAGCTCCTTAAATATCCCGCCCTATGCTGCGACTACCAATCATAAAGCAGGAGCGACCTCCAATGATCGCAGATGGGGCGCGGTAACATGGCGACTGTGTCACGCCTTAGATACATGGCAGCCACATCGCCGGGTGTCCAGAGTTGCCTTCCTGTGCTTCTTTACACGCCGATACAGCTCGCTACAATCGGCGATGTTGCCTTAAGTTTATGAGCAGAGACCATAAACAGATGTATCTGTCGCCGGCTGTAGCGTCGCCTCTTCAGACGCCGCTACTACAGGCGATATGGACGCTACAAGCTACAATTGTAGCTTGTAGCGCGATGTATCCAGCCTGCCGTCGCGGCGTGTAAAGGTACCATTAGAGTGCAAACCTCCTTCCGTCAGCAAGGGCATTGAAGATGAAACGTGGCTGGGTCTTTCAGCAAGACAATGATCCAAAGCAGGGCACCAAAGCAGTGGCTTCGTAAGAAGCATTTCAAGGTCCTGGAGTGGCCTAGCCAGTCTCCAGATCTCAACCCTATATAAAATCTTTAGAGGGAGTTGAAAGTCCATGTTTCCCAGTGACAACCCCAAAACATCACTGCTCTAGAGGAGATCTGCATGGAGGAATAATGTCAATTACAGGCCTTTCTCATCTTTTTAAGTGGGAAAACTTGCACAATTGGAGGCTGACTAAATGCTTGTTTTCCCCACTGGATTTACCTAATAGTTGCAGACATAGCTCAGAAAATCTGTAGCATCAAAACCTCACCAAATACTCATTATGACAACAGTGCCTATTAGATAGGGATGCTTTACTGTAAAAGTAAGCAATATAACTGGAAGCTGTGTGTTCAATATTGACTGGATGCCTTTCTTGAAAAATATACAAAATTCTGGAGGTGGGATGTTGATCCACATGCTTTTACTTTTCTCTTCTGCACATGGTAGGATTATAGGTTGGACTTGATGGACCTTTGTCTTGTTTAACTTTGTAACCATGTATACACCACCGTTCAAAAGTTTGGGGTCACCCAAACAATTTTGTGGCCACTCCATTACAGATAGAATAACACATGCCTGCTTCTTCCCTAAATAGTTTATGCATAATTTGGAAGTGTGTTTTGGGTCATTGTCCTGTTGGACGTAGGATAAAATTGGCTCCAATCAAGCGCTGTCCACAGGGTATGGCATGGCATTGCAAAATGCAGTGATAGCCTTCCTTATACAAGATCCCTTTTACCTTGTACAAATTTTCCACTTTACCAGCACCAAAGCAACCCAGACCATCACATTACCTCCACCATGCTTGACAGATGGTGTCAGGCACTTCTCCAGCATCTTTTCAGTTGTTCTGTGTCTCACAAATGTTCTTCTGTGTGATCCAAACACTTCAAACTTTGATTTTTCTGTCCATAAAACTTTTTTGCAATCTTCCTCTATCTAATGTCTGTGTTCTTTTGCCCATATTAATCTTTTCCTTTTATTAGCCAGTCTCAGATATGGCTTTTACTTTCCCACCCTGCACTGAAGGCCGCATCTCGAGTCACCTCTTCACTGTAGACGTTGACACTGGCGTTTTGCAGGTGCTATTTAATGAACCTGCTGTAGAGGAGCTGTGGGCGTCAATTTCTCAAACTAGAGACTCTAATGTACTTGTCTTTTTGCTCAGTTGTGCAGTGGAGCCTCCAACTTCTCTTTCTACTCTGGTTAGAGCCTGTTTGTTCTCTCCTCTGAAGGAGTAGACCCACCGTTGTGGGAAATCTTCAGTTTCTTGGCAATTACTCGCATGGAATAGCCTTCATTTCTAAGAGCAAGAATAGACTGTCGAGTTTCACATGAAACTTCTCTTTTTCTGGCCATTTTGAGAGTTTCATAGAACAAACAAATGTAATGTTCCAGATTCTCAACTAGCTCAAAGAAAGGTCAATTTTATAGCTTCTCTAATCAGCCAAACCTTTTTTATCTGTGCTAACATACTTGTACAAGGGTTTTCTAAACACCCATTAGCCTTCTTACACATTTAGCAGATACAATGTACCATTAAAACACTGGAGTGGTGGTTGTTGGAAATGGCCTCTATATACCAATATATATATGAAAAACCACAATCAATTCCTTTATATAAAGTGTAAGCGTGTTTATTATTAGAATTTTAACCAAAAGGCAAGGCTAAAAAGGGGGGCATAACAGGACCAGCAGCAACAGACAACAGACCAGGGCCTATAACAAATCATGAAGGCATATCAAACAGTTATCGTATTTCCATAGTATTACCTATAGTGGTCATCTACATGGACTCATGAACCAGGTGCCGTCGACGGGTCAACTAATGCTTACATGTGGAAAACTGTTTAATACTGTACATGTGTAATTTATAACCAGGCACCTGTAATTGGTAATTTATATTGACTACACACCAAATGTATGGTTGATGAATTATGATCAGTCAATCTTATTGGTCATGTCATAAATGTGCAATAATTTCTACTGTTTTGGTTGGGTTGTAAAGCCTCTCTTGTTTGCATATTTGCACAGCATATCTTAATGTGACTATCCAGGTGTACGCCAACCGCATTGCGCTGCTGGTCCTGGGTATGCCCCCCTTTTTAGTCTTGCCTTTTGGTTAAAAAAATTCTAATAATAAACACACTTGCACTTTATATAAAGGAATTGATCGTGGTTTTTCACATATATACAGTATATTAACTGCCTGAGTCACTATTGCTGTCCATGTGAATGATAGGTGGCAATTATATACAATTAAGTGTATACTTATGTTTCTAGATGAAGGTGTTTAATCTCTATACACCTATGTAGATATTGCATTAAAAACAAATGTTTACAGCTAGAATAGACATGTACCTCATTAACAATGTATAGAGTGTATTTCTGATTTATTTAATGTTAGCTTTAGTGAACAAAAAATGTGCTTTTCTTTCAACAATAAGGACATTTCTAAATGACCCCAAATTTTTTAACAGTAGTATAGATCTCTAGTTGTCCATACAGTTTAAAGGGAATGTGTCAGCAGGATTTTGCTATGTAAGTGGAGGACTGCATGATATGAGTTAAAAAACAAAAAACAAAAGTAACTGTGCTTCTTCTATTAGGGTCTGTGCAGATAGATGTTTACTTAAACTATTGGCTTTATTACCCTTTGGCTAACATTACATGACTACTTTGTCACCCGTAGGGCAGTCCGACATGCCCCCTGCTGTGATTGACATGCACCTCCAGGTCAATGCACAATCTCTGTTGATACCCTGGTGTTGGGCGGGGGCAGCTATCTCAATGTCAGCATTCTGGCTTTTCCAGGTTACCTTCTGTGTCTCCTCGCCCTTCTGCAAGATGATGTCTGCTACCTCATCCTGCCCTAGCGTTTCTGCATTCCTGCTTATTTAAGCTCCAGTCTGTCATACAAGCATTTCTTGAGTATTTTGCTGTTTCTCTGGCTTCTCTGTGCATCATCTTATTTGCTCCTTCTCCAGCTACTCCAGGTTGGTTCTTCAAACTTCTCTACAGTCATCTGTTCAGCAATAGAAAGAAAAACTCAGGAGCCTTCAGCCCATATTACGGAGTACTTTATTCAAAAATTCTTAAAGAGGACCTGTCACCAAACCAGGCATGGTGATCTAATTACAGCAAGGGGTTCCCCCAGCCAACTTGAGCAGCCCTGTACCCCGAGATAATACACTTAGAAAACTTACATGCTGCAGCCATTAAGGAGGTGGCTAGGGGCTGCAGCCAAGGGCAGATTCACACCCCCTGTATGTTTAATCTGCCCACCGCTGCCAATCATTGTCTCCCTCTTCAGCAGCATTAAACAGAGGGTTGTTTTTTTTTTCAGAACTTGCCGTTTGGCCCCGCCCCTCAGCAGTAAGCAATCATCCCTACCCTCTCCCTATTTTTAATTGAATCTATGTGATACCTCTTTTGATTCAGGGTTTCTTTGCCTACATTATGTTGCTGTCAGGTAGGTAGCAAAAACCTGCTGACAGATTCCCTTTAATTGGAGGTTGCCTAACCCTGTGCTATTTTCGTATACATGATGTCTACCGTACTGAGGGAATAGACCTACAAGTAATATTTTGGTTTATTTACTTACATGAAAGAAAGAAAAGCGCACAACACATGACAATATTTATGTCCTTATAAGAACTATCAAACACAGAAAGCTCGGTTGATAAATATGTATTGTTTTTCCTGGCATTCAGTAATGTGAAGTGATATGAATAATAAGACTCACAGGAATTGGTATTTTTAGACCAGTTAGTAGACGTTATAATGCCATGTGCAAGTGAATGAGTGAGATTGTTCTACTTCCTCTATTAACTTTAAAGCTTTTCTGGTGTCCTTGTCACTTCATTACTTGAATACTAATATGTTCACATAGAAAATGTAATCTGCCCAACTAAATGAAGGAATTAGTTTCTGGAAGACGCCTTTCATTAAGCAATTAACCAATCTCTCTAACAAATCGACATAAGCATATGTGTTTATATTTAATAAGTATTTGTATTATCAGGTAATTATATTATGTGATGCAGCGTGGTTATACATTTATTAAGGCCCATTTATATCTGGCTATAGGTAGACGAGGATATGTGGAATCAGATCGGATATTTACACTTTGGTGGCTGAGACTACAATGCTTCAAGTACAAAAAGAAACTTATTTGGTTTGATTGGTGATACAATTGGGACAAAATTTTAATAGAAGACTGCCACCGGGTTTCCACTTTCTATTTGAACGCAGCATAAATTAGAAACAGACACTCCACTGCAAAACGTCAATTCCTGTATATTGATGGAATGATAAACAACATTCTTAGTTTTTTTGAATAGATTTTTGGGACTCTTGAACAGGCCACGTAAAGTTGACCATGAGAAGGAGATTGCAAATCAATTCCTGCTACTTTCAAAGAATGTCGCTGAGCCTTGTTAATGGACATTGCAAATGCCAGTCGAACTGGATGACAAATCATATGAAATGACTGGAATTGTTAGAATGAAAATGTCCTCTCCTTTGGCACATTCTGTCAAAATGTTTGTTTCAATTATGTGTGGAAACAGGCTTTTAATCAAGAGTCTTCTTCCATTACACAGGTTTGGTGGACCTAAACTTCTTAACAGCAGAATAGGTGCTCCAGGTTTCGGAAAGAGGTTATGTGGAAGAAGTCCTTGTGGTTTCAAGGAGTTGAGGACCTTGGATAGAATAATGCTTGATCAGGAACTGTCATTGTATCCACTGACCTTTACGCCCTGCACACACCTGAAAGGACACATAAGGGCCTGTCACACGTGTCAATGTCGCCCGCGATATCGCTCATTCGTCACATTATTAATCGCCTGAGCGATGTGGAATTATCGCAGGTAAGATGTCACACGCGTCAATATGACCCAGCGATGCGGTGATGTCGCCATCTTGCGAGCGATTTTATTTAGTCGCTTGTACGTTGTCAAAATAGAAAATATGTCGCTGAGTTTAGTGTCACACGCAGCGATGCACAAGGTCTACTGAGCGATGAGCGACAGGTTTTACATCTGGCAGTGAAACCTGAGATCGGCGATCAGCGACATATCGCTGGTTGCATCGCTTGGTCACACGCTTCAATGTCGCTCCTGCGTCACTTTTATGTCGCTCGAGCGACTGAAAATCCGTGACGTACGAGCGACATTGACAGCGATATTGACGCGTGTGACATCCCCTTTAAAGTTTGAAGATTGATCTTATTGGCACTATCATTTTCGGAGCTAGAATAGCCCTTTCACACAGCCAGCCACACTTTCCGAAGTGTTGTGGAATGTTTGGAAAAACTTTTTAGCTCCTCAATGGATGTCACAATGTTGCAAAAATTGCTTGGAAACATGATCTGTCCAGTGGTTGAGTTTACTGTTGCCTGGCTATCTCCAAGCAACTGGCTTGAGAACAGTCCAGCAGAAACATCGGCTGTCATGTGGATCCTCATGTTTGTCTTCAGTGACATTTTGCTTGTCTTCAAATGTACAGTGCTTTGAAGCAAGCATTGAGTTCATCTGCAGGGGTTGATTTTGGAATAGCAGGTAGTGTTTGATGAAAGTCACCTGCCAAAACAACAACTACTCCTCCCATGATAGAATTGTTTCCACGCAAGTCTTGCAGCAGTCTGTCCACTGCTTCCAGAGACCTCTTGTGTGACATGGTGCATTCATCCCAAATGATAGCTCTGCACTATTGAAGCAGTTTGGCATGTCCTAATCTCTTGGCAATGTTACACACTGGGCTGTCACTGTGAGACAGGTTAAGCGGTAGCATAGATGTTGAATGTGCTGTCCTACCACCAGTTAAAAGTGTGGCTGCAATTCCAGAAGATGCCACTGCAAGTGCAATCTTTTGTTACTGAAATTTTGGCAGGAGCAAGTTGTTTAAAAACATCTTTCCTATTCCACCTGGAGTATATGGGAAGTCAATCCCACTTTTGTTAGTTGCAGTGAAACTTAAAATTTGTTTGTAGGCATCTGTGTAGTCTGGTACGAACAGGGGCTTGCTGGCATCAAGAGCTCGTAAAGACAGGCAGATCGGAGCAGAGCGATGGGAGGACAGGAGTGAGATGAGTATGTGGTTTTATTTTTCTTATATGTGTGTGGCCTCCTGCTGTATGCTGGAGCTATGTCTGTGGACTGCTGTATACAGAGAGCTATGTGTGGGTGGACTAATGTAATACAGCAGGCTATGTGTGGGCAGACTGCTATATACAGGGGGTTAAATGTGGGCGGCCTGCTTTAATACAGGGGCTGTGTGTGGCCTCCTGCTGAATACTTGTGAGCAGGCTGCTGTAATAAAATAGGCTATGTGTGGGTGGACTGTTGTAATACAGGGGATGATGTGTGGGCATACCGCTGTAATACAGGGGGCTGTGTGCGGCCTCTTCCTGTATACTGGGGGCTTTGTGTGGGCTCCTGGTGTAATACAGGGGGCCATGTGTGAGCTTCAGGTGTAATATAGTGGGCTATGTGTGGCCTCCTGCTGTATATTGGGGGCTGGTGTGTGGCCTCAGGCTGTATACTGAGGTCTAAGTGTGGCTTCTTGTTGTATACTAGGGACTGTGTGTGGCCTCCTTCTGTATACTTAAGGCTGTGTGTGGCCTCCTGCTGTATATTGGGGGCTGGTGTGCGGCCTCAGGCTGTATACTGAGGTCTATGTGTGGCCTCTTGTTGTATACTAGAGACTGTGTGTGGCCTCCTTCTGTATACTGGGGGGTGTGTGATCTTCTGCTGTGGCCTTCTGCTGTTGCACCTAATAAATATCCAGGCTAACTGTCAAAACAGCCAAGACAGTATCTATTATCTCACACACACAAACTGTAAATAAGCCTTTGTTTTTGGCAAATAACTGTAAAGCATGGGGTTAAAATTTCCCCTGAAAGCATAATCTATGTTGTTCGCTGAATCAAGTGAGGTGGCTGTGCAAAATGTTGTGATTGTAAATGTCACGGTGCAGATTTGTTTTCTGGACATACACACACACATACTCTCAACCTTGTATATTAGATTTCGGTACAGGAACATTTTTTTAACGCATCCAATTGTGAAACTTATTTTTATTCTAAGATCTATTAATTAAAATGTACAATTGTTCGTGACACAACCCCTTTAATACAATTTGCTACATTTCTGCTGGCGTCATGATTCCAGAATAAGTTTCCATTTGCCATCCCTTTTCCCTAGTGATAGCTGGACCTAGTTGATTGGTGCATTGTTAAGATACCTGATACATAGACACCGCTTATTCTTTTGTGAAATAATATTAGAAAATGTCCCTATAGTAAGTGATATTAGCAGTAATATTGTAAAAGAAAAATGGAGCAAAATGCAACTTGAACTCTATAAACTTATTCGGACCTGCTCATAGTAATCTTCAGGGGGTCAGTTGCAATTTGTTTTGCCTTTTTTCTATATTTTATGTCAATTTTAATGCAGTCGTCATTCTTATTATTGCAGTAACCCAGAATAATACGGTAAATTAGATATTAAATATTTTCTGCAAGTTGATTAAATTTTTCGTAAAATTATTCTATACCATTTCCCTACAAAGTATTTTGTCTGTAGATTACTATTACATTTATTCCCAGCACTGTGGATCAGCGGTGGTGAAATAACTGGAATTCACAGTTGGGTGTCAATAGGAGTTTCAGCTGTTTCTTCTCTTTTTGCCATAGTAAAGCTGTAAGTCAGCCCATTGTACCTCCTTTTTATTCACCTGACTCACAAAGATCAGTGGGAGGGTCAGTTTCCTCAGATTCACTTTGTAGACCTCTGCTCTGAGGCTAATGAATGTATGGTTTATTAATCGCATTTGTACCACAAAAAGAAGTCAAGCACAATTCACTTACAATTGAGATTTTACCCTTTTTTAACATTATTTTAATGAGCCGCAGATCAGAATGTAAGCTTTGTTCATCTGTTGATTCCGCTCAATTGCAGTCTCACCGAGATAGACACAAGACAGATTCACCAGACTCACCGCCATTGTCAGACTCCAATGAAGTGAGCCGGGCCTTATGTTTCTAAACTAAAGAAAAGGATTTCACACAAAAAAAGAACGTTAACATTCAGTGTTTTCAGTCTGCTCTCTTGATTTCATTAAACTCTTTCCATTAATGTTGGCTTCCAGGTCTTTGAAATCCTGCCCTTTCTATGATGTGTCCCCTACTAACAGAAGGGAACAGAATATGATAGTAGAGGGTAGTGGGCAGCAGTAATGGGAATTGTATAGTTGCTTTATTGCCCCAAGGTCTTTTGTTGCATTAAAACAAGCACCAGGATCTTTATCACTATCCTGTCCCTGCTAATATCTTTATTTAATAGGTTACCCTTTTTATAGGAAAGCTGTAATAAGTTTTACACTTACATGATGATTTCCTTAGGGTCTATCTATCTATCTATCTATCTATCTATCTATCTATCTATCTATCTATCTATCTATATAGAGAAAATTAAGAGCAGCACTTAATCCCCTATTGGGTTGGTGCAAATCAGTCCAGGGATTAGTTCCTTCACCCCCCTATACAGACCAATAACGACTGCAGCACTCCAATATCGATGTATTTTGCCTTTAATGGCCTTCAGGCATCTCTGTGGGACGTTTCGGTCCTCAGACCTTCTTCCAGCCTATCTATCTATCTATCTATCTATCTATCTATCTATCTATCTATCTATCTATCTATCTAATCTTTCCATATTAACTTTTAATAATTGTAGTGTTACAATAACTTATAGCTGTGTTAATGTGTAAACCTATCTATCAGAACCAAAATATATAAGCAGCACTCCAAAAAAATTGGTAATATTTTTGCTGATGTGCAGTGGCAATGTTTCGGCTCATTGGGAGTTGAGCCTTGGTCAAGCAATAACATGGTGGACAGCAGTGGTTGGCCATGTTCACACACATGCGTTTTTTTGACCATCTCTGCGTTTTTGGTCTGTTAAAAAAAAGGCCATGTTCACACACATGCGTTTTTTTTTACCATCTCTGCGTTTTTGGGCTGTTAAAAAAAACGCAGGTGCGTTAACGCAGGGTGCATTTGGGCGTAGCTGCGTTTTTCAGCTCCATTTGCGTTTTTTACCCCTAGTCCAAAAAACGCTGCATGCAGCGTTTCTGGGTGCTGTAAAAAAACGCATGTGCGTTTTTCAAAAAACGCATGCGTTTTTTTAACATGGGGCCCTATGGGAAACGCATGCAAAAACGCATGGTACATTAGTACCTTTTAGTGCCATTCAAAAACGCATGCGTTTCCCATAGGGGCCCATGTTAAAAAACCGCAAGCGTTTTTGAAAAACGCACATGCGTTTTTTTTAACATGGGGGCCCTATGGGAAACACATGCGTTTTTAAAAGGCACATTTATGCACCCTGCGTTAACGCTTGCGTTTTTGCCTGCGTTTTTTGGTGAAAAAATGACTAAGTCCAAAAACGTGGCAAATCCTTTCAGACACACAAGGGACATCTTTTAACACTCTTAAAAAAACGCAAGTGCTTTTAAGAGTGCTAAAAAAAACGCAAATTGTGTGTGAACATAGCCGTTTATATTGAGCAGCTTAATTCCCAATGAGCCAAAATGTTTTGCACTATACACATGGCCGAACAAACAATATTTTTTAAGAATTTAAAACATTTTGAGTGCGCATGACTCACAGCCATATTATACTTTATTTGGTTGACTACAGCATATAAACTGTTAGCCTGTGAGGCTGAGAAAGAGCATATGCATTTTGGAAGTAGTTGTCTCTGATGAGACAACCCCTTTAAGGGGTTGTCCACTACTAAGACAATTACTTGACTTAGGGTGCCTTCACATTAGCGTTTGGCGCCGCAGCGTATGCTGCGTTCCCATACGCATTCAAACGCATGCGCACTGCGTTCCTATGTTTAACATAGGAACGCATGGTGCCTGCGTTTGCTGCGTTCGGGTGCGGATGCGGACGATATCTGCTCCTTCCGGTGTCCAGCATCCGCACCCGGGACGCAGCATGTTGCATTTTTTGTGCGTTTGGGGACCTTGGAAGATCAGCAAGCGTCCCCAAGCGTACAAAAAATGCATTGCCGTCAATGGGTCCGCAGTGTTCAGCGCTTGACAGCGCGGGAGAACGCTGCGGACCCATTGAAAAATCTCCCGGTGGCCGCCGGTGATGTCACAGGAGCTCACCGACGGCCACCGGGAGATCAGCTGACCCTCTGCTGTCCTCCTTCTCCCCGCCGCCTGTAATCTCCTAGCGATGTCGGCGGGGAGAACAGCTGATCTGACAGCTGTTTGAATCTTCCCGCGCCGACATCTCCTCACAGTGTCGGCGCGGAAGATTCAAACAGCTTTCAGATCAGCTGTTCTCCCCGCCGACACGTCCCGGTGCTTACCGGCGGCCGGGGGCGGAGATCTCCGGCGCTGATCTCCACCCCCGGCCCGCCCCCGACAGCGCCGATTGGCTGCCGGGCTCCCTAGTGATGTGTCCGCAGGCGGACATTATCCGCTGCGGACACATCATTTGGACCCTGCTTTTGACAGCGTTTGTGTCTGCATGCCATCAGCATGCAGACACAAACGCTAATGTGAAGGCAGCCTAAGAAGCCGGGCACTGCTGCAATCCTTTAACTTATCAGGAGATCTTCACTCCATGCTGGAGCCTCTCACAGCCACTGGCTGGCACTGCACCGCCGACCTCCTTCAATCACGTGTGGTGCACTTCCGATCATGTGACAAAGACACAAGCTCTTTGCTTAGTGAAGTAATAACGGCAGCACTCACCGGTCTCCAGAGGAATCCTTTATTAAAGCAACAGCATATTTACAGCAGGCACAGCAGATGCATTGTTAAGAGGTGCAGGGGGGAGGATGAGAAACGACGGACCGTTTCACGCCTCTCACAGGTGCTTCACCAGGTTTATGGCACCATGGCTTTAATAAAGGAATCCTCTGGAGATCGATGAGTGCTGCCGCTATTACTTCACTACTAAGACAATATCTTCTGATTCCGCTTGAGTGGCCCCATTAAAACAAAAATGCTTATACTCACCTTACCTGAGGCTCTTGTGACCCTGGGACATCATGCAAGCCCTGCGCCCGATCACTGTCAGCTTCTCACTCCCTACCTTCATACATATGAGTAATCAACAGGAGGTGAGAGCTGCAGCTGGGGGTGTATAAGCATTTTTATTTTGTGAGGAATAAGAAGGGGTTGGCCTAGTAGTGGACAACCCTCTTAAGTACATTTAAATAAACTAATAAAAGGGTTGAAGAAAAAAATGATAATCAGTGATGTTACCACTGATTGGGTGCAGTGTTCATGTGACATCTCCATTGGATATTGTTCTGAGCTCTGAGTACTGAGTAAGGGTGCCAGTTTGGGACTCATGACTTAATAGGGTATTGTACAGTTATGTCCAACCCTTTTAACACCTGTTCACCAATTAACAGAGCATAATAACATTTTCAGAAAATGTAGCTCATTCAAAAAAAAAAAACAACTTAGAGAACTTGTAACTTGCTGAAAAAAATTGAATTAAATACATGTAAAATCACAGAGCTCCCTGATTCTGACACTTTTTTTCTGTTTCGCGCTGCGTAGTTTGTTGCCGATATATTGTCATACATTGCTTTAGAGTGCGGTGAGTGAAATCTCTTGGGGCATGTGCTTTTGACCCTTCCTCCCAGAAGATGACAATCACAGCTCTGTGGCTGATCCCGCAGACTCAGAGTTTTCTCAGGAGGCTTGCGCTTTCACACGTTCCTTTCAGAACCTACCAATCACAGCTCAGTAGCATCTGAGGCTGATAGACTTCTAGACCAACTGCCCTGCGGTGATTGACAGCATCTGGGAGGGCTGAAAGCAAATGTTCTCAGAGAAAACCCTGAAGAAGCACCCAGCTGTTCTGCTAGCAGAGATTTCACATAATGAACTCTGAAAGCAGCAGAATCAGGGGAGCTCAGGGATCTTACAAGATATTTAACTCAATATTTTACGGAAGTGCTATGTCCTCTTAAATGTCTACCTTTTTATTTTGCTTCTTAAATGTGACCACAAGCACTAGAATTATTTTAAGCATGGCATCCATTTATCATCCATTTATGGTCTTAATCTTACACTGAAATAACTAAAGGGAGACAATCCGCTAAAATTGTATCTGTGATGTCAATCACTTTTTGGCACCATTAACCATTACTAAGCAATCTGCTGATTGTTCACTGTACAAATGAGGGGACATTTTTTTACTACATGCTCCATCTATGTGTATCGTAAAAACTTTCTTTAAATAATCAGCCATTTCTTTATGAAGGAGACAGTGTGCTCGCATTATCCTTTGCAGCCTTCTTGCGGCTGTGTATGATCTGCATGCATTTGATGAAAGACAGATTTTGCAATTGGATAATTTATACTGTTTCAGATGTGTCGAGCCTATGAGTATTTGCTGGTGTTCTGTAAAATCTCCCAGAGGAACATTTCCCTGTGACACTGTAGTCATATGGAAGAGTTTGGACTTGCTCAATGATTCACATAATGTAATGGCATTTTTTATGTCATTCGTAGGCTTGTTGTTGGGAAGTGACACTCCTTGCTGCAGCTAGCAGTCACTGGCTATATCTCTACAGCTTCTTTGTGTAAAATAAATTTCTCTTGACATTTTGTATATGCAAGTAACCGAGAAAATAGTTCTTTTCATTTAGCATGATTTTCTCCAAGCAAGAGAAATTAAAATACCCATAATGCACTTCAATGTCCAGTGCCGAATACAATTATAATGGAGGACTGATGCTGATAAATATGTGATGGCTATGTAGGAAACTGGCAACGCTGTTTGTGTTTTATACCAAGGAAAATTTTTTACATTTTTTTACAATTTATTATTAATGAATACCTTTCAGCCATATGTCACGTGCGGGTCTGAACCCTCACCTTTGACCTCTGCCTCTGAGAGTAGATGGTGTCACGGTTGCACTGACAACAATGTTGCAGAATGCAAGAGGTGTCCTGTTTGACATTAGTCTGGATGGGACTTGTAGGCCCTCTCAGATAGGGAATTTATGTCTTGCTACAGGGTATTGATTACACTGGTCAACAGCATTTTTGGTGCCAAAGATATTTCATTGAATTTAGGGTAACTTTGGGGTGCTGATTCTGAATATGTCATCAGTTTTGCCAGATTGGCTCAAGTTTTTGAGATTTTTCGTAAAATGTGTAACAAAAAAGACGTTTTTTGCTACTTTTTTAACGAAGTCTGTTATGTTTCTTCTATGTTTTGTCAGTGTATATTCACCACAAATGTAACAGAATGAGTCTGGATCGTTAAGACAACTTCTTCTTGATGAGTTCATGCTTTTCACTGGACAACAGACAACAACATAAAGTTAGTGCCAAAAATCAAGCTATGAACAAACTTTTAGAACACTAATTAACACAAAACTATATTGAGAACTGCTCAGTTCAAGTACTAATCCAAAGAAATTAATGAGATGATGCGTCGCATTTACGAACAAGTGCTATAAATAAGATACCAAAAATCTCAAAAACTTGAGCCAATCTGGCAAAACTGATAGCATATTCAGAATCAGCACCCCAAAAATACCCCAAATTCATTAAAATATTTTGGGCACCAGAAAAAAAAATTTTTTTTGTTGACCTGTGTTATCTATTGTGGTTACCTCTCAATTTTGAGCCTTGGGTTGGGTCACCCTCTGTTTAAATCTCCAGCAGCTACTTCTATTTGTCAGTAATAGTGTGTTACTACCATGATGTGTTGCCTGGACTTTAGTTCCTGACCTTGGCTTGTTTTCTATTCACTAGAGATGAGCGAACTTTGGCCAAACATGTTCACCAATTTCAAATCCGGACCAAATTTGCCAATATTAGCTCAGCCCCTCGAACTAGAACCAGAAGGTTTTGCTGAGGAGTCAGAAATTCAGGTTTGGTTCAGTAATTGTTTGAATGTGTGTGTAGCTTAAAGTACAACAGAAGAATTAGTGCAAATTCATTAATGCTTCTGTTCTTCTTTATGCTACACACAGAGACATACACGCACAGACAAATGACTAGCCCAGGGCAATACGGGGACTAAGGTGTCTGGGCCCTCTGCTGTGGTTGGGATGTTACTGGTGGCCTACCCAAATCCGTGGCCCTGTTGGTCAACTAAAAGGGGGGTAGTTGAAATGGGAATGAAAGTTTGTAAGTTTATCGTGACGCCACCTGTGGTATCTGGTGACTGCACCAGCACTGCATGGGGCCTCCAGGGAGGATGGATGAGCAGCTCAGTGTTGAAGCTACCCACAGGCGGAGCTGTATCCCTGGGGAGTTTGGTTTTGATGATGAGGGATGGAGCAGGGATTTGGCCAGGCTGTTGGATAACAGAACAGTCTCTGTGGATGGCAGGGGCGCGGGTAAGGAACCGACACACACACCACTGGTTGTTTCTTTACCTTTTGCTGATGGAATTGCAGGTAAACGTCCAGGGCACTGCTGGGTATTCAGGATGCAATTTTTGGTCTCCACAGTGAGTGGGTATAAGGCCTCCTTGTCTCTTTTCCTGTGTGTGTGAAGCCCCTCCCCTGTGTGAAACATTGCTGGCCTCCTCTGCTTTCCTATCACATGTGCTGTCGTCGGAAACCTTAGATGGACTACTGCTATTCCTCTCTCCACGGTGCCTGGCTCCCTGGTTAGTGACTGCGCAAATGCCCGGGAGAGAGAAGTCTCCACAGTAGACCGGTATTCTCTACTGGGCCAGGTGACCGATCACCAGAATGTCTTCACAGCTCTTGTAGCGTCTGCACACTCTAACTAACTCCATCCACAGTACCAGTATTTATAGGGGATCTTACCTAAGGGCAGCAAGTTGAGCTCCCCCTACTGTGCTGGGGTGGAAGGCATTGTTTGTGTCTGTGTACCCACTGTGGAAACCGATCCATGCTGTAGGTGAGTCTGTGGTTACCTGTGTGAGCAGGACACCACACAAACACAGCAAACTTAGCAGTCTCCCACTGTTTACTTGCTTCTGTGACCACTCACAGTCTCCAACTCTCGTGCTAACTTACTTCTGGGGCCACCCTTTAAGCTTCCTGCATATTCACCGCACTGACCAGTAATGACCAATTACAGACGTCACTCTCTGTGAGAGCGTCTGTGATTGGTTGTTGCACTCAGACTGCATTTCCACAATTTGGATGGTGTCTGTGCTAGGTTGCCATATACATTAGTGTATGGCAACCAACCTGCTATCATTGTGGGTAAAATAAACAAATGATGAAAAAAAAATGCATAGGGCTTTGCCGTATTTTTCAGTCTCAGCACAGATAAAGTGGACAGCTGCAAGCTGCCACCCTCAGCTGCCTATTTTTACCTTGGCTGGCAAAAACAAATGCTTCGGTTTTGCCAACTTTTTAATCACCAGCCAAAGTAAAAGTAGGTATCTAGGGGCAAGTATTCTAAGCATGATGGGAACCTGTCATTAATCGGCCTCCCTATGTTATAGAATAGCAGCCTGCAGCTGTCCCATAAATTGGTGCATTCATAAGAAGTGGCTATTCCTGTTGATTTACCTAGCTCTTCCAGCTATCCTGGTGCAGCGGCAAGCTGGGTAATGAGGGGTTACTGCCAGCTTTGCACTGACAACTGGCATTAAGCCTGAGAGTCATAATGTCGGGCCAATATAAGATCCAGCCATTAGGAATCTCAAGTAAATAGTAAAGAATAGACAACACTTTTTAGTAGAAATAAAAACACAAACAGATTTCCTGATTCCATCATTGTTACTCCCTCGTCATACCCATCCTCAATCCTCTGTGACATATTCTCTCAGCTGTCCACGTCACACTCTCAGTTCTCTTTCATTGGAGGGCATGGAGAAGAACAGAGTCTTGTCGCCACAGCCTCTGAACACTGAATGAGAGCCTGGAACGCAGCAGCCGGGTGATCCACTGAGGTCACCTGTGGACAGCTCAGGTGCCATAGTAATCACTATGGTTAGCATCCACAATGGTTCCTGGAACTGTGTCATCAGGTGACCTTAGTGAGTCACCTCTTATCGGAACACAGCTCTCGGTGAGTGACGCTGGCAATCACATGCGATTGCCATGTCAGGTGATCTGGTAAAAATAGTAATTGAGTCAGCTGACCGAATCAGCTGTCATGATTACTATCATAACCAGATCACCTGACATGACAATCACATCAGCTGACCTCAGCCCACGTCACTCACTGAGAGCTGCGGTCCGGAAGTAAGTGAGTGGGAGAGCGGGAGACTGTGAGCGGCCATAGAAGCAAGCAAGCAGTGGGAGACTGCTAATATCGCTGTGTCTGTCTTTGTGTTTGTATCAAGCAGCAGGAGAACTGGTAAGATCAATCTCTGTGTGTGTCTGCTATTTAAGCTGTGTTTATCATCTGTTGAACACTTTAAAAGGTGGTTTCTATGTGTTTGATGTTGCCTGCTATTGATTTCAATGGGTTTTGGCAAACTGTTCGGCAAACAATTCGGCAAACACCTCGCTATTCAGTGCCTCACGATTCTGTCCTTGACTTTGACCTCCTGGTAAAACTTAGTTTTAAGACTCTTCTCTCTGCCATCTTGCTCCTCCTGACAGCAGTTACCTTATGAATGCATCACAGCGGGCCTTTCATCAATCCAGCTCCTTGTGTAGTGATTAAAGAGTGATGGCCAGTGTTTCTATTGATCATGTTAAGTAAAGTCATATTAAAGTGCCTCTGTCAGCACAGAATAAAGGGCCCATTACCCCATACAATATAATTAACAATATCGTTAGTACGTCTTGGGTTTTGGGGCGGAGCAACAACGTCGTAACGATGTTGTTGCGTGTGACACGTAGAATCAACCAACGATAAGTCGGCTGATCGTTGATCGGAGGTTTATGAACCGGACCATAAATCAGTCCGTCCATCCAACCTGCAGCATCGGTGTGTGACACCTTGTTAACGTTGTTGTTTACGACTTTGCCTATTCAGAACTGAAGGATGTAGGTGACCAAAGTATCATTCGCTTGTCGCGTAATCATTGCTGCGTCGTTCACGATGTCTGTACGTGTGGCACCTCACCAGCGAGCATTGAACATCGTTCCAGCGATCCAGGTCAGGTTGAATCGTTGGTCGGATTGCCGACACATTGAAGCGTGTAATTGGCCCTTAACTGTTCAAACCAAGTACATGCACTCATTGCACCATAGCATGACCAATCATTTATGGGGTCCTTCCCATCCAGTTGTTTTCTCTCTCTGTCTGCCCCTCTCTTGCTATATAAAGCCAGAGCTGCCAATCAAAGAAGAAGGGAGGGGGGAGACAGAGGAAAAACATGTTGGCGGGAAGGTGCTCTTAAATGTTTGGCCCGTCATGATGCACCAAGCACTTGTACTTGGGTTAAATAGTCATTCTACACTATCTGACTCCCTTTAAAAGCTTTCAGTCTACAAGGAAAAAAGCTACTTTACACCATAATGTTAACACGATTGGCAGGTGAAGTGATACCTATGAGTGTTGGAAAAAATATGCATCAAGTTAACAGTCTTGACGTTGACAGAAAAAATGTGCATCAATAGATGTGAGTGTCTTTAGTAAGAGACAAATTGTGATTGCAAGATGTAGTTAGGATTTTTTTTTCCATTTTAAAGGAGTTGTTCGATCATAACATATTAATGACCTATGCACAGGTCCTTGGGGGTCCAACATCTGGCACCACCCCAATCAGCTGTTATTTGCTTAAATGGTCACCACATGTAAATACTTTGAAAGGAGCTGTAAAGCCCCGCTCCATCCGATGTGTAGCGGACACTGCTATTGAACAGGAGCTGTTCCGCAGTTGACATGAGCGGCCACTACATAAAAATGGAGTTGCAGCTTGGAGATCAGTTCAAAGTGTCTATAAGTGGGGACCAATAAAAATAGAATAAAAAGAAAGGGATTCTTGACTGACCTATCATATAAACAATCAACATTTATGTTGATAAAATGTGATTTTTTTATGCTCTACGCGTTTCTGGGCTCTCTGGCCCCTTCATCAGGAAAAAAATCACAAATGTACATAGTGCGATCAAGAATGCCTTTTTTTTTATTCTATTTTTATTGGTGCAATTTATTTGGGAAGACTGCAGCAAACCTTCTTACGCGCTATTAATAGTGGTTGTGGCTTTCACAACCAAGCCAGGTGAGTGTAAACCTTCTGAACATCTCCAATTGTTATGCTGGTAACAACTTAGGGTAGCGTCTTGTTTTTCCTTTCCAGCCTTCCTTCTATTATAAGTAGGGACCGTCAGAGGACATAACAGCTGATTAGTGGGGCTGCTGAATGATGGACCCATCAATCAGATATTCATGACTTAATCAAAAATACAGATACATGATACAGAAAAAAGGTCCTGTTGTAACTTAGGCTGGTCCTGGTTGAGCAGTGTAAATCCTGGTAAAGTGTGCATGTCTTATTGTCTTACTTTTTGATGCTGTTTACAACCTTTTGATAATTATAGGACCTTTTACCACTTGGATAAATTAGAACTTGAGAATTTTCTTTGTATTCTACTGTTGATGGATCATAGCACTATGAACTTTAGGCCTTATTCACATGTCAATTTTTTCTATACGAGTGCTTTCCATGGTTTTTCACATATGGCACTTGTACCCACAATTGTGAATGAGATCGTTCCCATGTTTATGATTTTTCACTTAATATCACAGAGACGTGTCCAATCTTGATCCAAGTATCAGCTCAAAATCAGTAATGCAAATCTATGGTTCAATGAAAAAAATCAGACATCATCCAGGTACCATCCTTACGAGTTTCATGGACTTTTGAATTGAAGAGGGTATGAAAACTTTTCTTTTCAAATATATGAAACTGATAAAAATGGGATCAAACTGGTTTTTGACCAATCTATTACTGAACTATACTTGGGTTATGTACATTACAGTGGCTGGATTTTAGATTAAACAGCAAGAACAGAAGACCATCTTTTCTTATCACTTGTGTATATTTTTTATTTTTTGGATGATTTTTCTTTGTGAATCATGTCAGAATAAAGCCCAAGAATAGGTCATCAATATGTTGTGATCAGACAACGCCTTTAATGTAAAGTGTCTTGTGCCTTTGGTGCTTTCTTCTGCATCAGAAACCAAAACAATGTGGATTTCTAGAGCTTGAAGTTCTTGAGCCTAGAGGTAAACCTTGTATGAGACCCTCAGCTGTTACATATACAGTGTGCAGGGATCTGTATACAGGTATATATTCTAAATATTAATGTTACATGTTAGCCAGTAGATGATGGTAATAATTATAATAATAATAATATTGATAATAAATCTTTATTTATATAGCGTCAACATATTCCGCAGCGCTTTACAATACAGTGGTTAATAAACGGAAATACACAATATAATACAGTAAGAAAATACACAATATAATACAGATATTCCAGTAGAGAAAGAATACAGTACAATAATAGGAAACAATACAATAAGCAGAGAAACAATGTAAAAAATACAATACAATAGATAAAGCAAAAATAAAGGTGACCCTGCTCAGAAGAGCTTACAATCTACAACGACATAGGGGTTACATAAAATGCTGGGGCTTATTACACTGATGGTCCAGGCATCCTGTGGGAATGGGGGATAGAAATAAAGTTACATGAATGGTCACCAGACAATCTGTCTAGAACATTTGGGTTTGGTGGAGTTTGAAGAAGAGTTATGGCGAGAGAGATAGTGAATGGGCTATGTACAGTACAAAGGAATTTTTATTAGGGAGCATGATAGGCCACCTTAATAAGATGTGTTTTCAGTGAGCGTCTGAAGCCATGCAAGTTGTGGATGGTCGTGATTTCTTGGGGTAGAGCATTCCAGAGAATTGGTGCAGCTCGGGAGAAGTCTTGGGAGTTGGGAGTGGGAGGATCGGATTAGTGCAGATGTTAGTCGAAGGTCTTTGTAGAACGTAGAGAACGGGTGGGGTAATAAACAGAGATGAGGGAGGAGATGTAGGGGGGTGCTGCATTGTGAAGAGCTTTGTGGGTGAAAACAAGCAATTTGAACTTGATCCTGTAGTGTATAGGCAGCCAGTGCAATGACTGGCACAGAGTGCAGGCATCTGAGTAATGATTGGCCGGGTAGGTGATCCTGGCTGCTGCATTAAGAATGGACTGTAGAGGGGAAAGTTTAGAGAGGGGGAGGCCATTTAATAGAGAATTGCAATAATCAAGGCGGGAGTGGATTTAGGCCACGGTAAGGGTTTTAGTTGTTTCCATGGTGAGAAAGGGGCGGACTCTAGAGATGTTCTTCAGGTGCGACAAGAGCAGATGAGAGATTGTATATAGGGGGTGAAGGAGAGATCGGTGTCAAAAGTGACACCCAGACAGCAATTCTGCTGCGTAGGTGTAGGGCAGGAGCAAAAGAAGTTCAGTTTTGGAAAGGTTGAGTTTTAAATAGAGGGCAGACATGATGTTGGAAACTGCAGCTAGACAGTCATTGGTGTTCTTTAAAACCGCAAGGGTAAGGTCAGGGGCTGAAGTATATAATTGTGTGTCATCAGCATAGAGATGGTACTGGAAGCCAAATCTGTTGATGGTGTGTCCAATCGGGACCGTGTAGAGAGAGAAGAGGTTCAAGGACTGAACCCTGAGGGACCCCAATAGTGAGAGGAAAAGGGGGGAAAGTGGAGCCAGCAAATGATACACTGAAAGAGCGGTCAGAAAGATAGGAAGAGAGCCAGGAGAGAGCAGTATCCTTTATACCAATGGAGTGCAACATAGAGAGTAGGAGATGGTGGTCAACAGTATCAAGCTGCAGAGAGGTCAAGGAGAATAAGCAGAGAGTGGTCACCATTACGTTTTGCTGTCAGTAGGTCATTGGTCACTTTGATAAAGGCAGTTTCTGTAGAGTGAAGGGGCAGAAGCCAGACTGTAATGGATCTAGAAGAGAGTGAGTGGAGAGGTAATGGGTGAGGCGTGTGTAGACCAGGCGCTCCAAGAGTTTAGAGATGAAGGGGAGATTGGAGACTGGTCTGTAGTTATTTATGCAGGGTGGGTGGAGAGAAGCTTTCTTTAATAATGGAGTAATGATTGTGTGTTTGAAGGATAGAACAGGATTCAGAATTGAGATTCCTTAGTGGTTGATCCTTTTTAATGGCTAACTGAAAGATGGCAACAAACATAAACATGGTAGTTATGTAAGACAATGATGCCCATTAATAGCACTGTAGACATAGATGTTACATAACTATGGACTTTATGCTGGGACATTAAATCACATCATGGCTAAGTAATGCAGGAAAACAACATCCAAAATATCTAATTTTCTATGGACAAATAATAGTACAATGGTGTATATTATGTACTTCTTTATCTACTAAAGAAGTCAAATATTTTCAATGTCGCGCTTCATAGGAAACAATGCCACCATTCTATCAAATCTGGTCTTTAAAAGAGTTATTAGAAATAATAGGACTGCTGTATGTCTAGAACTACCAACATCCCAATGCAAATAAATAGGACAGCACTGCAATACTGGACATTGCCTATTAATGGCATTGCTGCTGTTTCTGGTAAAACTCATGGACAAATATAATTACACTAGCTGTGAGCCCGATGCAAATGCATCGGGTGTCTAGAATGTGCATTAATTTGATTATAGTAGTTATAGCTGGTGTGAGGACTTTTCGGGGGGTGTGAATAGTTTTTGGGGGGTCACATACTTTTTTGGGTGGGTCACATACTTTTTTGGGGGGGTGACATACTTTTTTTGGGGGGTCCAATATTTTTTTTGGGGGGTGACATAATTTTTTTGGGGGGTCACATCATTTTTTTGGGGGGTGACATATTTTTTTTGGGGGGGTCACATACTTTTTTGGGGGTGTCAGATACTTTTTTTGGGGGGTCACATACTTTTTTTGGGGGGGTCCAATACTTTTGGGGGGGTCCAATACTTATATTTTAATAAATTAATGTAATTAATATCTTAATGTAATTTTTTTTTTTTTTTTTTTTTATTATTATTTTTTATTTTATTATTTATTTTTATAATTTTTTTTATGATTATTATTATTAAATTTATTTATTATTTTGTATTTTAAGTGATTTTTTTTGTATTAAAATTATGTTATTTTATTAAAAAACCGCATCTGCGGTGCGTTTGCGGTAATCCCCATACAAAGTATAGGGGGACTTGCGGCAGGTGCGGCAAAACCGCACTTGCCGCACCTGCCGCAAGTCCCCCTATACTTTCTATGGGGATTTTTGGGGGGGTTACATAATTTTTTTTGGGGGGGTCCAATACTTTTGGGGGGGTCCAATACTTATATTTTAATAAATTAATGTAATTAATATCTTAATGTAATTTATTTTTTTTTTTTTTTTTATTATTATTTTTTATTTTATTATTTATTTTTATTATTTTTTTTACGATTATTATTATTAAATTTATTTATTATTTTGTATTTTAAGTGACTTTTTTTGTATTCAAATTGTTATTTTATTAAAAAAACCGCATCTGCGGTGCGGTTGCGGTAATCCCCATACAAAGTATAGGGGGACTTGCGGCAGGTGCGGCAAAACCGCACTTGCCGCACCTGCCGCAAGTCCCCCTATACTTTCTATGGGGATTTTTGGGGGGGTCACATAATTTTTTTGGGGGGGTCCAATACTTTTGGGGGGGTCCAATACTTATATTTTAATAAATTAATGTAATTAATATCTTAATGTAATTTTTTTTTTTTTTTATTATTATTTTATTATTTATTTTTATTATTTTTTTTACGATTATTATTATTAAATTTATTTATTATTTTGTATTTTTTTTGTATTAAAATTATGTTATTTTATTAAAAAACCGCATCTGCGGTGCGGTTATCCCCATAGAAAGTATAGGGGGACTTGCGGCAGGTGCGGCAAAACCGCACTTGCCGCACCTGCCGCAAGTCCCCCTATACTTTCTATGGGGATTACCGCAACCGCGCCGCAACTGGCACTTGCGGCGCAATTGCGGTAATCCTTATGGGTTTTACCGCAACCGCGCCGCAAGTGCTCGCACTCAGCCAGCGACTCGCAATGCGGCGCGGTTGCGGTAATCCTTATGGGTTTTACCGCAACCGCGCCGCAAGTGCTCGCACTCAGCCAGCGACTCGCAATGCGGCGCGGTTGCGGTAATCCTTATGGGTTTTACCGCAACCGCGCCGCAAGTGCTCGCACTGAGCCAGCGAGTTAATATGCGGCGCGGTTGCGGTAATCCACAGGGCAATGGGGCACAGGGGCACAGAGGCACAGGGGCACAGGGGCACTGGGGCACAGGGGCACAGGGGCACAGGGGCACAGAGGCACAGGGGCACAGAGGCACAGGGGCACAGAGGCACAGGGGCACAGGGGCACAGAGGCACAGGGGCACAGAGGCACAGGGGCACAGGGGCACAGGGGCACAGGGGCACAGAGGCACAGGGGCACAGGGGCACAGGGGCACAGAGGCACAGGGGCACAGAGGCACAGGGGCACAGGGGCACTGGGGCACAGGGGCACAGGGGCACAGAGGCACAGGGGCACAGGGGATGGCGGGGGTGACAGGGGCACAGGGGCACTTGGGCACAGGGGCATTGGGGCACAGGGGCACAGGCTCCGGAGCACTGTATCAGCATGTGCTGACAGCAGCTGCTTCGGAGCGGGAGGCACAGGGGCACTGAGGCACAGGGGATGGCGGGGGTGACAGGGGCACAGGGGCACTTGGGCACAGGGGCATTGGGGCACAGGGGCACAGGTTCGGAGCGGGAGGCAGAGGGGCACACTGAGGCACTGAGGCACAGGGGCACAGGGGCACAGTGCGGCTGAGGTAGCGACTCGCAATGGCCTCGCGGCCATTGCTCGCGCTACCTCAGCGGTACATCGCTAAATTTGTGGCCGAGCCTCTGGTTCTATTTTCGGCCACCGACTCGCAATGGCCGCTTCGCGGCCATTGCTCGTGCGTGGTGACGTCAGCGGCTCGCAATGGCCGCTACGCGGCCAATGCTTCGCCGTGATGACGTCACAGAGTGTGACATATCCACGGCACGTTGTCGGGGTCCGACACGAAAACGTCTTAGGCAATTATATAGTAGATAGGAATTTTTTATTTTATTATTTATTTTGTTTTGTTTTTTTTACTATTTTTATTATTATTAAATGTATTTATTATTTGTTATTTTAAGTAAATTTATTTGTATTAAAATTATTTGATTTTATTTAAAAAGCGCATCTGCGGCGCGGTTGCGGTAATCCCCATAGAAAGTATAGGGGACTTGCGGCAGGTGCGGCAAAACCGCACTTGCCGCACCTGCCGCAAGTCCCCCTATACTTTCTATGGGGATTACCGCAACCGCGCCGCAAGTGCTCGCACTCAGCCAGCGACTCGCAATGCGGCGCGGTTGCGGTAATCCTTATGGGGATTACCGCAACCGCGCCGCAAGTGCTCGCACTCAGCCAGCGACTCGCTGCCGCACCTGCCGCAAGTCCCCCTATACTTTCTATGGGGATTACCGCAACCGCGCCGCAAGTGTAGCGACTCGCAATGGCCTCGCGGCCATTGCTCGCGCTACACAGCGACTCGCAATAGATCCCCATTGAAAGTATAGGGGGAGATGCGGCAGGTGCGGCGGCTGAGGTAGCGACTCGCAATGGCCTCGCGGCCATTGCTCGCGCTACCTCAGCGGTAAATCGCTAACTTTGTGGCCGAGCCTCTGGTTCTATTTTCGGCCAGCGGCTCGCAATGGCCGCTTCGCGGCCATCGCGAGTGCGTGGTGACGTCAGCGACTCGCAATGGCCGCTACGCGGCCAATGCTTCGCCGTGATGACGTCACAATAGTGACATAGCCACGGCACGTTGTCGGGGTCCGACACGAAAATGCCTACGGCAATTATATAGTAGATTTCTGCTTTGCTGCATCTTTCATGGGAAATAGGCAATATAAAGTAGAATAATTTCAATCAGAAATTTTATGTGTGTCTAAAAACTGCAGGTAACAAACTCACTCACCAGCAGAGTGGTTTAGTGGTTAGCGCTGTATGGTGGCTCAGTGGTTAGCACTGTATGTTGGCTCAGTGGTTAGTACTGTATGGTGGCTCAATGGTTAGCACTGTACGGTGGCTCAGTAGTTAGCACTGTACGGTGGCTCAGTGGTTAGTGCTGTATAGTGGCTCAGTGGTTAGCTCTGTATATTGGCTTAGTGGTTAGCACTGTATGGTGGCTAAGTCATTAGCACTGTACACTGGCTCAGTGGTTAGCACTGTATGGTGTCTCAGTGGTTAGCACTGTTCAGTGTCTCAGTGGTTAGCACTGTAAGGTGTCTCAGTGGTTAGCACTGTACCGTGGTTCAGTGGTTAGCATTGCAGCCTTGCAGCACAGGGATGCTGGGTTCAATTCCCACCAAGGACAACATCTGCATGTCAATTTTTTCTATATGAGTGTTCTCCATGGTTTTCTCCCCGTGTTTGCATGGGTTTTCTCTGGGCACTATGGTTTCCTCCCACACTTGAAAGACACTTGTGTGTGGTGTTTGCGGGGCTGAGTGTTTGTGCGTGGTGAGTGCAGAACTGAGTGTGTGTGTAGTGAGTGCAAGACTGAGTGTGTGTGTGGTGTGTGCAGAGCTGAGTGTGTGTGTGTGGTGAGTGCAGAATGAGTGTGTGTGTGTGTGTGTGTGTGTGTGTGGTGTGTGCAGGACTGAGTGTGTGTGTGTGTGGTAAGTGCAGGATGAGTGTGTGTGAGTGGTGAATGCAGGACTGAGTGTATGTGTAGTGAGTGCAGGACTAAGTGTGTGTGGTGTTTGCAGGGCTGAGTGTGTGTGGTGAGTGCAGAACTGAGTGTGGTGTGCGTGGTGAGTGCAGGATTGAGTTTGTGTGTATGTGGTGAGTGCAAGACTGAGTGTGTGGTGTATGCGGGGCTGAGTCTGTGTGTGTAGTGAGTGCAGACTGTGTCTGTGTGTCGTGAGTGCAGGGCTGAGTGTGGGTGTGGTGAGTGCAAGGTTGAGTGTGTGTGTGTGGTGTATGTGGGGCTGAGTCTGTGTTTGTAGTGAGTGCAGGACTGTCTGTGTGTGGTGACTGTAAGACTGAGTGTATGTGGTGAGTGCAGGACTGAGTGTATGAGGGGGGTGTGGGACTGAGTATGTGTGTGTAGTGAGTGCAGGACTGTGTCTAAGTGTGGTGAGTGCGGGGCTGAGTGTGTGTGTGTGTGGGACTGAGTCTGTGTAGTGTGTGCGGGTCTAAGTGTTGTGGATGAGTGCAGTACTGAGTGATTGTGTGGTGGTGTGTGTGGTTACTGATCTGAGGTAATTAGGCTGTAGTACCTGGCTGCTGCTGTCTGTGCTCCTCAAAATCCGTTAAGCTTAAGGACCTCAGGTGATGTCACAGTCATGTGACATAGCTCCGTCCATGATTCTGACATCACTACGGCCCTTTAAGCAAGTTTTAACTTATGGGGGCGCCAGGCAGGGGGGCTGCGGACTGCTGGGAGCAGGCAGGGAGGAGTGTGCACCCGGCTACGGTTGGAAGCAGAGGTGGGTGCAGCAGGGGCTTCGAGCAGCAGAGGTGGGTAAGCCAGGAGTGCAGCGATTGCCATATTAAGAGACCCATCAGTTGGGTGTCCCAATATGGCAGTCAATGTACTTCCAGCTGGCGTAGTGGAGTGTGGGATTTGAGGATGTCCGGACGGAAAGTCTGTGACAGACAACATAAGGCAATTATAAATAGATATAAAAAACTATTCAACTGGCCTAAATTCAATCCGCGAGCACAACTTTTCCAACAGCCATGTGTGGCATCATTGAAGGGTTTGTCTGACTTTATGATGTTGGTGACCCATCCATAGTCCAAGTATAGTATTCACTTTTGGATTTGATAGTCATGTGTCTACAAGTAGTCATAATCATTTGTATAGTCAAATACTCCCTAAGGCTACGTTCACACATTTGCGTATTTTGTTGCGCTTTTTGCTGCGTTTTTCAGCCGCGCAAAAAAGTGCAACAAAATACGCCGGGGCTTTCATACATTGCGCTTTCTTCACCCCACAAAGCGCAGGTGATATCACAGAGGGGAGGAAGAATCCTGCTTCCTCCTCCCCTCTGTGACAGCTGTGACCGCCCCATTAGATTTCGCAGTGTATTAATATACACTGCGAAATCTAAATTAAACAAAGCCAAATGTATGTAAATGAGAATGAATACTTACCTCTCCGACGCTTTTTCGCGATGTCTGGTGCCGAGGCCAGGCGATGTGTAGTCCTGCCAGGACCTGCTGTGATGTCAGAGGGGGCGTTCCCGGCGCTGATTGGCCGCTCGTGGACATGTGATATGTAAAAAAGCGCACAAAAATATGCAATGTGTGAACGAGGCCTTATATAGCATACATAGAACGAAGGGAAAATTAAATAGGTTCTTCAATATGGTGCCTTACCTTGTTACCTAAAACAAAAGGGACAGGTATTAGTTTCCAATAATTTCCCCTCCCTTTCCTCTGTGTGATCTGTGGGCCAGTATTTTATATTTTGTATTAAAGAAGAATCTAGCATTACCTGCCAGCAGTAAAGGGCAGTGAACCAACCAATATGGGTTTCTCCTCGTAAAAGTCCCTATAACAGCAACACAGTCTGCCTTCACAGTCCGTACACTTTTCACTTCATTTTAACACAAAACAGAGGAGTATGGATGGATGGAAGGGAATGTTGTTGATTGACCTATAGAAATTACTTTGAATGTGTTTTTAATGAAATTGCTTCAGCAGACTGTTTTTGTAGCCTTGTTCCCTGTTCCTACAGCTATGCCATAAGGTACAGTCACACGCAGCAATATTGCTAGGAAATTTCACTGGCAATTTGCTGGTTGCTGTGAAATCATGGCCACATTGTTCTATTTTGTTGCTGTGTACAAATGGAACAATGTGTCCATGATTTCACTGCAACCAGCAAATTGCCAGTGAAATTGCCTAGCAATATTGCTGCGTGTGACGGTACCTTTACATGTTGTACTGCAACATGTTATCAACAGGGCAATGGAAGTACACCATGTTCAAAATTATTATGCAAATTGGTTTTAAGTGTCATAGGTTTTTTTTATTTTTGTCAATGAAACCCATTGATGGTATTGTGTCTCAGGGTTCTTTGGATCATTGAAATCAATCTCAGATACCTGTGATAATTAGTTTAGCAGCTGAGCCCAATAAAAGGAAAACTGGGTGTTCCAAAATATTAAGCAGGCCACAGTTTTCAAGTAACATGGGAAAGAAAAAGGATCTCTCTGCTGCCAAAAAGCAACAAATAGTGCAATGCCTTGGACAAGGGGTGAAAACATTTGATATTGCACAAAAATATACTGTGAAGAGATTTGTTGCTGATTCTGAGCACAGACATGTTCGTGCAGATAAAGGCAGAATGAGGAAGGTTTCTGCCAGGCAAGTTCATCAGATTAAGAGAGCAGCTGCTAGAAAGGCCTTACAAACCAGCAAACAGATATTTGAAGCTGCTGGTGCCTCTGGAGTCCCTCAAACCTCAAGGTGTAGGATCCTTCAAATGCTTGCTGTGGTGCATAAACCTACTATTCAGCCACCTCTAAACAGTACTCACAAGCAGAAACTGTTGCAGTGGGCCCAGACATACATGAAGACTAATTTTCAAACAGTCTTGTTGAGTGTTGAGTGCCGAGCAACCCTGGATGGTCTAGATGGATGGAGCAGTGGAAAGTTGGTGGATGGCCATCATGTCCCAACAAGGCTGCGACATCAGCAAGGAGGTGGAGGAGTCATGTTTTGGGCCGGAATCACTGGGAAACAGCTCGTAGGCCCCTTTAAGGATCCTGAAGGTGTAAAAATGACCTTTGCAATGTTATAGAGTTTCTGACTGAGAACATTCTTCCATGGTACAAAAAGCAAAAACGTGCCTTCAGGAGCAAAATCATCTTCATGCATGACAATGCACCATCTCATGCTGCAAAGAATACCTCTGTGTCATTGGCTACTATGGGAATAAAAGGAGATAAATTCATGGTGTGGCCACCATCTTCCCCTGACTTCAACCCTATAGAGAACCTTTGGAGTATAATTAAGCAAAAGGGTTGGAGGCAGGTCACATCAAAACAGCAGCTCTGGGAGGCTATTCTGACATCATGCAAAGAAATACAAGCAGAAACTCTCTCCAGAAACTCACAAGTTCAATGGATGCAAGAATTGTGAAGGTGATATCAAAGAAGGGTTCTTTTGTTAACATGTAACTTGGCCTGTTTTTGATGTTTTTTGAGTTAGGCCAGGGTCACATCTCCGTTTTGACCCTAGCATACAACAATCCGGTTTTAACTTAGAACTTTTTCCAGCACCGCATTGCGTTACCGCTATGCGGTGCTGGAAAACGCTGCCCTTAGTTACCCTATGTTTACCTTCACTACCTGTCACACAGGCAGCGGCTCGGAGGCGTTGTAAAGCCTGTAACGCTATGCGGTGCTGGAAAAAGTTCTAAGTTAAAACTGGATTGTTGTAGGCTAGGGTCAAAACGGAGATGTGACCCTGGCCTTAAATAGCTTTTATTTCAGTTAATGTGACCTCCTAATGCTGCAAAGTCAACAAATGAGCATTTTCAGTTCTTTAAAACATATCAATGTTTAGAACCTCTACTGTGCCTAATAATTTGGAGCAGTGCATTTAGAGGTTTTTTTTTTACTTTTGAAGAATATACTGCTATCATTGGGAGGTTTCTTCAATAAAATTTGATGTATACTCTAACGGGTGATGACTTTTATTACACTGACTGTCATTTGCACCGACCATTTAGGAAAATCAGAGAACAAGAACACTTGCATAATAATTTGGAGCATGGTGTATTTTTGGCAGATGCTACTAGTTACTGTAAGAAAATTTCCATTAAAGGGTATCTGTGATCAGATTTTTGCCATCCCATCTGAGAGCAGCATAATGTAGAGAAAGAGACCCTGATTCCAGCAATGTGTTACTTACTGAGCTGCTTGCTATCATTTTAATAAAATTATTGTTTTCTTTGCTGCAGATTTAGCAGTTCGTGAATATGCTGAACTACCTGCAGTAGGTCAAGTAGTCCTCTGAGGATAATCTACAACTGATTATACAGTGAATTTATCAAAACTCCACTGAGCAGCTCAGTAAAGCTAGGGCCACACTTAGCAGGGCACTTACGTTAGATGAATGCCGTTACTGTAGAGGCAAGCCTGCAGTAAAGGCCAACATTAATGTTGGGTGCTGTGAGCAAACGCTGCTCCATAGTAACCTGATGTTTACCATGGATGCAGCCACACAGGAAGCCCCAGGAACTGCGCTTTAGCAGAGCGCACAGGAAAATGTTGCTGACGTTTTCCTGTGCGCTCAGCTAAAGTGCAGTTCCTGTGGCTTCCTGTGTGGCGGCATCCATGGTAAACATCGGGTTACTATGGAGCAGCGTTTGCTCGCAGCGCCCAACGTTAACGCTGGTCTTTACTGCAGGCTTGCTTCTGCAGTAACGGCATCCGTCTAATGTAAGGGACCTGATTAGTGTGGATCTAGCCTAAGTGACACATCGCTGGAATCAGGATCTCTGGCTCTATCTTATGTTGCTTTCAGATTAGGTGGCAAAAACCTGGTGACTAGGGATGGGCGAGTATACTTGCTACCATTCGGAACTCGCCGAATAGTAGCGGTATTCGGGTACTCGCTACTCGCCAAGTAAATTAGGATTACTCGGGAGTAGCAAGTAGCGAGTACTTTTGCAGTGTATCAATAGATACACTGCAAAAGTCCTGTAAAAGAGAGGAAAAGTGGTTAAAAAATAAAAAAATCGGATACTCACCTTAACCGACGGCTGTACCGGGACCGGCCGATGGACATCTATTAATGTTAAAGGACCTTTCACTCTCTCAGCCAATCAGATGGCTGTGAGAGATCTGGCCAATCAGATGCCGCCACGTCACAATCACGTGATCGCTAGCAGCCACCTGATTGGCCAGATGGAAAGGTCCTCTCAGGTACACCGAGGACCGATCTATTGATACACTGCAAAAGTACTCGGAATAGCTATACTCGCAACGAGTAGCGAGTACCAAGACCTACTCGTTGCGGGTATAGCGATTCTGAATAGTACGGTACTCGCCCATCCCTACTGGTGACAGATTCACTTTAAAACCATCATGGGTGTGATATGAGTAATTTTACATCTCTCAATCCTGTAACATGTAACCTAGAATTTCTTAGATCACCTGCCCCAGATTATATTACATTAGTTGTTGAAAGCAAAATAATACATATTACTAAAAAAAATCCGATGAAGAAAACTACCTGTCGTTGTCCTTCCTTTGGTTGAAGGTGAGGGTTTGAGGCAGTACGTTGTGCGTCAGGATGAATAAAAAGTGTTCAGAACAGTTGCCATGACAAGAGATTTAGTTATGTAACATAGATTGCCTGCAAAACATCTGTATACGAAATATAAAATTGACTATACTTTATTAAAAAATTCTGTGTACAAATGCATTAAATACCACCATTAACATAAAAGCTGCATATTTCACTGCAATGAAAGATAATGTGATTAGGTTGACAATACGAATGGGCAGATCTACTGATCAGGCGAGGATCATTCTTTACTGTTTAATTCTTTTGGAACAGATATTACCCTTTTGCACAAAAAGTTTCTTTTAATGAGATGCCTCATTTTCTGTGTGCTTTGCCCTTTAATCGATGCAGCCTCATTGAAGCTTCTCCCAATGAAGACACAAGACAGATTGTCCAAGCTTGCGGCCATTGTTAGGAGTTGATGAAGTGTGCGGGGCCTTATGGTTGATAACAGAAGTAGATGGTCAGAGCCAATAAATAAAACTTTAAGTCTGATTGTTGAGTGGCTTATGTGAAAAGCTTTCTATTAGCGTGAATCTTTGGTTTTGAAGGACTTGTGAACCCAAAGGCAGCTCACTGTGCTGTCACACAAACTAAGCCAGTCAGACAAGCAGCAATCTGTCCCATCTGATAAACCCAGATTTGTTGCGAGAACTCAACTCCTCTTTGGAAATCAGCAACATTAACGTCTTGACAGACTGTTAACTTTATATTGCTACAATGTCCTTACATTGGCAGTGTTTTAAGAGATGCAAAATATATCACTATTTCAGCTCCCGCAGACGAGAGATATCAAATATTCATCTGACATAACAGCTAATGTAGGAAAATACAATTTCCAATTGAGTTTTATGAATTATATACTGCATGACAAGTACAAAGACCCATCTGTTTAATAGCTTTATTTAAGGTTTTTTTTTTTTTTTTTTTAAATGGCTGTTTATTTTATTCTATTTTTATAAATATTATTATTTGTTAATCAGTTTATGTTTCTACCTGTACCTTTATGAATGTGATGTGGATTATGCAACTTTTGTGAAATACTTTATTCGTTAGATGAAAATGGTCAAAAAGTATAGGCAAACACAGTATCGTAGTTGGGGGGAGAGGACCTGGGGCATGTGTGTGCTAGGGAAGGTGTCAACAAGCTACTTTACCTTGCCATAAAAGTGCATATACAGTCAGCAGAGGTTCACCGACACTACTGTTCTCAGAGTGCCTGCACTACTTTCATAGATTCATGGTGCCTCCAGACGTCTGATGGGCTTGATCTTCAAATGATTTTTGAACACAGCTTTCTCTCTGACTTTGGTGGTTCTCCACCAACCAAAACATCGACAAGCAAAAGAGAGGAACAGAAGCAGCACCCACTGCCTTTATTGTCTTTCTTATCCACTTACGATACTAGCAGCTAATGGCCTTCTATCTCATGGTCTTGAGAAAGCAGGTGTGTAACTATAACAGGTGTAGGGGTTGCAGTTGCACCTGAGCCATGAAGCCTAGCGGGCCCCAAAAGTCTCTTTGGCCTATAGAAAAAGACTATTGCTTAAATATCTGCAATATTTGGGGACCCCGTTCAAGCTTTCACATCGGAGCCCATGAGCATCAAGATACGCCACTGTAAGAAAGCCAATAGTCCAGAAACCATTGGGCAACACTCCTCTCACTGCTGTGTGTTATAAGCTTTGGGAATTAAAAGCAAAACGTTTGTAATGAGAGCTACTACTGTTTCTCTATTTTGCTTGTGGTATACTGCACGGATAAACAGAACAACATTTTTTATTTTAGTAGGGAACCATCCAGATCTAGATAGTAATTGGATGCTACATCTCAACATTATGACTACAATGAACAAAAGCATGTATATGCATCCCATAAATAATTGTCAAGATTCAGGTCTGAATGCAGTTAAAATTATGTTTTAATACAAAAATACAGTGCATCAGAACAAGACAAGACAATGTGATTAAATAACATGGACAGGTCAGGCACACAGGAGGAGGTGAGAGACACACAGTGCCATTGTTCAAATCACAGGGTTAATCAAAGAATTCCATATCTCAGCGAACAACATAAGACATAATACATAGGGCGATGCAAACATAGACACTTCATGTATATGGTAGAGCAAGGTTAAGCACAATCAGTTCTGCACCCCAAGCAGTATAACACAAAGCTCAAAGTAACCATAGAGCCTAGTTTAACATCACCCAATACCAGCTGTAGTCCCTGAGTAAATATCACATTCCAGGCGTCATACCCGTAGTTATTTGTGGCAGAGCTGCGTGTCAGGGGAACCCCGGCACGTGTTTCCCTTCTTTCTTCAGGGGGCTGTGGAACAACATTTTTGTGATGTTTGTTCTTCTACAGCTATCATTTACCTTGATGGATGCAATTGGTTACAGTCTCATATGTCAGCCAATGAGGTCTAACAAAAAAAAAAAAATACTTTGGGTTAAACGCCTTAAACGCCTATTTTCTCTAATTTGTATTGAACTGTATCCAGCATGCTTTTCAAAACAGGTAAGAATATGGTTCTTACTATTAATAGTTTCTAAATATGCATAAATACTTTTTTTTAGAATTAAATAAAGACTTTTTCTAAATCTATAAAATTCTTGTTTTGAATGTTGATCCAGTTAATCAACACTCGGGATTAGGAAGGAAAAAATTGGGCCATATGGGCATATTGGTTCATGATGGCGTTGGCTGAATTTTCTTGAATGTCAAATTCTCCAGCTTTTGCTGAATTTACTCTCCAAAATTAATTTGGGAGTCAAGACTAGAGAGGAGGGAACTTTCCCTGAACATGTTCACCAATTTCAAATGCAGCATGAACATTGCAGATTCGGTTAACGACCTGAGTAACTTACCAAAAAATTGGCGAACTCTGTTTGGGAAAAAGGTTTGACTTTTAAAATGGCCCTAAAACTCTCCTTGATTGTTTGGGGCCAAAACCGTTCACCATTTTCTTTCAACCTGTAGAATTTCTTGAGCTTTAAAATATATATTTTTTAAGCTTCCTGGAGTTTACAGGTGTTTTGACACTTGCAGGGTGTGAATTTAGAAATAGTGCCGGGTGTGGCAGCAGCTGTGTTGTAAAGGAACTTTGCAATGTCCTTAAAACATCCTTAATATTTTTTGAGAAATTTTCAAATATTTATTTATTATTTTTTTATTACAATTACTTTTTATTATTTTTTGGGGGGTAAGAGCAAACCTTTGATATTGTACAGGGTCAGCACTGTGTGAGGCCATCTCTTTTACAGTTATGTGATACCAATTCATATAAAAATAGTATATGGCCATTATATGCTGTTATAGGTCTGTTCACAGTCATGAAACACCAAACCATGGATATTTCTTTTTGAAAATGTACAATCACTAATTTCATTCCATACGTTTACAATGCAGATTTTTAGCATGTGCGCAACTTTGTTACCGTATATACTCGCGTATAAGCCGAGTTTTTCAGCCCAAAATTTGGGCTGAAAAGTCCCCCCTCGGCTTATACGCGGGTATATACGGTAATCCGTATATATACAGCAGCTGCCCTGAAGGTATACAGGCCCCCCCATCAAGCGCCAGGCCCCCCCCCCTTTCGCGGCAGCCTGTAAAGGAAAATCATACTCATCGCTGTCCCGCGCTGTCCCGCCGCTGCCATCATGATCCCGGGCTTCAATCCGCGTCTTCTGTGGTCGCGGGCAATGATGTCATTGCGCGCGACCACAGGAACCCGGAAGCCGGAAGACGCGGATTGAAGCCCGGGATCGTGTGTCGGCAAGCGGCGGGACAGCGCGGGACAGCAATGAGTATGATTTTCCTTTACAGGCTGCCGCGCAAGCTTGATGGGGGGGCCTGTATACCTCCGGGGCTGCTGGTGTATACAGCCCTGGGGCTGCTGCTGTATACAGCCCTGGGGCTGCTGGTGTATACAGCCCTGGGGCTGCTGTTGTATACAGCCCTGGGGCTGCTGGTGTATACAGCCCTGGGGCTGCTGGTGTATACAGCCCTGGGGCTGCTGGTGTATACAGCCCTGGGGCTGCTGATGTATACACCCCTGGGGCTGCTGCTGCTGTATACTACCACTGGGGCTGCTGTATAGTACCACTGGGGCTGCTGTATACTACCTCTGGGGCTGCTGTATACTACCTCTGGGGCTGCTGTATACTACCACTGGGGCTGCTGTATAGTACCAATGGGGCTGCTGTATACTACCACTGGGGCTGCTGTATACTACCACTGGGGCTGCTGTATACTACCACTGGGGCTGTATATACCTCTGGGGCTGCTGTATACTACCACTGGGGCTGCTGTATAGTACCACTGGGGCTGCTGTATACTACCTCTGGGGCTGCTGTATACTACCACTGGGGCTGCTGTATAGTACCAATGGGGCTGCTGTATACTACCACTGGGGCTGCTGTATACTACCACTGGGGCTGCTGTATACTACCACTGGGGCTGTATATACCTCTGGGGCTGCTGTATACTACCACTGGGGCTGCTGTATAGTACCACTGGGGCTGCTGTATACTACCTCTGGGGCTGCAGAATACTACCACTGGGGCTGCTGTATAGTACCAATGGGGCTGCTGTATACTACCACTGGGGCTGCTGTATACTACCACTGGGGCTGCTGTATACTACCACTGGGGCTGTATATACCTCTGGGGCTGCTGTATACTACCACTGGGGCTGCTGTATAGTACCACTGGGGCTGCTGTATACTACCTCTGGGGCTGCTGTATACTACCACTGGGGCTGCTGTATAGTACCAATGGGGCTGCTGTATACTACCACTGGGGCTGCTGTATACTACCACTGGGGCTGCTGTATACTACCACTGGGGCTGTATATACCTCTGGGGCTGCTGTATACTACCACTGGGGCTGCTGTATAGTACCACTGGGGCTGCTGTATACTACCACTGGGGCTGCTGTATACTACCACTGGGGCTGCTGTATAGTACCACTGGGTTGCTGTATACTACCACTGGGGCTGCTGTATACTACCACTGGGGCTGTATATACCTCTGGGGCTGCTGTATATACCTCTGGGGCTGCTGTATACTACCACTGGGGCTGCTGTATACTACCACTGGGGCTGCTGTATACTACCACTGGGGCTGTATATACCTCTGGGCTGCTGTATACTACCACTGGGGCTGCTGTATAGTACCACTGGGGCTGCTGTATACTACCACTGGGGCTGCTGTATACTACCACTGGGGCTGTATATACCTCTGGGGCTGCTGTATATACCTCTGGGGCTGCCGTATATACCTCTGGGGCTGCTGTATACTACCACTGGGGCTGCTGTATAGTACCACTGGGGCTGCTGTATACTACCACTGGGGCTGCTGTATACTACCACTGGGGCTGCTGTATACTACCACTGGGGCTGCTGTATACTACCACTGGGGCTGTATATACCTCTGGGGCTGCTGTATACTAACCACTGGGGCTGCTGCTGTATATACCACTGGGGCTGCTGCTGTATACTACCACTGGGGCTGCTGTATATACCTCTGGGGCTGCTGTATACCACACTGCTGGGGGCTGTATACCTGTGCTGGGGTCCACTCTCGGCTTATACACGTGTCAATAGATTTTCCCAGGTTTTGGGGGCAAAAGTAGGGGGGTCGGCTTATACACGGGTCGGCTTATACACGAGTATATACGGTATATGGATAATTCATAATGAAGCTGCAGTGCCCACTATCCTTATTCAGCATTCCAGATGAATTGATGAATTGGTGACCTGAATAAAGTTATTTGTTCCCATCATTATAACTCCTACATACACAGATGTCAGGTTCAATAGCAACTTCACCCAACCACAGGTCCAGACATTATTTTGTGGTATAGGGATTTGGATTTGTGAGTGATGTTACTTAAGCAGCCCACCGCATGGAAGGGTTAATGAGGGGAGCTAGGGAACATGTATTTTAGGCATCCACTTAGGAGAGCTTCATATATATATATATATATATACAGTTAGGGCCAGAAATATTTGGACAGTGACACAAGTTTTGTTATTTTAGCTGTTTACAAAAACATGTTCAGAAATACAATTATATATATAATATGGGCTGAAAGTGCACACTCCCAGCTGCAATATGAGAGTTTCCACATCCAAATCGGAGAAAGGGTTTAGGAATCATAGCTCTGTAATGCATAGCCTCCTCTTTTTCAAGGGACCAAAAGTAATTGGACAATGGACTCTAAGGGCTGCAATTAACTCTGAAGGCGTCTCCCTCGTTAACCTGTAATCAATGAAGTAGTTAAAAGGTCAGGGGTGGATTCCAGGTGTGTGGTTTTGCATTTGGAAGCTGTTGCTGTGACCAGACAACATGCGGTCAAAGGAACTCTCAATTGAGGTGAAGCAGAACATCCTGAGGCTGAAAAAAAAGAAAAAATCCATCAGAGAGATAGCATACATGCTTGGAGTAGCAAAATCAACAGTTGGGTACATTCTGAGAAAAAAGGAATTGACTGGTGAGCTTGGGAACTCTAAAAGGCCTGGGCGTCCACGGATGACAACAGTGGTGGATGATCGCCGCATACTTTATTTGGTGAAGAAGAACCCGTTCACAACATCAACTGAAGTCCAGAACACTCTCAGTGAAGTAGGTGTATCTGTCTCTAAGTCAACAGCAAAGAGAAGACTCCATGACAGTAAATACAAAGGGTTCACATTTAGATGCAAACCATTCATCAATTCCAAAAATAGACAGGCCAGAGTTAAATTTGCTGAAAAACACCACAAGAAGCCAGCTCAGTTCTGGAAAAGTATTCTATGGACAGATGAGACAAAGATCAACCTGTACCAGAATGATGGGAAGAAAAAAGTTTGGAGAAGAAAGGGAACGGCACATGATCCAAGGCACACCACATCCTCTGTAAAACATGGTGGAGGCAACGTGATGGCATGGGCATGCGTGGCTTTCAATGGCACTGGGTCACTTGTGTTTATTGATGACATAACAGCAGACAAGAGTAGCCGGATGAATTCTGAAGTGTACCGGGATATACTTTCAGCCCAGATTCAGCCAAATGCTGCAAAGTTGATTAGACGGCGCTTCATAGTACAGATGGACAATGACCCCAAGCATACAGCCAAAGCTACCCAGGAGTTCATGAGTGCAAAAAAGTGGAACATTCTGCAATGGCCAAGTCAATCACCAGATCTTAACCCAATTGAGCATGCATTTCACTTGCTCAAATCCAGACTTAAGACGGAAAGACCCACAAACAAGCAAGACCTGAAGGCTGCGGCTGTAAAGGCCTGGCAAAGCATTAAGAAGGAGGAAACCCAGCGTTTGGTGATGTCCATGGGTTCCAGACTTAAGGCAGTGATTGCCTCTAAAGGATTTGCAACAAAATATTGAAAATAAAAATATTTTGTTTGGGTTATGTTTATTTGTCCAATTACTTTTGACCTCCTAAAATGTGGAGTGTTTATAAAGAAATGTGTACAATTCCTACATTTTCTATCAGATATTTTTGTTCAACCCTTCAAATTAAACGTTACAATCTGCACTTGAATTCTGTTGTAGAGGTTTCATTTCAAATCCAATGTGGTGGCATGCAGAGCCCAACTCGCGAAAATGTGTCACTGTCCAAATATTTCTGGCCCTAACTGTATATATATATATATATATATATATATATATATATATATATATATATATAATTTATGTTCATTTTTAATTTACTCTTATTCATTTTATTTTGTTTTGTAAATGCTTATGTCCCAAAAAATGAGAAACGTATTCTAGGAGTTATACCTTTATTGGCTAATCAGAAATATTATATTTGCAAGCTTACAGGGCTCAAAAGGCCCCTTTCTCAGGCAATAATGAAGGGGCCTTTTCTCAATTTTTTGGAACATAAGTATTACATTGATTTTTTTGGCTAACACAGTAGCACGATATTATTTAATATTTTTTTTTATCATTGCAATTTTTATTTTTTTGTTTTATTTTGGAGAGCAAACCTTTATTATTGCAAAGGGTCAGCAGCATGAGAGGCCATCTCTTCTACACTTATGTGATAGCAATTCCTATCAAAATACCATATGGCATAAGTTTACATACACTAAATAAAAAGACACATATGCATCTCACTATCTAAAATGAAATCAGAATAAACCTTTCCCATTTTAAATCAATTAGGATTGCCATAACTATTTATATTCATCAAATGCCACAATGATTAGTGAGAGAGAATGTCTTAAGGCATTTTTAATACTTTCTGCAAAGTTACAAGTTTACATACACTAAGATTAGTGTGCCTTTAAACAAATTGGGACAGCCCATATGATGATGTCATGTGTTTGGAAGCTTCTGATAGGTTTTAGTGGCAACATCTGAGTTAGAGACACACCTGTGGATGTATTTTAATGGACACCTGAAATATACTGCTTCTTTGTGTAGCATCATGGTAAAGTCTAAAGAAATCAGCCAAGACATCAGGAAGAGAATTGTGGATTTGCACAAGTCTGGTTCATCTTTGTGTGCAAATTCCAGATACCTGAAGGTATCTCATTCATCTGTACAAACAATTATACCCAAGTACAAACAAGATATCAATGTATACCCATCATAGGAAGGAGACGGGTTCTGTGTACCAACGATGAATGTGCTTTGGTCCAACATGTGAATATCAACCCAAGAACAAAAGCAAAAGACCTTGTGAAGGTAATGGCGGAAGCTGGTAAGATTGTGTCATTATCCACAGTGAAATGAGTACTGCATCAGCATGGGCTGAAAGGACACTCTGCGAGACAGAAGCTATTACTTCAAAAGAAACATAGTAAAGCCAGATTAATTTTTGGAAATGCACTCAGAAACAAAGACCTACATTTTTAGAGATGTATTCTGTGGTCTGACGAAAAATTTAACTGTTTGCCCATTACGACCATCATTATGTTTGAAGGAAAAAGGTAGAAGCTAGGAAGCCTTAGAACACTATCAAAACTGTGAAACAAAGGGGTGTCAGCATCATGTTGTGGGGTTGTTTTGCTGCCGGAGGAACTGGTGCACTTCATAAAATAGATGGCAGCATAAGGAAAGAAGATTATGTGGCAATACTGAAGCAACATCTCAAGACTCACCCAGAAGTTAAAGCTTGGGCGGAAATGGACAATGACCCAAAGCATACTGCCAAACTGGTTGAAGTGGTTCAAGGAGAACAAAGCCAATAATTTGGAGTGGCCATCACAAACCCTGATCTTAATCCTATTGAAAATGTGTGAGCAAAGTTTAAAATGCAGGTGCGAACAAGGTGACCTGGCTCAGCTACACCAGTTCTGTCAGGAGAAATGGGTACAAATTTCTAACAACTATTGTGAGAAGCTTGTGGAAGGATATCCAAAATGTTTACCCAAGTGACACATTTTAACATCAAAAGAACATTGGCTTTAGCGCATGCATGGCACTTAATGTGACCCTAGCCTTTCTCTCATCATTCTGCTATATTTGGCAAATATTAATAATTTTTGGAATCCTTCTTGATCTAAAACGGAAAGGTTTATTCTGGTTTCATGTCAGATAGTGAGAAAAACATGCATATGTGTCTTTTTATATAGTGTATGTAAACCTCTGGTTTCAACTGTATATATGACATAGATAGAGAGAGTGAAAGAAACTTTTATCAGATTTATTACCACACTCCCCACCTCTTTATGCTGAAACCAAGGAATGGTTGTAGATAATTGGTTGCATTTTTAGTAGTAAAATAATGATTTACCAATGGTATATATACAGGAGAAATAGACCAAGCACTTTGCTACAACCTTCAAGGTCATCACTCTGCACTTGAACACTACTGAGAGTAGGGTGCTGAGCCATACCGGGGTGCTCGTTCAAAGCGGTAAGCCGCATTTAATAATCCAGAATAAAACAGCAAGAAAAAAAGAGCTGTAACTCACTGGTACGTATAGTCCAATTAATTTTGCAATTATCAGGTACATTGGTGCAGGGTGGGGGTGATGATCCATGGACTACAGTGCCGTTTTGCACCTCAGCACTTTTACATGTCCACGGTAGTCCGTGGATCCATCACCCCCTCCCTGCACCGATGTACCCGATAATTGCACAATAAATTGGACTATACTGACCGGTGAATTGCAGCTGCTTTTTCTTGCTTTTTTATTATAGATTACCAATGGTATTAAGAACATAGAATAAGAGTATTGTAAGTAATATCTTGTTCTCTAACATCCATAGGCAAGGGGATGTGAAGGATAACAGTGAATCTTGCTTGAATATCATTGAAAAACACAAAAGATCTGATTTCAGATGCAAACATTAAAACATTCAGTGTTTTTTTTTGCAAATTTCCTCCATATAAAACAGAAGTCTTATGTGTTTAACCTAAGGCTGCATCTCCCTGTGAATATGATTATGCAAAATGCTGTTGATGGGTTCCTTTAAATGATATCCAATCACAAATATAACTTTCAGCTAATCGTTTTTGACTAATAACCGTTCGCCGTCCATATATTTGTATGTATTATTGCCTTTGTAGCCTCGCAGCTGTTACAATTGCTACACTACAAGATATAGGTCAGTGAAAGGTAAGATGCAGCCTTTAATACCAAGCTGTAATGTAATGAGGACATCTGTTTTCATATGGTACTTGACACACAGTACCAGAAATTTTATGTCATCCTGTCCAAACTTGTACATCATTAGGAAACTGCATTAGACTTTCTGATTGATACTGACAAGTCCCTGACAGTTTTTGAGGTGAAACACATACATGACAAAGGGCAAACTATGTCTGCATATGTCAGCTGGAGCCCTCGCTCGCTGACTGCTGGAGTGAATGTGCTGGCATTCTCCCTTGATGGATGACCACCTCTGCTGATATTTATGCTAATTCATAAACTCTATTTTTCTTCACTTTGGGAAAATGCTTATTGTGTCAGTCTTGTAAATCAGATGCTTAATACCCGCTTCATCTACATTTTGAAGTTCACAAGGTATTAAACATGAAGAACCGCTATAATTTATACAAGGATGTGTAGAACTGATATGTAGAGGATTATAGAGTCACCTTTGGAAATACTCTGTATTTTTTCTACAATGTCCTTTCACTAACTTTGTATTGTGTCTAATTGAATCTTTCTAAACTTAGGCCTATTTACAAACTAAATTAAAGGGGTTGGTTACTTCTTTTTTATTGATGACCCATCCTTATGGTAGGCTAGTAATATCTGATCAATGAGAGTTCGACTCTCAGCATCCCCGCTGATTAGCTGTTACCAGCGGTTGTGAACATTCATGAATATTGAAACCAGGGGTGGACCGGCCCAGGTGTCAGGAGGGCAAGTGCCCCCCAGGCTGGCGATATTGGCCTCATCCAGGGCCGTCCCCATACACAAATGGGCCGGTCCGTCCCTGCTTTGCGGCCGCTGCCGCCAATCGTACAGCAGGCGTTGGGCACAGTGGTGAGTGGGCTGCTCTGCTAGCACCCCACCTGCCCCTTACCTCTGGATCTCTGCCAGCACCCTCCCCTTTGCTCCTCACCTCTGGATCTCTGCTCGCACCCCCCTGCTCCCTGCTAGCGCCCCCCCATCCACCCCTCTCCTCGGGCTGGCAGGACAATCTGTCACCCGGAATTCGAAGCGCCAGAGCCCGCCCCTGGCAACATCCAACAACTTCCTGCCACTGTCATCGCCGATAACAGCTAATCAGTGGGGGTTCTAGGTGTTTCACCTCCACCAATCAGATATTAATGTTTTATCCTAGTGATATGCCATAAATAAATTTGCCAAATGGATCAATACGTAGATTACATATCAATACTGTTATTAGGCACCCCTACTCCCTCTTTCTCTAGAGATTTGATGATCCTTCTTTTAAACAAGGTTACAGGAAGTTCCGATGATACCTACTACATTTTAATGGACTAACAAGGTAATTAAACTCTATTATAAGAATATGTTTGCAATGGGAATCAAGAAACCATAATAAATCCACCACGCCAGTGCCCTCAAAATGCTTTCATAATTAACAAAAGAGGGATTGTAATGGTTTATTCAAGTGAAGAGGGCTTTGCAACAGTTGGATAAGACCAATGGTGTATCCCTCCATTTTAAAATAGGTGACAGTCTCAGAAATTGGCCAACCACGAATCACAAAGGGATAGATTGTGCTATTGATATAAATCCCTTTATGAAATAAATAATTTTTTAATGACCTAAGAATAGGAAATCATTTATGATCATTGGTGGTCCCATCCTCCAAAACCCACTCTAATCAACAATGAAGGGAAGGGCATCGACAACTTTACTGCATTACATTATTCAGCACCATCCTTATGCAATTGCATTTCATGTTCCTTAAACTTTGTATTTTTTACCTTATTTACTTAATAATACTCAAAAAAGTTAATTTTTTTAAACCAGATAACACTTATGTTACAAGTAATGCTAAGGATACATTTACTTATTTCTTGTTCCTTTGCACACATATATTACGCTTGTGAATCTAACTTTAAATGTGAAATTTCCATCCATCTATACTGGGTCACACTAATGATAAAGTTCTCAAATATACTGAACAAAAATATAAACACACGTTTCTTTTAGCTCCCATTTTCCATAAGATGAACTCAAATATCTAAGACTTTTTTATGTGCACAAAAGGTCTTTTTCTCTTAAACATTGTTCACAAAATTGTGTAAATCACTGTTGGTGACCTCTTCTCTTTTGCTAAAATTATCCATCCACCACACAGTTGTGGCACATGAAGATGCTAATTAGACGGCATGATTATTGCACAGGTGTGCCTTAGGCTGGCCACAATAAAAGACAACTTTAAAGTGGCCTAAACTCTAACTTGAAACAAATTTTCTAATATCAGAAAGTCTGCATATGTTAAAACTGAGTCCAGTAAGAGAATTAAAAGAAAATGAATAGTATGGATCTCTTTTCAGATATCATCCTGTTAATTATAGAATCATAGAATCATAGTATAGTAGAGTTGGAAGGGACCTCAAGAGCCATTGGGTCCAACTTCTTGCAAGTGCAGGTTTCCTAAATTACCCCAGCTATATGTTTATCCAGCTTCAGGTTTAAGATTTCCATTGATGGAGAGCTCACTGCCTCTTGTGATAGCTGGTTCCACTCTCTGAGTGCCCTCACTGTCAGAATGTTTTTCCTAATGTCTAATCTGTATCTCCTTTCTTTTAGTTTCATCCCATTGCTTCTAATACTTCCTTGTGCTCAGGAGAATAGATTAGTTCCCTCTGCACTGTGAATACCTTTCATATATTTGTAGACAGCTATTAAGTCTCCTCTCAACTTTCTCTTTTGCAAACTAAACATTCCTATCTTCTTTAGTCGGTCTTCATAAGACATGGTTTGCAGACCTTCTACCATCTTGTTTGCTCTTCTTTGGAATTGCTTTAATATATTGATGTTTTTCTTGAATTGGAACACCCAGAACTGTACACAGTATTCCAGGAGGAGTCTGACCAGGGTAGAGTATAGGAGAATATTTACCTCTTCTGCCCTAGATTCAATGCTTGTCTTGATACAGTCCAGAATTTTGTTGACCTCTTTAGCTGCAGCACCACACTGTTGGCTCATGATGAATCTGTAATCTACTATTATGCCGAAGTCCTTTTCCCCTGTGATATCGCTTGGTTCTATTTCCCCATACCATATATGCCTTTTACATTTCCTTTACCCAGATGAAGGATTTTGCATTTGTCCCTATTAAACACCATTCTATTCGCTTTGGACCGTTGTTTGAGTGTGTACAGTGCCTACAAGTAGTATTCAACCCCCTGCAGATTTAGGTGGTTTGATAAGATGCAAATAAGTTAGAGCCTTCAAACTGCAAACAAGAGTAGGATTTATTAACAGAAGCATAACTCTTACAAACCAAAAAGTTATGTTGCTCAGTTGAATTTTAATAAATTTTAAACATAAAAGTGTGGGTCAATTATTATTCAACCCCTAGGTTTAATATTTTGTGGAATAACCATTGTTTGCAATTACAGCTAATAATCGTCTTTTATAAGACCTGATCAGACCGGCACAGGTCTTTGGAGTTATCTTGGCCCACTCCTCCATGCAGATCTTCTCCAAGTTATCTAGGTTCTTTGGGTGTCTCATGTGGACTTTAATCTTGAGCTCCTTCCACAAGTTTTCAATTATGTTAAGGTCAGGAGACTGACTAGGCCACTCCATCACCTTGATTTTTTCCCTCTTGAACCAGGCCTTGGTTTTCTTGGCTGTGTGCTTTGGGTCGTTGTCTTGTTGGAAGATGAAATTACGACCCATCTTAAGATCCTTGATGGAGGAGCGGAGGTTCTTGGCCAAAATCTCCAGGTAGGCCGTGCTATCCATCTTCCCATGGATGTGGACCAGATGGCCAGGCCCCTTGGCTGAGAAAGAGCCCCACAGCATGATGCTGCCACCACCATGCTTGACTGTAGGGATGGTATTCTTGGGGTCGTATGCAGTGCCATCCAGTCTCCAAACGTCACGTGTGTGGTTGGCACCAAAGGTCTCATCAGACCATAGAACCTTGAACCAGTCTGTCTCAGAGTCCTCCAAGTGATCATGAGCAAACTGTAGACGAGCCTTGACATGACGCTTTGAAAGTAAAGGTACCTTACGGGCTCGTCTGGAACGGAGACCATTGCGGTGGAGTACGTTACTTATAGTATTGACTGAAACCAATGTTCCCACTGCCATGAGATCTTCCCGGAGCTCCTTCCTTGTTGTCCTTGGGTTAGCCTTGACTCTTCGGACAAGCCTGGCCTCGGCACGGGAGGAAACTTTCAAAGGCTGTCCAGGCCGTGGAAGGCTAACAGTAGTTTCATAAGCCTTCCACTTCCGGATGATGCTCCCAACAGTGGAGACAGGTAGGCCCAACTCCTTGGAAAGGGTTTTGTACCCCTTGCCAGCCTTGTGACCCTCCACGATCTTGTCTCTGATGGCCTTGGAATGCTCCTTTGTCTTTCCCATGTTGACCATGTATGAGTGCTGTTCACAAGTTTGGGGAGGGTCTTAAATAGTCAGAAAAGGCTGGCAAAAGAGATAATTAATCCACACATGTGAAGCTCATTGTTCTTTGTGCCTGAACTACTTCTTAATACTTTAGGGGGACCAAACATAATGCTGGTGGTTTGAGGGGTTGAATAATAATTGACCCACACTTTTATGTTTAGAATTTATTAAAATTCAACTGAGCAACATAACTTTTTGGTTTGTAAGATTTATGCTTCTGTTAATAAATCCTACTCTCGTTTGCAGTTTGAAGGCTCTAACTTTTTTGCATCTTATCAAACCACCTAAATCTGCAGGGGGTTGAATACTACTTGTAGGCACTGTAGATCCTTTTGAATACGCTGTCTCCTCTCTAGTGTTGGCTATTCCTCCTATCTTTGTATCATCTGCAAATTTTATAAATTCCCCAATGATTCTGTTGTCCAGATAATTTATAAAGATATTAAACATTACTGAGCCCAGGACAGAGCTTTGAGACACCCCACTTTTGACTTTACTCCAGTTTGATGTGCAGCCATTTAGTATTACTCGTTGTGCCCGATCATTAAGCCAGTTGTGACTCCATCTAACAGATTTTTTGTTAATTACATACTTAATAATTTTGTCAAAGAGGATGTTATGTGATACTTTATTGAATGCCTTACTAAATTCAAATAGAGTCTGGGGAGCCTCGGTTAGGAGTCTCTAAGCTTGTAAAAGAGCTGGATATTGACTTAAATGGCCACTTAACATGGTGGTTATGGTGTTGTCCGCAAGGAGCCACCCCTTGGCTGGGTCCTTCCCTGGAAGGATACCTGGCTAGTCCTGTGTTTGAGACTCCTAACCGAGGCTCCACAGACTCTATTTGCATATTCATAATTCCCAGGAGGCAATGCGCCTAGGAATTCACTGTATTAAGCGCTTTAGCCGGCTGCCCGCAGTGTTTTCTTGGACTGGTCTCCCTGAGATCAGTGAATACTTTGTGATGTTACTAAATTCAAGGTATACTATATCCATGACATTTCCCTGGTCCAATCATTCATCCCTAATGATTACATTTTCTGTAATTATGGTATATTGTACAGCTCCTACATCTAGCCAGTGTTTCTAGACCAATGTCCATAGTATTTTCCTACTATTCCTCATCTTGATGCTCTTTTAAATAAAACTGTTCTTAGTTAAAAACATATGAATGAATTTTGGTGGAAACTGTTCAATATCCTCTACAGACTGTTGCAAAAGGTCTTGAAAATTCTTCCAATTCATTTTTATTGGAAATTCACTTTAATATTCATATGCTTAGTTTTTTGTCACTGCTTAGGAGTTGTTCTTGATGGAAATGGTGACCAGAAAAATGTCCAAAAGAAAAATGCCCACATGGTTGGGGTTAGGGTCAGAGTTAGGTTTAGGGATTAGGTGTTAGGGTTAAATGTTAGGATTAGGGGATATGGATAGGGTTAGGGGTTAGGAATAGAGGTTAGGGTTGTCTGTGGGCATTTTTCCTTGTGGGCATTTTTTAGGGAACCAAAGAAAATCTATCCAAACTGAGTACTGTGAGGGTTTTACTTCTGTTGGGAGCCTGCACAATTACCCTCCACATTTTTGAGGGGAAACATGAGTGGTCTTGAATTGTCTCTTGCAGTGTCTTGTCAGTGGTATTTAATGGTCCAATGAATGAACATACTACTTATTCTAATTGCTTCATAGTTTGCAAACCCTGAAGTGTTAAAAGAAGAAACAAGCGACTGAAAATATGCACAGCAATATCGCTTTTAAATTTCTATTCGTGTTTATTTTTTGTGACAATTTTTCCAATGAATTTCAGGCATAATCTGTCTGAGGAAATACATTATGTGCACACATCCTTGATGGTGTGCTCACATAAAATCTTTCTGCTGAGTTTTTAGAGGTAGTGACTCCATGTAGATTCCCAGTATGGAGACACTCCTCTATGTGGCTACTGGGCGGTTATTGATATGGTCATATTTTTATGCTAAGTGTCTCATATTTTTCATTTATCTCCTTAACTATTATGCTGTTCTATATTCTTTTACTTTCAGAATTGCGTGTCTTAGTATTTTAGATTATGATGATAACCCAGGTAGCATGCTTAGAGTAGAGGTACCAATCAAAGTATAATGGTCCAGCATATCAGGGATAGAAAGGACATATTTTCTGGTTTTGTTATAATTGTCCCTTATATAGGTGATGACTAATATAATGTCTAAATATTACATGAATTAAAAACTATTTTACATAATAATAAATAATTCTATGGCTACATCTCGGTCCAAGGCTGTTGCCTAGCTTAGATGAAAGTCCACAGTCATACAGTTGTGGCCAAAAGTATTGACACCCCTGCAATTCTGTCAGATAATACTCAGTTTCTTCCTGAAAATGATTGCAATCACGAATTCTTTGGTATTATTATCTTCATTTAATTTGTCTTCGATAAAAAACACAAAAGAGAATGAAGCAAAAAGCAAAACATTGATCATTTCACACAAAACTCCAAAAATGGGCCAGACAAAAGTATTGGCACCCTCAGCCTAATACTTGGTTGCACAACCTTTAGCCAAAATAACTGCGATCAACCGCTTCCGGTAACCATCAATGAGTTTGTTTTCTCTGCTGGAATTTTAGACCATTCTTTTTGGCAAACTGCTCCAGGTCCCTGATATATGAAGGGTGCCTTCTCCAAACTGCCATTTTTAGATCTCTCCACAGGTGTTCTATGGGAATCAGGTCTGGACTCATTGCTGGCCACCTTAGAAGTCTCCAGTGCTTTCTCTCAAACCATTTTCTAGTGCTTTTTGAAGTGTGTTTTGGGTCATTGTCCTGCTGGAAGACCCATGACCTCTGAGGGAGACCCAGCTTTCTCACACTGGGCCCTACATTATGCTGCAAAATTTGTTGGTAGTCTTCAGTCTTCATAATACCATGCACACGGTCAAGCAGTCCAGTGCCAGAGGCAGCAAAGCAACCCCAAAACATCAGGAAACGTCCGCCATGTCTTACTGTAGGGACCGTGTTCTTGTCTTTGAATGATTCTTTTTTTTCCTGTAAACTCTATGTTGATGCCTTTGCCAAAAAGCTCTACTTTTGTCTCATCTGACTAGAGAGCATTCATCCAAAACATTTTAGGCTTTCTCAGGAAAGTTTTGGCAAACTCCAGCCTGGCTTTTTTATGTCTCGGGGTAAGAAGTGGGGTTTCCTGGGTATCCTACCATACAGTCCCTTTTCATTCAGACGCCGACGGATAGTACGGGTTGACACTGTTGTACCCTCGGACTGCATGGCAGCTTGAACTTGTTTGGATGTTAGTCGAGGTTCTTTATCCACCATCCGCACAATCTTGCGTTGAAATCTCTTGTCAATTTTTCTTTTCCGTCCACATCTAGGGAGATTAGCCACAGTGCCATGGGCTTTAAACTTCTTGATGACACTGCGCACGGTAGACACAGGAACATTCAGGTCTTTGGAGATGGACTTGTAGCCTTGAGATTGCTCATGCTTCCTCACAATTTGGTTTCTCAAGTCCTCAGACAATTCTTTGGTCTTCTTTCTTTTCTCCATGCTCAATGTGGAGCACAAGGACACATGACAGAGGTTGAGTCAACTTTAATCCATGTCAACTGGCTGCAAGTGTGATTTAGTTATTGCCAACACCTGTTAGGTGCCACAGGTAAGTTACAGGTGCTGTTAATTATACAAATTAGAGAACATCACATGATTTTTCTAACAGTGCCAATACTTTTGTCCACCTCCTTTTTTATGTTTGGTGTGGAATTAGATCCAATTTGGCTTTAGGACAATTCTTTTTGTGTTTTTTCATTGAAGACAAATTAAATGAAGATATATAATACCAAAAATTTGTGACTGAAATCATTTTCAGGAAGAAACTGAGTATTATCTGACAGAATTGCAGGGGTGTCAATACTTTTGCCCACAACTGTATATAGTAAATTGAAAAAACAAAATCTAAAAATTTGAAAAGAAAATTAGATTATAAAAAAAAATGTTTTACTAATTAGTTTTAATGAATAAAAAAAAGAAATAGATCATATTTGGATAATGTAGAAGGGAATCTGTCATGTGCACCAGCAGGATTCCCCACCGAGTCCCTTTTCACTTCAGAGGGATTCCTGGAAGGAGAACGAAGTGTTGTACACTTACACTCTGTTTTATCTGAAACCGCTGAGAGCCCTCCCTTGTTAAGACATTCAATGAATATCCGAGGTGGCGCTTTAATATATCTTGCTTTCTTGCTTAGTACTTTTTTATTTTTTTTCCAAAGTCCAACACATATTTTAATAATTTCTTGCCATCAATACAACTTTAAAGAGCACCAAGGAACAAAACGACGCTAACATATTATTACCTTTTATGCTTTCAGATGAAGATTGCACCCTTTATACTGAAAATGTTTATTTTTTATGTCTTAACGCCTCTATTTTGTACATATTGACATTGCTTTACACCAGATTTGTCATTCATACATTCATGGCTCTTTTTAGATTGACTGAATTCCTTTAAAATAAAAATATGAATGTGTTTGAAACACCCGGTTACAGGTTGTGTTCTATTTAGCTCTTGATTGAAACGTATTGCCTCTCAGTATCTTTTAGCTATGAAAATTATAATATGGAACAGAGATTAGAATGAAATTATCATGGCTGGAAGGCATTTACTCAGTGGTGGCAGCCACATAAACCTGGTCTCTGAGAATGATGATAATACATTAGGTTCTGCATGCCTGGTATTATTGCTGTACATTATGTATGTTTCATTTATACTATTTCGCACACACCAGCAACGTTGACAGATAGGTAATTACTCTCTGCGCCAATGAACACTTATCTACAGCTCTGCTGTTTATTGCCGGCATGGAGCGCACTTGTCAGTCAAGGTCACTTGTTTGTGTGTCCTCTTAAATAGTTTCTTCTCAGCCGTTGAACTTTACATACAGTGTTTGCTTAAATGATTAAAAAGTCATGGTATATACAGTATATATATATATATTCCAAATGAATGAGAGAATACCGGGCACTACCACTTCAATTCAGGGAAAGCTGCACATGCGAAATATATATATATATATATATATATATATATATATATATATATATATATATTAACATACTTGCATATATATATGTGTAAAATATATATATATATATATGTATATAGATATATATATATAATATATTGAATACATGACTTCAATCATATTATTAAATTATTATATTTTTAATCTTTTTAAAAGTGTTTTTAAAATAAATCAGCTGGGAAAGGGTTAAAGAATGATATTGTCTCATGTAGTGTGCGCTACAGTCTCCTTCTTTAGCAGTGGTAAAATATGTTTATTTCAGTTGGTGTCTTCAGGGGTAAGGTCAGTAGCTTAGTTGCTGTCCATGGTATTAGGCTAGGTCCACATTTGCATTGTGCTCTCCGTCTGGATGGATGCGTTTGACAGCTGCATTAATGCTATGAAACGCAAGCCGCGTTCAGCTGTGCGCTTGCATAACGCGAACTTTCAAATGCGGTCACTTTTGGCATCGCGTTTGCATTGTGTTCGCCAGTAGAAGTTTATGGCTGCGTTCAGCTGCATTAAAGCTTGCCTTTAATAGCATTAATGCAGCTGTCAAACGCATGAAATGCTGACAGTGATGTGAACCTAGCATTAGCTGTCTGTGGCTCTTCCAGTTGCAAACTGCTGTGTGTGTCAGATGACGCTGTTGCCACTCCCCTAGTCTTTAAATAATCTTATTACCCTTCAGGTGGTATCATTAAAAGAGTTTAGTCTCTGCTCTGACCTTGTGCTGTGTAGACGCAGAGCTGTGGTGCAAAAGCTTTCCTGAAGCTAACCTTTGTGAGAGCTCTTGCGTATAAGTTGCTGTTCCTTTTCCCGGGTGGAGGTGAAGAGGTGTTAGCCCAGAGCTGGATAGGAGAAGGGCAAGGTTGGCGGCCCAGACATCTCCATCTTTAGGAGTAATTCTGGGATCAGGGTAAGCTAGGGAACCCCAGTCTACAGGGTGAGACCAGCTTTGCTGACTCTCTCAGCCCATCTCTGCTTTCAGCTTCTACCCCACTTATGCGCTATTAGCACCCCGTGACAGATATACTTGCCTCTCCTTGACTGTTCCCCCATACTAGTCCCACTGCCACCATTTCTCTGATTGGCTCTTTTTTCCTTTATCTCTTTCCACTTATGGATAAGTCTTCTATTTATTTGAGCCCATGTCATTATGGTAACATCGATCATTGACTTGTGTTGCACCCCAAGTGCCGACATAAGGATCATGAATGAAAAAAAAGTTCAGATGTGGCCGGAGGCTTGTTGCAAAGGGGTAAAAGTAAGAAGACAGAAAAGAGGAAGGATCAGCGATTGTAGGATGGGTAAGGGTAGGGATGAGTATAAGATTTTTTTCCTCGCCCTTTATAATTCAGTAAAATGATGGTAAACTGCCATTTAGTGGGATTTGCTTAAAATTAATTGCAAAAAAACTCACTCGCTATTTCAAGTCATTTTTTTTAATCAGTGTCAAATTAGAATCACTATGAATCATCTCTAGTTATCATCTATCTACATAATAGGTCATAACCTGCTATACACTGAAGGTCGCACATTGGGGACCGCAGGTGAGATAACGCTGCGGAGTAAAGAAGCAAAGTGGGCATGGGATTTCTAGAGAACCCATCATGGTGCCTGTATTGTTGAATGCAGCGTTTTGGATGCAGCGGTAATACACTGCTTCCACAACGCTGCTAACCATCGTCTGCACGCAGCCTTAAATGCAACAGATGAAAAATGCAGAACAAAAGCAAATTGGAAATATGCAGCCCTTACACTATGTGTGAATAAGTGTTTCCACATATTGCATATATATATATATATATATATATATATATATATATATATATATATCTATTATATAAAAGCCGAAGGCCACTTCCGGAGAACCCGAAGGGTTACTTCCGTGACGGCCTCCGACCATGCTGCTGACGTCACAGTGCAGTGTAGCCGCGCGGAACTTTCCGTGCAGCTACAGGCACCGGCGTTTCAACGTTCCGCTCGCCCCTCACTACTGTCTCATCAAACACACACACACAGCCTCTCACTACAGTCCTCCCAAACACACACACACCATCCCAACCACATCACACATACACACTCACACACTCACACACTCACACACCCACACAAACACACACCCACACACACACATACACACTCCAGTATACTTACCCCGCCGCCAGCCCGCTGCACCGCTCCCGCCATGGCTCCGCCCACATCGCGGGGGCTCCCGACATGGATCCGCCCACCCCGCGGGGCTCCCGACATGGCTCCGCCCACCCCGCGGGACTCCCGCCTTGGCTCCGCCCACCTCCCAAAACTCCCGCCTTGGCTCCGCCCACCTCACGATACTCCCGCCTTGGCTCCGCCCACCTCGCAAGACTCCTGCCTTGGCTCCGCCCACCTCACGGTACTCCCGCCTTGGCTCCGCCCACCTAGCCTGCCCTGACCACAGAGCTGCCGTCCTCTGCTGACCACAGAGCCTCCTTCCTGCGCTGACCACTCGACCACAGAGCCTCCTTCCTTCGCTGACCACAGACCCGCCGTCCTCTGCTGACCACAGACCCGCCGTCCTCTGCTGACCACAGAGCCGCCGTCCTCTGCTGACCACAGAGCCGCCGTCCTCTGCTGACCACAGCCCCGCCGTCCTCTGCTGACCACAGACCCGCCGTCCTCTGCTGACCACAGACCCGCCGTCCTCTGCTGACCACAGACCCGCCGTCCTCTGCTGACCACAGACCCGTCGTCCTCTGCTGACCACAGAGCCCCCGGCCTCTGCTGACCACAGAGCCCCCGGCCTCTGCTGACCACAGAGCCCCCGGCCTCTGCTGACCACAGAGCCCCCGTCCTCTGCTGACCACAGAGCCCCCGTCCTCTGCTGACCACAGAGCCCCCGTCCTCTGCTGACCACAGAGCCGCCGTCCTCTGCTGACCACAGAGCCGCCGTCCTCTGCTGACCACAGAGCCGCCGTCCTCTGCTGACCACAGAGCCGCCGTCCTCTGCTGACCACAGAGCCGCCGTCCTCTGCTGACCACAGAGCCGCCGTCCTGCGCTGACCACTCTGCCTCCTTCCTGCGCTGACCACTCTGCCTCCTTCCTGCGCTGACCACAGAGCCGCCGTCCTCTGCTGACCACACAGCCGCCGTGCTCTGCTGACCACAGAGCCGCCGTCCTCTGCTGACCACAGATCCGCCGTCCTCTGCTGACCACAGACCCGTCGTCCTCTGCTGACCACAGACCCGCCGTCCTCTGCTGACCACAGAGCCCCCGTCCTCTGCTGACCACAGAGCCCCCGTCCTCTGCTGACTACAGAGCCCCCGTCCTCTGCTGACTACAGAGCCCCCGTCCTCTGCTAACTACAGAGCCCCCGTCCTCTGCTGACCACAGAGCCCCCGTCCTCTGCTGACCACAGAGCCCCCGTCCTCTGCTGACCACAGAGCCCCCGTCCTCTGCTGACCACAGGGCCCCCGTCCTCTGCTGACCACAGAGCCCCCGTCCTCTGCTGACCACAGAGCCGCCGTCCTCTGCTGACCACAGAGTTCCCGTCCTCTGCTGACCACAGAGCCCCCGTCCTCTGCTGACCACAGAGCCGCCGTCCTCTGCTGACCACAGAGCCGCCGTCCTCTGCTGACCACAGAGCCGCCGTCCTGCGCTGACCACTCTGCCTCCTTCCTGCGCTGACCACTCTGCCTCCTTCCTGCGCTGACCACAGAGCCGCCGTCCTCTGCTGACCACACAGCCGCCGTCCTCTGCTGACCACACAGCCGCCGTCCTCTGCTGACCACAGAGCCGCCGTCCTCTGCTGACCACACAGCCGCCGTCCTCTGCTAACCACAGAGCCCCCGTCCTCTGCTGACCACAGAGCCGCCCTCTTCTGCTGACCACAGAGCCGCCGTCCTCTGCTGACCACAGAGCCGCCGTCCTCTGCTGACCACAGAGCCGCTGTCCTGTGCTGATCACTCTGCCTCCTTCCTGCGCTGATCACTCTGCCTCCTTCCTGCGCTGATCACTCTGCCTCCTTCCTGCGTTGATCACTCTGCCGCCGTCCTCTGCTGACCACAGAGCCGCCGTCCTCTGCTGACCACAGAGCCGCCGTCCTCTGCTGACCACAGAGCCGCCGTCCTCTGCTGACCACAGAGCCGCCGTCCTCTGCTGACCACAGAGCCGCCGTCCTCTGCTGACCACAGAGCCGCCGTCCTCTGCTGACCACAGAGCCGCCGTCCTGCGCTCACCACTCTGCCTCCTTCCTGCCCTGACCACTCTGCCTCCTTCCTGCGCTGACCACAGAGCCGCCCTCCTCTGCTGACCACAGAGCCGCCCTCCTCTGCTGACCACAGAGCCGCCCTCCTCTGCTGACCACAGAGCCGCCGTCCTCTGCTGACCACAGAGCCGCCGTCCTCTGCTGACCACAGAGCCGCCGTCCTCTGCTGACCACCACAGAGCCTCCTTCCTGCGCTGACCACTCTGCCTCCTTCCTGCGCTCACCACTCTGCCTCCTTCCTGCGCTGACCACAGAGCCGCCGTCCTCTGCTGACCACAGAGCCGCCGTCCTCTGCTGACCACAGAGCCGCCGTCCTCTGCTGACCACAGAGCCGCCCTCTTCTGCTGACCACAGAGCCGCCGTCCTCTGCTGACCACAGAGCCGCCGTCCTCTGCTGACCACAGAGCCGCCGTCCTCTGCTGACCACAGAGCCCCCGTCCTCTGCTGACCACAGAGCCCCAGTCCTCTGCTGACCACAGAGCCCCCGTCCTCTGCTGACCACAGAGCCCCCGTCCTCTGCTGACCACAGAGCCCCCGTCCTCTGCTGAGCACAGAGCCCCCGTCCTCTGCTGACCACAGAGCCCCCATCCTCTGCTGACCACAGACCCGCCCTCCTCTGCTGACCATAGAGCCGCTGTCCTGCGCTCACCCACTCTGCCTCCTTCCTGCGCTGATCACTCTGCCTCCTTCCTGCGCTGATCACTCTGCCTCCTTCCTGCGCTGATCACTCTGCCGCCGTCCTCTGCTGACCATAGAGCCGCCGTCCTGCGCTCACCACTCTGCCTCCTTCCTGCGCTCACCACTCTGCCTCTTTCCTGCGCTGACCACTCTGCTTCCTTCCTGCGCTGAACACAGAGCCGCCGTACTCTGCTGACCACACAGCCGCCGTACTCTGCTGACCACACAGCCGCCGTCCTCTGCTGACCACACAGCCGCCGTCCTCTGCTGACCACACAGCCGCCGTACTCTGCTTACCACTCTGCCTCCTTCCTGCGCTCACGACTCTGCCTCCTTCCTGCACTCACCACTCTGCCTCCTTCCTGCGCTGACCACTCTGCCTCCTTCCTGCGCTGACCACAGAGCCGCCATCCTCTGCTGACCACAGAGCCACCGTCCTCTGCTGACAACAGAGCCGCCGTCCTGCGCTCACCACTCTGCCTCCTTCCTGTGCTGATCACTCTGCCTCCTTCCTGCGCTGATCACTCTGCCTCCTTCCTGCGCTGATCACTCTGCCTCCTTCCTGCGCTGATCACTCTGCCGCCTTCCTCTCCTGACCACAGAGCCGCCGTCCTGCGCTCACCACGCTGCCTCCTTCCTGCGCTCACCACTCTGCCTCCTTCCTGCGCTGACCACTCTGCCTCCTTTCTGCGCTGACCACAGAGCCGCCGTCCTCTGCTGACCACAGAGCCACCGTCCTCTGCTGACTACAGAGCCACCGTCCTCTGCTGACCACAGAGCCGCTGTCCTGCGCTCACCACTCTGCCTCCTTCCTGCGCTGATCACTCTGCCTCCTTCCTGCGCTGATCACTCTGCCTCCTTCCTGCGCTGATCACTCTGCCGCTGTCCTCTGCTGACCACAGAGCTGCCCTCCTCTGCTGATCACAGAGCTGCCGTCCTCTGCTGACCATGGAGCCGCCCTCTGCTGACCACAGAGCCGCCGTCCTCTGCTGATCACAGAGCCGCCATCCTCTGCTGACCACAGAGCCACCGTCCTCTGCTGACCACAGAGCCGCTGTCCTGCGCTCACCACTCTGCCTCCGTCCTGCGCTCACCACTCTGCCTCCGTCCTGCGCTCACCACTCTGCCTCCTTCCTGCGCTCACCACTCTGCCTCCTTTCTGCGCTGACCACAGAGCCGCCGTCCTCTGCTGACCACAGAGCCACCGTCCTCTGCTGACCACAGAGCCACCGTCCTCTGCTGACCACAGAGCCGCTGTCCTGCGCTCACCACTCTGCCTCCGTCCTGCGCTCACCACTCTGCCTCCGTCCTGCGCTCACCACTCTGCCTCCGTCCTGCGCTCACCACTCTGCCTCCGTCCTGCGCTCACCACTCTGCCTCCGTCCTGCGCTCACCACTCTGCCTCCGTCCTGCGTTCACCACTGAGTCTCCTTCCTGCGCTCACCACTGAGCCTCCTTCCTGCGCTGTCCACAGCCTCCTTCCTGCGCTGACCACTGAGCCTCCATCCTGTGCTGACCACTGAGCCTCCATCCTGTGCTGACCACTGAGCCTCCATCCTGTGCTGACCACTCAATCCTGTACTGACCACTCAGCCGCCGTCCTCTGCTGACCACAGAGCCGCCGTCCTCTGCTGACCACAGAGCCCCCGTCCTCTGCTAACCACAGAGCCCCCGTCCTCTGCTAACCACAGAGCCCCCGTCCTCTGCTAACCACAGAGCCCCCGTCCTCTGCTAACCACAGAGCCCCCGTCCTCTGCTGACCACAGAGCCCCCGTCCTCTGCTGACCACAGAGCCCCCGTCCTCTGCTGACCACAGAGCCGGCCCCCGTCCTCTGCTGACCACAGAGCCCCCGTCCTCTGCTGACCACAGAGCCCCCATCCTCTGCTGACCACAGAGCCCCCGTCCTCTGCTGACCACAGAGCCGCCGTCCTCTGCTGACCATAGAGCCGCCGTCCTACGCTCACCACTCTGCCTCCTTCCTGCGCTTACCACTCTGCCTCCTTCCTGCGCTGACCACTCTGCCTCCTTCCTGCGCTGACCACAGAGCCGCCGTCCTCTGCTGACCACAGAGCCGCCGTATACAGTGCTAACCACTCAGCCACCGTATACAGTGCTAACCACTGAGCCACCGTATACAGTGCTAACCACTGAGCCACCGTACAGTGCTAACCACTGAGCCACCATACAGTGCTAACCACTGAGCCACCATATACAGTGCTAACCACTGAGCCACCATATACAGTGCTAACCACTGAGCCACCACACAGTGCTAACCACTGAGCCTCCATACAGTGGTAACCACTGAGCCACCATATACAGTGCTAACCACTGAACCACCATACAGTGCTAACCACTGAGCCACCATACAGTGCTAACCACTGAGCCACCATATACAGTGCTAACCACTGAGCCACCATATACAGTGCCAACCACTGAGCCACCATATACAGTACCAACCACTGAGCCACCATATACTCTGCTAACCACTGAGCCACCATATACAGTGCTAACCACTGAGCCACCATACAGTGCTAACCACTGATCCACTATATACAGTGCTAACCACTCAGCCACCATACAGTGCTAACCACTGAGCCACCATACAGTGCTAACCACTGAGCCACCATATACAGTGCTAACCACAGAGGCACCATATACAGTGATAACCACTGAGCCACCGTATACAGTGCTATCCACTGAGCCACCGTATACAGTGCCAACCACTGAGCCACCATATACAGTGCTAACCACTGAGCCACCATATACAGTGCTAACCATTGAGCCATCATATACAGTGCTAACCACTGAGCCTCCATATACAGTGCTAACCACTGAGCCACCATATACAGTGCCAACCACTGAGCACACCGTATACAGTGCTAACCACTGAGCCACCGTATACAGTGCCAACCACTGAGCCACCATACAGTGCTAACCACTGAGCCACCATATACAGTGCTAACCACTGAGCCACCATATACAGTGCTAACCACTGAGCCACCATACAATGCTAACCACTGAGTCACCATATACAGTGCTAACCACTGAACCACCATATACAGTGCTAACCACTGAGCCACCGTATACTCTGCTACCCACTGAGCCACCTGTATACACACAATTCATTTCACCGCACTCCCCTAACTATTAGTAAATAAACCATATATGGATTCTAGACTACCCGATTCTTTAGAATCGGGCCGCCATCTAGTATATATATATATATATATATATATCAATCACTTTTCTTTATCCAGATGCAACCAAATGTTAGTAGTTATTCAATATGAAGATAGGAAATATTACAAACACAATGCATTTCAGTGAGGCTATTTTCACACTTTTGGTGCAATTTTTAGGACCCTGGTATTTTTTTTCCTAAACATCCTATGCTCTAGATATTGTGTTGTTTTCATGCAGTTTATTATAGATTTCTCAATAGGAAGAAAAAAGCTCATGAAAATGAAATATGTACGTTTTAAACACATTTCTAGCTTTAGCTTCAATTAATGGTGCAAAATATTGATCAAAACATCTCTGATTGGGCAGCACGTCTTGCAGTATTATGAAAGCAAATAGCACCCTGACCACAGGTCTAATGACCCGAACTTACAACGTCAGCTGCGAGTGCTAGCCTGACCATGGGTATAATGACCCCAACTTACAGCATCATAAATCCCAATGATGTTATTAGTCAAGGTCATTAGACCCACGGTCTTACTAAGAATCTGAACAAGATAAGTTATGTCATGTTGATAAACTTTCTATACATTGTACTTTATCTTCAAATGAAAAATATTGTTCAAAGGTGAACGTACTGTAAGCTTTAAAGTTTATATTTGTATAACTGGGAAAATGTATTGATTTATATCCTCAACGTGTTCATTGACTTGTCTTTGTCAAGACTTTAGGAATTTGAGAAAAATGCCTCAATGGGGTTGGATCAAGTTACTAAGTGCTTGTAAAAACAAGAACTTTGCAGTTTACTTCTTATAATAAATCCTCTCCATCCTTAGGAACAGAGGAATTTATCATTTTATAGTTCATTGTAAAGGATACACCCTGAAGTCTCAAAATGTTACCTAAGGAAAGAGTACACAGTAGGTAGTAAGCTATAGAGACTGCTTGCACAGCTTTAAAGATGGCTTTTAAATGCGACTAGCTTCAGTCTTCTTATGCTTCTTATATGCTGTGTAAAGTGGCACAGGGCAGTAGCCACAGATGAGGTAGTCTTCTCTTCTGCCCCGGCACATTACATGAAGATGCGGATCCTGGCTGTGTGTATAGACTTGCATTACAGGTACGATACGTACTTGTAGACCATATGATGCTGATGGTTTTGTCTGGCCGGGACCAGATTATAAAACTCAGTGAGGGAGATCACCAGTTTTTAAAAACAGTGTTTTTCTGAAGAGCCACTAGACAACAGCTAGGTACAGTGGATACTGGGCACATCATTTTTCATATGTTTCTATTTCCACACAGAGTATTTCTATATGCAGCCTACTGGCTTTCCCAATTTCCCTTAGATTTGCTTACTTCACCACAACCCATCTTAGCACAACCGTCCAATTAGTGAAGATCATATCTTTAATCCACGATTCCATGCCGCCTACCTTCCAAAGGAATTGATTTGCCAATATGCCTGAACTTAGCTTCTAGATTGTTGATGCTTAAGGAACTCCTCCTCACAGTGCTCTCTTTGTCTCACATTTCTGTACAGTTCTGGCCCATTACCTTTATGTGTTATAAACTTGGGCCCTACTGCTGGGGTCATTCTCTAGGACCAGTCTTCAGCCATTCACTCAGTATCTCGGTGAACTGTCTCCAGCCATTTCTTCTGTATCTCAGTCAACTCCTTCTTGCTCTCTTCTCAGGATCTTGCTATCGTATCTCTTGATCTCCACTCACTCAAGGGATGCCGACATCATGTGGCTCTGGTTTCTAGTAAGGCCTTCACCATCACTACTGCACGCTGGACCCTATCTGACCATCCACCAGGAAACCATTGCTGTCCCTTCAGTCTAGCCACTCTCACTCTTTAATTGTCCCAATCATTAACTTTAACACAAGAATCTCCATATACTCTCAGGGGTTTCCCCCCACATCTTATGTGGTTGGGCCTCTGGAAGCTACTCAAGATAAATCAATACATAGAAGAAAAAGAGTAAATGCTTACAACAATTACTTTTTTAGGTGAATTTTTTATTACACCCATGAAAAAGACACTGATAAGGGAGGCGGTACAGGTGCCCTCCAACACAACTCCATCAGTTCGATAACCACAAATTCTTGATTAATTCCACAATTCACTGTAACAATATGTAGCTACATACACGGAGAGAAAGACAACACAATACTGTAGTATACACAGAAAACGTATTCCTAGCATTACAGTCTAAGCGTCACAATACTGACACCATTAATGCAGACAATACATGTATGCCAGGTATTCAATGTAATAGGTACAGATTAGTCAATTTACATTTGATATCCCCCAAGGAGACAGAATTATAGCATATACAAAGGGTTACAGAGAAACAATCAGTGTGCTACATGGCACAACTGCAGATACCATTACCAATGGAGCGTGCCTGAACCTAGGGAGGTGGGCCCCAATGTCATTTCGTGGCTAGGCAATCCGCCTTAGCCACTTCATCAGGGGGAAAAATAGGTGCTGCCTATGCCCCATTATATATGATGCTACAATGATCGTGTCACTGTGGACCAGAAGTAAAGTTCCGGCTGGGCCGCGTGACCGGAAGTGACGTGCAAGCTACATCCCATGTCATCGCGTGGTGGGCTTAGCCCTCCCACCTCCGATCGGGTGACCGTCGGCATTACGTCACCATAGAGAACAATGGTCAACCCCGCCCACACGCCTGCCAGTCAGCCCAGCGTCTCAAGGGCTATACGGGACACATCAGCAGAGGCTCGAGACGCTGAGCTGACAGAAGGGACAGGGAAGAGGCAGGGAGACCCCAGTCCCCAAGGGAGTATACCAAAGAGAGCCAGTGGGAATAAACCTGACACAAACATTGCACCATTACAGGCAATAATGTATGTAAAGACAAATATCATGACTGGCCCTGATGAGTAAAATATGGTAATACCTAAAGAAACACATATTACAATAAATAACCAGTGCTTGTTAAAACACACATCAGTCCATGCATTCCATCTAGTCCATTATAATGCAGATCCTGATTGTCTTGAAACTTCACAAAAGAACAGAGGTCCAGTTACATCATTGCAGACATCCATTAGAGGTCCCCAGGAAGGGGAAGGCAAACAACTTGTAAACCACAAAAGTGACACCCATAAAATCATAAAGTGAAAAGCGATTCCCAAACGTGAATATGCTAGTAAAAATTGGACAAAAAACCCTAGGTGATGTCGGGCGGTGATGGTTAAAGGAAGAAGGTGAACGACAGATGTTCATTCAGGCCCCGCGGTGACATAGTGTCAAGAGACACTATCCACTGTGCTTCACACTGCGCGAGCATCTTCCTGGGATCACCACCCGAATTCCTCCATGTATAACATCAATACCCCTAAATTTTAGGGATGCTGGGTCGCTGCCGTGGTGATCCATGAAGTGTCGCAGTAGTGTTTTGAGGGTGGCCCTGTCCTCCACCGCCGATGTAGCCAGAATGCCCCTTATATGCTCCCTCACTCTCCTTCTCAGTTCCCTAGACGTCATACCGACATAAATCAGCCTGCAAGCACATGTGTCAAAATATACCACATTGCTTGTACTGCATGATGTATACTGTCAGATATCAAACGTCCGTAGGACGTCGGAGGAGGTGAAGGAGTTAATGCACTGGAAGGGGTTTGGCGGAGCAGAGACATAGTGACTCTAGACAAGTATATCACATAAATTGCGTGACCGCCTAGCGGTCAGGAGTGGTCTTTCCAATGATGAGTCCCTCAGAACAGGGTCGGAATGTAGGACCGGCCAATGTCTGCTCAATACATCATGTACTGTGCCCCACTCCAGATTAAAATTGGAGATAAACCATACCGGTTGTGTGGATTCCACATCACCCACTCGTCGTTTATAGAGGAGTTCATCACGTGATGTATTTTTAGCCTTGAGATAAGCTCTTTTGACTGACCTATTACTGTAGCCCCTATCACTAAAGCATTGTTTTAATTCAATGGCCCGCTTCTCAAATGACTCTTCGGATGAACATATATGTCTCATCCGGAGGAATTGGCCAGTGGGGACTGCGCGGATAGTTGACCCAGTATGGGCCTAGCTCGCATGCAGCAAAGAGTTGACAGTAGTCGACTTCCTGAATACGTCAGTTTGCATGATGTAATCAGTGCCCACTGTCATACATATATCCAGGAAGTTGATCTGTCTTGGATTGGACCTATAAGTCAATTTAATATTGAACTCATTAGCAGCGAGCCGACCCATAAATTCCTCCAGCTGCCCCACATCAACCCTCCACAAGATCAACAGATCATCAATATATCACCACCAGCACTGCACATAGGCATCATCCGGGCCACCCCCATCACATAGCAAACCCCTCTCCCTGTAACCCAGGAAGAGGTTTGCATATGAGGGGGCACAGGCCGCGCCCATGGTAGTGCCTCAGATCAAGAGATAGTAGTTGTCCTTAAAAATAAAGAAATTGTGGGTAAGGGCGAAGAGGAGCAGCTCCAGGATAAGGTCACATAAGGCGCCATCACGTCCACTGGCAAGCAAAAAGAAGCGGACTGCCTCCAGGCCATCCTCATGGTGTATGCAGGTGTAAGGGACTCAACATCAGCTGTTACCATCAATGTGCCAGGGTCCACAAAGATCCCATCGGTCCGTCTCAGGACATCCGATGTATCCCCGGACATAGGAGGACAAATCTTCCACAAGTGATTTCAAGTAATAGTCAATGAATTGACATACTGGGTTACAGAGCCAGATCCCGTTGGAATTTCTTTATTTTTGATCTCCTTCTCCATCCTTTTTAAATCATTCTCATTTTGGTTGTTAAATCTGGTGAGCCCATCTGGCGCCAGTCTATCTCTTATTTGCTTCAAAAGCTTCTCCATCTCAGTCTCAATCTCCTCAATTGATGTGGTGTTCAGATCCCTTAGGCGTTTCAAAAACTTCTTTGAACAGACATTGGCAAGGTCCTCCCATTCCACCTGGGAAGAACTCGTCATCAACCTGAAAGGAGGAAAAGACCTGTACTCATAGGCCCCTTGGTAGAAACCCTCTCTCCTGGTACTTGTCCAGGAAGGCCCTGTTCCACCAGACCTTGGTTCGCCTCTTAAGGAGCCCCCTATTGATTGCCTCCTCCATTGAACCATCACTGCCCGGTTCCCCTGCAGCACCACTGACCTTATTCAGTGTCTTATCCAGTTCACTGAGCCACACTTCATCGTGTGCTCGGGTGTCCATGGTAGGATAAACTGTGAAAACACAGAAAGGATACTTAACACTAGAATCTCCAAAATTGTGGAATGAACAAAGAATTTGTTGTTATCGAACTGAGCATGCTCAGTACACTAAAACTGTTCCCAAGTTATTTCACTTTTGCAGTGTATCTACATACACTGCTAGAATGAAATGAAAGTAAGCAAAGTATTAAAAATAAAAAAGAAATTTTCAACTTTATGCCGAGTGTCCAGTGATGCGCGGCATCCACCTCCGATGGCTGCAGGACCTTAATCAGCTGACTGGGCGGGGCAACCCGATCAGCTGATGTGTCACATGACAGCATCAGCTGAGCAATTTAAACCGCCAACCTACCAAAACCAATTGACGGGTGATTTAAACTGTTCAGCTGATGCAGTCATGTGACCCATCAGCTAATCCGGTTGCTCTGCTCCGCTCAGTCAGCTGATTAAGGTCCTGAAGCCATCGGAGGTGGATGCCATGCATCACGGAACACTAGGCAAAGAGGTGAGCACTTATTTTTTCATTTTTAACCATGTAGATACATTGCGAAAGTGAAAGTCAGCCCCGACGCCACTTGCCTGCGCTTTGCAGACTCGGCTCCTCCCAGCTCTTCCTGAGTCCAAATCCATCAAAATCACGGATCCGGACACAGAAATGGTATCCTGAGTAACAAATCCAGGCCTGTCCATTCCTGTCCCTGTGGTCCTGCAAAAACAGGATCCCCATGGACAGGAACAAAACGTGATGTGAAGGTGGCCTAAGGTGAAACAGAACCATCAGTTTGGGATGGGGAAAACCAGTTGTGACAGTAAATATCTATCAGACATGTCTGGCCACCAAACATAAATATCTAAAGCCTCTGAGAATTCCTACTTTCATAGTTATTGCCTGTTTTTAATTTTATTTCTGTTCTAAATGCTGGGGGGAATTTCGATTTCCATTTCTCCATGGTTGCCCTGCAGTTGCCCTCTCAGTTCTATACAGACCGTTTAGCTTTGTAATTTCTCTTTACCATGATTTGGTTACAGATGTTGAGTCAGAAAGTAACATGAGACGGGGCCTCTTATCCCTAGATGATGCCAATTATAAATACAATTGTTATACACATTTACAGTGGGAGATGAATAATACATAGAGCAGGACATGCAGTGAATAGACACCACTGGTAATTAATTTTGTATGTTCGGCTCTGATACTATTTAATGTATTATTAAGTGTTGACTGGTTATAACTGCAGTTAGCTAATTATACGTTATCAATTGGATCAACTTGTTACTATTAAATAGTATTTGTATATCAGTTGTAATCTCTGAACATTACAGTCAGGGACGAGAAAAGAAACTAATATATGATGAATTCCAACAGGAAATATGATCTTCATTGTAGCATTGTAAAGAGTCTATAACCATGGGAACCAACTTTTAATCAGAATATCCACATGATGCCCTAATAAAGATGTAGTATTAGGTGCAATTGTAATCAAAATATTAAATTGGACTAATGGGGCTCAAATAATACTCTCCACATATGCTGATGTGCAAATATGGTGGATTCTGTCCTATCTATCCTCTAGGATACATTCAGTCCAGTATGTAAGGTTCTCTTCATGTGTCCATTTTTCCAGCTCATGTGGTGTCCGTTTTCACACGTTTTATAGACAGGCTCACACGAATCCTCATTAAAATTGATGTTGATTTTCGCACCTCACTGTTTTCACATGGACTGTGTGTTTTTGGCTTCAACACAGATGATTTGGGCCAATTGATGTCTATGGGTGTGTTTTAATAACACGTACAGTATACGGATGACATCCATGTGACATCCATGTGTTGTCCGTGTGACATGAACCAGAATTAAATGCATTAAAAAAATAAAAGATTTGCTTTCTGTTAAAGATATGCAAAGATGTCAGATAGAGAAATAGATGTTAGATAGATGTTAGATGATAAAAAGATAGACTTTACAGGTGTGAAAGTTAAAGCAGACAGCTGCAGTCTGAAATTGTTAGGCTAGGAAGGTCCATAGCTATTGGGCCATTCCCAACCTAAAAATACCAGCCTGCACCCACTCCAAAAGTGGCACATCACATAACATGCGTCAATTTTTGCACTTCAGCTTTGCTCTTCCTGATTGCCCTGTGTGTTTGCAATTGGCGTAATGGTTTATGGGGTTATTGTCAGGTGTTTAGTCTGACATCAAGCCCTAGTGTTAGTAATGGAGAGGTGTCTATCGGACATCCCTATTACTTATCTAGTAATCCAAAGAAAAAGACACACACCAAAAAATAATTTAATTAAAAAAACAAATTCCCAAAACTTTCCCTCATTTACTATTATATTTAATAAAAAAACATGAAACTCCACCATTGTCCAGGAAATCCGCCATAGTCCACCGAATCTGTCGTAGTCCAAAAAAAGAACATAAAACACAAAACAAGACTCTTTCGCTCTTTCACCACTTTATTCAAAAGCAAAGAAATTCCCAGTTAATCCAATGTAGTCCAGAACAAATCCGACAAATAAAGTCTATGGAGTATCATTCTGACAACCCATAGAGTTTGATAACAGGCAATTTTGGGTCACACTGCACTACGTGAGACCTGACACCTGTCTTATGAATACCGATTAAGTTGTAAGTCCCTCTAAGATCAAGTTGGTGAAATTTTTGGCTCCTCTTAGACAATCAAGCAATTCTTGAATTACAGGCAACGGATACTTGTAGTTAATCATGATGTGGTGTTGACACCCCTATAGAAAAGTTCCATCCTTTCTCTTAAAGGACTTAGGGCCCTTTCACATCAGCGTTTTTTTAAATTTGCGGCAGATGCGGTGAAAAAAACGCATCTGCCGCAATTACCGCATACCGGCTCCACTTGCGGCGCGGTTGCGGTAAACGCCATGCAAAGTATAGGCGTACTTGCGGCAGGTGCGGCAAGTGCGGTTTTGCACTTGCGGCAGGTGCGGCAGCGAAAAAAAACCGCGGGCAAAACCGCACTTGCCGCACCTGCCGCAAGTACGCCTATACTTTGCATGGCGTTTACCGCAACCGCGCCGCAAGTGGAGCCGGTATGCAGTAATTGCGGCAGATGCGTTTTTTTCACCGCATCTGCCGCAAATTTTAAAAAACGCTGATGTGAAAGGGCCCTTATCCGGCTTAAATCAATCTTTACAGTATTGAGCTACACAGATACAAGTAGATAATGGTAATTACCTACCTGATCTGATGTTGCCCTTCTCTCTTGTTAGCACCTGTCTCAGAGCTGTCATATGACCTCTCCTGCAGTGAATTTGCTGATTCCTGTGATGTCACATCCCGACCACACAGCATTAGCTTATCCCCCGCCCTGTACACAGCATCACAGCCCAGTCATTGTGAGTGACAGCCGACTCCCCTAACCCAGCTGATGTGTGCTGAGTAGAGAGGAGCTGTTTGAGGCAGGATTGCATGGACACTGCAGGTACACTGAGATGCTCCCAGACAAGTGGCTCTGCATGCAGTGCCTGCTCTCACCCAATTTTTTTTTTGTTTTTAACCCCCTGACTGCTGGTGACTGTGTACTGGGAGAAAAGCAGGAATTGCAGTGCTAGCTGAGCAATTGTGAGGACTTGTGAGGCTCCTCCTAAATGCAAGCTTACATTCAGTCATTGTCTCCTTAGTGCTCATGATCTGTGATATCATTATCATTAGGCTCTTTTGCTTTTTTGCTGGCACAATATATAAAGTGTCAGTTGAGGCACCCTGTGCCAGGTCACCACAGATTCCCTTGGTACATGGAAGGATGGTACACAGCAAGCAGACCCCACTAACAAATAACACCTTTCACCCCAGACCTGTAGGGGGAGCTCTACTGATTGCCTTAAGCCAATTCCCCCTATAAATACGGGTTGTGGAAGAGAAAACACCAGAGTGTGTAGTCACTACAGAACTGTGAAGAGCTGAGTGAGCTGAACTGGTACAGGAGCCGTGCTAGGCCCTTACCAGAGACACCTGAAACGGTGGTAGACCCTCAGAGTAGGGGTCACAGGAAAAGGAGAGAAACGAGTACCAGAAGGGGCAGAGGAGTCATACCGACTCACCCTAACAGAGTTCCGGTCACTGGGTCCGAGCTACAAGGACACAGTATAGACCTTGCAGAGAAACCAGCACTATAAATAGGGGGTTTAGCTCCCTGGACACCCGAAGCACCACCAAATGAGAGCCCGGAGTCTAGGCCAAGACTGGAATCCCATAGAGTGCCCTCAGTGCAGCAAATCCGGGTGTGAAGAGTCACACAGAAAGTGCAGTAACGGTTTGGTCGGGTTTCATGCCTGCCTGACTCCAGCAGAATAACAGACATAAAGAAGCCTACCACCCTGCTTGCTGTGGAAGTCCTGAAGTGTTTACCTCATCCCCGGTCGAGTGTACCCATCAACATCAGTAAAGGTACCAAAAGACTTTATGTGTGCGTGTCCCTCCTTCCATCCGCACCACACCGACCGCACTACCCTATTCCCCTCAACTCCATTAACCGCCCCAGAGAGCCCCCGCTCGTCCTGTAGGGAGCAGTTCCATCTAGCTGCCGCACATCACCCCGGAGGCCAAAGCAGCGCCGGTGCCATCACCGGACCCCTACAGGTGGCGTCACGACAGACATTTTATTATTTTATTGCCATCAATCCCTATATTCCCCCTTTTATCTGCATTCCCCCGGGCCCACGGCCTCAGGTACCGCCACCCGTGACTACCCCCAGAGACCTGCGCCTGAGTGATCGAGTACCCCACGGGCCTTGGCCGGACATCAGTGCCTCAGATAAACTGACAGTTTTATTTCAGAGTTACCGTATATACTCGAGTAATGGGCACAATGTAGGGGATTTATTCAGTTCTGATCAATAGGACAAGAAGTCACAGGACGGCTTCACTTCAGTCCTGGCCAATAAGGGTGCAGGGGGCGTGCAGAGAGGAGTGTAGAGGGGGCAGAGAGGGGTGTACAGGGGGTGATGATCAGCACAGGCTGTAAGAAGGAAACAAAAAAACAGGAAGCTACCTAATCATGAAATGCTGCATGTAAACATCCAACATGGAGGCACTGAACACAGAAATTGAGGAAATGATGGTAGGAAAACAAAAAAACACTGTGGGAGGTTTTTTTTAAATACAATTCAGCACAGATTAGCTTTTTAAAAATAACAAGTTTTGTGGTCGGATAGGTCCTTTAAGGATTAAACCTTCCCCTGCCGGAGACGACTGCTTGTGGATGAATCCTGTCCCTACTAGTGACAAAGAATAGATCCAACCATGAGGAGGAGACTAACTTGGAAGCAAGTAAATGGGGTATTCGTACCGCCTATGTGAAGGCAATGCCTCCACCTTCTTGTCAAAGATATCAGCAAATGACCAGTAAGCAGGAAGCAAGCCAAGAAGACTAGTAGGATGAACTGGTGAAATTGAGTTAGACACCTGTCATGACAAGATTGACCCCAGCAGAGCACCTCTCCATATTTTCAGTCCAGAACAGGTTTGTGAGTACAAAGCCAAGCAGACCCAGGAGGGAAGGGATAGGTTTGGAAACACCAGAAAGATGATCTCTGTATGCAAAATTCCGACCCAGAATTCCATGTGTTCTGTGGCAAGGTGTTCAGATTCAGAAGGCATTTCCATCGAAGTATAACACCATCAAAGGACTTTGAAGACATTGAACCAGAATCTTTTACTTGTCAACCACAGCTTACAGCAGGAAATTTCCTGCCTTTCCATAGTCCAAGAAGGCTGACAGAGAACGAGCTATCACCACATAATACGGATACTGGCAGAGTTAGCGAAGGAGAGTAGTTAATCTCATCAAGGGCCTCCCCAACAGACCCTATCCTTGAGAGTTTGCTGACTTCATAGGAAAAAATAGATTTTAAATATTCTGTGCTGCCACAAAAAGCCCAGTCATTTGACACGACGATATTCCTGCCTTTGATTGGCTAGCTTGACTCTGGTTAACTTGCATCGAGCCTCAAATGGTGCGGGAGATGGGAAGATAAAGGGCCTGTGGAAGAATGGAGCTAGACGCAGCAGTCGTCTCTCAGTTGCCTCCTTTCTGGCTTTTTCTCGGCTCCTGAGAAAAATCCAGGTAGCCAAGGAGATGAGATCATAAAGAATGGTGGGGGCATTATGGCCAGCCAGCTCATCATTAATTCTCCCAGACATACCATTCCAGAAAGTGGCTACTAGCACTCTAATTATTCCATCCCAACTTAGAGAAAAGGGTGCGGAATTGAACTGCATATTAACCAACAGTCCGGCTACTGTGATACAACTTAAGAGGATGTTGTAGTGGAGACATGACCCAGTCCATCAAAAACCTTGCAGAAAGCCCCAAGAAGACCTGAATGTCCAAGCTGATAGTCTTCTCTCTCACATGATCCAAGCAAGAGCCACTTCTCCCAGATGGGAAATCAAAAAGGCCACTTTGATCTGGTCTGAGGTGAACTGCTGGGACAGTAGCTCAAAGTGCAGCGTGCACAGATTGAAGAACCCCAGCATAGTTTAGGGTCACCATCAAATTGTGGTTGGGTGGAGAGACGTGAACCGGCTGCAGGTGAGAAGGTAGAAGGCTGAGGAATAACTGCCAGAGTAGCTGCAGCATGGGCGGGTGAAGAAGAGATGACCAGTGCCAGAGCATTCAGATGGACTTTTACTGACTACAGGAAGGTCAGAATATAAGCCTGCTGTTCTCATTGGTGTGTCATTTTCTGAAATAACTCTGAGAAGAATTGGATTCAGTGGGGTCCATGGTCTAAGCAAACTATTACACTAGTGGGTGTGGAGCCACTGCACCATGGACTGGACTTACCCTGGAGGGGTTTGACTAAGAGCCTACTAGATTTTCATGAAAGCATCTGATGGTGAGCATGGACTGAGATGCCAGTAGACACCAGGTACCACTCCACGGCTGTCCCCAGTGATGCAGCAGCTGACCCAAGGGTCAAGGATGCAGGCACAAAGGGCAGGCATTACAAATTTGGCCAATAGGCAGACAGCAGACTGTAGCACTGGCTGAATCAGACTGACCAGCAACCTAATTGCTCAGGCATCTCCCTACAGGGGAATGTGCCTTAAATAGCAAGTGCATAGTAGCTATAGGCTGGGGAACACTTTCAGAATGCGTGTGCTGCCCCTTTAACCCCTTTACGATCAATGATGTACCTATACGTCGTAGGTTGTATCACGCACTGAGCTCGCATGCTCATGCACTGAGCTCGCATCTTTCCCTGGACATGTTGGCTGATCTACCTCATGGTGTCCTCAGATTACATAGCAAGTACCCAATTAGGTACAAAATCATTTTAATTTGCATACAAAGAAAAGTACCAACATTAGGTACAGTGCTAGTTTATTTTTATAGTGGCTAATTTTCGTAGGACACTACAGTACTCATTTAAAATGCATTTTGGGGGTAACAGACTCCCTTTAAGGCCACATTCACACATTGAGTATTTGGTTAATATTTTACCTCCATATTTGTAAGCCAAAATCATGAGAGGAACCATCAGAGGAAAAGTACAATACAAACATGTCACCATTTTTGCATTTTTCACCCACTCTTGACAACCCTCCAGCTTACCTTTACCACAACCCTGGCAGCCTATCTATACTCATTCCCTCATGGATCAATCCCTGTCATATGGGCCTGTGCTCAACTTGTTCACCTCTAAACCCTTTTGCAGTGTAAGGCTGGAAACACACTGTCCGAGTGACATGCGGTTACTCGCACGAGTCTCGGATCATTCACCTGGCAGGACCCCTGCCTCTTTGGATGGGATACTGTCAGTAGTATGTTTTTCTATGTAGCTTCACTGCTAGGGGAGGCCGTCCTGGGTGAATGATCTGAGACTCGTGCGAGTAATTCGCATGTCACTCGAACAGTGTGTATCCAGCCTAAAAGGTGAACTCTACAACAAATCTGCATGTAATTTTGCATTAAAACATGGCACTGATTGTCATTGCCCTAAAGTTATCGCCTGTGTGAATCCCCCTTACGTTAGGCCATTAGTGCTGTGTCTGCAAAGAGTCGACCCTTCATTCTTTATTTAGTCACATAGGTGCATTGGAATGTCTGTGTCGGTTTCTTTAGCCCTATTTATTGTGGACTTTTAAGAAGTGATGTTGATGTTGGTGCTTTTGTTATGTTTCTATTCCTTTACATCCCTATCTGCTAGAAGTGTTTTCTTCTTTGTACTATTTTGCAATCATTGTAACTGGTGGTAATGTCTAAATTTGGATAAATCCATATCAATTGACTTTCACTTTCTACTTCCTAGAGCAACCGCATAGAAAGGGTTTTGATCTCATGTAGATAGCATAGCATTAATTACCCTGACACTAATTAAACTGCATCAAACAAATACCACTGTGTTCCACAGGGGGACAACAGAAGGCAGTTTAAAATAATTACTGGAGCCTCATGCATGTGTGAAGTTTTCATTACTCTTAGGACCCAAGAAAAGGGATTTCATATAATTATAGCCCCTTTTTAATATTTGCAAGAAAAAAGTGAATTTTGTTCCTTTACAGCATATTGATGTCGGAATAGCAAGTCTTACAATTTATGTGAATTGCGAGTGTTTCTTTAAGAATCGTAAGCCTATGAAGCAGGAACAGGTGTTCCCGTCCACATTTTGGTATGATTATGTATAAGCTTATGCTTGTCAGACCATTTCATTAGCCACCTACTGCTAGCACATATACATATACTTTGTTCTTTGTGAACCATGAAATGAAATGAATATATCTTCGCTAATGCTTACTATCAATGTAAATGAGTAAAAGAGGATTATTATCACTGCTGCCGCAAGCATTCTCCGCGATGCAATAAAAAGTGGGAATCGCAGCAAATTGCACTCGGGTGCAATTTTTAAAAAAATAAACTTTACATCAATGTAATTGTTAACACTTAGGCATCTGTTTTTAATTAATGTGTTCTAGCCGTGATCTTCACAGATACAACATGTACCCATTATCGTCTATAGAGCTGTTCACATGTCCATGTTTCTTTGGGAACTTTGTGCTCTTGAAAAAACCAAGGAGGTATGTCAGATTTTTTTCCAAGTCATAGATCAAAATCACCCATACAAGTCTTTTGGTCCATGGCAATCAGAGAGAGCACGCCATCTGTGCAATAGTTAGGGGAAACTTTACAACTTTTTTATTGTTATATGAGAAAATCACTTTTGAGCCACTGATGGTAAAACTGGACCCAAGGAACTAACACTGATGAAAATCGGTCAGCATAGTTATGTATTAGAAAACTCACAGATGTCTTTTTGAGGCCTAAGGTGTATGGCATCGCATGCATGAGCATCGAATGCGATATGCTAATGACACTCGGCTCAGACTCTGCTGCAATCAGATCACAGGTGCGGGAAAGATGGAGAGATTAGTCTCTATTTTTCCTCCATTGCCAGTCTCCATGTATATCGCACTGCACTCAGATGTCATCCAAGTGCAGTTTGATGATTCACTCACACCCATAGACTTGTATGGGTGTGTGTGATCCAGGATTCGCTACCACATGCAGAACGCTGCAATTTTTTTCTTATGCTGATTGGGCATAAGAAAAAAACTGCAGATGGACACTGTCTCATTGTTTAACGTTGGGCCAAGCGCAATCCAATGTTTTATTGGATTGCACTCATCCATTGTAAATGCAAGTGGAACCACGGCCTATGGCTAAGTTTAGCATTCTGGTGGTCTGTGTTCTGTCCACACACTCCACACCAACAATAGACTGAAAATGGGCAGCTCGCTGAGCTATGAAAGTCAATGGGACAATTCAAACTTTTTTGGGAAAAAACATCAGAACATGCACTTCCTTTCTTTGTGAACAACAGTCTGTGCTTAAAGTGAAACTGTCACTAGTGATGCGTCAACCCACTGATGTTCGGGTTGGGTGGATCCTGCTGGACTTTTGTAAAGTCTGTACTCAGGACCGTACTTGACCTGAACTTGAGTCCAAACCCAGATTTTAAAGTTATGAAATGGTGCCTAGGATGGCTGTAAAAATAATCAAAATATTTAAACATCAGCATCATAATTACTGGGGTCCGTTCGCTTGTACTTCCCGGCCGCTCACTAACTTACTGATTTATTCACTGCACAATAGATGCAAGAATTTATGGTCTGTTTCCAGGTTACTGCACTGGCTCCAAGAGCCAATCGTAGACACCCACTCTCTGTGACAGGGTCTGTGATTGGCTGTTGTACCCTTCACTCATTGTGGCGACATCTGTGATTAGTTGCCATAGGGAATGAACCTGACTTCACCGTACTGAATAAATCCTTTTAAATAAATTACATAGAGCTTTGTTTTTTTATTCTCAGCGCAGATAAAGCAGACAGTTACAGGCTGCCACCCCCAGCTACATGGCTTTACCTTGGCTGGCAATCAAAAATACAGGGGAGCCCATTGTGTTTCTTAAATTATTTAAATAAATAGTTTAAAAAAATGTGTAGGCTACACCTTATTTTTGATTGCCAGCCAAGGTAAAAACCATCGAGCTTGGGGCGGGTAGTATTTTCAGTGTGGTGAGGCCCATAGTTATTACCCCCCAAGCTAAAGAATAGCAGCCAGCTGCCCCAGACATTGGTGCATTCATTATAATCACCAATTTTGGTGCTTTACCTGGCTCTTCCCAATGCCCTGATGTTCTTGTTAACGATAGCTCGGTATTGCCAGCTTGCAAATTATTCTTTAGCTTGTGGGGCCCAATAACTATGAGCCTCACCACACTGAGAATACCAGCCCCCAGCTGCCTGGTTTTTACCTTGGCTGGCAATCAAAAATATGGCAAAGACAAGACTTTTTAAAATTATTATGTAAATAAAATAATGGGCTCCCCTGTATTCTTGATTGCCAGCCAAAGTAAAGCCAGGCAGCCCATAGCTGTCCACTTTATCTGCGCTGAGACTCAAAATCAGACATGTCTCAGGTATGAGGAAAAATCAAAGATATGTAAACGCGTTATTGCAAATGCAGCCCTAGACGCAGCAGCCCATGTTTTTGGCTGCATTTGCAAAAATGTATGAGTTTGGCTGTCTGCTCTTGTTTTATCTTTTTGAGTGTTAAACATTTGTCAGGACAAATGTCATAATGTGTGAATCGGATGTTATGATTGTATGGAGTACTATTTGGCTACCAAGAATATGCTATTTAGACTCATCCTAAATGTTACTCTTTTGAAAGAATTGGATTCCTCTGCTTTCCTTAAAGTTGATTTAGCAAAAAAATAAGGTTATTTCTGCGACAAAAATGAAACATGTACTTTTAACATTAAGCAAGTGCTTGTTTCCGGATCACTGGCCTCTATCTTAAGGTTTGTTTGCCTTCAGCAGCTTTATAGTGTCTGCAAAGTAGTTGGTGTTATATTTGGCTAAAGACAAAAATCTGAATGGTGGTGAATAAAAAGTTAAAATGATTTGGCAAGAAGCTCAGGAAATGTGTATGCAGAGCCAGAGGCAATAAAAACTGATAGTTAATTCTTACATTAGATTGTATGATCTAAGTGTGTAATCCAAAAGTGCTGATAATGTATCCTATTGGTAATATGTTTGAGTAAGGGCACTTTTACATGTCCATATGGTACATTCAGTTCAGACTATAATATATGTATTATAGGAGTAATCTAAACTGGACACACCTGGACACACCATACATGCTCGGCTGGGTCTACTTGGGCTCTGAATTAGAAATCAGTAGTAGTCAGTTGCAAGACACGTCTGCCATTGCCTTTTCTCTCTTGGGAATAAAAGATTGGGCATGTTGATATCAGCTATTGGTGAGAGTAAGGAGATCTCCAGAACAAATTAGAAGGTCAGACAAACGTGCCCAAAACAGCTGGTTAGGACATCATTCAATCATTGTATATTGCGACCTTTAGTGCAGTACAGTACAGTAGCATATCAAGATTTTATGATGTAGAATATTTGCTTTAGGTTATGTTCACGTTTAGCATTTGCATCAGATTTGTTTGGTACAAAAATCATTGTTAATAAAAAAGCCAAGAAGACAGCACAGCCTGTGGTTAGCACGCAGTACAAAAATGCATGAGCACATATTGATTTCTAACTGTACATTAAAAATGAGACATTTGGCCAACACTTGATCAATTCTTTGAGCTACCCCGCCTCGTCACGGCATTCTCAGGTGGGGCAGTCCTACTCTACGTTTTTCAAATACCCTGTGCCATAACGGCCTCCTGCACAAAGAAAAAAGGGGATACAAAGAGGCGCAAATGGGTCTTATCGTTTTTCGGCTAAGGTAGGACCGTCATAGGTATATGTGCTCACCTGACCCAGTTGTGTTTCCCCACAACTGGTTAATTAACTCAGACAGTTAGAGATTCATATGTGCTATGCACTTTTTGTACTGCATGCTAACCATAGGCATTACTGGCTTCTTGGCTTCTTTTGGCTTCTTTTTTAAAAATCATTGTTGGCATGAAAAATGCGGATTAAAACTTTTTGCCATATTTTTCATTCCATTTGCAAGTGTGTTTGCTGTATTTTTTTCATTCATTTGAATGGCTTAATAACGCTGTAAATACAAATAATATAAAAAAAAGATACATTTGGTGGCTAACCAAAGGACCAGTGGAAATGAAAAATATGAAGGTGGTGGGGTGAAATCAAGTAGTCAAAAGCCAGCATGCCATAAAAACCTAAAAATATAACCACAACTGTTTAAAAAAAAAATATGCCCACAGGGTTAGGGTTAGGTGTTGGGTTAGGATTAGGTGTTTGGGTTAAGGGTTGGAGTTAGTTTAGGTTTACAAGATAGGTGTTGGGGTTAGGGTTAGGTGTTGCGGTTAGGATTAGGTTTAGGTTAAGGTTGGAGTTAGTCTTAGGTTTACAAGTTAGGTGTTGGGGTTAGGGTTAGGTGTTAAGGTTACGGTTAATGGTTAGGGTTGGGGTCAGGGTTACGTGTTAGGGTTAGGGGTTAGGGTTGCCTGTGGCTATTTTTCCTTGTGGGCTTTTTTCAAGGAACCCAAAAATATATATGTATCTTTATTATGCAATAAATAAAACAAATAAATATAAAAGGATGCAAATGTTCTGTACAGTGAGAGGATGTGATATAAAAACAAAAAGAATACCAAGGGTAAGGCATAAGTAACAATAATGAATAGGAAGTTCACATGATGGCATATAACATGAAAAGCAAAAAGACTTCTGGAAAGTATATAACAACAAAATAAATTCAGTAGAATACATTTTGCCAGTGAACTTGAGATAAATAATAATAAAAACACTAAATTATAATAAATGGCTCCAGAAGGACACAAGGAATAAAAACTATCACAATGCTAAATAATACCAAATGGAAGAAGCCCCAAAACGCGTAAAATCGGAACACATGCAAGGCATTACACTTTACCTATTATTCACATATCTGCACATAGCTACTGGCATTATTCATATACAGTATATTTCTATCTGGTATTATTTGGCATTGTGATACTTTTTATGCCATGTGTTCTTCCTATACATTCATTTATAGATGCAGTACTTATTCCTACCAGTGTTAGTGCACTTAAACACAATTTGGATACATTAATATAAGGAGCACTATTTAGTGACAAAATATGAAAAAAGAAAATTGCAGCTAAGCTAAAAGGAGAAAAAGAAGACACTTAGCTTTATCAATGCGCATTCATAAAACACTCAGTCACCATGTTGAGGTGTGTCTTGTCAACTGGGTTCCTAAATTCCTTCCTACCTATGTTCTGGCTCAATTTGGATTCATTTTTATAGGCTAACTGATACCTGTGAGTAATGGAGAATGTAGGCCTATAGGAGCAAGAAAAGGTGTTATTCATTAGCATTATACTTTCCAGCGTCCACCCGCTTGTACTTCTGGAGCTTCTTATTAACTTTCTGGATATTCACTGCAAAGGGACCCAGCAGCCAATCACAGACTCTGTCACAGAGAATTGTCCCACCAAAACCATGATGCGGTTTTTGCCATGGATTACATGCTCTTTTGGTGCACTTTTTGCACAAAACTACATGTATTGTGTTCAAAGTGTTCATCTGCATCTCCTGGCCAAAAAAAGCACCAAAATCACGACATGGTTTTTGCTGCGGATTTCATTATTTTTTGGTGCATTGTGTTCAAGGTGTTCATTTAATCTTCTGACCCAAAAAAGCACCAAAACCGCAACACAGTTGAGCCCTTTCTATAAAATTATTCCTTGAAATATTTTAAAAAAATGATGTAGGGCTTTACCATATTTTTGCATGCCTGCTAAATATAACAGGCAGGTATGGGCTGTTCCCTACCTCCAGCTGCCTATTTTTAACTGGCTGGAAAGCAAAAATATAGGAAAGCCCGTTTTCATGAAATAATTAAAAAAAATTACATGAGGCTTTGGCGTATTTTTGGATTCAAGTCAGGTACAACTATGCAGCTGGGGGCTTGCAATCCTCAAGCTTTCTGGGGCCCCCACACTGTGAATTGCAGCCCACATATGCCCCAGAAAACGGAACTATTAAAGAAGCGCCATTTTCTGGTGCTGTACCCCGACTTTTCCAGTGGCCCTGGTGGCGGTGGCACACTGAGTAATAATAGGGATAATGCCATCTTTGTACTGTCAGCTGGCACTAAGCCTGAAATTCATAGTGTCAGGCCAATATTAGACCCACCCCCTATGAATTTCTAGTAAGTAGTAAAAAATCACAACACCGAGAAAAAACATTTAAAAATGAAACAAAAGACAACCCTGTTTCCCATCTTTAATTAACAAAAAAAACCCGTCCATATGACATAATCCAACAGGGACATCTTCAACTCTGCTGCATATCTCTTGAGCAGACACCCATTCTCTGTGACAGTGTCGGTGATTGGCTATTGGGCCCCTCTGCAGTGAATATCTAGGAAGTTAATGAGCAGCACCAGAAGTAGACCCAGAAGGCGGTGGAACGCGGTAAATATAATGTGGATAACTATCTTCTTTATTTTTACTGCTCCCCCACCGCTGAACCCATTCCAGAATCAAAACACCGACGTCTCAGGAAAGTCTGTGTTCAGGATCTGTGCCCGAACACTAGGTGTTCGATATGGACCCAAAACTTTACAGTTCGGGTTCGCCCATTACTACTGCTGACAATTCTACAAAAATGCAGCAGAAAATATGGATCAAAAACGCAGTTTGAACATAGCCTTAAGGAACCGTTACACAAAGCAATATTGATTCAATATCGCCTGCAATTTCACGGGAGCGCGCACGTTTTTGACACTTTTCCAAGATTGCCTTGTAGTTGTCACACGGGGATATATTGTAGGCAATCAACTAGGATGTTGAAAGCAACTTTCCATCGCTGGGTATGAGCAACCCAGCGAGCGATATTTATCAATGTATTGAATAGGGGAAGTTGCTTTCAACATCGCTATTGCGGTGTCACACTGAGCGTTCCTACCACATCACTTATGCAACATCGCCTGATTAAAGTGAGTACAAATAAATCAGGCGATGTCACTCCGGATAAATTGCAGTCGCACGCCCTGTTACACCACACGACGCACTCACGATATCAATTGCAATTGACCACACCACGTGACTTTGGGGCGATATTGCGTCGTGTAACGGTACCTTTAGTCTCCTGTGCCCCATTCATTTACAGTGTTTATTTATTTCTGGTGCCATTTATGATCATTTAATGCTATTATTACCTATCAAGTTCATTGGCAGAATAGGCAACATGTGCTTGAGATTTCAGAAATCCTGCAGAAAAAGACGGCAAAAAAACATCATGTGAGCAGGCTCTTATACCAGGTAATAATAGGTTCTGATGTAGTGGGATTTGTAAATCAGTGCTCTTGTAAGATATTGTAGGTAGATGGAATTTTTTAAATAAATAGTGGACTCACAAATTAGGAGAAGTCTCCGAGTTTTATTTATATCTGTTATTATCCACTCCCAGCTTTGGCTTAAAAAACTGCATTAAAAATCCCAAATGTAGGAATGCACCCAGAACTAATTCTAGAAATAAACATTTTCGGTTTATACTAAAGCATTAAAAAAAGATTTTTACAAATTGTACATGTTCCTGTTGATGTCTTTGTGCTTTGAAGTCTGGTTTCAGCTGGTAGTTACACCTATAGGGAGGGGCGGATGTTTCCTTTTTCTTAATTGTGGTTATTCATGATCTTTTTTAAACTTCTGGAGACTACTATATGACTCTACCTTATGAACATTTGTATTACTCGTGGTTTGGATTCCGTTATATTCGCTATTATGTAAGGAAAAGGAATTATTTCTACAATTTGCAAACTCACAATCCCTCAAACTTCTTAAACACCTGGATAAGGAATACTCACGTATGTAACAATTCGTCTTAAGTAAAGCGTGTAGATATCACTTTGTATGTAAGAAGGTGTTTATATAATAGTAATAAAGAAAAGGTCTTGAAGTGAACAGCTCTCTTCTCCTTTTTTGACAAGATGTTGACAGAAGTCGCTTTGATGTAGTTTAAAGTCATGAATTTTCTATCTGTTCTGTTTTTCCCGGGGCTCCGTCTATTCAGACATCCTGATCTGTCATTTTGCAACACTTTGTGAAATGCTTGACAGATAACGGTTTTGACAAGTACTGGACATCAGCAGCAATTCAGAATAAGCAGTGTATATTTCTCCAGGTAAAGTGACAAAATGTCTAAAAGCGTAAGAAGTAGTGTGCAACCTTCAATCACTTCTAATACTGTGGAGAAAGACTGTTCTGTATTCTAATTTTTTCCTTCCGTTGTTGGACTTAAGAAAAGGTTGCGAAAAAAAAATCCAAAGGGGTGGAGATACCAATATTTGAAGACTTATGCTCGGTGGAGTAAGCCTGGATTACATTACATATGTAAACCAGGGCTCAAGTTTTTAGCACTACCATTATATACATTGTCTACAAGCTACGTCTATATTAGTGCTTGTTTGCACATTGTTTGATTTGCTGGGAATGTTAAACAATTCATATAATTATTTTGCATCTGTATTCACTCAAGAAACAGCTGTTGAAAGTATAGAGAATGTAAAATGGCACAGCCTGGAGATGTTCATGTTCATTCTGCTAAGTTCCTTTTGATGTGATACCTACTGGCAGGGTTGTGTTTTGAATTCAACTTCTTTGACAGCCATCAGCCCTACTGACCAGTGGTTTCATATTTTGTTCCAAAGAGAAAAATGAGAAAGAAATATATTTTCATAATTCAGTTCTTCTTTTTTTTTCGTCCATGGGATCGAAGGCCCCTGCCAACAATGATCTAAATCAACACCATGCCAACATGTTCCATAGTCCGAAGGTCACTCAAACATCTGGCCCCACAGTCTTGTTCTTTAAGGTTTGTCACTGGGCAGCATCTGTTTATGGATTCTTTCTCAACCCCTCTTTGATCACTTTGACAGCAAAAAGAAGCTTCTATCACCCTTGATGTGTTAGGATAAAAATATCAGGCCCATGAATCATTGTAAAACTGATTTGATATGCTGCCTCCTTTATTATTGTCTCCATTTTCTTTGAATAACATTATGACGGGGATACTCAAGTGAATGAAGTAAGCAAATTAAAATGTGGAGATGCACAGAGCAATTCACTCTAATGAGTTAGCGTTGAGATGATGTAATACACAGAGTTTTAGTAATTTTAGTCTTGTCCAGAAGGTAAAAATGAAAATACCTGGCTACATGTATTGTGCTTAAACTATGGGACGGTTAGGTGACCAGGGTATAAATAGACGAGTTTGGGATCTATTCAATAAATTTTGATGGCTTCAAATTTGCATTGTGTCAAGAATCATATTGTTGGGGGAGAGATGCAACCGCTAGTCTCCAACCACCCTCTGTCCCTGCCTACTTGCATGACCCACCCTAGCAGCGGTCCACAACTGGGTGACGGTCCCTGCTCTGTTTAAGTGCTGGGTCCTACAGGAGTAGAAAATCAGCATAAACTAACCGTCGCCAAGCAGACACAAATTCAATAAGATTGATTGTATAAAACATATACCTGTATACAGTACTAGAGGAGCAGAAACTCAGGAGGGAAGTAAGCACCAGAGGGAAAGTCAAACAAGCCAAGGTATAGAACTAGGAGGGAAACAAATCCAGATAGTGATGAAGTCATGTAAGGGCACTGATCACAGGCAAAATCAAAAAGAGGAGCAAACTTAAATAGCCCCACAGCAGATCACATCCTTCCTCCAGAACACAATGATCCAAAGGGTATGATGAATACTAATGTCAGCATCCTGCACCACACCCAAACTAGAATAGGGGCAAAAGCTAATCTAGTCAGGAGCCTTACCAATAGAACTCCTAATAAACTGTACGGAGCATGTGCAGATGTAGACATCACAGGAGTGTTAAAGCGAAACATCATTGAATTTTTTTTAATAATAATGTAGAGCAAGTAATTTGAATAAACTTTCAAAATACTTTATTGTAAAATCTGGTTGGTATACTCATTCATAAACCTTCAACAAGGTATCCCCACTGTACTGTGTGTGAAGCAGTCATATGTTCATTATCAGTCAGATCGATCTTCAGTGGATACTGGGCATGTAACATATATAAGGGATGGGGCGGGGCTACACTGATGACTGTAGCTGGTTAGGAAACAATGTATCAAAGCTAAGCAACGTCAGGATGTAAACTCTTTACAAGCTTTCTGACCTGTCATATGGTTCCACACAGCTCAATCACAACAGGTCAGTCAGGATCTCTGTACATCCCTTCTCTGCTATCATGCTGCACTGTTCCCTATTGACTGCTGGCCACGCCCACACAGCAATAAAATGTAGCTTTTAAAAGAGCACAGAAAAATGTGAGAAAATAAGTCATAGTGACAAAAAAAGCATTACGTTGCTGTTATGTGACCCATTATTAACAACCAGTGCAGTAATGGAGTTTATTCAGTGAAATTACATTTACACTTTAACAAAGGATAGGCAAAATAAAATTCTGTATATGATATGATCTGTTACCATGATACAATTCTATCAATCCTATGCATTAGACTTATCTGTTATGGGATTTTGGGACCAGGGAAAATTACTTAAAATGAAAATGTGAGAAGATCAGCTGACCAGATGAAAAACAAAGCTCTTACATAAGTGAACAGTAATCTACTCTGCTGATTTATGGAATAACTGTAATAAATAGGGATAGAGTAGAGTCCAGCCCTTTAAAGGAATTTGGACACTACAGACATCAAGTCAATGGAGGCACTAAGCCTCTTATTTAAATTGCTATCTATGGTACATTTCAGATAATAATGTTGATACCCTAGAAGAGATGTCCCCAACTCCAGGTCTGAGGGCGCCAACAGTGCAGTTTTCAGGATTTCCTTAGTATTGCACAGGTGCTAATGTGATCATCTGCACAGGTAATGATTCCAACCCTGTGCAATACTAAGGAATCATGAAAACCTGCACTGTTGGCGACCTTGAGGCCTGGATTGGAGACCCCTACCCTAGAACCTTGAATATTTCAGTTCGTTCCTGTAGTGCAACTCCTAGTCTTGACCCATTGCTATTCTGGACTGAGTTCCTGTGTTGGCTTGTACTTGTATTTATAAACTGTACCTTTTTATATCCCAATTTACACTATCAGCTAAACTTTCTCAAGGACTCATTACAGCATCCATTTTTATGTGCATGTTTTTGTGTTTTGCATGTGTTGTTTTTTGTTGACCAGGTGTCCACAACCTGAGTATAGACATATCCGTGTCTGATCGAGTCACAGTCATGGGAACAAAGAAATCACTGATAGCCAAATTGTCAATATGAAGATGTACACAAACATGTATCGCATCAAAATAAAAGAAAAATCCAGTGGTAGAAGGAAAAAAGGTTAAATCATGCGCTGGATCAGATACTGAAATCCGGTCAAGGACCAGTGGATGATCATAAACTGGTTTATTAGTTGACGTGCTTTCTGGCAGCTGCCCACTTCTTCAGTACTTGCAGTCCTGAACAATGATTGTAAGTGAAAAGTGGAAAGCTGCCCACGAAATGCGTTGACTAATAACCTGTTTATGATCATCCACTGGTCCTTGTCCTGGGATTTCAGTATCTGATCGGCAGCGAATGGCTTAACCCTTTTCCTTCCACTCTCCGTGGGGTCCTGTGCGGCATACCGATCTTAGCTCCTTTAGTGGTTGTGACTTTCAAACCCCTTCAGGTGAGTGGTTTTCCCCACTTCACACTAATACATCGATAAGACTCCAATTTGACGCCGTCTCCCCTTTTTAGCTTGTGAATCAAAATAAGAGCGATACAATTTCATCCTCTTATGACATGAAAAGTTTTCTGTGGGGCATAAAATTACTCTGTAAAGGTGGAAATTTCCAAATGCAACCAATGAATCTTTTGGCCCTTAAATTTCAACATCCAAAAGTGGCATATAAAATAGAAATGGGGGGAAAAGTGAATTCCTTCATGGAGGTATAGCATATCACAGTTTTAGATTTTCTAATATCTGGCGCTTTATTCCATGTCACAGTAAAAACTACTGTTCACATTTGAGGCTCTCTTTTCTCTTGATAAAAGGGGCCGAGAGCCCTGAGCTCAGTGCATTTCTCTCCATTGTTGAAGACTATGAGGCCACTATGGGGAGCTGAGGTGTACTGCTGTTCTTCCCACTTGCCGACTGTCACAATTTTCATGAAATCTGCATCCTCGGGATGTGTATACTATTGAAAAGAATTGTGGTTAGGGAACAAATGGCTTATTGATCCACCATTCAGACTTTGCCTATAAGTCTAAGATTCAGCACAATTATGGCGCCTTCAGTGTGGAGCCTCATTCTTCCCAATTTACAGAACTAAGCACTGTATTGGGGATTGAGGGGGTTTAATTTTTGTGTATTTTTTTAAATGTTACTGCTTATGGGGGAATATTACTAAGTGAGGGCTGTGCAGGCATCATGCTAAGTCAGGGACTGCAGGGACCATCATCCTGATTAATGAGTCACGAGGCCATCATATTATGTGACAACCTGTAAGTACTATCATACTGAATAAGGGGCTGTGGGGCCATCATACTGATTAAGGGGCCATGAGGGCCTCATACTATGTGATGGGCTGTAAGGACTATCATACTGAATGAGGGGCTGTGAGAGCATTATACTAAGGAGCTGTTTGGACCATTATACAGAAAAAAGTGTTTTGGGGCCATCATACTGAGTATCAGGCTGTGGGGAACCCCATATTGATTTGAGACCATCATACTGAGTCGCAGATAGGCTGAGGAGGTCATCATACTAAGTGAAGGACTGTGGAGTCAATCATACTGAATATAGAGGAGTGGGGGCCAATATACTATGTTAGGAGCTGTAGGGGTAATTATACTAATTAAGGGGCTTCTAGGACCTCATACTAAGTGAAGATCTTTGGGGACCATTATACTGAATGAGGGGTTGTGAGGACCATCATAGTGAATAATGGGCTGTCAGGACCCTTATACTGAGTGGGGGACATTGTACTGAGTGGGAGATAGGCTGTTGGGGCCATAATATTAAGCAAGTGACTGTGGAAATGATCATACTAAATGTAGGGCTGTGGAGGTCATCATACAAAGTGAGAAGCTGTGGGGGCTATAATATTGAAAGGGGGACTATAAGGACCCTCATACTAAACGAAGCCATCATGCAAAGGGGAGGGTGAACTGTGAGTGTGATCAAACTGAATGCGAGGCTGTAGACGTCATCTTAATGAGTTGGTGGACTGCGGAGTTCATCATACTGTGTGGAGGACTGTGAGGGCCTTGCTACTGGGTTTGGTGCTGGGTGGTCAAGAATACTAAGTAAGGAACTGTGGAGGACATTATAATGAGTGAGGGATTGTGTATGCAATAATATGGAATGAGGGGCAGAGGAGAACATCCTAATAAGTTAGGGGCCGTAGGGTCCATCATAATAAGTCCAGGAGCTTTTGGGGCCATTTTACTGAATTAGGTGCTGTTTGGGTATCATTCTAATTGAGGGTCTATGGTGACCTTAATACTGATGATGGGCTCTGCGGGCAGCATACTAGGTGTGGAGCTGTGGGGGCCATCATACTGAATGAAGATAATGATTAAGGAAGTTGTGTCTTCCGAAACGCGTCTAGCGCCCAGCTAGCACGCTGAATGATTTTATAAAATTCATTTAACAATAAAGGACAAAATTTTATGAAGACAAGCACCGGTGTTTTCCACTTTATACTGAATGAAGGGTTGTTGGGACTATGTATTGAAAAGTGGGATATTAAGATCCCCATAATGAGTGGGGGTCATCATACTGAGTGAGAGATGGGCTGTGGGGGTCATCATACTAAGTGAGGAACTGTGGAGAAATCCTACTGAATGTAGGCCTGTGTGACTCATCATACTAAGTGAGAGGCAGAGTGGGCAATAATACTGAAACGGGGTGGAGGGGGGATTGTGGGGGTTATCAAACTGAATGAGGGGCTGGGGGGGCATCATACCGAGTGGAGGACTGTGGAGTCCATTGTACAGTGTGAAGGACATTGGGAGCTTTACTGAGTGAGGGACTGTGGGACCAATCATACTGAGTGAGGGACTGTGGAGGCAACCATACTAAATGAATGATAGTGGGGTGCCATCATACGAAGTCAGGGACTGTAGAGACTATCATAGTAAGTCAGGAGCTGGGGGCCATCATACTGAATAATGGGCTGGGGGCATCATACTAAATGAGGGACTGTGGGGACCATCATACTGAATGAGGAGGTGTGTGGGTATCATTCTAAGTGATGAGCTGTGGGGTTATCACGCTGAATGAGGGGTTTTGGAGGCAAATCTACTAAATATCAGGCTGTGGGGTCCATCGTACTGAGTATGGGGGCCATCATACTAAGTGGGAGATCGGTGATGGGTGCCATAATATTAAGTGAGTAACTGTGGAGATGATCATACTAAATGAAGGGTTGTGAGGGTCGACATACTAAGTAAAGGACTGTGGGGGCCATAATATTGAAGGGAGAATATAGGAACCCCCATACTAAATGATATCATCATACCAAGTGGAGGTTGGATTGTGGATGCCATCAAACTGAGTGAGAGGCAGGGTGGCAATCATACTAAAGAGGGACTGTGGAGTCCATCATTTTGTGTAAAGGATTGTGGGGGCCTTCCTACTTAGTGTGGAACTGTGGGGTCAATCATACTGAGTGGGGGATATCGTGCTGAATGAGGGACTGTTGGAGCCATTATACTGCCTAGGGGGCTATAATACTGTAGTAGGATCATGCTGAGAGGTTAATATATTGCTTGGAGGTCAGTGGAGGCCATAATACTATGTGAGGGGCTGTGGCAATATCATACTGAGTGGGCGCCATCATACTGAGTAGGAGCTGTAGAAGCATCATACTGAGGGCCATCATATTTTGTGGGGGGCTGTGAGGGTATCATATTTGGTGAGGGCTATCATACTGACAGGCCACCATGCTGGGTGGGGATCATGATACTGTGTGTGTGGGATCTATAAGAACATCATACTAAGGGGGGGCACTTTATGGGCATCATGTTGTGGGGGTATTATACTCTGTTGAGAAGACTGTGGGTGTTAAACTTTGCTGGAGGCACTGTGGAGTCATCATACTATATGTTTGGGGACCTGTGGGGTGAAATGTAAGAGGAGCTATTTTTTTGAGCATGTCAAACTCCAGGTGTGTGGATGGGTGAATTGTGGGGATTATCATAGTCTATAATGGCTATGAAAGAAATAACTGGGATGAGAACACTAAAGGTACCTTTACATGCCGCCACAGGAAGGAAGAAACTGCCGAGCATCGGGGACAATTGTGCCTGTTGCCATGAAATCACTACGAAATGGCGGCGTGTAAATCAGGAAATTTCTTCTTGTGCCCTGCAGTTCCTTCAGATACCTGTTTCTGAGCCGTGCTCAAAAACAGGAAGGAATAATACCTATGGTGGTGGCGTGTAATCGGGGCACAGGAAGGTATTTGCGTGGCCTAGTGAATTCCCAGGGGCGTGCCACGGCGTCATGGATACCACGCCCCATCAGCGATCATTGCTGGAGGCTCCTGCGTTACGATTGGTTGTCCCTTCACAGGGCGCCATATTAAAAGAGCTATCCATTCACAGTCCATAATTGCAATGGCGTCATGAATTAGCCATCCTTCCTGCGCAGGCTGGCCAATTATGATGCTGTTGCGTTGTCCAATCTCCGTTTGAGCGGCACGTAATACACAACTCTGTCACACCTATGTACTTACGGCGCTAAATATGTACGCCTATATTCTTTTGTGGTAGCGACATGTAAACCAGGGAAGGTATTCAACAGGAGGTAAGCCGCAGGAGCTGTCGGCACTTCTGGGGAACGCAATTACCTTCAGTAGAGGACGTTGTGGTGGCGTCTATATGCGGCATCAGGGATCGGTATCCACCGTTAAACAGCTACCTGTTGCTGCACTCTGTGGCGGTGTGTAAAGTTACCCTAAGGAGCTTCAGTAGGGGAGCTTTATGGCTGTAAATATGCCACAATACATGAACCCTTCTCTGTTTATAAAAGTTGAGAGATATGACCCTGCCTACTCCGCTGACATTTTGGGGGCATAAGAAGGGGGTCCAATTAGTACTTTTGCTTCACCTGCTGAATTAACAGTCATTTATTTATTTATTTATTTATTGTGTCCGTCTACAAATGTGCAATGTTCTGAGTGCTGGGCCAACTGTCAACACCACCACATATATATGGGGCCCTTTCCTTAGCAATTTTCTTAAAGGGATTGTCCAAGTAGAATTTTAATTAAATATCACCATTAGCTTTTTATGTAAAAAAAAAATAAGTAAAAATGTAGGTATATTCACATTTTGGCACCTACCGGGATCCAGGGTATGCTGCTCTATGAGTGTATTTGCACTGCCAGCAGGATAGCTGAGACCTGTGTTTTGTCACCATGGTCTGGTGACTTCTGCGACGTGTTATCGATGACGCTGTACTAGATCCTGGTAAGTGCTGGGAGGTTAGACTATCTACTTTGTTGTTGTGTTTTTTTACTTTACCAACAGACTAGGAAACTTTTAATTAACAACAACTTTAAGAGAAAAGCACATCTCTTGGGCATCTTGGCTTTTTAAGACATTGGGAGAAAGTCTTCTATTGCATCATTAAAATTAATTAAAGACAGAAAGGCTAGGGTCACATTAACGGTATTCAGGGCTTGCGTCTAAAGCATAGGTTTTGGCAGCGTTAACGTGGTCCTACCACTATGGTAGCGCTGCGTTAACACTGCCAACGTTAGCCTTTGGAGACACTGCCCCTAGAGCTCCTCAAACTCCGGCATCTAATTGAAATCTTGCATTATTTTCTAAAGCGAGAAAAGATGCTTTCAACAACGTATTTCCTAATGCGAGATTTCAATCAGATGGCTGCGTTGGAGCTGCACTACGGGCCGCGTTTCCATAGGGTAACATTGGCAGCGTTAACGCGGTGCTACCCTGGCGATAGTACCGTGTTTATGCTGCCAAATCCTATGTTTTTAACGCTACCCCCTGTTTAGAGTTAATGTGAACCTAGCCAAATAGTTCTATTTTTGAAATTCTCAAAGGAAGTCCCCTTCCTAGACCTATTACCATATTCTCCTACCCAGGGTTTGACAATCATACGATATTTCAAGCAGACACCAGATACGATATCTGTACATTTTCAGACATTGACCCCATCGAAGGATATAAACATATAGTTGGCAATAATGGAATATAACTATTTCCTTGTGTATAAGGTTCGGTTATTATTTAATTTTTCAAACTTTTGTGAGTTTTTAACACAGTTAGCTTATTGTTCTTTAACAGCTATAAAGTATACTTGCTTTATTATTTTTTTTTAATTGTGAAATGTTCCAAAAAAACAATACTCACAAAAAATAACCTTCACCTGCGCTAACAGTTGTGAACATTGACAGGTATTGCTTCTGCTTATTTAGGTCGTGACGGAGACAAACCTTTAGGGGCTCTGTAGATCCTGACTGGAGCTCAGAAATGTTTAAATCTCACAATCGACTTCTCCGATCCTCGTGAGTGGTTTTGACGTGTTCATGATCATTCTTTTTTTGGTTTTGCATTTGACTCAATAAATTGACATTTATAAACCTAGGCATTGCCTACTTCTACATTGTCACTGCTTGTAATCTTTTGATTTGAACTATTCTGCCAGTAAATATTTTTGTGTCTTTCTTCTGGGAAATCAAATTGAGCTTTAAATCAACTACATTTACTGAATGTCCATGCCAGGATTCCGAAACGAACACATTTCTGTCTGACGAGTTACATTTTTAGGCCTAGAGCAGACACTTTTGCTGCTCCAGTCAGTCACATTCACTGGTGAATCTTGAACTTTTATGTATTGATAGAGCTGGCAGGAGACAGCGCAGCGACTCTCTTGTGTACGTACCCAATTAGAACTTTCCTGGTTTCAGACAATATTACATAACCGCAATCATATACGTCCTTGATTGGAAAAATAATTATAGGCGAGTGAAAAAAAACAACGTATCATTCAGATTAGTTATGATGATGAATTGTATAGTTTTCTAGACCTCCTCAGATTAATGTTAATCTTATGAAAGAGATTACTATTCTTCTAAATCCCTTTGCAGACATTGGGTAGCAGAATACTTGTACTCATGTTTAGTCATATTTTTATGTAAATCATTCATCGTGTAATGTTACGGTATAGAAACTACTGTTGAATGCCAGCTATATTAAACTCTTTACATTTTTGTGCTATTTTTGAAAAACGTTTCCTTCTAAAATGAGTAATTTCCATATGTCAAATAAGGATGAAGGGGGATGGGGGTTAAAATACATTTTCGGGTAGTTAGGCATATTTATTGCATTATGTGGCAGATGGTAGGATGAAAAGATTTTTTATTTTTTTTGCTAGAAGACACAAGTGTCAAAATTATCTTGGTTCCTTGTGAATCTCCTTTATAGAACGTACTTGTCAAATGTATCAATGGTTGAGTCATTGACTCCAAATGCACCAACCAATGCATGCATGAGTGCAATATAATTCCAGTATAACTAGACAGTAACCTTCTTTCTTTGGTCATTCATCAAAATATACTATACATAATACTCCTCAGATACTGTATGTGATAAATGTTTTATTGCATTTTTAGACTTGCGTATATATCCATTGTTTTTGAGCATTTTAAAATACCAATGGCACTCTGAATGATTAGGCTATGATCATATGTGATAGGAATTGTTTGAAATGAATTTAGCTCCAAATAAATCCACAAAGTTTATGTAAGGCCAGGTTCACACCATGGTCAAATCCAATCCGGGGCTGTCTGGGGTGAACCTGACAGCCCCAGACACAATTTTACTGTAGTGCAGCCGGGGGCCGGATGGAGTTGTATGGCAGCTATCCAGTTTCCATCTGTCCAGGAGGATCCGGGTGTATTCTGACTTGCAGCATTTTTGTGTCCGGGGAGAAAAATCTCCCCAAATTGGATCCTCCTGGATCCGGGGCAATCCGGCGCTCCCTAACATGATAGTCTATGGGGCCGGATTCCCTTGATCCAGGAGGATCCGGGAGGATCCAGGAACCGGACACCTGCGGCTAAAATTCAGTGTGAGCTACGCTGAACTTCAGCACCAGGGAGCTGTCCCCTGTGAAGCGGTTCAGCACCATTTCACAGGAGACAGCTGAGCTTGGCTGCATCTGGCTACAAACAGACTGGAGGGCATATTAGCCCTCCGATTCTGTTTGCAAATCCGGTCCGGGGCTGTTAGGCTCACCTCGGACAGCCCCAGATCGGATTATGCCGTGGTGTGAACCTGGCCTAACAAAATCTGCATGTATTGCTTGTATTTTTAAAAGTATACTTGTCCATAGATTTCACCCAGTAAGGCTAGGGTCAGACTTGCACATGCATTTGCTAAATGCATGCTCTATTTTCATGTGCAAATGTTTAAAAACGCATGTGTTAATGCACCCATAGACTCCAATGCAAAAAACGCATTGCAAAAGTGTAATGCGTTTGACGCTATGCGTTTTTGCAAGTGCACCAAAAAACGCGGTATGCAGCGTTTTTTGGTGCTTTTTCAAAAACACATGTGTTTTTTTTAACATGGGAGTCTATGGGAAACACATGTGTTAACACATGGTACATATATGTGCCATGCATTAACGCATGCATTATCGCATGCACTAAAAATGAACATACATGCCATGAAAATGGCAAGCGGAAAAAAAGGATCCTTTAATGCATCCTTCCAATGGATGCAAGCTCCCAAATGTGACCCTAGCCTAAGTATCCATGTAAGAATGAGCTTTCTGCAGATTTGAAAACCCACATCATTCTCTGATTTTCTTGCCATTTTTTTCTGCTACATGGGGATAGGGTTTTGAAAACATTAATCCGCACCAAATATCTGCTACAAATCCCAAACATGTGAAACTACCTTTAAATGATATTGATATTTTCTTGCCGTCATACCAAAAAAAGATTGATTTGTTTGTTTAGATGTTGATGTGGGGAAAAACTCATTTGTAAAGAAATACAGGATGATAAAGGATGTAATGACCCTTGATGGTAGAATACATCCTGATTCAAGGATGATAGAAAGATGCTGTATAGTAAATGACAGATGTCAGCTAAACAGCTTTACACAGGAATATACTGTACTCTCTCCCACTTGCTAGTTAGCTATGGTGCAAGCACTTCCCTCTGCAGCACACCTTCTACTCTGCTGCCTGTACAACCCGTACATGTATGACCTTTACTTTACTAGGATGCTATAGGGTGTGTAGGCATAATTTAATACATACCTCAAGCTGCTCTCTGACCCAAATGTGCCACCAAGTCAGTTAAAATTTAATTAGGTATAAGAAGACAGGGCCGTGTGATGTTGTATGTTGTATGTATGTTGTATGTATGTTGTAGAGCAGAGGTCCCCAACTCCAGGCCTCGAGGGCCGCCAACAGTGCAGGATTTCAGGATTTCCTTAGTATTGCACGGGTGTTAATGTGATCAAATGCACAGGTAATGATTCCAACCCCTGTGCAATACTAAGGAAATCCTGAAAACCTGCACTGTTGGCGGCCCTCGAGGACTGAGTTGGGGACCCCTGTTGTAGAGAGTGATGCTCAAGCTGTCTCTTCAGAATTCTCCATATTTGTTTCAGGTTGACTTTAGATCATAAGGCACACTGGGTCTCTGAATCACTTTCACCCTGTTCTTTAGAAATGCAATAGATATCTGTTTGTGATTACTAGTATATTGGAAAAGTGCACGTCTACCAAGGACACAGAGTGATGGTATCTTCTCTTTCAAAATAGAGCAGCCTAGCTGTGAATTCATCATGATTTTCATATTGATCATATTTTTCATATTGATCATATTTTTTCATATTTTCATATGTTTCATATTTTCAATATGATCTTTATTTTATTTTATTTTTTTAAATCAAGGGGCTAATTCATTAAGACTTGCATTTCATATGTCAATGTAATGAAGGGCTCGCTGGGGCACAAGGTGTCAAATTTATTAAAGAGGTCTTTCACTACTAATGTCACCCCCTTTTTTTGTCCTAGCCCTTCTAAGCTGTTTCCTAATATAATTCTGCTATCTACTCTGCTCTTGTAATCTTATCGCTAAGAGGCTTGTAAATACCTTTGTTGTGGCTATAGCTTTGATCTTCAGGCTGCAGACTAGAAATCAGACAAACTGAGCAGGGCAGGTCACTGGCGGGGACTGAGAGAAGAGTGAAGTGTGATCTGGTCAGACTGCTGTCACTCACAGAGAGGTAGCTCCACCCCCACTAATGATGTGCCCTGCTCTGTATGTCTGAATCTGGTCTGCAGCCGGAAGGATGAAAGCTACAACAACAATTAAAGGCATTTACAATCCTCTTAGACATACTAGTGCATCTCAGTGAATTAGAGTATATAAAAAATCAATGTAATATTGCCATGTTTCTGGCGTTTCTGGGAGCCCTGAAACATGTTGACCAATAAATCAATATTATATTCACTCTTTTATGTCTCATTGAATATGGCAGTGCGCTTTTTAACTCTTCATTCTCCCTACTTTAATTTTCTGAATTAATGACCTTTGGGTTTTCATTTGGTGTAAGCCATAATCATCAATATTTACAAAAATAAACACTTGAAATAGATCACTCATTGTGTAATGACTCTATATAATATCTGCATTTCACTTTCCGTATTGAATTACTGGTATATTCACAGACTGCAAAATCTGCAACAGAGAAAACAGTAATTTTATCAAAATGACAGCAAGCAGCTCAGTAATGACACATCACTGGAATCAGGGTCGCTGTCTCTACATTATGCTGCTCTCAGATGGGATGGCAAAAACCAGGTGACAGGTTCCCTTTAACACTTTCTGAATATCGGCTTCATTTTGCTTATTAAGATACCGAATAGAACAGTAAAAGAATTGTTGCAAAGGTCAGCGTCATCCTAAAGTATTTTTGATGCCATCTCTGGTTACGTGGTCCTGGAATCCTGCTCTGGTTAGATTTCTTCCTTGCACACTCATTTATCATCATATCAATAACTTTAATTGAGGTTAACACCTTTGGGTAACTTTGAAGCCTAGAAACACCCACAATTATGACTGCTATTCTCATAGCAATTACCTAGTGATTTCTATACTGGAGATAAAGATGGAGATTCTAAAATCTACTAAATCATCATTACCACTTATGTGCTGTAATAAATGTTTTAGGGGTGTTTTCAACCCCATAAAAATATTGAAATGAATTTAATATTGATTCTCTCTTTATGAAATAAAGAAGATTGGTTTAACTAGCATTCTTAACTTTTTATGACCATGATGATTTTTATTTATTTTTTTATGAAGGATAAGTCTTAGATCTTTAGCCTTTGTGTACATGAAAGCTAACATTAAAGGGATTATCCAGGCTCTGCTTCCTCAGTGAACTGTGCATACTCCAGATGCCATGCCACCTAGGATGGCACCTGTGGGATGCCAGTCAAGACAGAAGGGCCATGTTTAGTACCCAGACTCCTTTAGAAATTGGGATTTACCATATTAGACTTTACCCAAAAGGATTTTTTAATACTGCACTCTTTGTTTTATACCTTTTTATATACTGTATGCTACAATAGGCAGTTTATTAAGATGCATCTTTAGAAACTTAAAGACGACCTGTCACCCCCTTCCTGGTGGTTTCCAAACTGAAAGCATCACTGAAAGCAGCAGGTCTGCTGCATTCGGGGAAGGGGTCTCCCATGTTTCTACCCTCTGTAAACTGTAAAGCTGGCGTCACACACGTCAATGTCGTCAGCGATCTGATCGCTGGCGACATTGACGGCTGATCGATGATGAGCTGTCACACAGGCAGACTCACCAGCAATCATTGGACCAGCGACATCATGGAAATGATTTAAATATCGTTTCCACGATGTCTGCAGGCTGGTATCCAGGGTAAACTGCGGGTAACTAGGCCGCGCACGTTGCCTAGATACCCGATGTTACCAGCCTTCTCCGCTCGCATAATAATGTCCTCGCTTTTTAGAGGGTCCTGCTGCCTCTCTGTGCCACCTCCTGCCTGTGACATCAGCATATTGCATAATCTGGAGCAGGGTGGGCTCCGGCGCTGACATCACAGGCAGGATGCTGCACTGAGTGGCAGTGGGTGGTAGGACCGTCTAAATAGCGAGGACATTGTTATCAGATAACTCCCTCCAGACTCATTATCTCTACACTTTCTAAAGTGGTTTTTACAGCTTACGCTGGCTTCACACTACGGTTTTATGGATCCGGGGCTGTCCAGTGTGAACCGGACACCCCCGGATCCGATTCCAGCCCCATAGTAACCCTATGGGGCCGAAATACGCCAGATGAATGTCTTTTGGCATCCGGTTTTTGGATGTCCTGGAGAATCCGGAGGAATCGGATTTTTCTCCTGGACACAAAAGCAGAGCATGCACCATTTTTGTGTCTGGGGAGAAAAATCTCCCCAAATCGGATCCTCCAGGATTCTCCTCCTGGATCCCCCCAGATCCGACGCAATCCGGCGCTCCCTAACATGGGAGCCTATGGGGCCGGAGGATACGTGAACCGGACAACTGCGGCTGCACTCTGCTGTTATTTCAGGACCGCGGCTAGCTCCCCGCAGACCTGAATCCTCATCAGCGGCAGCTGCATCCGGCTGCACACCGGACCGGAGGGCATATTTGTCCTCCGATTCTGTGATTCTGTGTGCTGATCCGGTCCATCCGGTTCATCCCTGACAGCCCCGGATCGGATCTTGGCGTGGTGTGAAGCCAGCCTTACAGGGGGGGTGGAAACATGGGAGACCCCTTCTCTGAATGCAACAGACAAGCTGCATTTAGTGTGTTTTCAGTTTGGAAAGCACCAAGGGGGTGACAGGTCCTCTTTAATACTATTTTCTGTACTAGTGTGGTGCTTGTTCAGGGACCTAAATGTGTTCCTTTTTGTATTTCTTATTTATGTTGAATGTTTTGATATAAGGCAATATTAAGTGGAATTGAAAAAAAGGTGTAACATAGGTTTATCAATGTTAAGAATCAAAGTATTAATGGGTTAGGGCTCACTTTATAGTGTTGTGTAAAGCCACAACCAGTTTATGCACTTGTATCTCCTTGTGTCCAAGGAATATGACGGTCTGCAGCAGTATCCCACACAGTACGTATCCAGGTAAATCAGCAAGAGGAAAATGGGGTTGTAACCACGCTCCTATTCACATAATAAAAGATTCTTCCACAATGTTAATCAAAGGATAGGTTTATTTATTTCTACACATTTCAGGGCATGAAAGCCCCTTCTTCAGGAAAATCACAGATGTACATGTACCATCTATGATTTTCCTGAAGAAGGGGCTTTCATGCCCTGACACGTGTTGAAATAAATCACATAACCTTCATGGAAGAATAATTTATTATGTGGACGGGAGCGCGGTTATAATCCCATTTTCCTCTTGCTGATTTACCTGAATATTTTGATATGTCATATGTCTCATAGATTAAGAAAGATCATTGTAACTACCATGCTCAGGTGCGTAGTACTTGTAACAAGTAGTTGAATGCTCGGATGGACGTGATTCGAGTACCATAAAAGTCATTGGGGAACTCAAGCTTTTTTTTTCCAAAAAAATGCTCGAGTTCTCCAATGTCTTCCATTATACTCGGGTACTCGAGTCACCTCCACCCAAGCATCAAACTACTCGTTACAAGTACTACGCACCTGAGCATGGTAGTGCTCGGTCATCACTAATTGTCATTAGTCTGTACTAGACATGGAGGCTTTCCCTCCTGCCCTATGGTTCTATGGTTATCTCTGGATTTTATGGTTTGCATTGTTTATTTTGTTATATAGGAACAAAATATATATGTTAAACATAAAATAAATTCCTGTTGAATATTTGCTAACTTTCCAGTAATACTAATGCCTAAATACAGCTTTATCGTTTTGAATAAATTATATGAATATATATAATTATGTGAATTTGTTAAATTCATATATTTTATCTTTAATGTTAAAATTTTTTAAATACTTTTTTATAAACATTATGAGATGTTTTTTGGTCCTACTAGGAATCTTAATTTATATTACCATTTTTTTTCCTTTAATGTTGACTATGAATTCTAAGACATTTCTGTTCTGTGTTAATTGGCATCATTACAGGACTTCCCTGAGGATTTTACTAATGCCTCTATTTGTCACTATACACAGGTTAGCACTGGTGACCACAATAGAGGGATCACAGTGAAGTGTGAAGCATAATCTGTCATCAGATTTGTGTTATCTGCGGTGCATGATATAGAGAAGCTCTGGAGAGGGACAGAAGTGCACACAATGGTAAAGGATAGATAGAAGCGGTGGTAGCGCTCACATGAAGGTGTGTGCAGCAGGCACAACATCTATAATGGCCTTAAAAGCTACTGCTGCTTACCTGTAGCTGGCCGAAATGCTTATTCCTAATATAAAATCGCAAAATCAAAATTGTCCCATTTAGGATTCATGAGCCTTGGGATTCAACAATGTTTTTATACCTTGCGAAAGGCACCGATTTGGCACAGAATCACTTTGGTATTAATAAAAAATTGTTTTGGAATCCCAAGGTTCTTCATTCCCACCTAAACATGAAAGTTTACATTTTTACCAGCAAGAAATAGAGGCAGAGACCCTGAGATTCCAGCGATGTATCACTTACTGGTCTGCATGCTGTCAATTTGTTCAAATCATAGATTACACTGGGGAACAATTTGAAAAAAAATTTCTTAGTTAGTTTTTGAGCTGATTTATACTAAAATTGTCATGCTGATTCCAAAAATGTAGTCAGTTTTTTTCTAGCACATCAAGTTTTTCCTCCACAACTTACCTGCCAGAGACCACAATTGCACTGATATCTGTAATAAGACTTGTTATCTGATTACAATTCGACTCATATAGAGCTACGTGGCAACTTGTAAGAGTAGTCACAACTGAGACAGTGTGGTGAGAGGTGTGTGCAGCTCCCAATACATCATAATTATCAATATCTTGAAAAAAAAAACACTTTTTAGGTACAGTAGTTTACAGTAGTTTAGTTTGAGAAGACGAAAATCCTATAGTTCAAAAAATTGACGTGATAGAGAAAAACTGAGATCATTTCTGGATTCAGCATCCAAAAATTAATTAAGAACAGTTGTCTGACCTAACTCCTAAAAAATTGTGTTCCCCAGTGTTATTTATAGTAGATCTAGCAGTTCCATGAAAACGTTCAGTGTAACTGTGCATAGGCAGCAAGTTACTAGTTTACTAGTTAGTCCTCTACTGATATTCTTCTGTTGATAAAACTATGATTTTATGAAAACTACAGCAAGCAGTCCAGTAAGTGGCACATCGCTGGAATCAGGACCTTTTTTTTCTACATTACACTGGTCTTAGATTAGGTGATAAAAGTCTGATGACAGTTTAACGTTTAATGTAGTTACCACACCCATTGATGATCCTGCATTCTATAGTCATCACAGAGGTTAAACGGCCAGGATCAAAGTTTTGTCAAGTGAGGTTGTCAGTCTTTACTACCCCTGGATACTAATATAGCCTAGAAATTGCTGCAGTTATAAAAGCACTGTAAGATAGCACATAGCAATGCTGTACATTCATGGCATTGTTAAAATGCCAAAAAACATCATGACTTTAGATTCAACTCTTGTTTATGGAATGTTTCATTGCAAAAAATAGGAAGGAAAGCTCGTCAGCAAGTGAAAGTGAGTATGCATGTGAGTGATCACTGAATCACTGCTTAAAGCTGACTTGTAAAAAATATTATTAACCTGCGGCTATAGGGCTAATATCATTCTTATACAGTGCAGCCGCTGCACTGAGAGCCACGCTGGCAGAAGAAAATTATTTTTTTTCCTCCCGGCAGCCTTGGGGTTTCAGTCATAGAGGCACAGCCGACGTAGTTTCAGTCACTGCCTAGTGTATAGTGAGCAGCAACTGTGACCACCATGAGTACAGAGCCGGCTGTCAGTCAGTGTCGAGGTGGTTACAGCCAGTGTGCACTGAGTGGAGACTGAAATTATGACTAAAAGCCCGAGGATGCCAAAAGGAAATGATTTGTACATCTCTTGGCAGCCTTGGGCTTTCAGTTGTAGAGGCACTGCCGGCATAATTTCAGTCACTGCTTAGTACACAATGAGTGGGGCTGTGACCTCTATCAGCACAGAGCCGTCTGTCTCACCGTGCACTGATCAGAGACTGAAATCGTATTCCGCTCACCTCTGTGACTGAAAGCCCAAGGCTGCCGAGAGGAATGAAGAGCAGCCACATGACGTCAGAATGCTGTTAACCTGCAGATTAACACTACAGTATTAGCGTATATCTTACATGAATATCAGTAAGCATAACTAGGAAAGCCCCTCTAAATACAGCGTATGTTCAGGTTCTTTAAAATAAATGTGATAAAGTATAAGTATTCATTATAAACGCTTTTTTTATATTTGCGTAGATTAATAATGTTCTTTAACATTATAAAGCACCGACAATAATTTTTGATCCGCCTTTATGAATTACATACATTTTTACACCTCTACACTTTACATTCTCTCGGGATTTCCAGGGATTCCTCCCCATACTGTGGTTTTCTTATACACTCCAGAAAACATTGACAGGTTAATTGGCTTCTAATGAAATTGGCCATAGTGAGCTTTTGATATCAGGAAATTAGATTGCGAGATCCACTGGGGACAGATGTGAATGGAGACAATCTCTGCTGCAGAACATCGTGGTATAAAAGGAAAGAATATAAAGAATCGAGTGGACAATAATAACTTAAAATCCCACAGGTACAGTTCTGCCCAGATAACGATTTACATGCAATTGTATAGGGATCCCCGTCCTTCTGTAGATGAGCTCTGCTTTTACGTTGATGTGACCTAATTTATAATTAGCTCCTTTTAGTTGTATTGATGGCTCATTTATGTGGTCGATGTGTCATCTCACACAGTGTGCAACGTGAGCCTCGGCTGGAGGAATTGTAAGCGCCGACATTTGTTGATAAATCTTTTGTAATATAGCCTTACTGATTTATGGAATATCTCTTTTTATGGAAAATACTTTCCTTTCGGAGGCATAGATTGATGCTGTGACATGGTGTTTTACGGTGTAGAGCTTATCAGGTTTGAGTTAACCATATCTGATGCAAACGATGACCCTTCCGTCTCTATGATTTGAGTCCACGGACTCTTGAGCATTAAGTTAATTTTCCCCTGGATTTCTGAGCTGCGTCTTTCCTACCCCGCGGAAACACTGTGAAGTATACAGGTTTTGACCGAATGACAGAGCATAGAGGGTGAAATTAGATGCATTAAATTAGAATATGACAAAAAAGCCTATCTAAATATCTGTCACAATTTTACTTTTTGTCCAAACCAGCCACCAGTAATGAGCCCATTGCTGAAGCTTGGTAGCCAAATGGAAAGTGGAGGAGAAATAACTTTGATGAGCTGTGACTTGTGGTATTTTGCTATTTTTCTTTTGGATTATTCCTTGTTTGCATAAGTGTAAAAAAAAATAGAATTTTGGAAAATTGTTTCCTATACATGGATCATTAATTTACGTATTAGGAAGTAGCTTTGTTGGTTTTAATATTCAATAGAGGACAAAGAGTTAACAAAATGCCATCAATTTTTGTGCAGCGCATGATGGTGGTAAGCTGGTGATCTCCTGATCTTTGATTACATCCTGGCTGGTAAATATCTTGTGATTAATCAAAATGGCTTGTTCTGCATGTCGTGTAAGTCACCTTCACAGATGGGATGTATTCGGTTTGAATACTCGTATTAATCCTGTCTAAAATAGACATGCTCAGTGTTACTAACTTTAAATCGGATTGTACCAGCTAAACAGCTGTAATAAGAAAAGAAATGGAATTTTCAGCTTCCGACAGAAGACCTACATACAGAAACATGTCATTTGTACAATAGATCAGAACAGTGTGTCTAGTAAAATGAACCCATGTACGGTGCGGCACCAGATCGATGGAACGTCCCTTATTAACGAGATACACGGCTTTGACTCCTAATTATCTAAATCCATTATAATTGCCTTATCATGACAAGCAGTTTCCTTTGACATGCTAAATGCCTGACTGCCAGCTCAGACGGTGATGAGGCAGGAAAACAGGAATATCTGGAATAAAGAAGCTCGAATGGTGATCATCAAGTTCAGCAGAATCCTTATGATTACAAAAAAATACTATATACAAGTTAGATTAGACAACAATTTATATATGTGCTAGCTCTAAATAACAAATGACCTAAAAGTCCTATCTTTTTATATTAAAGGGTTTTTTCCACTAATAAAGTTCATTTTAATCAATAGATCGTGGACTAATAACACTTTCCACAATTAAAACGCGTCAAGGTGATAACTGAATACAGCAGAGGATGACATATAAGTTGAGTTATGAAAAGGATTGGATAATGCTATCTTGATGTCCCAAAGGTGAAGGGAAAGAAAAGTTCCGATCCATGAATAACATAACGCTTAGGGCCCTTTCACATCAGCGTTTTTTGAAATTTGCGGCAGATGCGGTGAAAAAAACGCATCTGCCGCAATTACCGCATACCGGCTCCACTTGCGGCGCGGTTGCGGTAAACGCCATGCAAAGTATAGGCGTACTTGCGGCAGGTGCGGCAAGTGCGGTTTTGCACCTGTGGCAGGTGCGGCAGCGAAAAAAACTGCGGTCAGCCGCGGTTTTTTTCGCTGCCGCACCTGCCGCAAGTGCAAAACCACACTTGCCGCACCTGCCGCAAGTACGCCTATACTTTGCATGGCGTTTACCGCAACCGCGCCGCAAGTGGAGCCGGTATGCGGTAATTGCGGCAGATGCGGTTTTTTCACCGCATCTGCCGCAAATTTCAAAAAACGCTGATGTGAAAGGGCCCTTAGGCTGCTTTCACATCAGCGTTTTTGCGCTGATCGCGGCAGTTGCGGTGAAAAAACGCAACTGCCATGATTACTGCACAACGGCTGCACTTGCGGCACACTTGCGGCAAGCCCCATACAATGTATATGTGGGCTTGCGGCAGGTGCGGAAATGCGGTATCGGCACTTGCGGCAGGTGCGGCCGCGAAAAAACTGCGGTCAGCCGCGTTTTTTTTCACTGCTGCACTTGCCGCAAGTGCCGATACCGCACTTGCCGCACCTGCCGTAAGCCCGCATATACATTGTATGGGGCTTGCCGCAAGTGTGCCGCAAGTGCAGCCGTTATGCGGTAATCGCGGCAGTTGCGTTTTTTTCACCGCAACTGCCGCGATCAGCGCAAAACCGCTGATGTGAAAGCAGCCTAAGGGCCCTTTCACATCAGTGTTTTTTTCAAATCGCGGCAGATGCGGTGAAAAAACCGCATCTGCCGCGATTTGGAAAAAACGCTGATGTGAAAGGGCCCTTAGTAAATGTTTATTTGCTATTTTCCACATAGCATATATGATAAAAATTATGGTTGCATCAAGCACTTTATGGACTATCCAGGCGATGAATTGAATATTGAACACTTGGGTTGTGGCATGCAGTGACCAAAGAGATAGATTTTATGATACACATACTTTAGGGCAGGGGTAGGGAATTCTAGGTCTCGAGGGCCACCAACAGTGCAGGCTTTAAGGATTTCCTTAGTATTGCACAGGTTATAATATAATCACCTGCACTGGTGATGATTCCAACCCCTGTGCAATGCTAAGGAAATCCTGAAAACATACCCTATTGGCGGCACTCAAGGCCTGGAGCTCCCCACACTGTTTTAGGGGTTCCTCCCTAGGTTTACTCCTATGCCCCTTTTTACCCCTAATTAGAGGGTGAGAGAAAGAATAGCCACCGAGGATTGGGACACCAAATTATGGTTGGGTGCAAATACCTCTGTTGATAGGTAGGGTAAAGGGATAGGATTATATATATAGGGATTGAGTTGTGGATTATTCCCTCTCTTCTATATATATTTTTTCACAGTATGTTAATTATGTCAGGGATATGTATTTGGGAGATGGTGATGGATAGTTTTAATTAATTGGTCCTACGGTGTTTAAATTAAATATTGTATTTATTTGTACAACAAAAGTTATTTTTAAGAATTCGGTTACGTTTGGATTTTTGATTTATCGGTTGTCTCAGTTCAGCAAAATCCTTGTCATTACAAAAAAATACTATTAACAAGTTGGATTAGACAACGATTTACATATGTAGTAACTCTAAATAACAAATTAACTAAAAGTCCTAATTTTTTATATTAAAGGAATTTTCCCACTAACAAAGTTGATTTTAATCAATAGATCTTGGAAATTACCGTATATACTCGTGTATAAGCCGAGTTTTTCAGCCCAAAATTTGGGCTGAAAAGTCTCCCCCTTGGCTTATACACGGGTCATATACGGTACATGGTGAGGTGGGGGCTTTGTCCGGGGCTGTGGAGGCTGCAGGAGGCGGGGGGAGCTGCTTTATGAGCGGCCCCGTCACGTGGGGCCGCTCATTAAATATGCACTGCTTCCCCCTGTCAATCAGCGGCAGGGGGAAGCAGTGCATATAGCCCCCAAATGCTGGCACTCGCCCCCCCTTGTAAAGGCCCCCCCCGCTGGTTATATTACCATCCCGGTCTTCTGATCAGCGCCGCTCCTCGGTGCTCCTCGGTGCTCCGTCCGTCCGTCCTGCTACATCCGGGATCTCCGGCCGTCGCAGGCATATGACGTCATCGCGCGACGGCCGGGGATCCTGGATGTAGCAGGACGGGAGCAGCGAGGACGGAGCGCCGAGGAGCAGCGCTGATCAGAAGACCGGGATGGTAAGAGAAGCGGGGGGGGGCCCTTGCAAGGGGGGGCGAGTGCCAGCATTTGGGGGCTGCTGGGGACCCCCAGGGGGCTGCTGGGTACCCCCTGGGGGCTGCTATATGTACCCCTGGGGGCCTGCTGTATACCACTGGGGCTGCTGTATACTACCACTGGGGCTGCTATATACTACCACTGGGGCTGTTGTATACTACCACTGGGGCTGCTATATACTACCACTGGGGCTGCTGTATACTACCACTGGGGCTGCTGTATACTACCACTGGGGAGGCCTGTATACCACTGGGGGGGCCTGTATACCACACTGCTGGGGGCTGTATACCTGTGCTGGGGTCCACCCTCGGCTTATACACGAGTCAATAGGTTTTTCCAGATTTTTGGGGCAAAAGTAGGGGGGTCGGCTTATACACGGGTCGGCTTATACACGAGTATATACGGTAATAATTTCCAGAACTGGATATGTTTAAAGACAATGTTCCTGTGCTGAGATAATCTTATATATCTGTCCCTGCTATGTACTGTGTAATGGATGTGTCTGAACGTACAGGGACATGGTCTGCTCATTACCACATCTCCTGTGCTGAGATAATCTTATATATGTGTCCCTGCTATGTACTGTGTAATGAATGTGTCTGACCGTACAGGGACATGGTCTGATCATACCACATCTCTTGTGCTGAGATAATCTTATATATCTGTCCCTGCTATGTACTGTGTAATGGATGTGTCTGACCGTACAGGGACATGGTCTGCTCATTACCACATCTCTTGTGCTGAGATAATCTTATATATGTGTCCCTGCTATGTACTGTGTAATGAATGTGTCTGACCGTACAGGGACATGGTCTGATCATACCACATCTCTTGTGCTGAGATAATGTTATATATGTGTCCCTGCTATGTACTGTGTAATGGATGTGTCTGACCGTACAGGGACATGGTCTGCTCATACCACATCTCCTGTGCTGAGATAATCTTATATATGTGTCCCTGCTATGTACTGTGTAATGGATGTGTCTGACCGTACAGGGACATGGTCTGATCATACCACATCTCCTGTGCTGAGATTATCTTACATATGTGTCCCTGCCATGTACTGTGTAATAGCCTTGTCTGACTGTACAGGGACATGGTCTGATCCTACCACATCTCCTATGCTGAGATAATCTTATATATGTGTCCCTGGTATGTACTGTGTAATGGCTATGTCTGATGCTACAGGGACATGGTCTGATCATACCACATCTCCTTGGCAGAGGAGGATGTGAAAGAGTATGCAGATATTACAGCATGGGATTACAGATTTTTTTTTATGCGTTAAAACATTTCCCTGAATATTTTTTAAACATGCTTTACCTCAATAGAAGAATAATTTGCGGTCCAGTACTGTAATGTATGTGTACTATTACGCCCTCCTCTGCCCAGGAGATGTGATATGATCAGACCATGTCCCTGTACAGTCAGACACATCCATTACACAGTACATAGCAGGGATACATATATAAGATTATCTCAGCACAGGAGATGTGGTATGATCAGAGCATGTCCCTGTACAGTCAGACAAGGCTATTACACAGTACATAGTAGGGACACATATATAAGATTATCTCAGCACAGGAGCTGTGGTATGATCAGACCATGTCTGTGTAATGTCAGACACGGCCATTACACAGTACATAGCAGGGACACATATATAAGATTATCTCAGCACAGGAGATGTGGTATAATCAGACCATGTCCCTGTATGGTCAGACACATCCATTACACAGTACATAGCAGGGACACATATATAAGATTATCTCAGTGCAGGAGATGTGGTATGATCAGACCAAGTCACTATACAGTCAGACACATCTATTACACAGTACATAGTAGGGATACATATATAAGATTATCTCAGCACAGGAGATGTGGTATGGTCAGACCATGTCCCTGTACAGTTAGACACATCCATTACACAGTACACAGCAGGAACACATATATAAGATTATCTCAGCTTAGGAGATGTGGTATGATCAGACCATGTCCCTGTATGGTCAGACACATCCATTACACTGTACATAGCAGGGACACATATATAAGATTATCTCAGCACAGGAACATTTTTTTTAAACACACCCAATTGTGAATTATTATTATTCCAAGATCTATTGAGTACATTGAACTTTAGATTTAACTTTGCTCGTGGGAAAGCTCCTTTAAAGATTTGATTTATGAAGCTCTCGGGAGCTTATGTATTCTTTAGGAAAATCTAAAAAGATTATAGAACAAATTAAAAATGAATAATAATAACACTATAAAACCATATGCTCTATCTTGTAGGAAAGTAGGAGAACCCCCTTTGGAAAATGGATGGATCCCGTTCTTCGGTTTGGCTTACCAGTTTAGTAGAGATCCTCTAAAAATGCTGATCTCGCAGCAAGAGAAACACGGAGACATATTTACAGTCTACCTCGCAGGTAAGAAATATTATTTGAATGACTTCAGATGTAAATTTAAATTTACGCAGACATAGATATATATTACCGTGACTATACTGTATATATCTGTTCGCCTTGAAATAGATATTTCTAATGCTGAAAGACAGGGAAATAGTATGTATTCCTTAAAATGTTATTATTTGGAGGTTATTGATGGTTATTACACATTGTCAATATTTTCAAACGTGATATTGATTTGTAAATTGATCAAGATTATGATACAATATTAATATTTAGAAAACCCCATTGTACAAACTGTTAAAACAGGTCAATTTAAATCACTATTTTTGACCAAAAAATACATTTCGAGTGTTCAGATTTTGTAATATTAGTTTTTCTGTTTTACGTCTATTTTAGAAACATCTCAGATACGTTTAACATAAAATCTGGAGCTCCAGTTTTTTCGGAGCAAAAATAAGTAAAGACTTGAGTCAAAGATAATGATCATACCCTACCATATATTAATACCATACAAGTTCCTTAGAATATAGTTGGCTTATATGTTTTATTATTTTGATGCTGGTCCTGTCAACCATTTTGATCAATAGTTATTGTTTTAATTATCAATCTTCAAAGTTGTTCATTTGGAAAATGCAGACCGATGCATAGAGTTCCTGGCATCACCCCATACCGATGATACGATTTTGCTGATTGTACTTTCCAATGGGATGAGCAAATGATTGTCATTGTGAGAAGTCTCAAGGGACATGGATGTCATCTTAATAAAGAAATTAAAAAGCACATCTTTCCATGAGAAACAATGTAAATTCCTGACCTGTCGTAGAAAATAGTTCTCTAATTGGTTTTGTGTGGTGGTGCAGCAGAATCATTTTCCTCAGACGTCATCCCCGCGAAGCACTACTGTACATCATTGTCAACCGTTCACTGAAATCTTCCTAATAAGAGACCGATTACGTAAATTTGATAGGCCTACAAGAACGAGCGAGGTATAGTGTATGATAGTATCTCCAGAGACATTATTTTGTATAAGGATCAAGGGAAAGTAGACAGCTCTCTAAATATCTTCAGGGATCTTACAGAGTCTTGTATCTCGTCCTTTGTAGAAATGACACAGCGCATATGGGGTTTTTAGAATGAAGTATTTCATCCTAGATTAGCTTGGATGACTCTTTCCTAGTAGTGGTTTTCCATAGATAGACTACTGTGGAAAGCCAGCACAGTACCTGGGAAGCATTTAATCCTACCAGTCTGGATGCATTTTTAACCCTAATTGATGTTTTTGTAACAAATGAAGCAGAAAGTTATCACGTTTCTTTCCTTTTGGTTGCATCCCCGCACAGCAGGGTGAAAACCAAGGATCAGTTACACATGATTCTTTAGTGGCTACCCTAAGCTCTACAATAACGATTGTCACATTTTATAACACAATAAATATGATTTTTATATAATTTTATAAGCAGAGATAGAAAATTGGTCATTTTCATTTTTGGTGAAAAAAAAAAACCCTAGAATGATAAAACCTATATAGTAAATAAGCAACTAACTAGGAGTTAATGATGAGCAAAAAGCAGGTGAAGAAAAATTGTATCGATCATAAAAATATTCTTCGCTACACAAAAGTATAAAGCGTAATGGTTTATTTCTCAATCACAGAATTCTTCTTTTCAGTTGCAGAAATATTCTTTACACAATACATTTATAGCAGAAGAGTACGGGGTACATTTTTAAATACTCTGCTAAAGAAATGTACAAAAGTCAACTGTAGACATGTACAGCGGGATGTCGCATAATATGGCAATATTACATAAGGAGCCTGTGGAGAGAGAAAATACATAAATATGCCATAATGGTAAAATCTCAGGTAACAGAACAACATAGGAAGAAAAATAAAAATGAATGAGAAAGTAGATTCATTAAATAAGAAACCTAAGTGAAAGTAATCTGTAACAGTAAACCCTTGAAGAAATGAGCCTTGAAGGGAACCAACCACCAGGATTTATCCACCTGTAAATCAGTGCAGCAGAAGATTGACGTGTGCCGCATGACATCACTTTTTGTATTTTTTTTTATTTCTCCCTTGTGGGCTTGTCGGTTTACTGTAGGCCAAACCCCCATCCCCACCCCCAGATGAGTCTAGATCAGAAAGAAGGGGATTGGGTTTGGCTTACAGCAGAAAGACAAGCCCACAGTGGAAGATTAAAAAACTAAATAATGATGTCATGCTGCATATGTCAATCATCTGCTGCACTGATTTACAGGTGGTTAAATCCTGGCGGTTGGTTCCCTTTAGAAGTAATAAAGACAAATAAAATGTAAAAATAAGAGAATTCTAGAGTATCATATGAAGGTGATAGCTGTATCTAATGCAGCCAATTATTCAAGTGCCAGACAAATAAATGAATCAAGGCCAATGAGAAATAAAGACAGACCAGAGGCAGTACCTGAAAATGTGGTGTCCCATTGTGCCAGTGTCTCTGATTGTAGTGTTAGGGGGGTGTAAAAATATTTAAATAATTTAAACATATTTAGGTAGGGCTTCAACTTATTCTTGATTCTCAGCAAAGAGAAAGTAGACAGCTACTGGCTGCTACCCCCAGCTGGCAATAAAAAAATACAGGGGATCCCATTACTTTTTAAATTATTTAAATAAACCATTTACAAAAAAAAATCTGAGAGTTTTTCTTATTTTTGATTGCCAGCCAGGGTAAAAACCAGGCAGCTGGTGGCTGGTATTTTCAGTGTTGGAGGCACATAATTATTGGTTCCCCAGGCTACAGAATAGAAGCCGTCATCTGCCACAGAAATTGGCGCATTCATTAGAAGCACTAGTTACTGGTGCTTTACCCAGCTCTTCCCGAAGCCCTGGGGCAGTGACATCAGGGTGATAGAAGGGGTTAATGACAGCTGAGAATTGACAGCTTGTCATTAAGCCATAGATTGATAATGTCCAGGCTTCTATGAGACCTGCTCATTATCAATCCTGTCAGTATATTGTTAAAAAACACACAGAAAAATCCTGTATTTGAAATAAAAACACACATACAACCCTCATTTTCCCACTTATTAACCCCAAACATACCTTCCAATGTAATTCACAGCAATACTTAGCAAAGCAAATGATCCTGGCTCTGCTATATCCAGAGACTACAGAGATAAGACCATCATCCTATTGCTGCAGTCTCTGCGATCACACTGACTGCCGCATGGAGTGATGACATCACTTGCTGAGTCACTAAGCGCTCTCCAAGGCTTCCCAGAAGTACAAGCATGCAGTTTTCAGTAATTATAAAGCTGCACTTTAATCACTATTTTGCTTATTTTTACAGTCCCCAGCCCCTCATGGCACCATTTATTACTTTAAAATCTGGATTTGGGGGTTCAGGTCAAGTCCGGTCCCGAATCCGGACTTTAAAAATGTCCGTCCGGATCTGCTGAACCCAACATGTTGATTCTAGAGTAAATAGAGTTTTTCTTTTGTTTTTTTAGAGAAATGTGCAATGCTGAACACCCGCAAAATTTAATAGACACTCTTAAGTATTTTGCAATGTGAAAAAGAGGTCTGTTTATTGGTACAGTTTTACATAATAAATATGGTGACAGCAGTACAACATCAATTAATGGATAGGTCAATAGTAACAGGAGAGAAGTAGAAAAAAGACCCCAATGCAGATGGGAATATTTTGTCAAACCAAGGGGGTGTTTTTTCAATAACCAGTGATCACACAAAAGTGTCACATCATGGGGCATACATCTAAAGGACAAAAAGAGCCAAAATACTTGGTTAAAATAAACTGATTTCACATGTTAGCTCTAAAGCTCCTCTTTCACACGGACCCCATCAAAATGTGGAAGTAAACATCAAGTAGATTATGAATATACACCCAAAATAGCAATGGTTAAAGGTGACAAGGGGTAGGAGCAAAGAAGTACTCAAGCTTAAGGTGCAATAGTTTCTAAAGTGCAAACTAACCAGCAGCAATAAAAAGTGCCAAGTGCTGCAATTGCTATAGTAAATGCTGAGTAGCAAAGTCATAGAAAGCCCTGCTGGTTCAATAGATAGACAAATGTACCACAGCTAAAGTTTCTCAACATTCACCCATGTCACCAATGAATCCACCAACTGCAGGGATCACCCCTACATTTTTCGTGCCAAAGCAGCACTTCTTCAGGAGTGTGATAGAGTCAGGTGAAAGTCCTTATTAAAGTGTAACCGAAGGTTAAGCTGTGAGTAATTCCACACTGTATTGTGGAGGCGTGTCCGGGAGCTAAACCGATGACGTGCAGCACTTGCAACGACACATCCGGCGGAGTAAATTCTCCTTACACCAATAGTTATCCGGATGGACGTATTGTGGAGCGTCGCATCAATGGTGTCCCGGGCACGCCCCGTGCATGCACGAACTACGTTATCGCCATCTTGCAAAAGGGCAAAGTTGAGGGCAAACATCACAGAATGCATAGGGAGAAATAAATCCTCCACTACCTGTCAAAATAGTGTGCATGTAACATGTGGGGGCTAAATTATCCCCTAAGCATAATCCAAACCAGATAATATCCTCAAAATTACATTTGATGGCAGTAAATGTAATAAGAAAAGAACAGTAATATTCCAAATTTAACATACATTACCGGGATAAACATATTAAATACAACATATTAGAAGAATACTGGAATCAATTATGGTCCAACAGTGGTATATATTTCATCAATGTTGTCTTTCTTTTCAAACATGTATTCTAGAATTCCTTTTTCCGTAACTGTTCTTAAACTTGAACACAAGAATAGGGACGACTATTAGAAATAAGTGCTGTAATTAAAAACAAATAAAGACACAAATTAAAAAACAGGATTTACAAAGTGCTGCTAGGGGGAATTAAAATATATCAGGGACCCCAAAGTGAAGAACCCCTCCTATATTTCAAAGAGGGGAGGTCCTACACTCCTATAGCAAAGGTAAGAACATTGCTCCATGTTACACAGTGATAGGGCATTAGTAAAACAAATTAAATGAATCTATGAAAATAAGGGTCATTAGAGGACACAAAAGAGGAGAGATCACCGACACAGTTCATAGAAGGTCCTCATCCATGGCATTTAAAGAAAAGACAAGAAGCTCAATCTCTCATTCAGTCCTATTGGGGTAAGTGTGCCCAGTCTGAAAATCCACTTACTTTCAAGCTAGGAAAATGCGCGCATCACATTACCACCACGCACCCCCAGCTTGAGAACATCAATCCCCCGAACCTTCAGACTCTCAGGGTCTCCATTATGGTATTCCCTGAAGTGCCGAGGGAGAGGTTTTAGGGAACTGATGTCCTCCGTTTTAACAGACTTTATAATATCAAGGACATGTTCTCTCGTTCTTCTACGCAGTTCTCAAGTGGTCAAACCAATATAAATCCGAACACAGCCACAAGTGGCATAGTGGATGACCGCTCGAGTACTGCATGAAATATAATTCCGTATATTGTATGTTCTGCTACCATCGGCCGATGAGAATGTCGTAACTCTGATGATATTCGTAAACGCCACACATGAGCCACACGGGTAACAGCCTACTGTTGGTTGTCTATGGCTAAAAAGCGGGTCAGTCTTGCGAATGTAGTGGCTGTGAACTAGCAGATCTCTAATGCTTCTGCCTCGCCTCTCTGTCAAAAGGGGCTTCTCAGGTTGGAGTTCCCTCAAGACATGGTGAGTCCGTAATACTGACCAATGTTTAGCCAAAATACTTCTTATATCATCCCACTCTGTATTAAATGTAGAAATGAAGTGATTCGTATCTCCACCTGTTTTGGTTTTTATGCTATCAGGCAGTAGTATGCTTCGTGGGGTATTTTTGGCTCGATTATATCCATTCTTGATAGATCTCCTGCTGTAACCCCTCTTGATAAATCTATCACTGAGGTCACTGGCATGAGCCTCAAAGGGCCCTGTCGGTAGAACAAATCCATTTCATTCGCAAAAACTGCCCCACAGGTATGGCACAAATAGTGGCTGGTGTGTGGGATGATGTAAAAGAGCATTTACTGACGTCTTCTTGCAGAATTATTCATGTTTTCATTCACTGATAACTCAGATCTCCTTACCTTGGTTTTTTGCCATGTCTTGGATCCAACCCAGCATATGTGGGTCTGCCCTTCTCTAGTCACTATCCATGGCACTTATTGAATTTAAAAGAAAGAATACAATGGGTTAAAATGAAAAAGAATAAAAAGGAATGTAGTATAATGTACCAGGAGTATAAAGGTAAAGATAAAAGGAGCATAAGAATGATTAAATAAATAAATAGACTAATGGAAATTAAAAAAAAAAAAAAAAACAATCCACAGGACCTAACCATGTGCATAAGTACAGTATAAAAATAAAACCCATTTGGTTCCATTGTTTGTAGGGTATGAATCCAATAGGCCTCATGTTCTCTCAATTTCTTGACCTATTCACCACCTCTTCTAGCCATTGCTATGTGTTCTCATGCCTGATATTTGAGTATGGGCTAGAATTGGCAACATTGTACACTTACTATGATAAATAGACTTACAGTTGTACTCATAAGTTTATATACCCCAGCAGATTTTCAGAGAATATAAATAATAACACAAACTTTTTTCCATTCATGGTTAGTGGCTGGGTGAAGCCATTTATTGTATTATATACTGTGTTTTCTATTTTTAAATTATAATCACAACCAAAAACATCAAAATGATCCTGATCAAAAGTTCACATACCCGAGTTCTTAATACCATGTATTGCCCCCTCTAACATCAATAACAACTTGAAGTCTTTTGTAGTAGTTGTGGATGAAGCTCTTTATTTTCTCAGATGGTAAAGCTACCCATTCTTCTTGGCAAAAAGCCTCCAGTTCCTGTAAATTTCTGGGCTTTCTTGCACAACTACCACAAAAGACTTCAAACCATCATTGATGTTAGAGGGGGCAATACACAGTATTAAGAACTGAGGTAAGTCCATCTCCAAGCAGCATAATGTTCCTGTGACTACAGTTGAACATATTATTCACAAATTTAAGATCCATGGGAATGTAGCCAACCTCCCTGGACGTGGCCACAGGAGAAAAATTGATGACAAATCAAAGAGACAGATAATACAAATGGTAACAAAAGAGCCCAGAAAAACTTCTAAAGAGATTAAAGGTGAACTTCAAGCTTCATGGGAGATAACCAAGAAGGACACCATTGTTAAAAAAATAATTTATTCATATATATATATATATAGTGAGGTAGCACTTGTACGTGTTAGTGACAGCAGCACATTTGTATAAACACAGCAATCACTTCTTCTTAAAAGATCCCCAGGTTTATTATCCATTTTTCGTAAACCATATAATACAGGTGACTTAGACATAGTCCTTTCTTCAGGCAATAGCACATAAATGTCCATACCATGAAGTCCATTTACCTAGAGAGGTCCGATTGGTCAGGATTGTGGTTCGACTCTGTTCCGTCAGAGCAATAGACAGAGATGAGGGAGAAGATGTAGTTTGGTGCAGGACTGTGCAGGCTTTGTGGGTGAGAGTTATCATTTTATATAGTACTCTCTTGCGGATGGGCAACTAATAGTGATGAGCGAGTACTAAAATGCTCGGGTGCTCGAAGCTCGGGCCGAGCATCCCGAGATACTCGTGTACTCGGCCCGAGTAACGAGCCCAATGTTATCCTATGGGAGACCCGAGTATTTTTGTGAAATGACCGCCGGCAGCATGTAGAAACCCTAAAAATGTCACAAACGTCTCAGAAGAGTGCTGAAATGACATGGCAACACCATGGGGAAGACCCTGGAAGCATTTCTCACTCAAAAGTCACAGCTGTGAACAATCTTGTCCGAGTTTCACGCCAATTTTACGGAGTCACCAGAAAACCTTCCAAAATGACAGCAAAATGAATATTTAGGGTGGAAATGTTAAGGGCACATACCCAATAGTGAGATACAGCTGGTGTATGTTACTTTTTGTGATTACATGAAAGATTTTACGTGAAAACATTGTGCGGCACTCCGATGACCCTGAGAAGAGACGTACATGAAGCCCTGTCTTGACATAATGTGCCCATTTTGAGGAACTGGGTCTATTGTAGTATTTTACTTTGCCAGGGCAGTCCAAAATTGGGAGGTTCACCAATGCCCCTGGATAGAGACGTGCATGAGGGCCTGTAAACCTGAAGTGGGTGTATTGTAGTATAGCCCTTTGACAGGTCAGCCAAAAATTGGGAGGCTCCATAATGACCCATGCATACAGACATGCATGAGGGCCTGTAAACCTCAATTGGGTGTATTGTAGTATAGCCCTTTGGCAGGGCAGCCAAAAATTGGGAGGCTCCACATTGTCCCAGGATAGAGACGTGCAGGAGGGCCTGTAAACCTGAAGTGGGTGTATTGTAGTATAGCCCTTTGGCAGGGCAGCCAAAAATTGGGAGGCTCCACAATGACCCATGCATACAGACATGCATGAGGGCCTGTAAACCTCAATTGGGTGTATTGTAGTATAGCCCTTTGGCAGGGCAGCCAAAAATTGGGAGGCTCCACATTGTCCCAGGATAGAGATGTGCAGGAGGGCCTGTAAACCTGAAGTGGGTGTATTGTAGTATAGCCCTTTGGCAGGGCAGCCAAAAATTCATGATGAAGCATATGCGTGTTTAAAGCAAAGCGAAACGTACGCAAGGAGTCAGATATGGAGGTTTTCACCTTTATCTTGCACTAGTACCATATTCAATTGATCTGTTGGGCACCTTGTATTAATTTACCTTGCATTTGCACTTTATGGGACGCTGCAATAGGCCTTGTGAACTGCCAGTCCATACCTGGATTACTATGGCTGCTTTACTAGAAATTAATTTAACTATTAATGAATCAATGCTGCTTATCCTATGAATGTGCAATCGTTGTATACCACTGTGCGCCCTCATTTTTTGCTATGGACTATGTACTATGTGTTTTACATGATGCACCTTGTTTTTCTGCATATTTATGTCTATATGTGTCTCAAATAAAATGATGTATATGAATATTTAAAGCAATTGTTTGACTCCACATGTTGTTCTCCTTTTGATATAATAAAGTTCTCCTTGTAGCGTGGGTCTAAGAGTGTTGCCAACCAGTACTGATTGTCGGCCAAGATGTTCTGAACGCGAGGGTCACGAGCCAGGCAGCTTACCATAAAGTCAGCCATGTGCGCCAGACTCTCAACAGCCATCACTTCAGTATCCAGACCAACACGATGACTAAACATGCTGTCCTCCTCCTCCTCCTCCTCCTCATCTCCCTGTCCTCTGGCCAGCCACGCTGAATCGAGGGTATGACTGGTGTGCATGTCATATCCTCAATTTGGCCAGAGAGTTGCTCCATGTCTTCATCCTCCTCCTCCTTGTCATAGTCCTCCACTGCACGTTGTGATGAGATGAGGCTGGGCTTTGTGTTATTACCCACACCCACTACTGTTTCTTGCTCCAAGTCATCGCGCTCCGCCTGCAATTCATCCTCTTTGTTTTTCAGCAGAGACCGTTTTAGAAGGCAGAGTAGTGGTATGGTGACGCTAATAATGGCGTCATCGCCGCTCACCATCTTGGTGGAGTCCTCAAAGTTTTGGAGGACGGTACATAGGTCCGACATCCATCTCCACTCCTCAGGTGTTATGTGTGGAGTTTGCCCCATTTCCCGACGGCTTAGGTGATGCAGGTAGTCAACAACTGCCCTCTTCTGCTCACATATCCTGACCAACATGTGCAGAGTTTAATTCCAACGCATGGGGACATCACACACCAGTCTGTGGGCCGGAAGACGCAAACGGCGCTGAAAGCCGGCAAGGCCGGCTGAAGCAGCAGGTGACTTGCGAAAATGTGCAGACAGACGTCGAACTTTTACCAGCAGTTCAGACAGCTCTGGGTATGACTTTAGAAACCTCTGAACCACCAGGTTGAGCACATGGGCCACGCATGGAACATGCGTCAGCTGGCCTCGCCTCAAAGCTGCCACCAGGTTCCGGCCATTGTCACACACGACCTTTCCTGGCTTTAGGTTCAGAGGTGTGAGCCAGTGATCTGCCTGCTGTTTCAGAGCTGTCCACACCTCTTTTGCATTGTGGGGTTTGTCACCTATGCAGACTAGCTTCAGCACAGCCTGTTGCCGCTTCGCAGAGGCAGTGCTGCAGTGCTTTCAGCTTGGGACTGGTGTGGAGGGTAAAGTGGATGAGGATGCGCAGGAGGAGGAGGCTGAGGAGCATGACATCCCGGAGCTGTAGAGTGTCGGTGAAACCCTGACAGAGGTAGGGCCTGCTATCCTTGGTGTGGGAAGGACGTGTTCCGTCCCTTGCTCAGACTGGGTCCCAGCCTCCACAATATTAACCCAGTGTGCCGTCAAGGAGATGTAGCGGCCTTGCCCACAAGCACTTGTCCATGTGTCTGTGGTTAGGTGGACTTTGGCTGAAACAGCATTGTTCAGGGCACGTGTGATGCTTTGGGACACTTGGTTATGCAATGCGGGGATGGCACATCTGGAGAAATAGTGGCGGCTGGGGACCGAGTAACGTGGGACAGCAGCCGCCATCAGGTCGCGGAATGCTTCCGTCTCCACCAGCCGGAAAGGCAACATTTCTAGCGCTATGAGTCGCGAAATGTGAGAATTTAGGACGGTGGCATGTGGGGCGTTGGCAGCGTATTTGCGCCTGCGTTCAAAGATTTGCTGAATGGATAATTGAACACTGCGCTGGGACAAGGACTTGCTTGATGGTGGTGTTATTTGTGCATGGGCAACTTCAGGTGCAGGGCCGGAGGCTTGTTCGCGGCCAGCATGGACGGGGGATTGGCTCGCACGCACAACACGCTAAGACGTAGCAGTGACATCAGCAAGCACCGCTCCTCGACTCTGTTGTACTTCCCACAAAGTCGGGTGCTTGGCTGACATGTGCCTGATCATGCTGGTGGTGGTCAGGCTGCTAGTTTTCGTACCCCTGCTGATGCTGGCATGGCAGGTGTTGCAAATAGCCTTTTTAGAGTCATCTGGAGCCAACTTAAAAAACTGCCAGACTCGGGAAGACCTAACATTTGCACAGGCACCTTGTGTCATGTTGTTCTTCCGGGGAACGGTTGCCTGCCTTCTGCCTGCGGACACGACCCTGCTTCATACTGCCTGTTGGGAGGCTACGCCTCCCTCCCCCTAAGAGCGGTGTACTGCTGCGGGCCCCAAGAATTTGGGACAGGACGTGCGAGCGAGTAGATGTGCACCTTTGTTGTTGCGAAATTAGTGCTTGCACACGACCTCGGCCACTGCCTGCACCACCATCCCGTTCACTTCCTTGTTCCTTGCCAATGCCCTTGCCAATGCCCTTGCGCATTTTGCCTGTATACAGCGACAACAGTCTGGTGACTGTTCAGGTCACAGGAGAGTAGGATTTTAGTCCCTAACCTGTATCAAGCTAGTAAGTACAACAGTCTGGTGACTGTTCAGGAGAGTAGGATTTTAGTCCCTAACCTGTATCAAGCTAGTAAGTACAACAGTCTGGTGACTGTTCAGGTCACAGGAGAGTAGGATTTTAGTCCCTAACCTGTATCAAGCTAGTAAGTACAACAGTCTGGTGACTGTTCAGGTCACAGGAGAGTATGATTTTAGTCCCTAACCTGTATCAAGCTAGTAAGTACAACAGTCTGGTGACTGTTATGGTCACAGGAGAGTAGGATTTTAGTCCCTAACCTGTATCAAGCTAGAAATTACAACAGTCTGGTGACTGTTCAGGTCACAGGGGAGTAGGATTTTAGTCCCTAACCTGTATCAAGCTAGTAAGTACAACAGTCTGGTGACTGTTATGGTCACAGGAGAGTAGGATTTTAGTCCCTAACCTGTATCAAGCTAGTAAGTACAACAGTCTGGTGACTGTTCAGGTCACAGGAGAGTAGGATTTTAGTCCCTAACCTGTATCAAGCTAGTAAGTACAACAGTCTGGTGACTGTTATGGTCACAGAAAAGCTTGAATTGCGATCTGGATCACCCTGCCTATATCCTCCTAGATTAGTCCTGAGAAGGACTGTTGTGGTCAGCAGCAGTTTGCAGCCCTGCTCCGGATCTACCTATGAGGGCCGCAAATCTGTCCCTAAGCAGCAGCAGACACTGTCCCTACACTCACTGTCTGGATGCCTGTGTGCAGAGCACAGCGCGGCCGGGTCTTATAAAGGCTCGGTCACGCTGTGCAGGCCGGCCAATCACTGCAATGCCACAACTAACAGGGCTGTGGCATTGCAGTGGTCTGCCAGCCAATCCCTGCACGTGGGCTGGCTCTCAAAAGAGCGCCAACATGCAGGGATGAGGACCACGAGCACAGCACGAGTATCGCGAGATTACTCGGTGCTCGCCGAGTAGCCCGAGTACAGTGATACTCGTGCGAGTACCGAGTAGTCACAAGCATACTCGCTCATCACTAGCAACTAATGCAATGATTGGCACAGGATATAGGCATTGTAATGTGGTTGGAGAGGAATATGATCCTGGCTGCTGTGCTCAAGATGGATTGGAGAGTGTAGAGTTTAGTAAATGGAAGACCAATTAGTAGAGAACTACAATAATCCAGACAAGAATGAATAAATGAATAAAGGCGATAACGTTTTTGCAGAGTCAACGGTAAGGAAAGGTCAAATTCTACAGATGATTTTGAGGTGTAGGTGACATGAGCGAGTGAGTGATCGGATGTGGGAAGTGAAGGAAGGATCAGAGTCAAACACGATCCCAGGACATCGGGCATGCTTTTGGGGAGTAATGATAGAACAACACACGTAGATATCCATATTGGGTTCAGAAAAATTAGTGGAGGGAGGAAACATGAAAAGTTCAGTTTTTGACAGATTCAGTTTAAGGTAGAGAGAGGACATGTTGTTGGAAACAGCAGGCTGATAATCACTGGTATTTTGTAGTAATGCAGGGGTGATGTCAGAAGAAGATGTGTATAACTGGGTGTCGTCAGCATAGAGATGTTACTGAAAACCAAATCTACTGATGATTTGTAGGACTGAAATTTGAGGAATCCCAACCATGAGGAGCAGCGGAGAGAAAGAGGTCCCGGCGAAAAAGAGAGTGAAGGAGCAGTCAGAGGGGTAGGAGGAGAATTAGTAGAGAGCTGTGTCCCTAAGCCTAATGGAGCAGAGCATAGTAAAGAGGAACTGGTGCTTCACAGTATCGAATGCAGCAGAGAGACCCAGGAGAATCAGCAGGAAGTAGTGACCATTAGATTTAGGTGCTAGTAGATCATTAAATACTTTAGTAAAGGCAGTTTCAGTAGAGTGTAAGGACCGGAATCCAGATTGTAGAGGATAAAAAAGAGAATTATGTAAGAGATAGCGGATCAGATGAGAGTGGACCAAACGTTCCAGAAGTTTTAAAATGAATAGCAGATTAGAGACAGGTCTGTAATTAGCAGTGCAGTTCTGGTTGAGGAATGATTTTTTAAGTAATAGGTGTATGCTGGCATATTTGAAGGAGTAGGGGAAGACACCAGATGAGAGAGATTGAATATATTAGTTAGGTGAGTGGTGACAGTTGGGGAAAAGGATTGAAGGAGATGTGAGGGAATGGGGTCACTGGCACAGGTAGTACAGCGATAAGATGCAAAGAGTCGGGTAACTTCTTCCTCTGTTACAGGATTGAAGACTGAAAGAGAGCTAGATGAAGTGCAAGAGGAATGAGAATGCATGATATTATGAGACTGTGAGGAAATCTACCTTTATATGTGGTCAATGTTTTCTTTAAAATAATTGGCCAGATCATCATCGCTGAGGTTGGTGGTTAGTACTTTTGGACTGAGGAGGGAGTGAAATGTGTCAAAGAATTGTTTAGGATTGTTGGCTAGTGATGTGGTAAGGGTGTTGAAGTAAGCTTGTGTGAAGAGGTGAAGGGCAGCATGGTATGTTTATTATTAATTTATTATCTATGATACATCCTTTATGATAGATTTTAACTAAATATTTTATATCCCTGGTGGCTGTATTAACTGGATCTTTTGTAATTGAGGTACAAGCAAGTGTGTCTGCAAATTGTAAATAGATTTCAGAAGCTTAATAAGTTTTATCTATGACCACAATGGAATATCTGTCAGTTTTATACCTAATTGAACATTCAACTTCAGATCTGTAGGATACCTGGCATGCTCCTGTGTGAGATTACCGTATATACTTGTGTATAAGCCGAGTTTTTCAGCCCAAAAATTGGGCTGAAAAGTCTCCCCCTCAGCTTATACACGGGTCAATACGGTACATGGTGTGGTGGCTGTGGTGGGGGCTGTGTCCGAGGCTGGAGGAGGCGGGGGGAGGCTGCTGTATGAGCGGCCCCGTCACGTGGGGCCGCTCATTATATATGCACTGCTTCCCCCTGTCAATCAGCGGCAGGGGGAAGCAGTGCATATCTGGCCCCCAAAATGCTGCACTCGCCCCCCCTGTGTAAGGGCCCCCCTCCCCGCTGTGTAAGGCCCCCCCCCGCTGCTGATCTTACCATCCGGTCTTCTGATCAGCGCCGGTCCTCGGTGCTCCGTCCTGCTACATCCGGGATCTCCGGCCGTCGCAGGCATATGACGTCATCGTGCGACGGCCGGGGATCCCGGATGCAGCGAGGACGGAGCACAGAAGACCGGCGCTGATCAGAAGACAGGATGGTAAGATAAGCAGCAAGGGGGGCGAGTGCCAGCATTTGGGGGCTGCTGTTTACCCCTGGGGGCTGCTGTTTACCCCTGGGGGCTGCTGATACCCCTGGGGGCCCTGCTGAATACCCCTGGGGGCCCTGCTGATACCCCTGGGGGCTGCTGATACCCCTGGGGGCCCTGCTGAATACCCATGGGGGCCCTGCTGATACCGCTGGGGGCTGCTGATACCCCTGGGGGCTGCTGATACCCCTCGGGGCTGCTGATACCCCTGGGGGCCTGCTGTATACCCCTGGGGGCCTGCTGATACCCCTGGGGGCCTGCTGATACCCCTGGGGGCAGCTGATACCCCTGGGGGCCCTGCTGAAACCCCTGGGGGCTGCTGATACCCCTGGGGGCCCTGCTGAATACCCCTGGGGGCCCTGCTGATACCCCTGGGGGCTGCTGATACCCCTGGGGGCTGCTGATACCCCTGGGGGCCCTGCTGAATACCCCTGGGGGCCCTGCTGATACCCCTGGGGGCTGCTGATACCCTTGGGGGCTGCTGATACCACTGGGGGCTGCTGATACCCCTGGGGGCCCTGCTGAATACCCCTGGGGGCCCTGCTGATACCCCTAGGGGCTGCTGATACCCCTGGGGGCTGCTGATACCCCTGGGGGCCTGCTGATACCCTTGGGGGCCTGCTGTATACCCCTGGGGGCCTGCTGATACCCCTGGGGGCCTGCTGATACCCCTGGGGGCTGCTGTTTACCCCTGGGGGCAGCTGATACCCCCTGGGGGCCCTGATGAATACCTCCTGCTGACCTGGGGGCTGCTGATACCCTTGGGGGCCTGCTGAATACCCTTGGGGGCCCATCGCTGAACTGGGTGCTGAACCCCTGGGGGCCTGCTGATACCCCTGGGGGCTGCTGTTTACCCCTGGGGGCTGCTGATACCCCTGGGGTGGATACCCTGGGGCCTGTGATACCCCTGGGGGCTGCTTTACCCTTGGGGGCTGCTGATACCCCTGGGGGCCCTGTGATACCCCTGGGGGCCTGCTGATACCCTGGGGGCTGCTGATACCCTGGGGGCCCTGCTGAATACCCCTGGGGGCCCTGCTGATACCCCTGGGGGCTGCTGATACCCCTGGGGGCTGCTGATACCCCTGGGGGCCCTGCTGAATACCCCTGGGGCCCTGCTGATACCCCTAGGGGCTGCTGATACCCCTGGGGGCTGCTGATACCCCTGGGGGCCTGCTGATACCCTTGGGGGCCTGCTGTATACCCCTGGGGGCCTGCTGATACCCCTGGGGGCCTGCTGATACCCCTGGGGGCTGCTGTTTACCCCTGGGGGCAGCTGATACCCCCTGGGGGCCCTGATGAATACCCCTGGGGGCCCTGCTGATACCCCTGGGGGCTGCTGATACCCTTGGGGGCCCTGCTGAATACCCCTGGGGGCCCTGCTGATACCCCTGGGGGCTGCTGATACCCCTGGGGGCTGCTGATACCCCTGGGGGCCTGCTGTATACCCCTGGGGGCTGCTGATACCCCTGGGGGCCTGCTGTATACCCCTGGGGGCCTGCCGATACCCCTGGGGGCCTGCTGATACCCCTGGGGACCTGCTGATACCCCTGGGGCCTGCTGATACCCCTGGTGGCCTGCTGATACCCCTGGGGGCTGCTGTGTACCCCTGGGGGCTGCTGTGTACCCCTGGGGGCTGCTGTGTACCCCTGGGGCCTGCTGTATACCCCTGGGGGCCTGCTGATACCCCTGGGGCCTGCTGAATACCCCTGGGGGCCTGCTGTATACCATACTGCTGGGGCCTGTATTCCACTGGAGGGGCCTGTATACCTCACTGCTGGGGGCTGTATACCTGTCCTGGTGGCTGTATACCATACTACTGGGGCCTGTATACCACACTGCTGGGGGCTGTATACCTGTGCTGGAGTCCACCTCGGCTTATACGCGAGTCAATAAGTTTTCCCAGTTTTTGGGGGCAAAAGTAGGGGGGTCGGCTTATACACGGGTCGGCTTATACACGAGTATATACGGTATGTTTAAGATGTAAATTGTCCTATGCAATATCCACTAATACATGTCAGATATCTCTTTGGGCTTGGGAGATGTATGTCTCTATGGGATGTTGGTTGCGAGGTGGATGGAATGAGGCAGGTATACAAACATTTAGATCCCTTAAAGAAAATACATCAACATTTTCAGAACATCTGAATTTATCCAGTTTTTAATATGAGCACCACTTGCGGAAATGCTTGTACTTACATGACTTAGTATGCTATTAATAAGGTGGATATTGGTTTTCTGAGGAGTGTTCTGTTATGTTGAACAGTCTTCAGATGGGGACTGGAGGCTGGAATGGAGCAGCGGTGGTTAGAATGGAGGTCTAGTCTTTTCAGTGATGAGTCCTACTTTAGGTTTGAATGCATGGATAGCCAGATATTGGTGTGGAGAGCTCCCATGAAGAGATCTTAACAATGAAATGTCACAACACCAGTCCTACTCCTGGTAACATAATGTGGGGTGGCATAATGCACAGCAGCCAAACCCTATTTTCCTCATTCCAGGTACACTAACAGTTTGGCATTGTATTGGTTTGGTTGTTGAATCAGAAGTATGGCCATTTTTTCAAAGTGTCTCAGGAGCCATTTTTTAATATAACACCAAGCTGCATGTTGTTTGTAATACTTTGGGAAGTGTGCATAGTCTAAATGTATTACCATAACCTGCAGCTGACTTTTCTTTCTTGAAGTTGCAATTTCAGGGTTAAGGAGTATATATTTAAAAATCTTAAAATTAGACTAAATTAGGGTTTCAGTGATTACATCAGTGCTTTGCATTAAAATAAGTTATTTGATTAGGTTGACATTGATGAACATACTACATAAATGTACACTTTTCAGCTACAGGTCCAATGAATCTTTAGAAGGTCCTATTTTAGTAATATTTTAATAAATATGTTTTATAAAATACTCACTTGCTGCTAAAATGACCATCTGCTCCAGTGCTGCTATTGAGGCCACTGATTGGCTGCAGTCATAACATCCTGTGTATTAGTCACTTGACCCTGCAACCAATTACTGGCCTCAGCAGTCAGATGGCTTATTAATGCAACATAAATACATAATAAATAGTATAAATACTAATAATAATTATTATAAATAATTCCAGTGCTAGTGAAGACAATTGCATGAAGGGTGGTACTGAAATGCCAGAGGATTTGAGTGATTTAGAACAATTCCTTTGTTGTGCCAAATTTTGAAGAAGCTTTGAAATCCCTTAATCCAAATAACATCCTAAAATGGTTTTGTTTGGAATTATCTCTTTGGCTGGCCATTCACTTGGTGACGTATCACGAGAATAAAGTACAATTACCCGAAATTCCCTTTATTACTTTCTGCCTGCTCTAACTCAAAAAGGGTTCCCTTATCTGCTCTTTTCTCAATTTTAAATCAACAAAAATGTTAATTTGTGCCCTTATTACCTCTTACCTGATTCAGCACAGTGGCTCAGTGGTTAGTACTGTTCAAATCTCACCAAGAACAACCTCTGCAAGGAGTTTCTATGTTCTCCCCATGCTTGCATGGGTTTCCTTTGGGTGCTCCAGTTTCTTCCCACATTCCAAAGACATACTGATAGGCTGTTTAGATTGTGAGCTCCAATGGGGACAGTGTTTCAAATGTATGTATGTAAACTGCTATGGAATTAATAATGCTACATAAATGAATTATTATTATTATTATTATTACTATTATTATTATTAGTATTATTATTAGTATTAATAATAATAATTGGATCTCTGAGCTGATGGGATAAGCTGTACTTAGGAATATTCAATGTGTTTGATGCTAGTGTTAGTGTTGCTGTTGTATGTAAAGAGGTGTGGAAATAATGGTGATATGTAAGTGAGTAAATATTATTATTAATATTATTACAGCATCCTTAAATGTGGCCTTCCAAAATGAACTCTTGCATGACTCCAATCTATGTTTAAATCTACTGCCCGAACCCACCTCGGCCCACTGACAAATCCTTCACTGGTTAGTCCTACCCATTAGCCAGAGAATTTGTTGAAATACTAACAATAACCTACCAGACCATTTGTGCCTAGTCTCTGTTGGGGGGAAGGGGCGGTGGTAGCCTTAGTAGTCGTGAGCGAGGCCAAGCTCCGTCTTCTGCAGGGCCCTGGATTAGCAGTCCATACCTCGGTCGTCTCCCCAGTGCAATCACATGTTGAATCACCGCTCCTCCTCTGTACAAATAAGGAAGAACACTTTAGACGTTTTTGCTAACAAAGAAACTTTACTTTACGTTGCAAATAACAGGGGATTCTCACACATATTGTGGGCACTTCCTTTTCCCACAAATAGGGTTTCAATAGCAACAGCCACAATAAATTTATCGTCATACTGCTTACCTTGCACTTTGGCTCACAAAATACGTTCAAACCTCTCAACCTTTTTGCTATCATCATTGTGCATGTGCAGAATCAGTCTTTTCGGTTCCACTCTGTCCCACTCACAGGGATTTGGTGTAACTATTGGAATGGTCAACAAGACAACACTCTTATGCTACACATCTATGACCCGCTCTCTAGAGCCTACATGGTTCTTTGGCAACAGAAAAATCTTTGAGTATCTGTCAGAAGTTGGATACCACCCTGGAATTCAGTGACTTACCCCCTTAGAAATGCAGTTAAATAGCTGTTTCTGCTTGCTCCTCCACTATCTTGGACACTACATATCTCAATCCCGAGTCTGATATGAAAGTCTGACCAAATTAAATATTGGCTCCTACTCACCACACATCACACAGATGCAGCATCTTGGTGTGTGTCACAAACTCTCTCGCCTGTGTATCTGCTAGAGTTTCCCATCTTGCAAGCCCTGTATATTTCCCTAACTCCACCTTAAAAGGGTGTACAAAATTCCCAACTACAATTAACCCTAGCTAATCTGAGAATACTAGGAAGTGGTCAATTACACATCAGCCATAAAGACATTACAAATACATACACTCTAGTAATATGATGGAAAACGTTTACAAGGCACAGCATTCTCCACGGTGGGGGTAGCAGAGCCCTAAACCCTCCTACATCACCACTATGCTTCTCCAACTAAAAGGGGTTGATCCTTTTTATAAAATTTCTCCTCTGGCTGCTGTTTGCAACAAGAAAAACAAACCACGAAGTATTCATCTGCTCCAGATCCTCTATTGAGTCTCTGTCATTGTTATCAGTATCTGGCAGATGCTCCACCACTAACATCATGTCAGTTGCACAGCAGCCATTCAGGGAGTTTAGCCGCTCTGAACTGAGCATTCCGTCTACACGCACCACTAGAGGCACTGAGCTTACTGATTGGCTGTCTCACTCTCAAGGTGACGTCAGCCAGTACCAGACACCAAGAGCAATGGTAGAGACTCACTAGTAGACCTGGAGTAGTACAATACAGCATTTGTTTAGATAGCAATCAACTACTGAGAGAAAAATTGAATTGAAAGGGAACAACCTCATTAATTGCCCAATGCATCTCAAAAATGTATTGTCCAGTCCTTTCAAGATCTATTTTTTTCCCCTTCTGTTGTTTGTTGCCCATGCAACTATCCCCAAAATTTCTTTCATGTTTTCTCTGCTCTCTAGATTCCACTATCCCAACAAATCAGACTCTTTCCCACCTTGGAAACCATTAAATACAATCTAAAAACCCATTTCTACTTGAAAGTCTACAATTTACAATAATACTTTGCCATCCTCTTCCTCTCTTTGGCCTTGTTCACACATATCAGCTTTTTTGACATTCTCTGCATTTTTTAGCTGTTAATAAAAAGCACACATGCGTTAATGCATGGTGCACTTAAGTGTAGCTGCGTTTTTTAACAACACGTGGTTTTTTTCACCATTCCAAAAAACACTGCATGCAGCGTCTTTTGGGTGCTGTAAAAAAAACGCATGGGTTGTTTAAAAAAAACGCATGCATTTTTTTTAACATGGGGCCTATGGGAAACGCATGCGTTAACGCATGGCACATATAGGCACCTGCGTTAACGCATATGCGTTTTTAATGAAAAAATGACTAAGTCCAAAAACTTCTCAAAAACGTTCAGAACCACAGGGGACACAATTTGGCACCCTTAGAAAAACGGATCAGTTTTTCTTAGGGCTAAAAAATGCATTGGTATGTGTGAACAAGGCCTATGACAGCAGCGTCTACCCTCACTATCATTTACTTTTAGTAATACCGGTACTTTTCTTTAGTTATACTTTTTGTAACTTGTAATAGATTGCTATTGTTAACTGGCTTATGTATTATACAGGTTATTACACAGAAAACAATACATTGAATTATATTGTGTATGGTAATATCCTTTACTTTTGTTTAATGGCTTTTGTTTTTATTGACACCAAGCCTTTTTAGACAGATAAAGAAATATGAAGAACTGAGCAAAGATACTTTACTCATTATTTGTGATTTCATCAAGAAAAGCACGTTTTTATAGATGACAGTGAGACAACAATGTAATGTATGCAAGGGATAACGATAAGCCAAAAGGATTTGCACGATTCTCATGCAAAACTGGTACCAAACCGTAACACCGTCAATTAACAGAGAGATGAGCATTCATCCGAGCACCATTGATGAAGCAAGTCACAAATCACAAATGATTGACTTGTGAAAGATTTATGTATTTTCAAATGAATATATTAAGGAGTCATATTTGCAGATGTAAAGTGACTATTTGGTGGAATCAATGCATGCTAAGATTCAAAATGGACATGTATGAATAAATTAAAAGTTGTTACCTCAATAAAAATAAAAGAAAATAGCAAACCACCAAATGTTGTCACTTTACAATTACTGTCACAGAGTTATCAAAAGATTTTTAAGTGGCCAAAAAGCTCCTCTCGTGTCCATGGACTGTGTGTAATATGGCACTTTGGCCTTTATTTAAATAAATAGTGCGGCATTTTGCTATTTCTGAAAAAAGCTGCTGTTTTGCTAATCCCACACATCACTTTTAATAGTACACGCTGAAAAAGTGACTGTCACTTGACAGCTGATGAGAAGCCTCCACATAATTAACAACTAATATTGCAAAATATTTCATAATAGTCGAAGACCCCCCTGAGTGGTACCAGTGTGTAATTACTACATATCATGTGTCGTCTCACGTAACATAATGCACATTTATTAAGGAATGTGGCACCAATACTAATGTGACATTTTACTGTAGTTCTGAACTGATAAGCAGTACAATTTGGAAGCATTGCTCCCTCTTAACGGTCACCTTCAACAGTGTTGGATTAAATTGTGTGAGTGGTGCTTTATGTACATTACAATTTGGCACATGGCAGTGTAAGTTAAGGAGATTTTCCACTAGTAATATGACCTCCTTTCTTTTGTCCTAACTATTCTTAACTTACACTCTACTAATATACTTCTGCAATCTACTCTGCTCTAAGAGGCTTACAAAATACCTTTATCGATGTTCTCGCTTTTGGTTGTATGACTGTAATCACACAAACTGAGCAGCACATGTCACTGCTGGGGGCAGGGCCGCCTCTCTGTGAGTGACAGCAGTCTAGGCACGCATGCCCTGATCACACTTCACTCTGCTCATCCTGCTTTACAGTGTGGTGCTTCCATCTAATAAGTGCTGCAATGTGCTGATCATTAGATAGTTTATGATAGGTATTGTGATATACTATCTAATGATCAGCACATCACAGCATTTGTCAGATGAAAGCACTGCACTGTAAAGCAGAATACATATAGTCAAGTCTGATCTAGGTATGCGTGTCCAGACTGCTGTCACTCAAAGAGAGGCAGACCCACCTCCATTAGTGATGTGTTTTACTAAGTTTGTCCGATTCAGGTCCCCAGACTGGAAGGAACAAAGCAGCAGCATCAATAAAGGTATTTCTGTACCGCAGAGAGATCAGATTACAGGTAGGTAGCAGAAGTACCATATTTTTTGCTTTATAAGACACACCTCATTATAAGGCGCACCCCTAAATTTGGTGAAGGAAAAGATAAAAAAAATATTTTTGTTAAATAGGGTCCGCCTTATAATGCCAGTGTCTGTCTTACAAATCAAGTACATGTCCCCCATCCTGGTACATGAACCCCCTCATCCTGGTACACATAGCCCCCATGTTGGCACACTTTCCCCCATGCTGGCACACTGCCCCCCCATGCTGGCACAGTCTCCCATGCTGGCATACTGTCCCCCCATGCTAGCACAGTCCCCCATGCTGGTACACATGATCCCCCATTCTGGCACAGTACCCCCATTCTGGAACAGTCCCCCATGCTGGCACACATGAGCCCCCATGCTGGCATACTGTCCCCCATCCTGGCATACTGTCCCCCCCATGCTGGCACAGTCCCCCATGCTGGCATACTGTCCTCCCCATGCTGGCACAGTCCCCCATGCTGGTACACATGATCCCCCATGGTGGCACAGTACCCCCATGCTGGAACAGTCCCCTTTGCTGACACAGACCTCCCTATGCTGGTGTAGTCCACCCATGCTGGCACAGTCCACCCCATGCTTGCACAGACACCCCCCTATGCTGGAAAGAAAACCCCTATGCTGGCACAGTCCCCCATGCTGGCACAGTCCACACATGCTGGCACAGACCCCCTATGCTGGCACAGTACCCCATGCTGGCAAAGCCCCCCATACTGGCACAGTCTCCCCTATGCTGGCACAGTCCTCTCCTTGTTGGCACAAACCCCCCATGCTGGCACAGTCCACCCCATGCTGCACAGTCATTCCCATGTTGGCACAGACCCCCCTATGCTGGAAAGAAAACCTCTATGCTGGCACAGTCCCTCATGCTGGCACACTGCCCCACATATTGGCTCAGTCCCCCATGCTGGCACAGCCCCCCCATGCTGGCACTGCCTCCCATGCTGGCACAGCTCCCTATACTGGCACAGCCCCCCTATGCTGGCACAGTCCCCCTATGCTGGCACAGACTCCCCTATGCTGGCACCATGCTCCTCATGTTGGCACATACCCCTATGCTGGCATGAACTCCCTATGCTGGCACAATCACTCCTATGCTGGCACAGCCCCTCCATGCTGGCACATCCCTCCCAAGCTGGCACAGACCCCTTATGCTGGCACAGTCCCCCATACTGGCACAGACTCCCCATGCTGTCACAGTCCCCCATCCTGGTACAGACCCCTAATGCTGGCAAAGTCCAACCTATGCTGGCACAGTCCACCCATGCTGCCACACACCCTCATGTTAGCACAGACCCTCATGCTGGCACAGATTCCCCCATGTTGGCACACAGAGCCCCACAGAGCGCACACTTAGAAAAATAATAAACTAGCATACTCACCTCCCTGTTGCCAGCGCCATCCCCACTGTCTTCTTATACTGGCATCCGGTCCTGTTAGCAGCGCGCAGTGATGAGATCACTCTGCAGCGACGCTCACATGACCGGAGGCCGACAGAGCACAGAGACTCCGGAATGGCGCGAGCTGCAGGCAGCGGTGGAGCAGGGTATCACATTGCTGGTATAGCCAGTGCTTTTCAAGCAATGAAAGCGTGGAAAGCACTGACTATTCATATGGGGTTGCAGTTGTTGGGCTGCGGACTCGCTCCTGTAATTGTGCTGCTCCTGCTACCGATGATTTACAGCGGTTGCAGTGCATATTACAGGAGATAATGAGCGGCCCCACGTGACCACAGCCCTCAGCTGCAGCCTGCTCCTGGCCCCTGACAGCCCCCAGACACTGCTCCAGAGGCCCCCTCTATAACATGCCATTATAACATGCACTCCCCACTTTCCTTCAAATTTTGGGGAATAAAAATGCGTCTTATAATTCGAAAAATACCGTATATTAGGAAAGTGTTAGTTAGGAATAGTTAGGACAAAAGGAAGGGGGTCACTTTAGTGGTGGAAAACCTCTTTAAGTGCACTATCCCAAATTCTTCTTTAAAGAAATTGGAAACCACAGCTGTGGACTTAGGAATAATTTGTCCACACATTTTAACATCAGTAAAACAATTAAGGATGTAGGTAAACTTAGTTAATATTTAATCTTATTTCAATATTATAATAATGAGGATGCAATGATTTCTGCAATGCTGTACAATAAATTACTTTCCATGCCCAAAGAAACTTCACCCTCTTTATGTAAATACTAGATGGAGCCAATGCGATGCATCGGGTGGGCGGTGACATCAACATGGGGGCGTGCTGTTTGGCACTGGGGGCAGCAGCTGTCACTTCCCCCTGTGCTGTCTGTGCCCTGCCTGCTGATTTTACCCTCGGTCTCTGCCCCCTACCCTGTGCTCTCTGTAATGTGCGGCAGAGGATGGTGGCATGAGGAACTGGCGCGGTCCCTTGTTCAGCCTATCGCAGGGTGAGTGAGGTGAGCGAGGTGAGTGCGGTGAGCCGGCTGCAGGCTGAGTGGGGTGAGTGCAGGCTGAGTGGAGTGAGTGCAGGCTGGGCAGGCAGGGTAAGTAAGTACAGGGTGTGTGCAGGCAGAGTGAGTGCAGGTTGAGTGAGTGTGGAGTAACTGTGGTGTAGGCTGAATGAGTGTGGGGCTGGATGAGTGCGGAGCTGAATGAGTGCTGGGGCAGAGTGCAGGAAGAGTGAGTGGTGGGGCAGAGTGCAGGTATAGTGAGCGTGGGGCACAGTGAGTGCAGGGTGAGTGGGCAGAGTGAGTGCAGGGTGAGTGAGTGTGGGGGCAGAGTGAATGTGGGCATGAGTGCGGGGGCAGAGTGATTGAGGGGGCAGAGTGAGTGAGGGGCAGAGTGAGTGCTGGGGCAGAGTGAATATGGGTTTAGTGAGTGCGGGGCAGAGTGAGTGCAGGGCAGAGTGCGTGTGGGCTCAGTGAGTGCAGGGTGAGTGAGTGTGGGCTAAGTGAGTGAAGGGTGAGTGAGTGTGGGCTTAGTGAGTGCAGGGTGAGTGTGGGCTGAGTGAGATGTAGAAGTGCGGGGCAGAGTGAGTGTAGGGAAGAGTGAGTGCAGGATGAGTGAGTGAAGGTTGAGTAAGGTGGGCTAAGTGAGTGCAGGTGAGTGAGTGTGGCTTAGTGAGAACGGGTGAGTGTGGCCTGAGTGTGTGCAGGGTGAGTGTGGCTGAGTGAGATGTAGAGAGTGCAGGCAGAGTGAGTGTGGGCTCAGTGAGTGCAGGTCAGAGTGAGTGTGGGCTCAGTGAGCGCAGGGTGAGTGTGGCCTGAGTGAGAGCAGGGTGAGTGTGGGCTGAGTGAGATGTAGAAGTGCAGGGCAGAGTGACTGTGGCTCAATGAGTGCAGGTGAGTGTGGGCTGAGTGAGGGGTACAGTGAGTGTAGGGCACAGTGAGTGTGGCTTAGTGAGGGCAGGTTCAGTGAGTGCAGGGTGAGTGAGTGTGGGCAGAGTGCGGGGTGAAAGCAGGCTGATGATGGTGTGGGATGCAGCAGAATTACCTGGCTGCTGCTCCATCCTTCTGCGTGCGGTGCTTATAGACCTGTGGTGATGGCATGCTCATGTGATCTGGCTCCGCCCATGACACTGATGTCACCACAGGTCCATAAGTTACGGCTTGTTGGCGCAGGAGGATGGCTGGCGGGGGCTGAAGTGTCGGTTAGTGAGGAGGAGCGCGGGACCGGGTGGGGGTTCAGCAGGCGGACTGGTAGGAGCGGGCGGGGAGAGGATGCAGTAGGCTGCAGGCACCATACTACTTACCATCGCCGCAGCACCGCAAAGGATTCTGCAATAGCGGCACAGTGGCCGGAAATGAAAAACTATGTAAGTAGATTAAAATAAAACTGATTATAGTTTCTAAATAGTATCTCATAGTCTAACTGTAACTTTAAAAAGTGTTAGTTTTGCTAGTTATATCCTTAACTCGTAATGAGTGGGATATTGACTAAAAGGGCCACTTAATATGGTGGTTATGGTGGTCCCGCAAGGATTCCACCCCAAGGCTAGTCCTTCCCTTGAGGGATATCTGGCTAGTCCCGTATTTGAGACTCTTAATCGAGGTTCCACGGACTCCATTTGCATATTGTTTTGCTAGCTAAACGTTTAAGTCATATTTCAGTCAACTAAGGCTCTTCTCACACTACTGGTAGACCTCCTCATAAAGGATTAATGTTTTAAACTACATCCATAAATGTATGTGAATCTGATGCATTTTAAGATTGTCCAATATAAACCCCCACGTCCCACATACACAATAGATAGTTGTTAGCCGATCGATGGTTCAGCAGTAGAGATGCGTGGATCAGGTACATTTAAAATTTGCCTGTTTGCACTGTTTTTCCCAGTAAATTCAATTTGTGGAGAAGTTATTCTCTGCTAATTTAATGGCCCCTATGATCTGGGGTCTCATCAGACTCCCAAGCATAGTAAATATTATATGAAAAAGATACCAATAAATCTTTACCTCTGGTCGAGACGCAACCTTTGTGTGTGCGTGTTCAGAATCCTTACTGGCCTAGCAAACATAGGGATTTCAGAGCTATTGACACTGATCTGAAGATGTGATGAGGACCAGATGAGTGACATGAGAAGCAGAATAGCTGGCAAAGTGAGTAGAAAGTTTTGTTTGATTGTTTTCTAACATTTTTATTGCCTTCCATGAATTAAAAAATGGCAGCCAACAGCTACCATTATTCTGGTTCCATGCTAAAGTGGATTACAAAAAAAATCTGTATTTTGGCAAATGCATCACTTTCCAAAATTAAAGTAAAACTCAATTTCACTCCAATTTATTCGCTCAGCTCCACTCAATTACAATTTCTCCTGACTCTTTCATATACAGGAACACTTCTATGTTATTTATGAGAGAGCTGATACAGGACTCCTCTTGTGGTGGCTTATCCTAAAGAAAACAAATGGATCAGCAGTTTTGAAATTGGATATCCCTATCCTTCTATTTCCCAACGGGATGAGAGAATGAAAAAAGGTATATGGATTCTACTTATAAAGGTGGAAACACATTATCCTACTTACATGCGAGTCTCTCGGACGTGACTCAAATTAGTGACCCTGAACGGCCTCTCCCTCTCTGGACGGGAGTGTCAGCTGCTTGTGTTTTTGTGCAGCATCACACTCCCATCCAGAGAGGGAGAGGCCGTTCAGGGTCACTGATCTGAGTTTCGTCCGAGAGACTCGCATGTAAGTAGGATAGTGTGTTTTCAGCCTAATGATTAAACCAGGATTTCCTGGATAATAGGACAGGTGCTTGTGAACCACAAACCACAGGTGGTGCTGGGCTAAATAGGAGACCAGATACAGAAGGAAAATAGCGGAACTCAACAATTGTGTTTAAAACTTCGTTATTTCATCAAATAATAGAGTTGCAGGCCGGCAGGATGTGAAGCATATAGCACAGACAAAGGTTGATACCAACGTTTCCATGGGTCGATCCCAATAGAATCTCACAGGGATAGTTAGGAAGCCTCTATAACCATTATTATAATTCCAAAAAAGCAACTCGGGAGTCAGGCCAATATAGTTCACCAATGATTACATTTTATTGCATATTCAAAAACTGGTGAAAAGGGATATTACAGAGGAACACAGCGCAGGTAAACCCAATCAGCATACGGCAATCCATACAATAATCATGGCCAGAGTTCAACGAGGTACATCATCAGTAATTACAATTCTATGGACCAATACCCAAACACAAAGTGAAACTCACATATAATGACAAGTGTCAACAACCAAGAGGGTCAAAGTATATTACCTACCTGTGACACCCCCTCATACCCATAATATCCATTATTAGACTATCGGTTGAGACCACTGATATTTGATTTGTACGGGGACCTCTAGATTGTACTGTCAGAATATCATAGACAGGTCCAATATTTTATATTGAACAGAAACCTCACAGACCCAACATAAGTCATCGGTTTGTCTTGTGATCTCTTTCATAACTACAAAGATTCCTAGACAGTTGTACCACAGCATACTTCCCAATGGCAAATAGTCCAAGAATTCCTAAAGGTAAAAACCTTATTCCTTTATTTGCTTTAAAACAAAGCAGAACATTTGGGTTTACACTTCTGGAAATTCACTTGCCAAATTCAATTATTTTTATATATCTCATTAGATCTGTTTGTGACATAAAATTCATATTGACACCTACATAGATAGTTTTTAACCCCTACTCAATGTAGAAAGAAACATATGAGCTGCTAAACAGACCCCAATACTTTATTTTAAAATCTGTTTTCTTTAATTACTTGGTATATATTAGAAAGAGACTTTTATTTCAAGTTTGTAGCCAGCAGATGGTGGACAGATGGTTCATCTTAATATTAATAATAATAACAAAATAGCTTCAAATGTTTACATTTTATATTAAAAAAATAAAACCTGATAATTTCCCAGTATATGATCCAGAACACCTTTAAGAACTGAGAGCTGATAAGATGAAAGTCATGTCAGGGGTAGTAATTAACAGGAATGATAAGACGCCTTCTAGACAATGCTGGAACGTCCCTTGTGCAGCAGATGCATTACTCTGCTCCTAATCTGCTAATTGTATGTTGCATGTATATTATTTAGTGTGCCGATGATCTGTCAGTCTCTCACATGATGGCATCCCAGCTCTTCACAATCTATGTGCTACTTCCTCCCTTGCTCTTTCCAAACATAATGTTGGCTTTAAGTCATGGATGCTGTGCATTAAGCCATTTGTTTTGTAGCTCTTTCTATTATCACCCCAAGGTTCTAATCCATTCTGCTACCTGCCAAAAAAGACTGTTTAGCATGTGCTTGGAAAAATTCTATCCTTTTTAGCTTAGCACATATTTGCCTTTGTTCTGCCAGGCATAATAATGACAGACTTATTATGCATATTACACTTTCACGGATGTTTTTCAAAAAGTGTGGTCCTAACGTTTTTAGTAATAAATTATCTTCATTTAATTCACAATATTTCTGCTTTTCAAAAATGAAATGCAACTTGAAGTTGTAATATGATAACGTAGTAATGGACAAAATACAGTATTCATTATTTAGGCTAGGTTCCTACTTTCTGTAGTATAGTTTGTGCTAAAGATCGAATATGATAGACCCTTCAATTAATTTTATTAATTTCTACAGCACATGATTTGTTTTGGTCTTTGATTTGGTATGATCATTTTCTTCCTTGCTTTTTTACATCATTGAGGTCAATTAAGAAGAAATTTTGGTCTTTGGTGTCTCAGTTTGACCAGTTTCAGATGAGCAAATTTGTGCACCCCTATTACAGATGGAAGTCCTCATGCCACGACTGTGGGTTTAAGGATCCAAGCTTCGTAGATTCTAACTATGATCTTCATACTTGTGCCATACTTTTTTTTAAAACTGGCCTTGTTTAAGTTGTTAAATTCCAGAGGCACCAGCATTCTGTACACATATCAAAATTTCCTGCCTTACTGTCCATTCATGTCTTTGCACCCATAAACAGATCTTTAGAAAAAGTATTTGTAAAGTCCATCTAAGGGATGCTAATTAGGCCTTAGATTAGTCGAGGAAGTATTAGTTCTCAGACCACTCGACCCATGTAGCATGTCATCTGGTTTGAGAATATGCTTTACATAAGCTGGAGACTTTGCCAGCACTATACAACTTTACAAAGACCGCACATGCGCGCAGCTTTGTTTCCCTCAAGGCATTGAGCTTCTGAAGCCACTTGCACTTCCAATCATGTGCAGTGAGGCTATCTCATGTACAAATGGCTTCAGAAGCTCAATGCTGTAAGGAAAATAAATACATAAAGGGACAGTTAGGCAGGGAATTTTGAGCTTCTTATTCGCTAATAGTACCTTCACACCAACGTACATGGCCAGTTACCAGCCTCTGAACTAGACCCATCCCTGCTGCTGTGACAACAGTTACCATACATATGTATCCACATATCTACCTTTATAAACATATATACATAATCAAAAGTCAATACACCATACACTGTGTGCAGAATTGTTAGGCAAATGAGTATTTTGATCACATGATACTTTTTATACATGTTGTCCTACTCCAAGCTGTATAGGCTTGAGAGCCAACTACCAATTAAGTAAATCAGGTGATTTGCATCTCTGTATTGAGGAGGGGTGTGGTTGATGAGTCCAGGGCTAGAGGTATTCGGATACCGGGACTGGTTTGATGGATTTAACTGAGGAATCACAGGTGGGTCGGGTTCCCGGTTCCGTGCCCTGGCTTTCATTTGTTTGTGGGGAGGAATATTTACAAGGAATAAAGAGTGTATGTGACGCCACCTGTGGATCCCGGTAATTTGGATACCGGCGCTACAGGCCGGCCGCTGAGGTGATGATGGGTGCAGCTCAGTGTGGTCCAGCTCCCCACAGGTGGAGCTTTTACCTCAGGACCAGCGGTGATGGAGGATGATGAGGGGGATGACGGGAGTTATTGTTCTTATCCCTCTGGTGAGATGATGATGATGATGATGATGCCCTCCGGGCACCGGTGGGATGAAAACAGAGACCAGTTCAACTCCAACTCCACTTTACTGGGTACCGGCAGATGTTAAGAAGAAACATGGTACAGTTTGGTTTAACGGGTGATTTTTGCCAGTTCAGGGTCCCCTTACGAAGTCTCCACATATTCCTTCTTAAGTCTTTCGGGGTCTAATCTGTTCTTCTCTATCTTTCACCACCCTGTAGAGCTCTCCCTGGTCTGCTACTAATAGGTAAGGTTTGTTCCTTACCGGTACGGATAGGAGTTAACCAGCTTCTTCTCCTGCCACCTGAATTTGTCTCGTTAACTATAGTGTCCTGGACCTGTTTTGTACTGAGGGGCGAGGTACCTTCTTGGGTGCCTAGGGCTACCACGGTGATTATGGGCCTGCAGCTTGTCGGTTTGCGGCCAGAGATAAACTGCTGACCGCCTCGGCTTCTCGTGTTGCCGGTGTTCCCCAGACGTGACCAGCCGGCTCCAACCGGTTCTGATCCGTCCCCTTCTTCCTCTTGAGGGACCCCTGTCAGCACCTGTCAGGCACGTCGCTCTGACTGCCTTCCCAGTACTAACTGCTAACTGTCACTCAACTCTTTCTGCACTAACCTAGGCTCCACCCCCTTTTGGACCTACTGAATAATCAGTTCCTTTATACTAAGGTGGCCTAGTCCTGTGTGTGTGTAAAAACAGACTCCATAGGTTAAACCATAAACCCACAACTTACAGAGATACCACATATATTTGTAATGTGTAATACTTCTCTGTGGTGCCTAGCCAGAGGGGCGCCACACACCCCCTTGGTGAAATACACCCGTCCACTGGTGTTAAAACCAAACCGGGTGAGAGTTGACATTTTTATTAACAGGTTAACCGGGTAACTTTCAAATAACAATAAAACTTTACGTTTACTTATGTTTATTCCCTTGCGGGAGGCTTTTTCTTATAACGTTGCAATAACCATAAATAATACTGACATTCTAGTCCACATCGGCCCAACTGGGACCAGGTATCAAGTCTCTAATTAATGTTCATCAGGCTTTAAGACAAGAGAAAACAGGTATACCTGCATACATTTATGTCCATGTACTGCAAGGAAAAGCATGAAAGAGGGCATATAAAACAATTATTCACATTTTTGCAGTGCAATACTGGGTCACTGGACTTTTCTCTTTTCAACCTTACTGACCCGGATTGCGAACCAACCTGCGTGGCGCTCATACGTTATCACATCCCCTCGGTACAGGTCCCGGTCCTGCGTGGCCCTGGGGAAGATGTTCCTCAACATTCCGGCTGCCCACATGTACCTCAGGATAGAGGCCTTCCTCACGAGCAAACCCATAACGGTGCCCAGGTTGAAGGTTGTTACCACTCCTCTCTTGCGTTGGTCTGGGGGTAACGGGGGCTGGTTATGGGCATGACGCGGGCCTGGCGAGTCTCTAGTTCGATGGCGTACCAAGCCTCACGGCGCTGGTGTCATTCAGCCTCTCATCTCTGGGTTGGGTGAACCACGGACGACCTACCGGTTGCCAGTGTTGCCTGTTGTCAGCTGTATGCAGCACCGCTCTTCCGGCCGCAGCAACCAATGCTGGTACCGCAACCCTCCATTGCTCGCGGGGCCCGGTCTCCTCTGTACCACCGACAGCTCCTTCCTCCTCCAGATCCGTCTCCTCCTCCCCGACACTGACCTGGCCGCTCATGTTTGCAATCAGCTCCTCCTCTGTCAGCTCAGGCTCCTCTGGGAACTGGATGAGGTCCTCTGCCTCAGTGGTATCCCCCTTCTCCCTGGGCTCCACAGATAGTATGAAAACGTGTTCCAGGTCTCAGCAACGGGGACTGCCATTGCCTTACAGCCACACACAGGTAACGGATCCAGAGCCTGACCAGGTATCTCGTTTTGGCTTCAGGCCGCACCCTGCTTAATTTTTATAGTCCCGAACTGGTGTGGGCTGGTGCTCGACCCGCCCCCTTGGTTATTTGATGGCAAGGAGGCGGGGAGACACTTTGGCGCCTCTTGGATGGCCCATGTATGCTGAGGGACCGAGGCACGTCCCTAGGCCAGCACATAGTTCTTTTACATTTTTAGGCCTGCCCAGCACGAGAATCCTATAGGCGAGTCTTCGGGCTTTTCCGGAGCCCACCACCACACTTTGTCACTCCTGGCAGAGCGGAGGGGCGGGGCTTATCTTCCCGCTCTTTTCTCCTGCTGCAGTGACGCAGTTTAAATTATGAGGCGATGTAATGGCGGCCACACAAACAGTCAATAAAGAATAAAGTCTTTAGGCACACTTTACCTGGTATTACCAGGCTGGTTCAAATCCTGTTCGTAGACACCAGAAAATGATGAGCATCGGGAGATGGGATACTTGGACACCGGGATGGGTCGATGGCTGTGACGGGATCACAGTTCGGTTCCCGGTTCCATGCCCTGGCTGTCATTTGTTTGGTGGGGGAAATATTTACAAGGATTAATAGTCCATGACGCCACCTGTGGATCCTGGTAGTTTTGGTACCAGTGCAGCTGAGGTGATGGGATGCAGCTTAATGTAGTATAGCTCCCCACAGGTGGAGCTTTACCTCAGGGCAGCGATGATGGATGAGGGGAGTAGTTGTTCTTACCCCTCTGATAATACTGAGGCCCTCCGGGCATCAGCGGGAAGAGAGACAGACACCGTTTCAGCTTCAACATCCTTTTACTTGTCCGGCAGATTTCATACAATACATGATACAGTCTGGAAGAACGGGGAAGTAGATGCGGGTTCAGGGAGCCACTATGGAGTCTGAAGATGTTCCTCTCTTTATATCTTTCGGGGCCTAATTTTATCTTCCTCTCTGTCCTAAACCACCTTTGCAGAGCTCTCTCGCCATTCCCCTGGTCTTGTACGGTTAGTTCTTGACCGGTACGGACAGAGCAGCAGGAACGCACACTCTCCCACCACCGGAAGCCGGCCGTTACCTTCTATTCTTGGACCGATTATGGACCTGAGGAGTGAGGTACCTTCTTGTGGTGCCTACGGCTACCCAGTTTTTAAGGGCCCGCGGCTCGTCGGTTTTCGGTCAGGGATGAACCGCTGACCACCTCAGCTTCCCATGCTGCCAATGTTCCCCAGACGTGACCAGCCGGCTCCAACGGTTCTGATCCGTTCCCTTCTGTCCTGGGCCCCCTCTTAAAGATGGGGAACCCTCCTGTCAGCAGCCTGTCAGGCACGTCCGCTGTGACTGCTTTCCCAGCACTAACTAAACTAATTGTCACTCAACTCTTTCTGCACTAACCTAGGCTCCACCCCCTTTTGGACCTACTGAATAATCATTCCCTTTATACTAAGGTGGCCTAGTCCTGTGTGTGTGTAAAAACAGACTCCATAGGTTAAACCCTAAACCCACAACTTACAGAGATACCACATATATTTGTAAAGTGTAATACCTCTCTGTGGCGCCTAGCCAGAGGGGCGCGACAACATCAACACCCTGTATAAGGTGTGCTTAATTATTAAACAAATGCCTTTCCTTAGGCAAAATGGGTCAGAAAAGAGATTTGACTGGCTCTGAAAAGTCCAAAATTGTGAGATGTCTTGCAGAGGGATGCAGCAGTCTTGAAATTGCCAAACTTTTGAAGCGTAATCACCGAACAATCAAACGTTTCATGGCAAATAGCCAATAGGGTCGCAAGAAGCGTGTTGGGCAAAAAAGGCGCAAAATAACTGCCCATTAATTAAGGAAAATCAAGCATGAAGCTGCCAAGATTCCATTTGCCACCAGTTTTGCCATATTTCAGAGCTGCAACGTTACTGGAGTATCAAAAAGCACAAGGTGTGCCATACTCAGGGACATGGCCAAGGTAAGGAAGGCTGAAAAATGACCACCTTTACACAAGAAACATAAGATAAAACGTCAAGACTGGGCCAAGAAATATCTTAAGACTGATTTTTCAAAGGTTTTATGGACTGATGAAATGAGAGTGACTCTTGATGGGCCAAATGGATTGGCCAGAGGCTGGATCAGTAAAGGGCAGAGAGCTCCACTCTGACTCAGACACTAGCAAGGTGGAGGTGGGGTACTGCTATGGGCTGGTATCATGACAGATGAACTTGTGGGACCGTTTCGGGTTGAGGATGGAGTGAAGCTCAACTCCCGGACCTACTGCCAGTCAACTCCTTCAAGTAGTCGTACAGGAAGAAGTCGGTATCGTTCAAGAAAAACATGATTTTCATGCAGGACAATGCTCCATCACATGCATACAACTACTCCACAGCGTGGCTGGTCAATAAAGGTCTAAAAAAATAGAAATAATGACATGGCCCCCTTGTTCACCTGATGTGAACCCCATAGAGAACTTGTGGTCCCTCCTAAAATGTGAGATCTACAGGGAGGGAAAACAGTACACCTCTCGGAACAGTGTCTGGGAGGCTGTGCTGGCTGCTGCACACAATGTTGATCGGAAACAGATCAAGCAACTGACAGAATCTATGGATGGAAAGAAAGGTGGCTATATTGGTCACTAATTTTTTTGTGCTTTGTTTTTGCATGTCAGAAATGTTTTTTCTAAATTTTGTGCAGTTTTATTGGTTTACCTGGTGAAAATGAACAAGTGAGATGGGAATATATTAGGTTTTTATTAATTTGCCTAATAATTCTGCACAGTAATAGTTACTTGCACAAATAGATATCCTCCTAAGATAGCCAAATCTAAAAAAAACCCACTCCAACTTCCAAAAATATTAAGCTGTGATATTTATGAGTCTTTTGGGTTGATTGAGAACATAGTTGTTAATCAATAATAAAAATAATCCTCTAAAATACAACTTGCCTAATAATTCTGCACACAGTGTAAAACAAGCACAATACTCATGGACAATACAAGTCACCAATGGTTACAGGAGTAGATATGACCCTGCCTGCAAGGGCTCGCAGTCTACACACATATATACACAAACCCGACTAACTGCACGTATATTAACAAAATAAAGGGATGGGTTGTTTTTCTATTCCCTGATATGGCAAATGAGGTGAAAACCCCCTCTCTCACCTGTTATCCTACCCAATAGCCCTGTCCCCTTTATCCATCCTCTAAATCAGGCCCTTGCACATTCACCTGTATTGACCTGCCTCTGACCCCTTTATAAACTGTTTCACTCCCTCCCCTCTATATAGTCATGTGGCCTGTCCTATCTTGTAACCTGTCCTATCATGTGGCCTGTTCTATCTTGTAGCCTGTCCTATCATGTGCTCTGTCCTGTCATGTGGCCTGTCCTATCTTGTAACCTGTCCTATCATGTGGCCTGTTCTATCTTGCAGCCTGTCCTATCATGTGTCCTGTCCTATCTTTTGGCCTGTCCTATCATGTGGCCTGTCCTATCATGTGGCCTGTTCTATCTTGTAGCCTTTTCTATCTTGTAGCCTGTTCTATCTTGTAGCCTGTCCTATCATGTGTCCTGTCCTATCTTTTGGCCTGTCCTATCATGTGGCCTGTTCTATCATGTGGCCTGTCCTATCATGTGACCAGTCCTATCATGTAGCTTAATGAGATAAAACTGGAATGATATCCACGGTCCGCGCTGCTGCTCTTTATCCAAGGAATCCACAAGAGGTTATTACCATCAAAAGTTCTTTATTTCATCACACCAACGCGTTTCGGTGCTGTCCCAGCACCTTCCTCAGGGCCTGGGACAGCACCGAAACGCGTTGGTGTGATGAAATAAAGAACTTTTGATGGTAATAACCTCTTGTGGATTCCTTGGATAAAGAGCAGCAGCGCGGACCGTGGATACCATTCCAGTTTTATCTCCTGATTTCCCGCGGTTTTGTGGCGTTGGTGGAGGTTCTACAGCAGCTGCCTTATGCTTTTAAACTGGTTGTGGATCTCACAACTATAGAAGGTGAGTGGATACACTTATAATCCACATAAGAACTATAGTGTCTGTTTGATAGGGCACAATCTGCACCTCTTGTATCTCCTTTTTTTCTAGCTATCATGTAGCTTGTCCTATCATGTGGCCTGTCCTATCATGTGACCAGTCCTATCATGTAGCTTGTCCTATCATGTATCCTGTCCTGTCATGTGGCCTATCCTATCTTGTATCCTATTCTATCATGCGGTCTGTCCTATTTTGTAGCCTGTCCAATCATGTGCTCTGTCCTGTCATGTGCTCTGTCCTATCTTGTAGTCTGTCCTGTCATGTGGCCTGTCCTGTCATGTGGCCTGTCCTGTCATGTGACCTGTCTGCTGAATTTTTGTGCTCCCCAGCCTTTCTTATCTAATGTAGTCAAAAGGCAGATTTGATGAGGTCTGGTATTTGATATTGGTTATCCAATGTCTTAGTGATTCACTGGTCTTACTTGGGTATTAGTTATGGAATTTCTAGGAAAGCAGGAGCACATAAAGAAAGCAAAATGTGGCAGTTTGTGTGGTGTATATAGTTATCAAATTGGACAATTAAAAAAAGGTTTTCAGAAACAGAAATACACAGATTTACATTTTCTTTTCATTTTTTTTTTACAAAGTTCTGAAACTTTTACAAAAATGACATGATAAGAAGTGGTAGGCAAAGTAAATGTCCAAACAGGCAGCACCGTCAATAGGGCACTTATTGGTGTGGCATGTATAGATTTAAAATTTGACTAGTAGACCGTGCAAAAACTACAGTTGTTTGCAATATGCACAGATTGTGAGGTGGAAAATTGCGATTAAATGTTTGGATCTTGGAGAACGTTTATTTTGTGTTTAAAAAAAAAAATCACCATTTCCAAAATGGATTGCACAATAATGCAAAAACTCAGCACTGTCACATGTGACAAGCAAGCACACTGTCTCTGATTGACACTGAGTTCAGATTTTATTTTCTGTAAAATATTTGCTGTCCTGCATTCTTATGCATTAAGAATGAAAAAAAAATGTGCGCATGTAATTCAAATATAGCAGGACAGATGCCTGATACACCACATTACACTTAAATTACCCCAAGTCTGGCACTGCTGCTAGAGCCTCTTCTAACTCTCTCACTATCATTTGCCTGACTATAACTGCACTCATCTTCTTCACTGCTGCAGTTGTAAAATACATTACTGTCTGGAGTATTTGACCAACGTTTAGGGCTTTCTCTTTCTATCTCTATTTCTGAGCTGTGAGCTCTGACATATTCCAACTCACTTAAAATGGCTGCTGCATTCCATGCCTGGACTTTATTTACTCCTGGCCAGCTATTCCATACCATGTGGTAGCTACAATGCATTATACCAAAACAAGGATAAGCAAGAAAGCCAGCACCACCAGAATATAGCTTGAAATAAAAATTGTGAAAATGCACATAATACCTCCAAAAATTGAGATATTTGGGTAAAGATTTAAAACATTTTTTTAGCCACCTGGCCAACGTCAAGGCAGTCTCAAATCAGGGTGATCCTACTCTATATTTTTTATTTACTTGTGTCGTGTGACCTCAAACATATGTATACAGTGGACCATAAAAAGCTAAACTTTACCTGATGCATCTCAGACCTGCGTCCATGATGCCAGACCAATGCAAGTGAATAAATGGTAACTCAGGCTCTCTTAGCTTTTCAGGGTTAACCTTTACTGCAGCTGGCTAAAACATAAGAATGAAAGCAGAGCAGGGCCAAGCAAATGAAGCTTGAAAATAAACTGAGCCTGAGGACAGGGAATCTATAAAAAATCCAAGAATGCGCACATAGGGTGATATCTTCTTTGAAGAAGGATAAAAGGTTATATAAAGAGGCTGCTCACCTGATACAGTTGTGATGACCCACAACTGGTAATGATCGCTCAGATACAAGTAGCTGCTGCAGGACCGTACCCTCCACAGATCCCTGTGGTATAATCAGCTCCCAGGACACAGTACCTCGAGGTCCGCGCTGCCACTTCAGAAAGGAACAAAAGAAGCCAGTACAAGAGAATGTCTGGATCAACGATTCAATAAAGGACAATAAAGAAGAATCGTTGATCCAGACATTCTCTTGTACTGGCTTCTTTTGTTCCTTTCTGAAGTGGCAGCGCGGACCTCGAGGTACTGTGTCCTGGGAGCTGAGGACAGGGAATGGTAACTTAATGTGAACAGCTTCCAAAAATGGCAACAATACATATGGAAAAACAAGAGAAATACGGCGTGCAGGGAAAAGCGGTGGTCAGCCACAAACCAGTCACAAGGAAAAGCAAGAAAGCCAGCGCCACCAGAATACAGCTTGCAATAAAATTTGTGCAAATGCACTTAGTACCTCTAATATTAAAATTGAGATATTTGGCATACGTTGGCTGGGTGTCTCAAAAGATGTATAAATGTTTTGCCAGATATCTAAATTTTAATAATATTATAAAGTTCAGAGTTAATATGTGCATAATTTTTATTGCAAGCTGTCTTCTGGTGGTGCTGGTTTTTTTGTTTATCATATACCGGAACCCAAGAGGTCGCACATTAGATCATGTAGCAGTTGGCTGCATCTGCCGTGTAATAGGTCACTAGCAGTAAACCCAATTAATTTCCTAGGGGACTTGCGGTCATGTGCGGCACTTGTGGTTTTGCCGGATTTGGCAAATCCGGCACTTGTGGCAAAGGAAAAAAAACGCTTCTAGCAGCAATTTTTGTGACTTGCCACAAGTGCTGGATCCGACAAAACTGCACGCGCCGCACATGATCACAAGTCCCATAGGAAATTAATTGCATTTGCCGCAAGTGAGCCATTACGGGGCAGATGCAGCAAAACTACCAAATCTGCTGCGAATGGCCAAAATCGGTGATGTGAAAGCAGCCTTACACAAGCTTCTGCAGGTATTTCTTTGGCAATTCACACAAATCTAATCACATTGTTCAAATTAAACTATATCTGTACATTTAATGAAACAATTTCAGTTCATCATGCATCAAATCAATTTGTTCATCTTTATTAGTAACTAATGTATAGCAAATTTATTCAAGTGAAAATTGAATTCTACTAAAATTTTAGAACAATTTTAAATTTTGGCTGACATTTGGTTGACATAAAGTTACAAAATACAAACAAACAAAAAAATAATACTCATCTCACTATTCACCTCTCCGGCCAACACCACTGCTTGCTGTTCCCTTTATGGTCCTCAGTTCCTCTTCTTACCATCACTGCCCACTGATACCCCAGGCGTCTTCATGATATGTAGGGACTTTTGGCCACTACCATTCCGTATATGTGCATGTGCATCATAAGATTGCAACCTTACAATATGCTTTGTAGCCTTGGACTTCCGTCCATGACTGAGTCCAGGATGTCCCTGCATATACGCATCATAAGTTAGACATAATGTGAAAGTCCCAGTCTAGAGTGAAGAGAGTTCAGTGAAACTTTAAAAAGAGATGGTGAGGGACAGAACCCAGAGCATAATAGGTTTCATTGAAATTGTGGAGAACAAATTTGTTGCAAATCAAATTTTTGGTAAAATCTGTACAATATGAGAATTTCATTAGATCTACTCATCTCTAGTGATAACTATAGTGAAAGCATTTCTTCATGATATTCTGCCTTTTATTTATATCTTAAAACACTTCATCTAACTGCCTTGTACTTGGGATATTATATCAACTAACACCACAATTAAATACAAACCGAAAAAATGAACAAGATAGGTTGTACCTACAGGCACATATGACTACACTGTTCTAAAACATGACCAGACATCCATATAGAAAGTGAACATAGATTCATTTATTAACACCAGAAATAACACAGGAGGAATATAAAATACTAGCTGTGAGCCCGATGCGATTGCATCGGGATTCTAGAATGTGTGTATAGGGCATTGCTCGGGCTGCTGCAACGACTCCCAACGCCCCCTTGGCGGGCATTGCGAGTGAGTCGCGTGGGCGATGCGCGCCCACGAACAAAGCCACGGAGGTAGCGGCGTGTGCAAGGGAAGTCGCTACGGCAATTATATAATAGATTATCAGTATTGCATCGGGATTCTAGAATCTGTGTATAGGGCATTGCTCGGGCTGCTGCAACGACTCGCAAGGCCCCCTTCGCGGGCATTGCGAGTGAATCGCGTGGGCGATGCGCGTCCACGAACAAAGCCACGGAGGTAGCGGCGTGTGCGATGGAAGTCGCTACGGCAATTATATAATAGATTATCAGTATGTAATATATAATTTCCCTAACGCACTTCCGTAAGTTTTGGCGCTGTTTCTGTCGTTGTGGGCGTGGGCGCAGCGCCCACGCGACCTGTGAAGCATTGCCGGCGCCACTGATTCGCAAAGCCTCACTCGCAATGGCCGCCAAGCGGCCGTTGCGAGTCCTTGCAGAATAGGCGCGACTCACTAATTTATACATAATCACATACATAATACTGATAATTCCTATATAATCACATATATATATATAGATGGCGGGCCGATTCGAAAGAATCGGATAGTCTAGAATCCATATATAGTATATTTACTAATAGTTAGGTGAGTGGGGTGAAATGAATTGTGTGTATACAGGTGGCTCAGTGGTTAGCAGTGAGTGGGGTGGCTCAGTGGTTAGCAGTAAGTGCGGTGGCTCAGTGGTTAGCAGCGAGTGCGGTGGCTCAGTGGTTAGCAGTGAGTGCGGTGAGATTGGTGAGCACAGTGGCGTGGGCAGAGTTGTCAGCCCAGCGGCGTGGGCAGAGTGCTGAGTGCAGCGCTGTGGGCAGAGTGGTCAGCACACACATACATACATACACACACACACAGACACTTCGCTATAGTTAGCACCGACCCTGCGTCTTCCCTGCCGGCTGGATCCTGAGTTGACATGTCGGCGCCCGCGGACGACTGGATCCAATATGGCGTCCGGGAAGTTTGGCGAGACTTTTTGGACGCCTTATTTGATCGAGTAGTTCGGGGGCGGCGACATGTTGACTGAGGATCTAGGCGGGTGATGCAGGGCCGGTGGTAAGTATAGCGGAGTATGTGTGTGTGTGTGTATGTGTGCTGACAAAGTGAGTGAAGTGCGGAGAAAGTGAGGTGTGGTGATGTGGCCCCTGGCCGGGTGCATCACACGGGTTATCAATGCAGGTCTGTGTTCACATGAGCCGGTTTTCCTGATTGTGTGTGCTGTGTGAAACCTGTCCGATGTACAGGGGGTTAACAGCTGAAGGGTTTTCATGAGCTGAGTAAAACAGCTGAGTGTGAGTGCTGAAGATCCGATACATTCATGAGCCTAATGAGCGGCTGAACCTGTGGGGATGAGTGCTTTGCTGGGCTAAACCTGAATGGTGCACAGGGGGTTAATCACATCTCAGAGTGCTGAGTGCAGCGCTGTGGGCAGAGTGGTCAGCACACACATACATACATACACACACACACACACACAGACACTTCGCTATAGTTAGCACCGACCCTGCGTCTTCCCTGCCGGCTGGATCCTGAGTTGACATGTCGGCGCCCGGGATGACTGGATCCAATATGGCGTCCGGGAAGTTTGGCGAGACTTTTTGGATGCGATATTTGATCGAGTAGTTCGAGGGCGGCGACATGTTGACTGAGGATCTAGGCGGGTGATGCAGGGCCGGTGGTAGGTATAGCGGAGTATGTGTGTTTGTGTGTGTATGTGTGCTGACAAAGTGAGTGAAGTGCGGAGAAAGTGAGGTGTGGTGATGTGGCCCCTGGCCGGGTGCATCACACGGGTTATCAATGCAGGTCTGTGTTCACATGGGCCGGTTTTCCTGATTGTGTGTGCTGTGTGAAACCTGTCTGATGTACAGGGGGTTAACAGCTGAAGGGTTTTCAGGAGCTGAGTAAAACAGCTGAGTGTGAGTGCTGAAGATCCGATACATTCATGAGCCTAATGAGCGGCTGAACCTGTGGGGATGAGTGCTTTGCTGGGCTAAACCTGAATGGTGCACAGGGGGTTAATCACATCTCAGGTCTGTGTTTGAGTGAAGATGTGCTGATTGACTCACTGGGTTGCAGCTGTGAGTGAGCAGGCTGGATAGGAACCTGCCAGGTGTCTGAGTGAGGAGAGGACGATGGGATTCAGAAGTCCAAACCACTGCCATGTGAGGAGGTGCTGGAAGTGATCCGTCCCCAGTGGGTAAGTGATGGGAGCCTGCCAGCTCCATGCTAGTGCACCTGATGTGTGCATGCCAGCCAGTGTCCAAGGGCCAGGCGGTCACAATGCGTGGTGGTGGTGGTGGTGGTGGTGCACACGTTTACTGCTCGCAATGCCCGCTTTGCGCGCATTGCTTCGCGTGGCCGGACAGAGTCCTGGAGAAAGTTCACAGCTACGCGAACAAAGCCACAGGAAGTAGCGCCGGACCGACGGAAGTCAGCTACGGCAATTATATAATAGATGCAAACTGTCCATCATATGTTACCCAGGTTAGATGTCACATTCTCCCTCACGGGCAATGCCAAAAAATAACCGCTAGATATGGATACCCAAGTTAAAGTGCACAGTGCTATTAGGCCTAATTAAAGTGTAAAAATCAGGAATGGAAGTACTACCTCATTAGCACTTATCCACCCCAGCACCTTATACTGCAACACCACCTCCCCCATAACACTGATAAATTAATACCAAATCTATCTATATTGGTACACAATTGTGCTCTGCACGTGGTGCCACCGACCCCTGCGGTCTTTTCAGCGTGCCTTCCTCAGGGGGCAGCGTGTGGAGCAAAACGTGATGGTTAAAAAGGCTGGCTAGCCAATGGGATTTGCAAACCCAGGCGAATAATGTCTTGTCCGGCGATCCCAGAAGTGGGTGGGTGTATCCACTGCCACGTCATAGGCCAACCGGTCACATGATTGTGTAGTCTTTTATTTAGATCACAAGGCTTTTGATTTCTGTAATCATTCCTATGTATCTTAACATTAGTCATCCTCCTTTTTTTAATTTTACCTGGAAAAAAGTAACAAGAATATTTAATGTTAAGTTAAAGAGGACCTGTCACCAACCATACATGGTGATCTAATTACAGCACTGAATGCAGCATGTCTGCTGCATCCAAGCAAAGGGTCCCCCAGCCCTTGAGCCCCCCTGTACCCCGAGTTAATACACTTTGAAAACTTACATAGTGGAGCCAAATAGGAGGTGGCTTGTGGCTGGAGCCAAAGGGCAGTTTCACACCCCCTACATGTTTAATCCACCCACCGCCACCTCCATGATGCCAATCATTGTCTCCCTCGCCTGCAGCATAACACACAGAGCTTATTGCAGTGCTGGCCGCTTTGCCCCGACTCCTGCAGTGACATCACCGCCTTTCCCCGCCCTGCTCCATGGTTAACATGAGGTGAGGTGAAGCTGCCGAGGACCCGCCTGTCTGACTGATCTTGGTTCTGCTTGATCTCATTTGGCTTTTAGAATACATTTTTCTCTGAAACGCAGCAGCATTTCAGATTCAAAAACACCTGACAAAATATGCAGTCAGTGTCTAATACATGTGTTTGGATCGCGCATCATGTATCAGCTGTCTAGTTTCCTTTAATGCATGTAATATGGAATATTTTACATGCATTTTGAAAAAAAAAAAATAATTTCTGGCTTTCTATACTTGCATTTTTTCCTGCATTCTTTTGGAATTCCCATAGATCAGCCAGTAAAATACTACAGTAAGTTTCTGAGATTTCCTGTAATTGATCTTCTATACCAGGGGTGGGAAACCTCAGGCCCCAGGGCCGAATGCGGCCCTCAATAAATTCCCATGCTCATGAGTCCTAACAAAATTGTACAAAAACTACTAAAAATGAGCAGCATCAGAAAAACTTACCATCGATGCCAAAAACAAAAACCAACATTGCTCTTGCAGGATGCAGTCAGACCCCACTATGTGAAGCAAGCCCAGATGCAGGCTAATAAATCACCTTAACCTACAACAAGGTGTGGGAGGCGACTTGCCATGCACGCAATGTGGAATTGGGAGCCAGTGAAGAGATTTGCTGAAGGGAGAAACAGTGGAGTAGTGAGGAGGGCAGTGAATTAGTTGGGCAGCAGAGTTGAGGACAGATTGGAGTGGTGCAAGAGAGTTAGCAGGGAGGCCATAGAGGAGAATGTTGCAGTAATCGAGGTGGAAGATGATGAGGGCATGTACAAGAGTTTTAGTAGATTGAGGAATGAGGAAAAGACAAATTCTGGAAATATTATTAAGCTGGAGGCAACAGGAGGTGGCAAGAGTTTGAATGTGTGGTTTGAAGGACAGGGCAGAGTCGAGAGCTATTACATGATGGGGAGACATACACGTGAAACTGCAACGGCTTACAGTGGGTATGTCACATTAGGAGGATTACCGGGCTCTGGTCCGGTGGCCACTCACTAGAGAAGTAGCCATTGCTTTTCATAGAATTTCATAGATTTTGTTTGTAACAATTAAGTTATAGGAATGTAACCTAAATAAGGATACTTTATATATATTTGTGAAATATGGACATCTCTCTGTCAATCAACATATACCCCTAAATTCTGCAGTTTCAAATGTCCAAAACTGATTTTTTTAGTGAGAATTCCACAAACACAAAAGCAGGCAGCTAAAACTAAGTAGTACTTGGCTTCACAAATATATTTTGGAACAGATGGTCCCTTTAACACAGGCAAAATCTAGTAGCATGTTTATTATTTTGGATAATATAGCTGTATGTAGAAAGACGTTCCTAGCTGTTTAACTATATATCATGACTAAATATAGAAGGCTATCAAATCGGTTAAGGAAAGGCTATTATTGCTTTCTTTAAAAGCAGAAAAATTTAAAATAATAGCAAAATGTTATCATTGTTTTGTTTAAATAGCTTTGTACAGGGAAGTTTAAGACCTTCATTAATTTGCTGCAATGCAAGAGTCATTGACCCACCCACAGGGAACATTCAGCTTTATTTACATGTTGCAACTATGCTTTATTTCTCATGAATGACACATCAGATCTCTACAAACATAGTATAATTTTTATTGGAGAAATGGCTTCAGCAATATCACTACCTGTATATGTAAAAGTGTTGCCGACAGTTTTTCTTTAAAATTGATTTGAATACAGCACATTTCAGATCATCAAAATAAATATAGCCCTGTTCTGTCCTACTTCCTTCCCAGCTAAGGCTAGGTTCACATTGCTCTAGTGGTGTCCGTTACAATGGAAACGTTAATTATTCTATCATGTATTCTTTCCATCCTATCATCAGCCATGTCCACACACCTGCGCTCCAAGTATTTAGCGGTTCTGCGCTAAATACTTAGGTTTTGTGAGAGAAGCGCAGGGGCGTGTGTGCCGGCGCTTCTGTGGCGCTCCACTAAGAGTGCGTCACAGGAGGGTACTACTTCCCTGACTGAAGGTGTCGTATTCTCCGTTCCAGTGGTGAGTAGGATAATCCTAATGCTCCATCCACCACATGCAACACCTAGTGTTAGAGGACCAATTAGGCACCCGTTCCTAGGGTAACCGGTCCTGGTGGGAGGAGAGCTAGGGTATATAGCAGGGGGGAAAGCAGCAAGGAATTAGAGCAGAAGAGTTGAGAGAACGACAGGAAGAAGAGTGTAACAGTCAAGTCGTGACAGAAGCTGCATAGAGCTGTGCAGCAGATGTAGCAGAGTGGAGAAAGAACAGCAAGAGAACGGAGACAGCTAACTGGGAGGGCACCTCAACCTGGTGGCCCAGAAGAGAAAGAGAGGGGCAAAGTCATATAGGGTGATTCAAGACCCGAGCCCAGTGCAAAACCCGGAGTACCGGCTCCGACGTGGTACAGTTGGTTCAGCCCTGCACCACAAAACCCGGAGTGGTCGTTAGCTTCCTAGGAGCCCGACTCACCACCTACCAATCACCGCAGCTATACCGAGGGTACCCACCATTGAGGGCCAGGGACCGTAAGTCTGGATCCGTACGGGAATTCAACCGAGAGCCCTCAGTACCCTTGACGAGGTATACCAGAGCAGCGAGGCGAAGGGACAGTAAGAAATAGAGAAAGACATCTGTGGAGCCTTAGAAGGACAATACTCACCGCGGGAACTATACGGTCCACTACCCGGCATTAAGGACTGTGTTACCCTGTATGCTACTGACCACCCGAGTAAATACCCGTTCAGAGTGAGCAGCGTGTCTGAGCCTTATTCCAGAACTGCCATCAACCTGCCTTGCTTTTCAGGAACTTATTACGGTATATAAAAAAGGTCATACATAATACTTTGTGCACACCACATATATTTTTTACATGATCTTTATTACAAAAATTACAAAAAATTGGTGCAAAACAAAAAGTTAAAAACATCTAAAAACAATGCAGGTCCCATATCCTCTGTTGCAAAATCAAACAATGTGCCAGAATAAATCAATTATAAATAGCAGAGGCAGAATGCAATCCCTCAATGAAATGCTAACCCCAATAATGCATAGAGAAGTTCAGTCAAAATGACCCTGTGTTCTCCTATAAATCAATCAGTGCAAGGATCCTATATATCAATCAATGCAAGAATACCAACCATAATTTTTAAGGGGAAAATAATATAGGGGCAGAGGCAATCTGCACACACCATTCACATCATGTTACCTATAGCTTGGCTGCAACCTGGAGGTATGGGAGCCCCACGCGTTACGCTGCAGCAGCAGCTTCCTCAGGGGAATATATCATGTTTTTAACTTGTTGTTTTGCACCAATTTTTTGTAATTTTTGTAATAAAGATCATGTAAAAAACATATGTGGTGTGCACAAAGTATTATGTATGACCTTTTTTATATAATAAGTTCTCCGCTCTCATACATATTGTAGCACCCTGTCAATTATAATTTTCAAAGTATTGGCTGTGCAGCACCTCTTATGGTGGGTTTACACACACCAATTTATCTGTTCAATATCTGAACAGATCTCTGGTTGCAGTGAAATCATGGACACATTGTATCATTTGTACACAGCCACAAAATGGAACTATGTGTCCATGATTTCACTGCAACCAGAGATCAGTTCAGATATTGAACAGATAAATTGGTGTGTGTAAACCCACCATTACATTTATAAGTTGCTTTTCAGGAACAACTGAGCTGCCCTATTCCACGCTTGCAGCTCACGACTCCGGGGAACCCGTTCGTCCTGTAGGGAGCGACTCCATATTGCTGCCGCCCATCACCCCGGAGGATCCAGCAGTGCCGGTGCCATCACAGGAACCTACAGATGGCGTCACGAACTAAAACTTTATTCCCTTTTTATTATTTTACTTTTTCCCCTTTTATTGACTACCGGGCCCACAACCTCAGGCACCGAAACCATGACCTACAGACTGCGCCTGAGAACTGAGTCCCCTGGCCCACGGTGAGTCACTTACTTGAAACGCAGCCTCTGGATACCCAATGTGTATCGTGGTAATCAGTTCATACAGCAGGCTGCCTAGTGACCGCTTATGCCGAGCGCACAGGGAAACGCTGCAAGGCGTATTTTGTATTTTGCTTATTTCGGCAGAGATGCTTGAAATTGGTGTGAAAGACAAAGGTCACAAAATTTGTGCGTAACTCCATGTTGTTACTTTTCAAAGTGTTTTATTCCAATTTTCTGACATAAACAGGCCAGGTTCACACATACAAATCTGTTTTTTAAGCCCTTAGAAAAACAAATCCATTTTTATAAGTGTGCCAATAGTGTCCCCTGAGGTCCAGGACGTTTTTGGCAAATTTTGGGACTTAGTCGTTTTTTCATTAAAAACGCATGCGTTTCCCATAGGGCCCCATGTTGGAAAAAACGCATGCGTTTTTTTAAAGCACCCCAAATATTCAACTAGCAGCGTTTTTGGACTGCTGCATAAAAACGCATGCATTTTTTTAAAAAACGCACACACATGCATTAATGCATATGCATTTTTGGGCTTTGAAAAAAAACGTCCAAAATGTTCCCAAAAACTTATTTAAGGCAAAACGGATTTGTATGTGTGAACCAGGCCACACTTTGAGGAATGTTCCCGTAAGTATTCTACATAAATACAGAGCCACCACAGAAAAATCAAGCATTACACATAGCCAATTTATCACAGGTCATTTCATAAAAAATAAAAAAGGTATGGATCTCAGCAATGATGATAGATAAAAAACTGAATTAAAATAAAAATGTATGAAAGTTTGGTATGACCATAATCATACTGACAGGAACTTCAGAAGGACAAGTCCCCCAGAATGGGCCAATTTTGTAACTGCTTTTCACTCTGTCGCTACCACCACTGTTATATTAGATAAAACAAATATCTGTCACTATGGTATGGACACGTTAACCCTTTGTCAGTGGAACAGTATGTATGTAACCAGTGGCGTACCTAGAGTCTGATGAGACCCGTTGTAAAATTTGGACGTGCTCCAACCCCACCCCCACACATTGATCAGATGAATGGGCCCCTATAGTGTTAACTTCTATAAAGACCTACGAATTCCCCCCACCCCTTCATGATGTTTTAGTTTCCTCCATCCTGATATATATGTCCTAATCTCAATCATAACCTATTAAAGGGTAGACAGGGGTGCAATAGGGTCTCATCTCTTAAATACCAGATAGTTCAAAAGTGAGGTACTGCTCACCTTATGTGGTTGTGTGCCCCACAACCGGTTTAAACGCTCAAAGCAGCTTCTGCAGGTTCCACTGTTCCATCAGGAACAACGTATGCATAAATCCAAAGGACTAGGGTGTACAACGATCCGCACTGCTGAGCATAAGGAAGGACCACAATCTTGGTATATAAGAATGGTGCTTTATTTCTTCTACGTGATTCAGGGCTGTCCCCGTCCCTTCCTCAGGAATACCACCATAAACAATGACCAGCAAGGTACTGATCTCAAAACCATATATACATCAGCAACCAATCAAAATCAGCCACACGTTGAGAAAAAGAAAATGGTGTGAATCTGTAAGCGGTCATAGTATAATCAGAATAACATGATAAATCTATCAATGATTTTAGTGGGTAAGAATACTGGTTCATGTTGAGAATTGAACCCAATATGTAATGTTTGAGTTCCAGCACACTCAGATCTACTTTGCCAAATTTTATCTATTTTTTATATATTTGTTCGTTTTTATTATGTAGTTTCCAATGTTTTTTAAGATTTCTTCAGTTTACAATGTAAATTTCAATTCTTGTAAAATCATTGATAGATATATCATGTTATTCTGATTTATACTATGACCGATTACAGCTTCACACCATTTTTTTCTCAACGTGTGAAATAAAGCACCGTTCTTATATACCAAGATTGTGGTCATTTCCTTATACTCAGCAGCACAGATCGTTGTACACCCTGGTCCTTTGGATTTATCCAATCTCAATCATGGTATATATGTCTTCCATTCTTGTATATGTTTTCCTTTTTTGGTATATATATCCCTCATCCTGGTATATATGTCTCCTATCCATGGTATATACATCCCCCATCCTGAGCCCATACAGGTACATTTCCTCATCCTGGGCTCATCCTGGCATATATGTCGCTTATCTTGAGGCACATCCTGATGCACATGGTCACCATTGATATATATATATATGAGTCGGTCAACAGGCTAGGGGGTACTCGGATCCTGGGACAGGTTGCTACTTCAGTGGGGATCATGGCTGGTTGGGTCCCGGTCCCGTGCCCTGGAATCAAATGGCTGAGGGAAAATTATTTGTGATGGGGGATTATTATACGTGATGCCACCTGTGGTACCTGGTAATGTAGTTACCAGCGCTGCAGCCGGCAGCTGAGGTGATGGTGATGCAGCTTTGGTAGTACAGCTCCCCCAGGCAGAGCTTTACCTCAGGGTAGTGGGATGGATGAAGGGAGTAGTAGTCCTAGGCTCTGTGTAAGTTCTCCAGGCGCAGCGGTGAATAAAGGATACCAGACACCAAGTAGCCCAAACAGTTCTTTACTGGTACCAGATGTATCAATAGGTACATGGTACAGTCTAGGTTGCCAGGGAATTTGTTGCCACAGGCGTTGGAGTTTGCTACAGAGTCTGTCAGAGGTGCCTTTCCCACACTTTCTTGGTCCTGTTCCTTTATGGCTCTTTTGGCTCCTAACACTCCCACTCTTGAGTCTGATTTCTGGTCCCGGGTCTATTGCTTAAAGTCTCTCTTACTTGTCTGGGTATTAAACCCACCTATGGGACAGAGGTTGGACTACTTTGATGGGTGCTGGGGCACCTTCTTGGTAAGAACCACAGCCTGCCGGTCAGCAATTTGGGATGAACCTTAACAAACCGCTTCAGTTCTGGTTTACCAGTATTGACCTGGACTCTCCATCTGACTCTGACCAGTCCTGGAGCGTCCCCTTCGCTGTCTGGGTAACCTCTCAGTTTAGAGGTGCCCTCCTGTCATGCCTGCAGGGTCTCCTGCGTCCATCTCTGCTGCTCTCCTCACACCGTCTGCCTGACTGCTTTCAACTGTCACCTACGTCATGTCTCCCACTCTGCTAAGCTCCACCACCCTGAGACCTACTGAATATACAGTCCCTGGTGCAAGGGTGGCTGTGATTGGGATCTTGTGGTTTTGTATACAGACTCTGTAGCTTTCCCCTCTGCCTGCGACTATGGAGGCACTACACCTTCTGTTTGGGAAGCAGTACCTCCCTGTGGCATCCCGCCAAAGAGGCACCACATATATGTCCCCCATACTTGTATATATGTCCCCTTTCCTGGTATACATGTCTCTCATCCTGAGCCCATCCTGGTATATATAATCCCCATTCAGGTATATTTTTCCACATCCTAGTATAAAGGTCCCCTATTCTGGCATATATGGTCTTTATCCTGGGCCCATCCCAGTATATAGGTCCCCCATTGTTGCATATATGTTCCCCATCCTGGTATATATGTCCCTCATCCTAGTATATACAGTTGTGGCCAAAAGTATTGACACCCCTGCAATTCTGTCAGCTAATACTCAGTTTCTTCCTGAAAATGATTGCAATCACAAATTCTTTGGTATTATTATCTTCATTTAATTTGTCTTCCATGAAAAAACACAAAAAGAATTGTCCTAAAGTCAAATTGGATATAGTTCCACACCAAACATAAAAAAGGAGGTGGACAAAAGTATTGGCACTGTTATAAAAATCATGTGATGCTTCTCTAATTTGTGTAATTAACAGCACCTGTAACTTACCTGTGGCACCTAACAGGTGTTGGCAGTAACTAAATCATCACTTGCAGACAGTTGACATGGATTAAGTTAACTCAACCTCTGTCCTGTGTCCTTGTGTGTACCACATTGAGCATGGAAAAAAGAAAGAAGACCAAAGAACTGTCTGGGGACTTGAGAAACCAAATTGTGAGGAAGCATGAGCAATCTCAAGGCTACAAGTCCATCTCCAAAGACCTGAATGTTCCTGGGTCTACCGTGCGCAGTGTCATTAAGAGTTTAAAGCCCATGTCACTGTGGCTAACCTCCCTAGATGTGGAGGAAAAGAAAAATTGACAAGAGATTTTAATGCAAGATTGTGCGGATGGTGGATAAAGAACCTCAACTAACATCCAAACAAGTTCAAGCTGCCCTGCAGTCCAAGGGTACAACAGTGTCAACCCGTAGTATCCGTCAGCGACTGAATGAAAAGGGACTCTATGGTTGGAGACCCAGGAAGACCCCACTTCTTCCCCCGAGACATAAAAAAGCCAGGCTGGAGTTTGCCAAAACTTACCTGAGAAAGCCTAAAACATTTTGGAAGAATGTTCTCTGGTCAGATGAGACAAAAGTAGAGTTTTTCGGGCAAAGGCATCAACATAGAGCTTACACGGAGAGAAAAAGAGGCATTCAAAGAAAAGAACATGGTGCCTATAGTCAAACATGGGGGAGGTTCCCTGATGTTTTGGGGTTGTTTTGCTGCCTCTGGCACTGGACTGCTTGACTGTGTGCATGGTATTATGAAGTCTGAAGACTACCAACAAATTTTGCAGCATAATGTAGGGCCCAGTGTGTGAAAGCTGGGTCTCCCTCAGAGGTCATGGGTCTTCCAGCAGGACAATGACCCAAAACACACTTCAAAAAGCACTAGAAAATGGTTTGAGAGAAAGCACTGGAGACTTCTAAGGTGGCCTGCAATTAGTACTGACCTAAATCCCATAGAACACCTGTGGAGAAATCTAAAAATCGCAGTTTGCCAAAGAAGAATGGTCTAAAATTCCAGCAGAGCATTGTAAGAAACTCATTGATGGTTACCGGAATCGGTTGATCGCAGTTATTTTGGCTAAAGGTTGTGCAACCAAGTATTAAGCTGAGGGTGCCAATACTTTTGTCTGGCCCATTTTTGGAGTTTTGTGTGAAATTATCAATGTTTTGCTTTTTGCTTCATTCACTCTCTTTTGTGTTATTTTCATTTAAGACAAATTAAATGAAGATAATAATACCAAAGAATTTGTGATTGCAATCATTTTAAGGAAGGAACTGAGTATTATCTGACAGAATTGCAGGGGTGTCAATACTTTTGGCCACAACTGTACATATATGAGCCATTTATATAAATGCACCTAAATAAAATGGCAATGGTTGGTGATATCAACTTCCTGTTGGTGGCACGTTAGTATATGGTAGGGGGAAGACTTTTCCAGATAGGTGGTGACCATGGTGGCCATTTTGAAGTCGGCAATTTTGGATCCAACTGTATTATTTTCATTGGGAAGACGGTCATGTGACACATCAAACGTTTGAGAATTTCATAAGAAAAACAAGGGTGTGCTTGGTTTTAGAGTAACTTTATTTCATGAGTTATTTACAAGTTTATGACCACTTATAAAATGTGTTCAAAGTGCTGCCCATTGTGTTGGATTGTCAATGCAACCCTCTTCTCCCGCTCTTGACAGACTGATAGCAACCGCAGAAGAAATGCTAGCACAGGCTTCCAGTATCCGTTGTTTCAGAGGCTGCACATCTCATATCTTCACAGCATAGACAGTTGCCTTCAGATGAGTGATGAGGCAAACATTTTTGTGACTGGTGAAGTTAACAAACAAAACTACCACTATTGGTCTGACACTAACCCACAGTGGATAGATCTCTCCAAGACTGTTGGAACACAACAAAAATTGATGGTATGATGTAGTATATGGGGTACAAAGATAGTGGGGCCATTCTTCATCAACGGAAACCTCAATGCCACTGGATATCTGAACCATGTAGTAATTTCAGATATCCATTGGCATTGAAGTTTCCACTTTAAAAAGTCCAAGTACAAAATTCATACAGTGTGCACGGAAAGTATTCAGACCCCTTTTACATTTTTCAATCTTTGTTTCATTGCTGCCATTTGGTAAATTCAAAAAAGTTAATTCTTTTCTCATTAATGTACACTCTGCACCCCATCTTGACTGAAAAAAACCAAAATGTAGACATTTTTGCAAATTTATTAAAAAACAAACAAATATCATATGGTCATAAGTATTCAGACCCTTTGCTCACTATTGAGTATTTGCACCTTTTGAGCTACTACAGCCATGAGTCTTCTTGGGAGTGATGGAACAAGTTTTTCACACCTGGATTTGGGAATCCTCTGCCATTCTTCCTTGCAGATCCTCTCCAGTTCTGTAAGGTTAGATGGTGAACATTGGATGGTGAATGACAGTACTATTGTAATTTCGTGTTAGATTGTGAGAAAAGCAGTTAGGTCACCTGTGGGGCAGCGCTGATCTCCTGCATCACTGCTCTGCTGATGGTTTATTACTGTTCATAAGCTACTAACAGTCCAAATGCAGTGCTCGTAGCACAACACAGGGGGAGAAGACAGCACACAGAGACATCACATGTTGGGGAGAGAGCACACAGGGGAGAGAGACAGCGCATGGGGAAGAAGAGAGCACAGGTACAGGGGGAGAGGGACAGCACACAGGGGGAGAAGAGCTCAAAGGGGTGAGAAAGTGCTCAGGAGGAGAGACAGCATACAGGGAGAAGAGCTCAAGAGAGGTAGAGGAACAGGGCACAGGATGAGAAGAGCACACAAAAAAAAAAGGGAAAAAAGTGCACAGCGGGGAGAGAGACAGCACAGCGCACAGGCTGGAGAGAGACAACGCTCGGGGGAGAAGGGAGCAATGGTATTTGCTGAAATGCGTTCACACGCCGCATATTCTGGTGTCTTTTTGTGGGCGCGCTTTAACTGCAAATCGCGTCTGCAAAAAGAATGACCATGTCAATTCTTTGCGCCTTTTTTGGCGCGCTTTTCCCATAGGGCAAATTATAAAATAGACTCAGGAAAATCGCACCCGAAAAAGCATGGCTTGTGAATGCAGTTGCGCTTTTTTGCGCAAAACGCACGCAAAAAAGCACCACTGCCGAAATACACGGTAAATACACCACATGTGAACACGACTGAAGAGAGCATGAGAGGTGATTATATTTACGTGATTTGTATTATGTATATATTATGAGGTATGACCATCATGAGAGCCCATGGCCGGTATAGAGCACATGTGTTTTGAGCCGTGCACCCACAGTTAACGGTATCTGAGCCTGTGTGTAGGGGTTATTGCTGTGCTAGACCTGACTGGTGTTCAAAGGGTTAACTATTCCCAGGACTGTGTGTGCATGAGATGTGCTGATTAACTCACTGTGTTTCAGGTGTGGGTGTGGCAGACAGGATTAGAAGCTACCTAGTTTTGTGAGAGAGACTGGAGATGGGAGGCTGACCAGACATGGCCTCGAGGATGTGAGGACGTGAGGCAGAGGGGGTCCCCGTCCTGCTGGGATGAGACAGGAAGACGGGCTCTCCATGTGGAAGACACCTGTCCCTCTGAGCTGTATGGAGACTGTTGACTGTATATATGGGTCTGAGAGGGCTGCAGTTCATGCTGGACTATGTGTGTGTGTGTGACTGGGTCCTGTGATGAGTGTAGCCCATGAAGGTCAGGCGGCCGTAACCGCCATTGGGACCAACTGTTAAGTTGTTATATGGTCCCGTTGACTATGTGTGAGGGTTCATGTGTAAGCATAATGGTCTATGTAAAAATGCCATGTATGTTGTCTCATGGGATTGAAGACCAGGCAGCCGTAACCGCCATTGGGACTGACTAAAGAGTCGTGATATGGTCCCGTTGACTGAGTGTATATCATAATGGGTTATGTAAAAGTACCATGTATGACGTGTGAAAGAGCCAGGTGGCCGTAACTGCCATTGGGACCGACTGGGAAGTCGTAATATGATCCAGTTGATCATGTATCAATCATAATGGTTTATGCAAAAGTGCCATATATGATGTAACAAGTGATTCATGGTGGTTTATGTAAAAGTGCCATACATGAGGTATAAGATTATGTGATGTATGACTGATGTATGATGTTTGATGTGTTACTCATAAGGGTTTATGTAAAAGTGCCATGTATGAGATCCCATGTGAATAATGCCAGGCAGGTATAGCCTCCATTTGAACCAGGCTGAGGTCTGTAAGGGTCGGTGTGGGACTCCATAATGTTCTGTTAATGAAAATATTATGTCTACACTATAATATCTGATTATGTGATGTGAGTAATGGAGGTTTATGACAAAAATATAAATATATATATATACAAATTGTCACTTCAGTGAGGAAGTGAAAAAGCAGCAATCCTTAAAGTCATAATTGGCTCTTTAGCAAGTTTATTAATATGACTCAGGATTTGTGCCAGATCAGAACCCCAAACTGCAGATGCTGAGTTTCGGGGTGAGTGCCCCTCATCAGTGCAGTGTGTGGGAATTCTGATCTGCCTGTATGAGAGGCTGAGACTAAGTTTGGGGAACTAGCTATTCTCCTCATGCTCCTCATTCCCCCAGACCTCGTCTTAGACTCTCATACAGCCAGATCACAATCTCACACACTGCACTGATGAGGGGCAGTCACTGTGAAACACAGCGTCTGCAGTTTGGGGTTCTGATCTGGCACAAATCCTGAGTCATACTAAAAGGCTTGTTAAAGAGTCAATTATGACTTTTAGGGCCGCTTTACACATACCAACTTCTGTGACCAACTTCTGAACAGATCTAAGGTTGCAGTGAAATCATGGACACATTGCTCCATTTTGTGGCTGTGTACAAATGGAACAATGTGTCCATGATTTCACTGCAACCAGAGATCTGTTCAGAAGTTGGTCACAGATGTTGGTGTGTGTAAAGCGGCCCTTAGGATTGCTACCCTTATTTGTTGGCATTAGAGTATCACACTTCCTCACTGAAGTGACAATTTGCATATTTCCCAGAGGAGCATTGCGGCATTAAGTCTCCTTATGAGCTTACGTCTCCGTATGCCAGCAGGCAGACTCCTCTCCATGAGGAGGATAGCTAGTCCCCAGAGTGCATATATATATATATATATATATATATATATATATATATATATATATATATATATATATATTAAGGATTTACATATTTTTTGTATTTTTTTGTAATGAGAACAAAATGCAGGAATTTCAATTTTTTCAGATGATGCTCCTCCCTAATAAAATATAATCAAGTGTCATGTGTGAACCAAAATGATGGCAATAGCAATAAAATCCTTGATTTGCGATGTACAAATCAAAGTTTCGTTTACATCCATTGACTGAAAAATAAAAAAAGATTTTGGATTTCAGAAAATGGCAACAAAGGAAAACTGTTTTGTTACAAAGTTTTAAACTTTTGTTCTGCCTCTAAAGTGTAAAATAAAAACTATAAAAGTTTAAAAGAGTTGTGCACTTTTGGGGCTATTTTTATTTTTTACTTACAGAAGTGGTTCACTACACTACATAGTAACCACATTGATTTAAAGCAGTTAAACAAGTCTTTTCCCAAATACATTGTGTTGTACATTCTGCCTGTGAGTGGCGCTATCACAGTCTGTTCATCGAAAATAGCCAAGGTCCAATATCCATCGCACTTACCAGGATGCTGCAGGCCCCACAGAGAGGCAACACAGGTTATACTGATGCTGCAATGACCTGCAACCTGCCAGGCCATGGGGGAGGTGATTGGTGGTATTTATAAGCACAAGTTTACCATGGGGTATCAGTCACACAGGTATGTGCAATGCAAAGTGTCTCTATACAGCCTATTGGTCACATTAGATCAGAGGGCTCAGCCGCATCCTGCAATAGATAAAAACGTGCAAAAAAAAGTCTATCTGTTTTTTTGCACTTGTTTATGTATTGCAGGATGCAGCTGAGCCCTCTAGTGGGCGTCTGTCTCTTGAGTAATGCATATATATAGTGCTGGGCAGCCCGCCTGATCTAATAGTATGGGCGTGACCAATAGGCTGTATAAAGACACTCTGCATTGCAAGTACCTGTGAGACTGATGTCCTATGGTAACCTTGTGCTAATAAATACCACCAATCACCTCCCCCATGGCTTGGCTGGTTGCAGGTGACTGCTGCATCAGTATCAGGCACTTGTGTTGCCACTCAGTGGGGCCTGCAGCGTCCTGCTAAGTGCAATAGATATTGGATCAGGCTTTATTTCAGTGAATTTTTCCTGAATTTTTTGTCCTTTTTAGTGTTTTTTCTGAACCAAAAATCTGAATAGAACTCGTAAGCGTGAGGGCCCTTGGCGTTGGATTACGTGTTTACGTATTTTGACCAAAATATCCACTAACACCTCACACCATCATTCATCGTGTTTTTTTTTTTGCTCTTTTTTATCTACTGCAAGATACAGCTGAGCCCTGTGGAGGGTGTATGTCCCTTGTGTGGTGCATATACTGTTACATAGTGCTGTGCAGCCCGCCTGATCTAATAGTTTGGGTGTGACCAATAAGCTGTATCGGTATCAGGTACTTGAGTTGCCTCTTAGTGGAGCCTGCACAGCGTCCTGCTAAGTGCAATGGATATTGGACCTTGGCTTTTTTTTCTGTGAGTTTTTTCTGACTTTTTGGCTTTTTTAGTGTTTTTTTTTATAGTCCGTTCATCTCCATTATGTGACTCCCATGGCTGCAGTGACCTCTGAGGTCTGGTGATGTCACATCAACTTTTGAAATTGAAAGATGACCCGGCATCACCAAGGTGGGACCCAGTCTCCCTGAGTGACTGGACTGTGGGCAGAGTATCACCGCAGTCACAGCCCATATGGTGTACCACTCTCTCCACTGCTTCTATTCACAGAGCTCCACAATGCTGGGCTGTGACAGTAATGAAGCTCCACCCACATCTTTCAGTGACGCCAGGTCAACTTTCAGTTTTGGAAGTTGACATGACATCACCGGACCTCAGAGGTCACCCCAGCAGTGGAGTAACATGAACAGAATGGGTGGACAGTGATAGCACAGCTCCCAGGCAGAATTCACAAAACAAGGTATTTGGGCAAAACCTTGTTTAATGGTTTTAAATCGATGTGCTCACCCTGTATTGTAGTGAACCATTTTTTTAATCGTATGTAACAGGGCTAAAAATGTTTTGCAGTTGGTTTTCATTAAGAATTTTGCAGCATTAGCCTCTTTGCTGCACTGTATATTGTTGACAGATGAATAGGTTAACTGAGAGTCCAGCAATCAGCTTTTTAGGATGGTCTGATGGAAAGTTTTATCTCTATTATCTATCTTTCCTGAATTCAGCTCAGTTGATTTATGTCTAATATACTACATCAATGTTTAATGTACAGGAAAACAAAGAGCCTATAAAATACAAACAGTACAAAATGTTTAGTAAACAGATTGCAAAAATGAATACTAACAACTGAGCCAGAACATGTGGCACCCCATGGGTTAATATGCCACAATAACATCACATGGGTTCTCTCCCCACTACACACTGACAAACACTAGCACCTCTGGGCAAGGAGGGGGAGCACAACCTGCTTCCTTATATACTCTTGCTCATGAGGGAGAGCTCGGTTCAGCTCGGAGCAGGGCTGTGAAGAGCACGAGTTAGTGCAGAACTTAGTGCAGACCTAGTGAGCGTCAGAGGAACAGGAGAACGACAGACTGAGGAACACGTCTGGGAGCTGGAGTGATATCTTCACTCGCCCCAGAAAAATGCACAGAACGGACACCGGATCCGCTACTGTGTATGGCACCCACAGCACAGTGAATCCAGGAACAGTGGGATTTCTAGATGCCCCTAGTACCAGTGCAAAGCAACACGGAGGGTCAGCACAACACAGAGGACTCAAGTTGCCTAGCCAAGTGGTACCAGCAGAACACAGAGAGGGAGACGTGAGAAGTCCCAGCAGCTCAGCTAATAGCAGCAGCCAGGACACACACACAGTGCAGCACAAGGAAGCTGATAACCCCGGACAGGGTGGGAAGAGAGCTCAGCCCCCTTACAGACTCCGTGGACTATAATCTGCAATAACATCAGCAGTAAAGCTTTGGAAAACAGCAAAACTGTGAGTCTGTGGATTGATTGCGACCTTTGCTCCACATTCAGCACAGAGAGCTTCCCCCTGCTACAAGCCTGTCAGCTCTACCGCTTCAGGAGAAGAAGGAGAAGTGCACCAGTGTCTACCAAACGTGAGTGTGTGTCCTTTAACCCCGTCTCCACCATCTATACCCCTTATAGACTATACCATCACTGCCCCGGGGAATACAGTTCTACCCACGGGAACTATACCATCTATGCTGCCACTACATCATCCCCGGAGGTTCTGCAGCAGCGGCAGCCCCCTTACTGGCTGCATATAGTGGGTGGCGTCACGACTGACATTTCCCTGTAAATAATCCCCTTTTTATTGCCGAGCCCGGGACACGGTCCGGAACAAGCCACCTGTGACTTCCCCGGCACCATCCGGTCCGGTACCGAGTACCCCCGTCCCGAGGGCCCGACAAACACAATGTGAACAGGTCTGTAGAGCTGTGTTGTCACCACCAAGGATCTAAATCACAAAAAAAGACAGTATAAAAAATGTCTAAAATTACTCTGCTATACAAGTAAAAGTAAAAAGCAAGTGCAAAACAGTGTCAAAAACATGTGTGAGGCATGCGCTATAGCATGTGGCCGGTATGACTCACATGGCCTGCTGCAATCTGGGTGATTGCTGGACCTAGCAGTACACACAGGGTTAAGTGTGAGTTATCTCTGTAATTGTACACACAGGGTTAACGGCAGCTAGGTCTGTGGCTGAGTGGTGCTGATTATCACTGCTTTCCAGGTGTGGGTGTGGCAACCAGGATATGAAGCTGCCTGGTGCTGTGTGAGAGATGGGAGATGGGAATCAGTACAGCCTGAACCTCTGAGATGTGAGGACATCTATCAGAGGAATCCCGTCCCTTTAGAACTTGGGGGGGAAGTCTGCCCTCTTCATGCGAGGCACCTGTCCCTCTGACGAAAGTGTTAGCCTGTGGGCAGACAGCGGGTTAAGATGTCTCCTGGAGTTGGGGAACCTTGGCTGAACTTGGAGGGTGCTCGACTCGGACGTGGGGTGCAGCCGTGGACCTGGAGACCTACCTGGTATAGAGTTTTGGTGGCGGCTGGCGACCTGGAAACACATGGTGAGGAGACCTTGGTGATGCCTGATTTACCCAGTAGCTCAGGTTTGCTAAACCCTGTTCTGAACCCATACAGGCTATAGTCCATGAATGTGTTGTGATGGACTGTGGATGTGTGTGTGTGGGTCCTGTGATGGGTTAGAGCCCATGTAGTCCACAAAGGCCAGGCGGCCATAACTGCCATTAGGATCGACTGTTAGGTCATGATGTGGTCCCGTTGACTGAGAATGAATCATAATGGTTTATGTAAAAGTGCCATGTATGATGTCTCATGTGAATACTGCCAGGCGGGCATAGCCGCCATTGGAACCGACTGTTAGGTCATGATGTGGTCCCATTGACCAAGTGTGAATATGATGGGGAATGATCCCTGTAACCGTGGTTGGGGAATGATCCCTGTAAAAGGGCCAGGCGGTCATAGCCGCCATTGGGATCAACTCTAAGGGTACCTTTACACGCTGCTACTGGCGGGTAGATACAACCAGCTACATGCGACAAATGTAGCTTGCATCGGCAATATACCCCGTAGTAGCGGCGTGTGAAGACTGTAGTAGGCACCCGGCAATAGATGCATCTGTTTCCGAGCACTGCCCTGAAACAGGTGGCTACACAGCCGATTGTAGCGACCTGTATCGGCGTGTAAAGAAGGAACAGAAGGGTTGTTTCTACACCATGCTATGTACCTGGTATGTAGCTGGGGCGTGACACAGGCTCCGGTTACCGCGCCCCATCAGCGATCATTGGAGGAAGCTCCTGCATTGCGATTGGTAGTCGCCGCATAGGGAGGCATATTTAAGGAGCTGACCAGTCACACTACACAATTGCTCGAGCGTCATGTATTAAACAGCCTCCTGCGATGCCTGCCCAATCATGATGTTCTTGCTTTGTCCTATCAGCGTACGGACGTCTCGTAATCCACAATTGTGGCACGCCTATGTGTTGTCCGTGCTGCACCAGGTCCGCCCATATTAGCTTGTTGTAGCGGTGTGTAAATGAGGTAAGATGAGCTACAGAAGGTGACTTGAAACACCCGGCGGTGTATCTAGAGATAGCTGTAACCTACTGTAGCGCACCTTGTGGCGGCGTGTAAAGGTGGTGCGATTACCATTTGTAACCGTTTGTGCGTGCTCGTGCACGTGAAGTAGCTGGTTGTATCCAACCGCCAGTAGCGGCGTGTAAAGGTACCCTTAGGTTGTGATGTGGTCACGTTGATATGTGTGAATCATAATGCTGTATGTAAAAGTGCCATGTATGATGTATTCAAATGTGAATGGTGCCAGGTGGGCATAGCCGCCATTAGAACCAGACTGAGTTCTGTAAGTGTCAGTAAGTGATGCCATAATGTTCTGTTTTTAATGTGAATATGTATTCTATGTAAATGTGAAGGGTATATATGGCTAGGCTACCAGGAGCGCCAAAGGAGCTACAGTTAGTGTTCCTGATGTTTAATGGAGATGTTGTTACTGCTCCAGTGTATATGCGAAATGTAATGTGAATTGTGATGTCATGTTACTATGTAAATGTGTCGCCCCAGGGTGTGGGGTACTCAGGTATCAGGCGGCAGAAGGGATTAACTGTGTCACGGGAATGGCGGCCGCACCTGATCCCGTATCCCTATTCTCTTGAAAAACAGGGATTATATACAGGGGATTATTTACAAGATTAGTAATTGTCGTGACGCCACCTGCAGTTCCTGGTGAAGTAGCACCAGCGCAGCCACAGTCCTCCGGAGGTCGGTGGTATTGCAGCTGAGATGTTGCAGTCCTCTGCAAGCAGGACTGGGACAACTGGGGCAGCGTAGTGAGGAGGGACAGGTTGGAGTGGAGCTGGGATGGTATAGGGGGGAGTTGGAACAGTCTATGGTGAATACTGGGATTGGAGAAGAAGGATACACACACGCAGGAAAGTCTCTTTTACCTTTTACTGATGTTGAGCAGGTAAAACAATCCAGGGCACTGACGGGTGGACAGATTGCACAGTGGGTCCCCACAGCAAGTGGGTATAAGGCCTCCTCTGTTCTGTAGTGAATTCTGAGGCACAGCCTTCTTGCAGTCTGACTTGCCTCCTCTCTTTCCCTGACTGTAGTGTTCTCCTCTCCTCCTGTGCGGTCTCCGGGATGCCTTCTCATGATCACTGCGATTTTGCCTTACTGTGTCTGATTCCCTCTACTAACCCACAGAGGTTACCGGGTAGCCGAGGCCTCCATGGTACAACAGGGTTTTCTGTGGTTCTATAGTGTCCCACAGGTGCAGATCCCCAATATCCGGTGTTTCTCCTGGAACAAACTCCTCAATTTCCTCGCTCCCTTTTGCTGTTCTCTGCTTCTAGCCTTCAGTCGTACTTAGGCTGGCGGGATGCTGAAGGGCCACTCTGGGTCACTGGCTCGGGCCTAATCGCAGCACCGACCACCAGGACGTCCTTGCAGCTCTACTAGCATCTGCACACTCTAACTCCTCCCCCAGCAGCAGTATTTATAGGGGATCTTGCCTAAAGTCAGCAAGTGAAGCTCCCCCTACTGTGTCGGGGAGGAAGGTATTGTATGAAGTAGGTACCTGCTGTGGAAACCCAGCTGTGCATTAGAAAGATCTGTGGTTTCCTGCGTGAGCAGGGTGCCACATAAATAACCTATGATCTGTAAACTGTATGATTTATGTTGCATATGTGAGTAATGAGCAGGTTTATGATGATATTTAATAAACCGCTGTTTTGTGTTATGTTAAACATCATTGTTGGTGTCACTTACACTACTAAGCGAGCCCCCTAGGCGAGTGCTACCACACATAGGGTACTTAGTTAATGTTTTTTGCAAAAAATGTACGGAAGCCGTTCTGCCACGTCACAGTGACCCTTTATCAGAACTGTCCCTAAAACTAATGTATTTAAAACCTTATCTCATGTGAACATGCCTCAAAGATGCAGGATTCAGCGGGGCCAGAGTCCAATATGGGCACAAGGCAGAAACAGCACTTTTGTGTCTGACTCAGTCAGGAAGGGGGGGGCACTTCCCATCTTGCAAAACAAGAAACTAAATGAATACTAACAACTGAGTCCGAACACAATGTGAACAGGTCTGTAGAACCCTGTTCACACCACAAGGATCTGTATCACAAAAAAAGACAGTATAAAAAATGTCTAAAATTACTCTGCTATATAAGCAAAAGTAAAAAGGAAGTTCAAAACAGTGTCAATAACAGGGTACTTAGTTAATACGTTTTTTACAAAAATTTACGGAAGCCGTTCTACCACGTCACATGACCCTTTATCAGAATGTCCCTAAAACTTACGTATTTAAAACCTGATCTCATGTGAACATAACAGATGCAGAATGCAGCAGGGCCAGAGTCCAATATGGGCACAAGGCAGAATCAGCAATTGTGTCTGACTCAGTAAGGAAGGGGTGGGGCACTTCCCATCAAATTTAGACTTTTTTTTATACTGTCTTCTTTTGTGATATAGATCCTTGGTGGTGTGAACACGGTTCTACAGACCTGTTCACATTGTGTTCTGGCTCAGTTATAAGTATTCATTTAGTTTCTTGTTTTGTAAATGGGGAAGTTCCCCACCCCTTCCTTACTGAGATAGACACAAGTGCTGTTTCTGTCTTGTGCCCATATTGGACTCTGGCCCTGCTGCATCCTGCATCTTTGAGGTATGTTACATGAGATCAGGTTTTAAATACATTAGTTTTAGGGACCGTTCTGATAAAGGGTCACCGTGAAGTGGTAGAATGGCTTCTGTACATTTTTTGCAAATAATTTATTAACTAAGTACCCTGTTATTGACACTGTTTTGCACTTGCTTTTTACTTTTACTTATATAGCAGAGTAATTTTAGATGTTTTTTATACTGTCTTTTTTTGTGATATAGATTGCAAAAATGATTTTAAGCCTGTCGCTCCTGTGACTTGCCAGGCTAGAAGGGCACTGTCCTACCCATTAGTCACCACTCTGGTCTTCCCAGCCTCGGTTTCTTTGAGTTGCCTCCCGTGGACTTTCCAACTCAGCTGTATCCTTCTGCTGCTAGTGAGTTCCATCTAGCTTTAGGGATGTGCTGCCAGATTCTGCAAGAATTTAACCCTGCTGTGTCCTGTAGAGATTAGGTTCCTTTACCAATTCTGTGCCAGCTGGTTCTATAACAGGCAGCTCCTTTCACCACTCCTTTCCCCTATTGTGTGATCCTAGTTAGTTCACATGTTAGTCTCCTGTTAATGCATTTACATCTATTGATGCCCCACTATTGAACCAGATTTTATAATAGTTCTCAATGGCGTAACTTGAAGTACCTGGGCCCCAATGTGAAAGCTCCAGTGGGGCCCCCAATTATTGCAATTCTTTAATAGCATTAGTCTTTTTCTATAAGCCATAGGGACTTTTGGGGCCCCCTTGGCTCAAGGGCCTTGGTGTTATTGCAACCCTGCACATATTTAAGTTACACCCCTGTTAGTCCTGTCTGACCTATCTGCTCCTGACCTATGCTTTGTACTCTGATTCTGTGCTGCATGCTTTGACCTCAATCATCTGACTATGCTTCTGTCTCATTCCTCTTGTACTCCATTCCCGTGCCTCTGATATTATGGTCAGTTGCTGAAGTCCTGTGAACTCATTGGGAGTGGTACCTGGTGTCTACTGTCAACCCAACTATGTGCCCCATCAGAGGCCCTAGTGAGGACCCGGCAGACACCTAGTCATGCATCTCGTCAAGGGGCTATGTAACATCCACCATCATAAATAAATACATGCATCTAAATAAGAGTCCTAATGGTAGACAATGGCTTTAATATTTCTGTAATTATGACAACCTTAAAATATGGTGCCAAATCATTTTTACCGCACATTGGCGTATAAACAAGAGCCAAAAAAAACATGGCTGAATTCTATTTTTTTCACTATTTCATTGTATTTGGAATATTCTTATCATCTTCATTATATTATATGGTATAAATAATGGTGTTGTTCCAAACTACAACTCATCCTGTAAAAAACAAACCCTCCTACGGCTATGTTGATGGAAAAATAAAAAATGATTGATCTTGGAATAAGGGGAGAAAAAATCAAAAGCACCAAAATGAAAGAACAAAAATAAAAACTCTATATTCAGTGGCGTAACTTGAAGATTATGGGCCATGATGGAAAAGCTCCAATGGGCCCCTAATTATTGCAAATCTTTAATAGCATAAGTCTTTTTCTATAGGCCAAAGAGACTTTTGGGATTCCCTAGGCTCCAGGACCTGAGTGTGATTGCAACCCCTGCACCAGTTGTAGTTACAGTGTAACAATGTAATTCTTCCTTTTTTAGCATTCTAATTAATTATAACATATATATTTCATCTCATCTTTGCTATTTTGAGCATGTAGTACTCCACGGTTTCCTAACATATTATAGCACACGTTATAGCTCCCACCAGGCGGTATTTCCAGAAATGATATTAAAAAAATTGGCAACTTAGCTTTACAAATCCTTTTGCTGAATGAAATTGTATTTCTTGGCATGCATTTATTAAGTGTATTTGTTATTGATTTAGATAATAATGTCAGGAAACTGACGCCAGTGATCTGTTTTCTCTCAGGCAGATATATTACATTTATCATGGATCCAACCCAGTTCCAGTATGTCATTAGACATGGCAAGAAACTTGACTTCCATGAGTTTTCCCTTGAAATGGCATCCAGGACGTTCAACTACCCACGCCTGACACAAGCACAGTACCCACAGCTCACCGATAATATGCACAAAATCTATAAAATCATGCAGGGTAAGTCTTTGGACAAACTTACTGACAGCATGATGAAAAATCTCCAACATGTATTCAAATGGAAATTCTCACAAGCAACAGATTGGAAAACAGAAAAAATGTACCAGTTCTGCTGCTCTATCATGTTCGAAGCCAGTTTTATGACACTCTATGGAAAAGATCCTGTTGCAGATGGTCGTAAAGTTATTAGTGAAATGAGAGAAAAATTTACAAAGTTTGATGCCAAGTTCCCCTATCTTGTTATAAACATACCAATCGCGTTGCTAGGAGATACCAAGAATATTCGCGAAGATTTGATACATTTCTTCATGCCTAAAAAAATGGACAAATGGTATGACCAGGCCGAGGTTATCGAGGCCCGGATAGACATCCTGGAACAATACGATATCCTCAAAGACCGGGACAAAGCAGGTGAGGAAGTGACTTCTTTGTGTATCAGGCAAAATAATTTACAACGGACCTTTTGAATTAAAATAAAAATAAATTAAGTTGCGACCTTGAAACATTTTTATGCTTTTTTTAATTGGCTCGTGATAAAATGTTTTACTCTCAAACAACCGTATATAATAATTGATTTTTTTTTTTTTCGCTGAGGTGGTAAAACAAGATACTTAATGGTGATAATGAGAAAGAGATTATAACTGTGCTGCATATACTCCCCTTACTACATCTCACCCCCCTCCCACAGACATTACATTTTAAACTATTCTCATTAAGCAGAAAATTAGACTTCAGAAGCCTATTGGTCCTCATTAGCATTCACTGATCCTTGGCTGGGTCTGTGTCCTAACATCTTTTAATTAGCACACTGCAAATCTAATCAGTGTAATAAATGCTATTAATCTTCCTTTTCACTTATTTTCTCTCAGCACATCATTTCGCCTTCCTTTGGGCCTCTGTGGGGAACACGATTCCGGCAACGTTCTGGGCCTTCTACTACCTCGTGAAGCACCCAGAAGCACTTGCAGCAGTGCGTGACGAAATTGACCATTTGCTGCAGTCAACAGGTCAAAAGAAGGGACCTAACTATGACATCCATCTCACCAGAGAACAGTTGGACAGCCTGATTTTGCTAGGTAATTTATTTGGGTTTTTTTTGTTATCCTTTTTCATCCGTGTTGCACCAAGCAGCAGCACACTCCGCTTCTAACACATTTGTGTTTACTGAGAAGGTGGAGGACACAGCTGCCTAATTGACATGATAATACCCATTTACATCAATTATAAATTAGGTAGTTTATATCTGCAGATACTTTTGTTGCATGTAAACATTACAGATTGAGCAGTTAACAATAAAAGGCAAAGGGCTAAATCTGAATTTAACAATAATTAAAAAAAATGTCTATTAACTTGATTGTATCTAAGCATCTGTTCAGGGTTTAATACAAATGATATAAATATTAATTGAGGGGTTATAGGCTCCTCTTTTTTTATAAACATTGCTATAGCAACATGACAAAAATAGCTATGCCATTAATACACATTCAGGGTATTAGGGTTAACCGTTGCATTTTTTGCACAAACTGGGCCGTATTCTGTCAAATAATACATGTTAGGATTATGGGATTATAGCTCATATAAAAGTTCAGATTGGCAAGGCTCCCCACTCTTAAAATCAGAATGTCTCCCAACATTTTAACTTAAAGAGGACCTGTCACCACCCCACCATCCCCCATGGATGTGAATCTAAGCCCAGCACTGAATGCAGCATGTCTACTGCATTCAGGCAAGAGGTCCCCCATGGCTCTGTGGGGCTGCCACCCCGATTTATAGGCTTCTAAAAATTTACAGTATTTTTCCATGGACGCGGCCCTTGTACTGAAGCCTGCGCCTCTATCACCCATGTCCTCGTGCCAGTCATGAAATCCTCAATCTGCACGTCCCTGTGCTGGTGACGCAAGGAGCAGAGGTATTGCTTATCACCGCCCCGGGTGGCTGTCCCGCCTCCTGCTCTGATGTCAGAGCCTTTCCCCACCCTCCTTCATTTTATGCTATGGAGGAGGGTGCGGAAAGGCTCTGACGTCAGAGCACAAGGCGGGACATCCACCCAGGGCAGTGATAACCAATACCTCGCTCTGCTCCTTGCGTCCCTCCTCCTGCTCTGATGTCAGAGGCTTTCCCTGCCCTCCTCCATAGCATAACATGGAGAAGGGCAGGGAAAGGCTCTGACATCAGAGCAGGAGGCGGGACAGCCACCCAGGGCGGTGATAACCAATACCTCGCTCTGCTCCCTGCGTCCCACCTCCTGCTCTGATGTCAGAGGCTTTCCCCGCCCTCCTCCATAGCATAACATGGAGAAGGGCAGGGAAAGGCTCTGACATCAGAGCAGGAGGCAGGACAGTCACCCGGGGTGGTGATAACCATTACCTCGCTCTGCTCCTTGCGTCACCAGCACAGGGACGCGCAGAGTGAGAATTTCATGACTGGCACGAGGACATGGGCAGTATAGAGGCGCAAAGTTCAAAGTATTTGATTAGAGCAGGGGTGGAGAACTCCAGTCCTCGAGGGTCGCCAATGGTGCAGGTTTTCAGGATCACCTTAGTATTGCACAGGTTATAATTAAATCACCTGCATTGGTAATTGTTTCATCCCCTGTGCAATGCTAATGGTGCTTTCACAATGCGTTTTTGTTCACTCCGTGGCTGTCCGTAAAATGGACAGCCACGGATCCAATTTGGCCCCCATGTTATCCTATGGGCACGGATCGGATCGGATTTGGCCTTATTGCCATCCGATTTTTGTTGGATCCGATTCTGTCCGCTTTTTTGCTGTGCCCAAAATCGCAGACTGCTGCGATTTTGGGCACGCCAGATCAAACCAGACCGAATTGGATCCAACCTGATCCGCGCCAAATAACATGGGGCCTATGGAGCGCAGGTCCGAGGAAACAGCTGATGGTTCCTCGGACCCGATGTTAGTGTACTTAAAATCGCTCTGTGCCATCTAATTTCACTTCTGCAATGTATATATATACATTTCAGAAGTGAAATTTAGTGAAAAGAAAGGGTTAAAAATAAAAAAACTTTATTCTCACCAGTCCCGCGATCCACCGATGCCTCCAGTGCTCGATGCTTATAGGACCTGGCGTGATGTCACAATCACATGACCGATTACCACGGTAACCGGTCATGTGACTGTGACATCACGCCAGTTCCTGTAAGAAGATAGCTGGAAGTGCCGGGGGACTCGTGGATGGGTGAGAATAAATATATATTTTTTTAAGGTCTGGAAAAGAGGGGAGAAAGAGGGGAAAAGAGGGTTAGAAAGAGGCGAAAAGAGGGGGAAAAGAGGGGGAGAAAGTGGGGAAAAGAGGGGGAGAAAGAGGCAGCAGAGAGAGGAGGGGAGAAAGAGGTGACAGGAGACAGAAAAGAGAAAGGAGGGGGACGAGGTGACAGGAGGAGCGGGGAGAGGATCCAAACTTGATCCTGCAAAATATCGGAATCGGATGCCTACTTGGCATCCAATTGCAGGCATCAGTTTGGATCCGTTGCTGTCCGAGGGGTCCTATAAAAAGTTGGATCCCCTCGGACAGCAAAATAACGCTGTGTGAAAACAACCTAAGCAAATGCTGAAAACCAATTTTCTAAGTAAATATTATTCTGCTATTGACATGAATGTCTGAGCAAATAAAGTCAGTGACAACCCATCCAGTTACTGAAATTTGTTTAACCCCTTCAGGACCCAGCCTATTTTGACCCTAAAGACCTTGGCATTTTTTGCAATTCTGACCAGTGTCCCTTTATGAGGTTATATCTCTGGAACGCTTCAACCGATCCTAGCGATTCTGAGAATGTTTTTTCGTGACACATTGGGCTTCATGCTAGTATTAAATTTAAGTCGATAATTTTTGTGTTTATTTGTGAAAAAATCAAAAATATGGCAAAAATTTTGAAAATTTCACAATTTTCACATTTTAATTTTTTTTTCTGATAAACCAAAGAGATATGTGACAGAAAAAAGTTATTAAATAATATTTCCCACATGTCTACATCACATCAACACAATTTTGGAAAAAAAAAACCTTTTTGTTAGGACGTTGTAAGGGTTCAAAGTTCATGAGCAATTTTTCATTTTTCAACCAAAATTTACAAAACCATTTTTTTTAGTGACCACATCACATTTGAGGGGTGTACATGACAGAAAACACCCAAAAGTGACACCATTCCAAAAAACTGCACCCCTCAAGCTACTCAAAACTACATTCAAGAAGATTATTAACCCTTCAGGTGCTTCACAGGAACTAAGGCAAAGTGGAAACAAAAAATGGATATTTTAATTTTTTTATCAAAAATTTTCTTTTAGCCTCAATTCTTTCATTTTCACATGGGCAACAGGATAAAATGGATCTTAAAATGTGTTGTGCAAATTCTCCCGAGTATATCGACATCTCATATGTGGTCATAAACCACTGTTTGGGCGCACGGCAGGGCTCAGAAGGGAAGGAGCGCAATTTGAATATTGGAGCTAATTTTACATCCAAAAAGTGAAATGGCGCTCCTTCCCTTCTGAGCCCTGCTGTGTGCCCAAACAGTGGTTTATGACCACATATAAGGTATCGGTGTACTCAGGAGAAATTGCCCAACAAATTTTAGGATGAATTTTATGCTGTTGCCATGTGAAAACGAAAACATTTAGGCTAAAAGAAAATTTTTGTGAAAAAAAAAGTACTATTTCGATTTCACAGATCAATTTGTGAAGTACCTGGGGGTTCAATATGCTCACTACCCATCTAGATATGTTCCATGGGGGGTCTAGTTTCCAAAATGGGGTCACTTGTGGGGGAGCTCCAATGTGGAGACGCACAGGGGCTCTCCAAACACGACATGGTGTCCGCTAACAATTTGAATGCAAAATGAGCTCAAATTGTTAGCGGACACCATGTTGCGTACAAATTAAAAAAGAAAATTTGTGTGAAAAAAAGTATTTTTACCTTATTACGGATCAGTTTGTGAAGCACCTGGGATTCAAAGTGCTCACTATGCATCTAGATAGGTTCCTTGGGGGTCTAGTTTCTAAAATGGGGTCACTTGTGGGGGAGCTCTAATGTTTAGGCACACAGGGGCTCTCCATACGCAACCTGGTGTTTGCCAACAATTGGAATTGTTAGCGGACACCAGGTCGCGTATGGAGAGCCCCTGTGTGCCTAAACATTTAAGCTCCCCCACAAGTGACCTCATTTTGGAAACTAGACCCCCCAAGGAACATATCTAGATGCATAGTGAGCACTTTGAACCTCCAGGTGCTTCACAAATTGATCCGTACAAATTAAAAAAGAAAATTTGTGTGAAAAAAAGTATTTTTACCTCATTACGGATCAGTTTGTGAAGCACCTGGGGATTCAAAGTGCTCACTATGCATCTAGATAGGTTCCTTGGGGGGTCTAGTTTCTAAAATGGGGTCACTTGTGGGGGAGCTCTAATGTTTAGGCACACAGGGGCTCTCCATACACAACCTGGTGTTTGCCAACTATTGGAATTGTTAGCGGACACCAGGTCGCGTATGGAGAGCCCCTGTGTGCCTAAACATTGGAGCTCCCCCACAAGTGACCCCATTTTGGAAACTAGACATCACCAGGGAACATATCTAGATGCACAGTGAGCACTTTGAACCACCATGTGCTTCACAAATTGAGACGTATAAATGAATAAAGAAACTTTTTGTGAATAAACATACTAGTCTAGTAGTTGCAATTCGCAGCATGGGGGACCCATGGGGCTCTGCCATATTTTTGGTCCAGCCAGGTACAACTTGGCAGCTACGGACTGCCACCAGCCCCCAGCTGCCTCGTCATACCTGGCTGGAACCAAAAATACAGTGAAGCCTATTTTTTTTTTATTTCTAGAATTATTTCTAGAAAAAAAATGACATAGGGCTCCGCCATATTTTTGGTCCAGCCAGGTACAACTTGGCAGCTACGGACTGCCACCAGCCCCCAGCTGCCTCGTCATACCTGGCTGGAACCAAAAATACAGCGAAGCCTATTTTTTTTTTATTTCTAGAACTAATTCTAGAAAATATATTACGTGGGGCTCCGCCATATTTTTGGTCGAGCCAGGTACAACTAGGCAGCTGGGGGCTGGAATCCTCAGCATAGAGAGGCCCAAGCGTTCTGGGCCCCCCATGCTGCGAATTGCAGCCCGCAGCCGTCCCAGAAAATGGCGCATTCATTGAAGCGCCATTTTCTGGCGCTGTACCCACGCTCTTCCAGTTGCCCTGGTGCCGGTGGCTAACTGGGTAATAAAGGGGTTAATGCCAGCTTTTTATTGGCAGCTGGCACTAAGCCCGAGATTCATAATATAGGGCCAATATTAGACCCGCCATTAGGAATCTCTAGTACGGTAAATAGTCAATAAATACACACAGAGAAAAATCTTTTTATTTGAAAAAAAAACAGACACAATTCGGACTCCATCTTTATTATAAAAAGATCCGACGTAGTCCACAACGAAGGTCCCACGACGCTCGATCGCTCCGACGTAGTCCATAACGAAGATCCCACGACGTTCGATTGTCTCCGACGTAGTCCACAACGAAGGTCCCACGACGCTTGATCGCCTTTGCTTTTAGATCGCTACTCTGGAGCCAGATCCGCCAGCATGGTGATCGAGCTGCACAAAGTGATCTGACACCCCGGGCGCAGTGACCCACTATGTGCATCACTGCGCCTGGGCTGCCAGATCGCTTTCTGCAGCTCGATCCCCATGCATGGGGATAGAGCTGCGGAAAGCGATCTGGCAGCACAGGCGCATTGACCCACTATGTGCATCACTGCGTGCGGGCTGTCAGATTGCTTTCTGCAGCTCGATGCCCATGCAGGGAGATCGGGCTGCAGAGCAGCGATCTAAGGGCGCCTTCACACTGGCGTTCCCCTCCGCAGCGTTCTGCGGAGGGGAATCGCCATGTGTGCGCCGCGGCCGCCAGCTCCTATCTTTAGAATGGGAGCGCACGGTGCTGCGCTTGACAGCACAAGACCGTGCGCACCCATTCACTCCATGTGATCTGTGCGCAGGCATCCGCCTGCGCACAAATCACACACTCCCACCCGCACCAGGACGCAACATGTTGCGTCCTGGTGCGGGCGAGAGTGTGTGATTTGTGCGCAGGCATCCGCCTGCGCACAGATCACATATGGGTGTAAGTGGGAGCGCACGGTCATGCGCTGTCAAGCGCAGCACCGTGCGCTCCCATTCTAAAGATAGGAACTGGCGGCCGCAGCGCACACATGGCGATTCCCCTCCGCAGAACGCTGCGGAGGGGAACGCCAGTGTGAAGGCGCCCTAAGAGCCTGGGCGCAGTGACCCACTATGTGCATCACTGCACCCGGGCTGTTAGATTGCTTTCTGCAGCTCGATCCCCATGCATGGGGATCGAGCTGCGGAAAGCGATCTGGCAGCCCAGGCGCAGTGATGCACATAGTGGGTCACTGCGTCCGGGGTGTCAGATCACTTTCTGCAGCTAGATCCTCAGGATCCAGCTGTAGAAAGTGATCTGACAGATCCAGCACAGTGATCCACAGTGACCATTATGTGATCACTGTGGATCACTGTGCTGGATCTGTCAGATCACTTCCTGCAGCTAGATCCTCAGGATCCACCTGTAGAAAGTGATCTGACAGATCCAGCACAGTGATCCACAGTGATCACATAATGGTCACTGTGGATCACTGTGCTGGAGCTGTCAGATCACTTCCTGCAGCTAGATCCTCAGGATCCAGCTGTAGAAGTGATCTGGCAGCTCCAGCACAGAGCTGTCAGATCGGAGGCGGCGGGACTCACAGCAGAAGAGGAGCGGGACACAGCAGTCACAGGACGGAGAGGGCCGCCGGAGGGGTGAGTGGGAGAGGCGATTCCGCTCCGGTGATTGGGGGGGCAGGAAGGGGGCAGTGGGGGGGCTGGCACTAGATGTGGGGGGGCACTTAGGACTTAGAGGAAGCGGGGGCAGTCAGGAGGAGGCGGGCGGCAGGAAGAGGAAGCGGGAGGCAGGGACAGGAAGTGGGGGGGAAGGGGGGGTAGAAAGATGAAGGGGGGGCAGGAAAGAGAGATGGGGACAGGGGGGGAGTTATAGGATGACAGGGGAGATGATCAGAGGGTAGGGAGAGCAGCGGCAGGCAGGGAAACATGACAGGCGCGGTGATTTTCACTTTCACTTTTGAGCGCCAATCACCGCGCCTGTAGCCGGGGGGGTAGGAGTGGGGGCAAATCGACCCCCCCTGGGGTGTAGTACAACTCCCCATGAACCTGCAGGCCGAGTGACAGGTCAGTGAGACCCTCACTCGACCTGCAGGAGCCCGATCATTCCATGGCCCAGGGGGTGGGCCAAGGGTCGGGAATGAACTTGCTTTCATGGCCCAAACGGTGGGCCAAGGGTCGGAAAGGGGTTAATACTTTGTACAAAAGCCATTGTTGGTGATGACAGCTTCAAGATGCCTCATGTATGGAGAATTTAGTGGCCTGCATTGCTCAGGTGCAATCTTGGGATATTCTTCCACACAAACACTCTACAAATCTTGAAGGCGGTAAGGATGTGAACTCTGAGTTTTAGTTCTTTCCATACATTTACTATTGGATTCAGGTCAGGTGATTGGCTAGGCCATTCTAGCAGCTTTATTTTTTTTCTCTGGAACCAATTGAAAGTTTCTCTGGCTGTGTGTTGAATCTTTCTCTTCCTGAAATGTCCACCCTTCTTTGATCTCTATCATTCTGGTAGATGGCAGCAGATCCTATCTTCAAGTATATAAACTTTTTCTGTGCCATAAATAGCCCCATGATGATCCCACCTCTAAACATCCCTGCTGGTATTGTGCTTTTGGGGAGATATAGAGTGCCCTTTGACCTCCAAGCATGGTGTGTGTTATGGCATCAGAAGAGTTCAATTTTGGTTTGTCCAGTCTAAATTTTCCCAGTATTTCACAGGCTTGTCTAAATGTTATTGAGCAAACTTTCAATGCACTCGAACATGCATGTGGTGCATACAGGCAATAGAGCATGGAGGTTGAGTGCATTACTTATTGCTATGTTTAAAACAATTGTGCTTGCTAAACCAAATATTTCTGTAGCTCTCCACTGGTTCCTTGCTCTTGGACATTTCTTCTGATAATTATTTTCCCGACTCAGTCTGAAATATTGCAGGGAGCACCTGATTGTGGCTGGTTTATAGTGAAATGTTCTTTCCACTGGGTTATGGTCCCAGCAGTGCTCATTGGAACCTTCAATCATTTAGAATTTCCTCTGTAACCAATCCCATCAGTGTATTTTGCAACAATAGGGTTGTCAAGGTCTTGAGACAGCTCACTGGTTTTACCCATCGTGAGATTTTTCTTGTGTGGCAGCTTAGAAATGAGACACTTTTTTATTGGCCATCAGTTCAAACAAATGATATTATTTTTTTCAATAAGTGGCAGGATTGCTTCCTGTTTACTAATAGATTTCAGCTGATGTCATGACTTTCCATAGCTTTTTGCACCTTTTTTACTTTGGATGTTCAATACTATTTCCCTATCTCATTTCACAGTGTTACACATAACTTAATTTATGCCCATCTATGGTTGGACTTCTTTGCCTACGTGGATTAGATGTGTTTTTTACCAACAGCTGTTGAGAAATTTCTGTCAATAGGACTTATAGAAACAAAAAAGGACAACCTTTTTTCTATAAGTAATCATAAGTTTATATACCGTATATACTCGTGTATAAGCCGACCCGTGTATAAGCCGACCCCCTACTTTTGCCCCAAAACCTGGGAAAACCTATTGACTCGTGTATAAGCCGAGGGTGGACCCCATCACAGGTATACAGGCCCCCCCAGTGGTATACATGCCTCCCCAGTGGTAGTATACAGCATTCTCCCCAGTGGTAGTATACAGCAGTCTCCCCCTGTGGTAGTATACAGCAGCCCCCCCTGTGGTATATACAGGCCCCCCTGTGGTAGTATACAGCAGCCCTCCCCCCTCTGCTATATACAGGCCCCCCTGTGGTAGTATACAGCAGCCCTCCCCCCCTGTGCTATATACAGGGCCCCCGTTGCTGCCGCCGCACACCTGTAAAAGAAGAGCTTTCATACTTATCCTCCTCGCTGTCACCGCGCGCACATCCTCCGTTCTCCTTCCTGCTTGTACCCGGCGTCCATCCATGTGACCACGCACCTGTAATGACGTCATTGCTTGTGCACGGTCACGTGGATGGACGCCGGGTACAAGCAGGAAGGAGAGCGGAGGATGCGCGCGCTGTGACAGCGAGGAGGATAAGCATGAAAGCTCATCTTTTACAGGTGTGCGGCGGCAGCAACGGGGGCCCTGTATATAGTACGGGGGGGGCTGCTGTATATACCACTGGAGGGGGGAGCCGTCACTGACTCGTGTATAAGCCGAGGGGGGCACTTTTCAGCACAATTTTTGTGCTGAAAAACTCGGCTTATACACGAGTATATACGGTAAGTTAAAAAAAAATAGTCCTGGATTACCCCTTTAATAAGGCACATATAAAGTTATTGAATGATTGTCACGATTCCCATACTGTATCTTAGATGCAATGAGCGACAGTTTGCTGCACTATGGAATCTGGGTGTGCTGAACAGTCAGTTTGGTGAGTCACAGCTTAATCGTACAATCTAGTGCTGGGTTATACTGAGCTGCATGTATGGTAATTGACAGCACAGACATCCAATTAGAGACTGGGCGGTGGCTTCCTCAGATGTTCCCTATTGTATGTGATTGTCCTGCTATTTAGCTTAGGCTGGTTTCTCATAGCGATTTTTTTCTTGTCCGTGGGATCCTCCTTTTTGAAGGACCCCAGGACAGGAATGGACAGCATTGAAGGTGACCTCCGGATGCTACTTTTGTGTCCGGGCCCGTGATTGTCACAGATCTGGACACAGAAAGCCCGAACTAGGTACTTTCACTCCCGCAATGTATATATATACATTGCGGGAGCGAACTTAAGTAAAAGCAAGTGTTAAAATTAAAAAATATATATGCTCACCTTTCCAGCGATCCAGATGCCTTCTTCTATCTCCTAATGTTTGAAGGACATGGGGAAGCGGGGCTACCCAATCAGCTGATCGGGTCACATGACCACAGTTACTGCGGTAACCGGTCATGTGACCGCTTAATCCCGTCCAGCTAGGTCCTCAAGCCATGAAGATAGATGCCGATATTAGGGGACATGCCGGAGAGGTGAGCATATATATTTTTTATTTTTAACACTTTTACTTAATTTCACTTCCACAATGTATGTATATTCCTTGGTAAACAAGGGAGTGTGGGAGACTCCTTATTCAAATGGAAAGCGGATCCTCAAAAACAATGAACATGTCAATTCTTTTTGCACTTTTGATGATGCGCTTTTCCATTGCCCACATTGTAGAGTGGACTCTAAAAAACACCATCCTGAAAAGCGCACTGTGTACATGGTGATGCGTTGTTATTAGAAAAGCGCATTCGCTTTGCAGATTCTCAAAAAAACTCTTCAAAAATGCAGCTAAACGCTGCGTGTGAACATAGCCTTACACTCCATTATTAATCACTGAGCTTGATGTCAGCTGTCAATTCACGGCTGACATTGCACAAGGGCAATCAGGAAAAGCCAGGGTGAAGCCCCAGTATTGGCAATCTAATGTGATATGCCACATATTGGGCAGTTTTGGGCTGATATGTTTAGTCTGGTAAGGGTCCAGTAACTTTTGGACCTTCCCAGTCTGATAATCCCAGTCTGCAGCTGTCTGCTTTACCTTGGCTGGGTATCAAAATAGAGGGGACCCCATATCTTTTTGTATTTATTCCCTATCCACATTTGTTTGCAGGGCAATTAAGCTGCTCTTACCACCGTTTTTCTTTCCTTTGCTGCCCCCCGACCCTTACTATGACCACTTTACAGCACCAACGTTTGGGTACCCATTGACTTATTTAGGTTTTGGGGTCCAGGAACAAGTTTGGATCAAGTCCAGGTACCGAACCAAACTTTTTACTAGATTTCAACCGAATCCCGTGAAATAGAACTTCCACGGGATCCGCTCATCCCTTTAAGAAACCCATGCAATAAATATACAAAAAAAAGCAAAAATAAATAACTCGCTAGCTAAATGGCCATCTAGTATAGACTTTTATAAACTGGGCTAATTGTCAATTCCTAAAAAGCATAGATTTACATAAATTTATGGACAAATAAAAGCTTTTTATATTTTAAATACAATTTTTATTTGAAATATGGTATCTAATTTTGCACGTTTCATTTCTCAATTTTCTCTAAAAATCTAGATCATAATTTTGTAGCGTATAAGTTAACATTACATTATACTTCATTAAACACTGTGACTTGGCTTGCATTATAGGATGAAACATCTCCTATTCTCTCTTAATAAACTGAGATTCAAGATGACACATATTTAACAATGTATTAACTTCTACTCAAGTGTACAAATCCATGCTGCTTACCAACTGTATGTTAATTATATCTGATCTTTTATTTTTCTCTTCTGTTCAGCCCATATCACCCAGTATAAGAAGTGAACTGGAAAACGTTTCATCTCAAGGTTTTACTACTTATTTGTAGTATCAGTCATATATCTTCAGTCCCTTCGTACCATGTTTATTGACCATGTCACAAGAATACAATTCACATTTTTACAAAAAAGTATATGGAGATATAGCTTTTACAGCTGAAACTTAGCCTAAAAGAATGCCTTACAATGGCATGCGTCTTTTAGATAAGATTTAATGGGGTTGTCCCACGAACATCATTTTTCACCGTTTTGCAGGTTAGACATTAAATGCAGTTAGGACCAGAAACATTTGGACAGTAACATAAGTTTTGGCATTTTAGCTGTTTGCCAAAACATAATCAAGATACAGTTATCTATATGGGCTTAAAGTTGCAAACTGTCTTCTTTAATTTGAGGGTATTCACATCCTAATTGGAGTAAGGGTTCAGGAATTACAGCTGTTTAATATGTAACTGTCTTATTAAAGAGGACCTGTCTCCCCCCTGGTGCTGTGCTAACTGAATGCAGCACTGAATGCAGCGTGTCTGCTGCATTCAGTGAAGGTGTCCCCCATGTTTCTAGTTCCCCTGTAAGTTGTTAAAAAGACTTTATAAATTGTATAGATAAGGAGTCCGGAGGGCCTTACTCAGTAAGAGTCATTGTTGTATATACGGAGCCCGCCCTGCTGTATATATATAATTTGGAGCAGGGCAGGCTCTGACGCTGACGTCACTGGCAGGAGGCATTTCAACTGCTGGGACTGGTCCCTCCCATCGTTCACTCTGCGTCTGCGTGAATTTAGACACAGAGCAGCATTGAGCGGCCGAGGAGGGGAGACACATAAAGGAGGCGTTACTGAGGGGTCTGGAAGTGGCACAGAGAGGGCTTGAGGCGGGGAGGACACCAGCAACAGCAATGACTCATTACTGAGTAAGGCCCTACATATTCCTTATCTATACACTTTATAAAGTCTTTTTAACAGCTTATAGGAGAAGTAGAGACATGGGAGACCCTTCCCTGAATGCAGCAGATACGCTGCATTCAGTGCTGCATTCAGTTAGCATAGCACCAGGAGGTGACAGGTCCTCTTTAAGGGACCAAAAGAAGTTTGTCAATTATCTCAAAAGGTCTTTTAGGAACATTTTATTTATGGTAAAGTTACTTTTACTAATTACTTTTGAGCCCCTGGAATGAGGAGGATTTGTAGAAAAATGGTTACAATTGCTAAATGTTTCACAGGATATTTTTCTTTAAAGTCTTTAATTAATCCTGAACACCTCATTTGCATCTCAGTTGTTTCATTTTAAATAAAAAATTGCGGGATGCACAGTCCAAATCACAAAGATTCTGTCACTGTCCAAATATTTCTGGGCTTAACGGTATATTATTGTTACTGTCTGGCTGCCAAGATCCCAACCAATGCCAAGAGTAGAGGTTTCAAAGTCCTATGTGCTAAAGTAGCGGTAGTGTGAAAATGAGAAAATGCGCAATAGGGCCTTATCTCCAGATAAAGAGGTGAATTAATGTGTGAGTAAAACTGCTCAGCTGGTCAGGTTGAGTCACCCACAACCAGTATGATAGCCAGAAATCAATGTAGTTGCCTGTAAAAGACAGCTGCTGCAAGGACCGCACCTTCACAGAAAACCTGTAGATCTGTTGGACAAAGTGCCGTTGTGTCCGCGCTGCCGTCAAAAGGATCACCAGAGACAAGAGAGAATCTGGCTGAATTGTGTCTTTATTCTTCCGACGTGTTTCGGAATGGCCCTGAGGAAGGAGCCAGGTGAAGGTTCTGAAACGCGTCGGAAGAATAAAGACACAATTCAGCCCAGATTCTCTCTTATCTCTGGTGATCCTTTTGATGGCAATGCGGACACTACGGCACTTTGTTCTACAGATCTAAAAGTAGCAGTAGAGCGCATGTGCTCCTTTAGACAATGAATAGAGCTGTGGATGGACATGCTCACTACTGTTCGAAAGTCAGTCAGGACTACAAATTTATCATGTATTGTACAGATAGTTGATATGTGTTGTTTATGGGACAATCCAGTTAAATTTGGGTTATTTTCTTGAGAAAAAAATCTTCCACTGTGCACCTAAACCATCAAGTAAAATAGACCTTTGCTGTGGTGGGATTACAATTTTTAGCTATTGCTTTCTTAGTTGATCAGTAAACGTATATTTATGGCTTGCAAAATGCACCACAATGAAACATTTTTTACTTAAATGCATCAACTAAACAAGAATATTACAAACTTCCCATAAATTAATACCATACATTAATGAAGAACGAAATTAAGATTTTTATATGTAGCTGTAATATAAGTTATACGGTTTCTAAAATGTACTCCATCCATCCCCAAAGTTCTAGACATCGTTGAAGCAATGAAAACTTACAACTGAGCCAATGCACAATGTGAACAGGTCTGTAGGGCCATGTTCACACCACCAAATAAATAGATTACAGAAAAAAGAGTCTAAGAAATGTGTAGAAGTACTCTGCTATAATAGGTAATAATAAAAAGCTAGTGCTGATAAAAAAAACAGTGTCAAAAACAGGGTACTTACCGTATATACTCGCGTATAAGCCGAGTTTTTCAGCCCAAAAATTGGGCTGAAAAGTCCCCCCCTTGGCTTATACGCGAGTCAATACGGTCCCCCTCAAAGTTTGGCGCCCCCACCTAACTTGCTGGGCCCCCCCGCATGCAGCGCTGCGCTCATACATTACCTGTCTAGCAGCTGTCACCCTCCGGTGGCGGATCGCGGCTCCCGGCTCCGGCTTCCATCTTCCTCTCTGTCTTCCTGCTTGTCACGTGACCGGCCGGCGTCGCGATGACGTCATCGCGATGAGCCCCGGCCACAAAGCAGGAAGACAGAGATGAAGATGGAAGCCGGAGCCGGGAGCCGCGATCCGCCACCGGAGGGTGACAGCTGCTAGACAGGTAATGTATATGCGCAGCACTGCATGCGGGGGGGCCAGCAAGTTAGGTGGGGGCGCCAAACTATGAGGGGGGCCCTGCTGGGGCCCTATATACTACCACTGGGGCTGTATGTATACTACCACTGGGGCTGTATATACTACTGGGGCTGCTGGATACTACCACTGGGGCTGTATATACTACTGGGGCTGCTGGGGATGCTATATACTACCAATGGGGCTGCTATATACTACCACTGGGGCTGTCTATACCACTGGGGCTGTATGTATACTACCACTGGGGCTGTATATACTACTGGGGCTGCTGGATACTACCACTGGGGCTGTATATACTACTGGGGCTGCTGGATACTACCACTGGGGCTGTATATACTACCGGGGCTGCTGGATACTACCACTGGGGCTGTATATACTACTGGGGATGCTGGGGATGCTATATACTACCACTGGGGCTGCTATATACTACCACTGGGGCTGTATATACCACTGGGGCTGTATGTATACTACCACTGGGGCTGTATATACTACTGGGGCTGCTGGATACTACCACTGGGGCTGTATATACTACTGGGGCTGCTGGATACTACCACTGGGGCTGTATATACTACTGGGCTGTATATACCTCTGGGGCTGCTGTATACTGATGGAGGGGCTGTATACTACCTCTGGGGTTGCTGTATACTACCACTGGGGCTGTATATACCTCTGGGGCTGTATATACTACTGGGGCTGCGTGTATACTACCACTGGGGCTGTATATACCACTGGGGCTGCTGTATACTACCACTGGGGCTGTATATACCTCTGGGGCTGCGTGTATATTACCACTGGGGCTGTATATACCACTGGGGCTGTATATACTACTGGGGATGCGTGTATACTACCACTGGGGCTGTATATACTACTGGGGCTGCGTGTATACTACCACTGGGGCTGTATATACCACTGGGCTGTATATACTACTGGGCTGCGTGTATACTACCACTGGGGCTCTATATACTACTGGGGCTGCGTGTATACTACCACTGGGGCTGCTGCTGTATACTACCACTGGGGCTGCTGTATATACCTCTGGGGCTGCTGTATACTACCACTGGGGCTGCTGTTGTATATACCACTGGGGCTGCTGCTGTAACACTGCTGGGGTCTGTATATACCACTGGGAGGCTGCTGTATACCACACTGCTGGGGCTGTATACCTGTGCTGGGGTCCACCCTCGGCTTATACACGAGTCAATAGATTTTCCCAAGTTTTGGGGCAAAAGTAGGGGGTCGGCTTATACACGGGTCGGCTTATACACGAGTATATACGGTAGTTAATACGCTTTTTTGCAAAAAATGTACAAAGCCGTTCTACCAACGCCAAGGTGACCCATATCAGAACGGTCCCTATCTAACTAATTTAAAACCAGATCTTGTATAAGTATACCTCATGGATGCAGGATGAAGACGGGCCAGAGACCAATATGGACACAGCGCAGCAGACAGCACCTTATGTGCATGGCTCAGAATGGAAGCGATGGGAACTTCCTATCTTGCATAACAAGAAACTAATGAAAACTTACAACTGAGCCAATGCACAATGTGAACAGGTCTGTAGGGCCATGTTCACACCACCAAATAAATAGATTACAGAAAAAACAGTATAAAAAATGTGTAGAAGTACTCTGCTATAATAGGTAATAATAAAAAGCTAGTGCTGATAAAAAAAACTGTGTCAAAAACAGGGTACTTAGTTAATACGCTTTTTTGCAAAAAATGTACAAAGCCGTTCTACCAACGCCAAGGTGACCCATATCAGAACGGTCCCTATCTAACTAATTTAAAACCAGATCTTGTATAAGTATACCTCATGGATGCAGGATGAAGACGGGCCAGAGTCCAATATGGACACAGCACAGCAGACAGCACCTTATGTTCTGATATGGGTCCCCTTGGTGTTGGTAGAACGGCTTTGTACATTTTTTGCAAAAAAGCATATTAACTAAGTACCCTGTTTTTGACACATTTTTTTTTACCAGCACTAGCTTTTTGTTATTATCTATTATAGCAGAGTACTTCTACACGTTTGTTATACTGTTTTTTCTGTAATCTATCCTTGAAGCAATCTCCACCCTTCAAAACTACATGTTATTGCTACAAATTGCCCATAGAAATACTGCTACATAATGTCTAAAGAAGAGATTGAACCTATTGTGCAACACTTTGATTATGTGATTTAGTTTGATTTTAAGTCTATGTCCTCACGATGTCCACACGATCCAGAGAAACTGCATCCTGGATGCAGTGTCTCCTCTCCTGCAGGAAGCCAGTGATCTCCCCAGGTGAATGTAGCCACCCTGTGCCCAAGATCAGTGTTCGGGGCGCGGTGGCTGTTCCCTGCATTCACCCGTCAAGATTGCTTTCGACTCTGCAGCAATAAATTGACATGCTTCCGGCCGGGAGGCTGCCTGTATTTCATTTTATGCTGCGGAGAAAACAAGCACAGTGGACACGGGATTCCTAATAATCGCATCCACTGTGCCTGTACTATACAACACAACGTTTTGGACGTAGCAACAACATACTACATCGAAAATGCTGCAATCACTGATAGTGGGAACGTGCTCTAACAATTTAATAGGAAAAACTAAACATGTCCATTATTAAGTCAAATTTACCGAATATACTCGTGTATAAGCCGACTTTTTCAGCCCAAAAATTGGGCTGAAAAGTCCCCCTTCGGCTTATACACGAGTCATATACTGTGTGGTGTGGTGGGGCTGTATCCGGCACAGGAGGAGGCGGGGGGAGGCTGCAGAATGAGCGGCACATCACGTGGTGCCGCTCATTAATTATGCATGGGGAGCAGCGCATAGTACATTGCTGCTCCCCTGCACAATATAGCCTCCCCCGCTGCCTCCCCGCCCCATGTATACAGAGGCCCCCCCAGCAGGGGTAATCTCACCCCTCGGTCTGCAGGCACCCGGGTCCCCCAGCTGCTCCGTCTGCGTGCGCAGCTTCTAATACCGGCGTCCTCCCCGCTCTTCCTGTTTGAATGCGATCAAGTGACCGCGGTCACATGATCGCATTCAAACAGGAAGTGCGGGAAAGACGCCGGTATTAGAAGCCGCGCACACAGACGGAGCAGCTGGAGGGACCCGGGTGCCTGCAGACCGAGGGGGTGAGATTACCCCTGCTGGGGCTGTATTACCCCTGCTGGGGGCGCCTGCATTACCTTTGTGGGAGGGCCTGCATTACCCCTGTGGGGGGCCTGCATTACCCCTGTGGGGGGGCCTGCATTACCCCTGTGGGGGGCCTGTATTACCCCTGTGGGGGGCCTGCATTACCCCTGTGGGGGCCTGTATTACCCTTGTGGGGCGGCCTGCATTACCTTTGTGGAGGGCCTGCATTACCCCTGTGGGGGGCCTGCATTATCCCTGTGGGGGGCCTGCATTACCCCTGTGGGGGCCTGCATTACCCCTGTGGGGGGCCTGCATTACCCCAGTGGGGGGGCCTGCATTACCCCTGTGGGGGGGGCTGCATTACCCCTGTGGGGGGCCTGCATTACCCCTGTGGGTGGGCCTGTATTACCCCTGCTGGGGGGCCTGCATTACCCCTGCTGGGGGGCCTGTATTACCCCTGCGGGGGCCTGTATTACCCCTGCTGGGGGGCCTGTATTACCCCTGTGGGGGGGCCTTCATTACCCCTGTGGGGGGCCTGCATTACCCCTGTGGGGGGGCTGCATTACCCCTGTGGGGGGCCTGCATTACCCCTGTGGGGGGGCCTGTATTACCCCTGCTGGGGGGCCTGCATTACCCTGCTGCGGGGCCTGTATTACCCCTGCGGGGGGGCCTGTATTACCCCTGCTGGGGGGCCTGTATTACCCCTGCTGGCGGCAACTGTATACTAGTTATGGCTGCTATATACAGGGATGGTGGGCTATATACCAGTGATAGGGGCTTTATAACAGGACGGTGGTCTGCTGCATTGGTAGTTTACTGTTTCTATTTAAAATAAAAGTTCAACATTTTATTCGTATCTATTTCATTTTTAAAATTTTCAGTACCGGTAGCTGCTGCATTGTCCACCCTAGGCTTATACACAAGTCAATAGGTTTTCCCTGTTTTTGGGGGCAAAAGTAGGGGGTCGGCTTATACACGGGTCAGCTTATACACGAGTATATACGGTAATTAATTTTTTATTACATATAAAAAGGCAGAGTGATTGTTATCAGTATTTCAAATCAGATTTTCATGTGTTTAGTCTTATTTAGATCATGTATAGTATGGTAATCTTATTTAGACCATGTAGTGTTCATTAATAGCATTTGAAAAAAAATTGTATTCATCCCAAAAAAGCATTTTAAATACTTACATATTTTCATTAGCTAACTCAGCAAACAGTCAAAAAAGTGGCGAACACAGACTTTACCAAACTTTTCAGTGTTCAGGTTTGGAGTTCAGATGCTTTATAGACACAAACCACTGGAGCCAACATCGCTGTGCTTGGGAAGACTCTGTGCCCAGCACAGTGCGACCTGCTTGGAGTGTTTGTAATAGCTCATACTCTGGGGTAAAATCAGAGTTATTGGATGCAGTGAGCACAAAAAAAAGAAATTTACAAAATCCTGCCTTTCCTCCCTAGAAGTGCTTTGTTTATGGTTTGCTGTATGTGGGAGGAGAGCCAAACTGCCAAATCAGTGACTTACAAGATTCAGGTCAAGTTTAGGTCCAGAACAGAACTTTATCTAAAGTCTGGCTGAACCCCAGAACCTCCACGGGTCTGCTCATTTCTACTTATAAGGCCACATCTACATTATGGCATCCAGTTTAGAGTTACATATTATGGCGACCCGGGGTCAGTAGGTGCTCTTGTCCGCTTGCCCAGCCGTCTTTAGAAAGACAGCAAGGACCAGGGCTCATCCCAAATGAATGCCCGATCTCCTTAACCATGGGCGGAACACTACTCAGGCAACAAAGGGTGAGGGAGACACAATATTAAGACTTTGCTGGATCCCAAACAGTTAATGGCATATAACACATAACCTAACAAAACACAGAATATAACAGGCAACAGAGTCTCACCCTCTGTTGGCTCACCAGGGATTAGAATATTAGTTCCTCAGGACTTCCAGGGCTACTTACTCCAATCCAGCAGCAGCCCGCATTCAGCGGGCACCCACCGTGAATGGAATAACAGCAAATTTAGAAAGCTGACCGAGCACAGCAAAGTCTGTAGCCAGGTGACCAGATTGTCCCAACCTGGGTTTCTTCCTTATGTAGTCTTTGATATCCCAGCTGAATTCTAGCATTCGATGCTGAAGTCCATGTAGTAATACAATCCAGGTTCTGATCCCCTTGGTCAGCACTGAAGTGCCTAGGCCTTGGGTTTTGGCCTGCCAATCGGATTTGCAGCTCCTAGATTGGTATTGGTGCCATGTAGCTCAACTACCTGGTCAAATGAACAGTCCTTCTTATATACCCCTGAGCACTCAATTCAGATCATTGGGAACTTCATGATTGATTTACTAAGACTGTGCTCTCATTGGCTAGATTTCAAGCTGTAAACCTAACATCTCTAGTAGTATTGCATTTCTGGCAGAGGAGAGGAAGAGACATATAATTTGCATATAATCTAGGAATACACATAGTAATACAATTGAAGGCTCGCATACTTAATTTCTCTTTGTCTCATGACCTTCTCTTTACATGAGTAAACACAAACCTTTGAACAATAGAGGGACTCTGTAGAGTCTGGCAGAAACAATGTCCCAGCAAACATGGGATAACAGCAAAAGTTTCTATAGTCTGGCTAATATTAAGAAACTTAACCCATGCTATACATTGAAAGAGTCCATGTCGTCACACATATTTTTTAAACAATATTGGGAACTTAGAGTCAGTTGAAAGGTGGGTAACTAGATTATTACATTGAATGTCGAGGTTAAAAAATTTGGCCTTGTTTTTTTTAAGAAAAAACGTGCAACAAAGGAGATCTCAATTATAAGTATAAAATAGATGTGTGGTCAATAGAACTAGTGTATAATTTATTCAATTCAAGATCTTACAAAGGATCTGGAAATATTTATTACGTGGGAGAGGTGTTTTTTGTGTCTAAATAAGAAAGGATTCTTTACAGTTCGAACAGGTGCACTATGGAATGCTCTACCGCAAGAGATAGTGATGGCGGATAATATATCGGCATTTAAAAAGACCTTTTCTCACTACAAATGGCATTGTGGGTTGTAAATGATCTAGTGATAGAGAATGTATAAGTGTTCAAGAAAGATTGAACTTGATGGACCTATGTATTTTTTAACCTATATGACTATGTAACTATTGGTGAGCTTATTAAAGATGCCTCAAGTCACAAAATACATTCAGACTTAAAATATATCATAGTAATGAAACTTATTCACTTATATAGCAGCAATAATTCCACAGCACTTTACATACATCATCATTACTTTCCCCATTGGGACTCACAATCTAAATACGGTATTGGTTTATTGGTATATCTTTGGAGTGTGGGAGGAAACCAGAGAACATGGAGGAAACCCATACAAACGCAATGAGAACATGCAAACTCCTTGCAGATGTTGTCCTTGGTCAGATATGAAGCCAGAACCCCAGAGCTGCAAGACTGCAGTGCTAACCATTGAGCTACTGTGCCACCCAAGTAAAACCATTATTCTAGCTATATATGCAAGTATCAAGTAAATGCTTAAAGGGAATCTGTCACCTGGTTTAGCCATCCCTTCTGAGAGCAGCATAATATAGAGACAGACACCCTGATTCCAGTGATGTATCACTTACTGAGCTGTTTGCTGTAATTTTGATTTCTTTGCTGCAGATTTAGCAGTTATTGGAATGTGGAGCTCTATAACTCCGCCCTCACCAGTGATTGGTAGTTTTCTGTGTACATTGTAATCAGTGATGGAGTCAGGGTTATACAAAACTCATGAATATGCTGGACTACCCACCAGCAGGCCAAGTAGTCCTCTAATGATAATATCCAGATGGTTTAAACAATGATTTTATTAAAACTGCTCTGAGAATATTCAATTTGATGACATTTTATCTTCCCAGATATGTAATTTGTATTAAAGTTTATGGAAATATTCATACTGATCATTAAGTGTAAATTGTTTCACTTCCTTAATCCCTATTGTCTATTCCTTGTTTTCCCTATCCTATCCTTTTCCCCTTTCCTTTTTATTCTGTAACCCTATTCAAATGTAATGAAAAGAATTCTATGTATGAAAACTGCACTAAACAGCCCAGTAAGTGACACATCGTTGGAATCGGGATCTCTGGCCCTACCTTATGCTCCTCTTAGATTAGTTGGCAAAAACCTGGTGACATCTTCCATTTAATAACTGTAAAATATTTCTCATTCTCTTTAGTTCATATACATATATATGTTCTCTCATAAAAAGTGTGCAATGTACAGGGTGGGGCATTTACCGTATATACTCGTGTATAAGCCGACCCGTGTATAAGCCGACCCCCCTACTTTTGCCCCCAAAACCTGGGAAAATCTATTGACTCGTGTATAAGCCGAGGGTGGACCCTAGCACAAGTATACAGCCCCCAGCAGTGTGGTATACACCAGTCCCAGAGGTAGATACAGCAGCCCCAGTGGTAGTATACACGCAGCCCCAGTAGTATATACAGCCCCAGTGGTAGTATATACAGCCCCAGTGGTAGTATACAGGGCCCCAGAGGTATATAGCAGCCCCAGTGGTAGTATACAGGGCCCCAGAGGTATATAGCAGCCCCAGCGGTAGTATACAGGGCCCCAGAGGTATATAGCAGCCCACGTGGTAGTATACAGGGCCCCAGAGGTATATAGCAGCCCCAGCGGTAGTATACAGGGCCCCAGAGGTATATAGCAGCCCCAGTGGTAGTATACAGGGCCCCACAGGTATATAGCAGCCCCAGTGGTAGTATACAGGGCCCCAGAGGTATATAGCAGCCCCAGTGGTAGTATACAGGGCCCCACAGGTATATAGCAGCCCCAGTGGTAGTATACAGGGCCCCAGAGGTATATAGCAGCCCCAGTGGTAGTATACAGTGCCCCAGAGGTATATAGCAGCCCCAGTGGTAGTATACAGTGCCCCAGAGGTATATAGCAGCCCCAGTGGTAGTATACAGGGCCCCAGAGGTATATAGCAGCCCCAGTGGTAGTATACAGTGCCCCAGAGGTATATAGCAGCCCCAGTGGTAGTATACAGGGCCCCAGAGGTATATAGCAGCCCCAGTGGTAGTATACAGTGCCCCAGAGGTATATAGCAGCCCCAGTGGTAGTATACAGTGCCCCAGAGGTATATAGCAGCCCCAGCGGTAGAATACAGGGCCCCAGAGGTATACAGCAGCCCCAGCGGTAGTATACAGGCAGCCCCAGTAATGCAGGCCCCCCCCAGCGTCTCTCCGGTCACCTGTAAAGCAAGCTATACTTATCAGTGTCCCGCTCGCACCCGCCGCTGCCGACATCCACGATCCTCCATCTTCATGCGACTCCTCTTCCTGTTTCCTGTGCGCGTCGCCGGGAATGACGTCATTGCCGGCGACGCGCACAGAAACAGGAAGAGGAGTCGCATGAAGATGGAGGATCGTGGATGTCGGCAGTGGCGGGTGCGAGCGGGACACTGATAAGTATAGCTTGCTTTACAGGTGACCGGAGAGACCCTGGGGGGGCCCTGCATTACTGGGGATGCGGGGGCTGCTGTATACCGATGTATACATCGGTATGTACCGATGTATACATCGGTATACAGCACTGACTCGCGTATAAGCCGAGGGGGTACTTTTCAGCCCAATTTTTGGGCTGAAAAACTCGGCTTATACGCGAGTATATACGGTATATGGATGCACATAAATAAAACGGGAATGGTTGGTGATATCAACTTCCTGTTTGTGGAATATTAGCATATGGGAGGGGGAAAACTTTTCAGATGGGTGGCGACCATTTTGAAGTCGGCCATTTTGGATCCAACTTTTTTTTTTTCAATGGGAAAAGGATCATGTAACACATCAAACTTATTGATCATTTCATAAAAAAAAAATTGTGTGCTTGGTTTTAACGTAAATTTATTCTTTATTGAGTATATTTTGCTGCCCATTGTGTTGGATTTTCAATGCAACCCTCTTTAGTTCAAAAATTGATAGTGGGGCCATTCTCCCTTCAAGACTGTTGGAAAACAAAAATTGATGGTATGGTGTGGTATATGGGGTTTTAGATAGTGGGGACATTCTTCATCAATGGAAACCTCAATGCCACTGGATATCTGAAGTTAATACCTGATTCAGATATCCAGTGGCATTGAGGTTTCCATTGATGAAGAATGGCCCCACTATCTTTGTACCCCATATACCACACCATACCATCAATTTTTGTGTTCCAACAGTCTTGGAGGGATCTATCCAATATGGGTTCGTGTCAGACCAATAGCGGTGGTTTTGTTTATTAACTTCACCATTCACAAAACAGTTTGCCTCATCCCTCATCTGAAGGCAATTGTCTATGCTGTGAAGATACGAGATGTGCAGCATCTGAAACAATAGATACTGGAAGCCTGAGCTAGCATTTCTTCTGCGGTGTTGCTATCAGTGAGTCAAGACTGGCAAAGAGGGTTGCATTGACAATCCAACACAATGGGCAGCACTTTGAACACATTTTATAAGTGGTCATAAACTTGTAAATAACTCATGAAAGAATAAAGTTACGTTAAAACCAAGCACACCATTGTTTTTCTTATGAAATTCTCAATAAGTTTGATGTGTCACATGACCCTCTTCCTATTGAAAAAAATAAAGTTGGATCTAAAATGGACAACTTCAAAATGGCCGCCATGGTCACCACCCATCTGGAAATTTTTTCCCCCTCCCATATACTGATGTGCCACAAACAGGAAAATTGATATTACCAACCATTCCCCTTTTTATTTAGGTGCATCCATATAAACCGCCCACTCTTATCAGATGACTTATACTATTTGTTTATTTTTGAGCTGCTGCAATAATATGTTGTACAGGCTTAATGAATTAGATTGTTAGCCTACAACAGTGTTATTATGATTGCACAAAACAGTTCTATCATTATATGATTCATTTCATTAGTAATTCAAGGCCACTAAGATATGACAAACTGGAATACTGAATAGTAAGATAATATAGTGGTTTGAAATAGATCTATACCACAAATGATTTACTTACGTATATTTTTGCATTGCAGAAAACGTTACCTGATCTCTGCATAAAGATTGCCAAGAGGGCTTAGTAAACAGTGTATACGATAATGGTCAAGAGTTCTCCTTTAAAAAAATACAGTCATATATCAAACTAGTTAAGCAGAAAGCATTACTTTTCTATATCTGAAAATAGCATTAAACACTTGACACTTTTGTTTAGCTATTTAGGTGGAGAATTGTTTACAAACTGGTCCTTTTACTGAGAGCGTTTCCTTAACCAAACCCCTCCTGAAACTCTTGATTAGAGATGAGTGAATGTTTCCCAAGCATGTTTGCCATTCCAAATTCGGCACAAACATTGACAATTTGGTTTGCAATCAGAAACCCCAAAAAAATCACCAAGCACGGCTTTGTTTGGGAAACGAAAATATAAAATGGCCCTAAAACTTTCCCTGAATCTTTGGGGCCAAAACACTCGCCGGAAGACCCGGTTGCCAGCCAGGTACAACTAGGCAGCTAGGGGCTGGATTCCTTAGTGTGGGGAAACCCAAGCAAATTACAGCCCGCAACCACCCCAGAAAATGGTACAATCATAGAGGCACCATTTTCTGGCACTGTACCCAACTCTTCCAGTTGCCCTTGTGCCTGTGGCAAATTGGGTAATAAAGAGGTTAACCTTCCTAGCGTTATTCCCGAGCCTGACTCGGGGTTAACATTCACTACCAGAAGCGTTAACCCCGAGTCAGGCTCGGGCTTACCCGCGTTCGCGGCAGATGCGGTGAGAAAACCGCATCTGCCGCACTTGCCGCACTTGCCGCACTAGCCGCACTTGCGCCGCACTTGCGGCGCGGTTGCGGCGCGGTTGCGGTAATCTGCATAGGAACCAACCACCTCTGATGACCCTCATACATTGTTCATATGTGCCCCTGCAGCCTAGTAAACCATTAGCAGCACTGTTGTTGTGTGCAAAGTGGCTGCAGTAGAAGTGAGATAATGATGTTAGACACTTACATGCCTGCGTACTTGAGGCCGTCTCCCTGTGTGTGCTGGGACTTGTGGGCTGTGCTCATCATGTCTGCTCTCCCCCTCCCTTATGCACGCCCCCTCTCAGCCTGCTATAGTGATGTGAGGCTGATCTCGTCATAAAGGGGTGGGGCTAAATCATGGCATCCCGGTAGCCCCGCCCCTTTATGACGCAATCATCCTCACATCACTATAGCAGGCTGAGAGGGGGCGTGCATAAGGGAGGGGGAGAGCAGACATGATGAGCACAGCCCACAAGTCCCAGCACACACAGGGAGACGGCCTCAAGTACGCAGGCATGTAAGTGTCTAACATCATTATCTCACTTCTACTGCAGCCACTTTGCACACAACAACAGTGCTGCTAATGGTTTACTAGGCTGCAGGGGCACATATGAACAATGTATGAGGGTCATCAGAGGTGGTTGTTCCTATGCAGATTACCGCAACCGCGCCGCAACCGCGCCGCAAGTGCGGCGCAAGTGCGGCAGCTATGCGGCAAGTGCAGCAGATGCGGTTTTTTAACCGCATCTACCGCGAACGCGGGTAGCCCGCTTTTAGCAACAAATTCTAGAACTAAACAGACCGCCAGGGAGGCTACTGCCAGCTTTGTATTGGCAGCTGGCACTAAGACTGAGGTTTATAATGTCGGGCCAAAGTTATATTCGTCCATGAATAACCTCTAATTAATAGTAAATAATATAACATGCAGAGACAAATAATTTATATAGAAAAACAACACAATGAGAATCCTTATTTCAATTTTTATTATTCAACTATAAATTCCTCACGATCCTCTGTGAAATCCACTCAAGGCGGGATTGAAAACTGAGTAATTTCCGGCTACCACTGTGAGCGGTTTGACATCACATTCTAGGTCACCTGAGTTCAGCTACAGCTCTCAACTTGGGTGACCTTTCCCACATCACCCTGAGTTTTGGGTCCCGTGGGAAAGGTCACCCGAGTTCATACAGACCACTCTGAGAGAATGAATTAAAAAAAACTCTAGAGTAACGTGTATATATATATATATATATATATGTATATAAATATTTATATATATACTGGGTGCAGTGGCTGCAGCTACACCCACACCCTGGAGCTTTAGTGGGGCTCCAAAGCACCTTTGGCTCATAATTAAAGATCTTATATTTGGGCCCATGAGTTTCAAGTCATGCCACAGACTGGAGTGCAACTTTAAACTAATATCTATACCTCCATTACCCAGCTTATTCCAATGTGGACGTCTAAGCACAACCCAATTGCCTTGGCTCCTTTTATGGCTCACCTGTGAGATGTATTTGCTGAGCTGTGCTGATTTATGATGTCAGATCACATCAAAGCTGAGCTGAACTTTGAAGTCATCAATCAGATGAGAGGAACTCAAAAAGACAGATAAAAGAGTTACAAGTCAGAACAAGCTTACTGACTCTCAGTTAACTTATTCTGCGACCAGCAATGTGCAGGGAAAAGTAAAAGCTTACAACTGCCAAATTTCTAACAAAATCCAATAGCTGTAACAAAATCCAATAGCAACCCTGTAACCCCTTCACCCCCCAGCCTGTTTTTGCCTTCAATACCAGAGAAATTTTTAAAATTCTGACCAGGATCACTTTATGAGTTAATAACTCATGAACGCTTCAATAGATCCTAGTAATCTTGAGAATGTTTTTTTTGTGACGTATGGTACTTCATGTTAGAGGTAAATCTAGAACAATATTTTTTGAGTTTATTTGTGAAAATATGGGAAATTTGGCTAAAATGTAGAAAATTTCACAGAATTAAAATTTTGAATTTTTATGTCCCTTAACCAGAGAGTAATGTCAAACAAAATAATTGATAAATAACCTTTGCCACATGTTTACTTTACATCAGCAAAATTTTTGAAACATCTTTTATTGTTAGGAAGTTAAAAGGGTTAAATGTTTATCAGGGAAGGAGCATGATTTGAATTTAATAGCGCAAAATTATTGGAATAGACAGCAGATGCCACGTCGCATTTGGAGAGTCCTTGCTGTGTCTAAACAGTGGACACCCCCCCAGGTGACCCCATTTTGGAAACTAGACCCTTCAGGAAATTTATCTAGATGTTTGGTGGGCACCTTGAACCTTCAGGTGCTTTAAAGAATTTTATAATGTTGAGTCGTGAAAATGAAAAACTACATTTTTACCACAAACATCTAGTTTAATCCTGAATATTTTAATTTCACAAGGGTAGCAAAAGAAAATGCACTGTACAATTTACTGTGCAATTTCTCCTGAGTACACCGATACTCCATATGTAGTGGGAAACTACTGTTTAGGGACATAGGAGAACTCTGAAGAGAATGAGAGCCATTTGACTTTTTGAAGATAAAATCACCTGAAGTGATGGGCGAACCCCAACTATAAAGTTCGGGGTCCGTAACGAGCACCTAGTGTTTGGGCATGGACCCCGATCACAGACTTCTCTGATAAGTCTGTGTTACTGTTCGGGTTTGGGTTTGGCTGGGGGCTGTAAAAGAAAATAAAATAGTGGTTAAAGCAGCAGCCTCATTATCCCTACCGAGGACGCTCGCTTCTAACACTACTTCTAAGCTGCTCATTAACCTTTGGTTTATTCACTGGACTCAGCCTCTAGCAGCTAATCATAGATGCCCACTCTTTGTGACAGTGTCTGTGATTCAACCTGTAAACGTGAGATAAATGCGCGTAGGGTCTTATCCTTTTTACAAAGGGTTATAGCGGTGTATATTAGGAACTGCTCACCTGGCTCGGTTGTGTCACCGACAACCGGTATAATCACCTGTAAGATGGCTTATAGGATGGCTGCTGCAGGGCCGCACCTTCACGATAACCGTGGAGACAGGATCGCTGTAATGGGACAAAATGCCGGAATGCCCGCGCTGCCACCAGGAATCACCAGGAAACGAAGAGTTAACTAGGCAGATTTTTATATATTTTATCCTACGCGTTTCAGAGCCTCTATCCGAGCTCCTTCCTCAGGGAACAACCCAGTGTCTGTGATTGGCTTTTGCCCTCTCACCCTTTGTGTCGGTATTTATGATTGATTGCCATTGACAACAAACCTGCTGTCTTAGGGTGTAATAAATAAATAATTAAAAAAATTAGTAGGGCTCTGGGGGATTTTTGATTCTTAGCAGAAGTAAAGCAGACCGCTACAAGCTGCCTCCCACAGCTGCTAATTAAAAACACATTGGAGCCTATTTTTTAAAATTATTTAAATAAATGATTGTAAAAAAATGTGTGGACTCCGCCCTATACCAGCCAAGTTAAAACCCAATGACTGGGGGGCTCGTATTCTCAGCATGGTGATACCCATAGTTATTGGGCCCCCCACACTACAGAATAGTAGCCAGCAGCTGCCCTAAAAATTTGGCGCATTCATTAGAAGAACCAATTCCTGACGCTTTACCTAGCTCACCCTGATGCCCTGGTGTAGTGGCATCGGGTGATAGAAGGGGTTAATGACCGCTGAGTATTGACAGCTGACATTAAGTCTTAGATTCATAGAGTCCAGGCTTCTAGGAGACCTGAACATTATCAATTGTATAAGTAAAAAGTTAAAGGATTTTTCTTGTGTGTTTTTTTTAACTTTTTACTTATACAATTGATAATGTGTGGGTTTCATAGAAGCCTGAACATTATCAATCATCTAAGTAAATAGTTAAAAAAACACACACAGAGAAAAATCATTTATTTGAAATAAGATATACAGACACCCTCATTTTCCATTTTTAACCCCAATCATTCCCACTGAGAATAATCCACAGTGATGTCCAGTGTAGCTCTGCTACATCGGTGAGCATAGACATTAACATTCACTCACTGAAGCACTCTTTTCTGAGTTGTGGTTCAGTCTGAAAGAGCTGCTTGCAGTGAGCGGACACCAATGTCTTCACTCACCACATATAGAAGAACAGAGTGTGCTTCACTGGACATACGCTGTGGATTATCGTCAGAGGGTATGTTTGTGGTTAAAAAATAGGAAAATGAGGCTTGTCTGAATGTCTTATTTCAAATAAAGAAAAGCATTCACTGATCTCAGGGAGACCAGTCCACGATAACACTGCGGGCAGCTGGCTAAAGCGCTCAAACACAGTGAATTCCTAGCACATTGCCCCCTGGGAATTATGAATATGCAAATAAGAGTCTGTGGAGCCTCGATTAGGAGTCTCAAACACAGGACTATCCATATATCCCTCCAGGGAAGGATCCAGCCAAGGGTGGCTCCTTGCGGAGAACACCATAACCACCATATTAAGTGGCTCCTTTAGTCAATATCCAACTCTTTTATGGCGGCAGACCATGCAGCTGCTATGGACCCATTAGTCAAGGGGCCGAAGCCATCAAAGGCACAGGGGCCTCCACCCATCATCATACTTTTAATTGTATTTGCATCTCAGATGCCTGGATTACATTGGCTGCCATTCAAAAATACGGCAAAGCGCATGCCCTTTTTTAAATTATTTATTTTTTTCCCAGTAATCTGACGTCAGTTTGGTTGCCATACTGGTAACCAATCACAGATGCTGACAAAGAGGGTGGGCAGAGCTAAATCTGACTGTAACCAATCAAGAGGGGGAAGCAGTGACATTCATGAGCTTACCCAGAAGAAGGGTGACAGCAGCACTGAGGCTTGGCACATAACATTTTAGGAAGCTAATGTCTGTGCAAAAACAGTGGGGCTTCACTGTAAAATAGTTTGAGCTGTGTATGGCAGATTTTGGGCCCCTTTGATAGTGTTTTCAATGCCCTTGATTTTGCCTTTCATTGATTTTAATGACGTTTGGGAGTTCGGCGAACATATGCCCGTTCGGCAAACAGAGCTGATCATCAAAAGGCTCGCTCATCTCTATCCATGACTCTGACTCCTTCATACATGGCTCATGTTTAAGTGATACATTTATTTTAGCACCATGGTAACATCAGGCTTTTAATCATTATTATGATACAATAATCAAGCTATTTAGATAGAACATAATAATAATTCATAATAGTAATATAAGTGTTACTTTGACCTGAAATCTTTCATTTTCACAAAAGTAGAACAGTAGAAAATGGACCATTCAATTTGTTGTGCAATTTCTCCTGTGTACTTCGATACCCCATATGTGTTTTAAAACTTCTTTTGAGGTACAGTGCAAAACACAGAAGGGAAGAAGTGCCATATTGGCGTGCAGATTTTGCTTGAATGGTTTACGGTTGCCATGTCACATTGACAGATCCCCTGTGGTACCATAGCAGCAGAAATCCCCAACAAATGACCAGATTTTTCAAAGTACACCCCTCAACGAATTAATGTAGGAGTGCAGTGATAATATTATTTAACAGGTGTGTCACAGAATTTTATACTATTGGGCTGTAAAGAAAAAACTATTACGGTACATTATTAACACAAATGTTTTAGCTGTAGAATTCTAATTTTCACAAGGGGAGTGGGTAAAAAAGCCCCCATAACACAATTTCTGCTGAATGTGGTAATACCCCACATGTGACTTTACAGAACTATTTGGCCACATGCAGGGCTCTGGAGGCAAGAAGCACAATTTGATTTTTGCAGCATGGATTCTCCTAGAATAATTTGTGGACTACATTTTAGAGCCCCAAAGTGCCAGAACAGCAGAAATTCCCTCAAGTGACCACATTTTGGATATTATACCCCTCTAGGAGTTCATCTATGGGTGCACTGATGATTTAGTTTCTGGAAAACATCTATGAAGTCAAACGCAGTGAATTCTGCAGAATTAAAAATTGCAAATAATCCCTTGTAATGCTCAGTACATTGTAGTGCCCGTACATTGTGCACAGCTTGTGCTTCTGGAGACTAAAACCCCATAAATTAAGCAGGCTCTCCTAACTACAACAATGCCAAACGTGGACGTTAACTGTGGTTTAAATACATTGTAGTGCTCAGAAGGGAGAAAGGCATTTGGATTTGGGACGACAGGTTTTGTTGGTTTTCTTTTTGAGGGGGGTGAAGAGCCATTGCGCTTTCCCAAAGATTTTGTGCTGCCATTAACATTGAAGACCCTATATTCCCGTTAATAGATGATGGACCTTAGTGTGGACTTGTTATTTTGTGGGTTGAATTGAATGGTTGTTGTTGGCCAGTGGGTATCTAGAGTTCGATGGGCCCTGGTGCAAAATTTGGACCTGGCCCCCCCTTCGGGGATGCATATCCATGTGAAGCAGGCGCTGGGGTCAGCAGCCTGTACCTCTGGTCCCTGTTGCCACATCCATTGTTAAACCCCTGCTTCCTACTGCATATGCATATATAGTCTCCCATCCTGCTATATATATGGTCTCCATCCTGCTATATATATGGTCTCCATCCAGCTATATATGTGTCCTCCATCCAGCTATATATATATGGTTCTCCATCCTACTGTATATATGTCCTTCATCCTGCTATAATATGGTCTCCATCCTGCTATATATATGTCCTCCATTCATATATATATGGTCTCTATCCTACTGTATATATGTCCTCCACCTTGCTGCATATATTGTCTCCATGCTGCTATATACATGTCCTCTATCCAGCTGTATATACGTCCTCTATCCAGCTATATGTATGTCCCCCATCCAGCTATATATATGTCCTCCAGAACGCTGTATATATGATCTCCATCCTGCGAGATATGTATGGGCTCTACTGCCTGCCTTCAAGAAAAAATAAGCTGCACCAAATGCTTCCTCCACAGCTCACTTTGTGTGTGACAAATTCTGTGGCAGCCCCTACATCCATGTATCCACCCCCCTCCCAGGTTTCAAAGTTTTCCTGGGAGATCGGTACTGTTGATCACTGAACAGAGATAGGGAGAAGGGAGACAGATAAACATTCAGCTGTACCACAGCCTGTGGTGCTGGAGGAGCAGGCAGGCTAAGGTCTTCTGCCTCATACTTATGTGACATTGTGCAGTCACAGAATCACTGCTGCCCTCACCTGCTGATCTACCTTCTGCAGAGGCCGGATAGGATCACATCACACTGTATCAGGAGAGCCAGAGATAAGAGATTGGCACAGCAGCTTCACAGAGACTGGAGGGGGTGAAGCCAAGCGCTTCCTGGCTTCTTGTATTTCAAAGTACAGGAAGTCAGGAACAGCGCAGCTCAGCACTGACAGGTGCGACTGCTTCTCTGCAGTGCGGCCCGGACCCTCCCCCTGCCGGGCCCCGCCACATTTGCGATCTCTGCGACCTCAGTAGTTATGCCACTATAGTTGGCTATTTGGGATACAGAATATTTTGAATCAGTTTCATTTATTCTGTGCTCTTTGCTGAGCACTTACATAAGGGTTGTCATTAGTGATGAGCGAATATACTCGTTACTATTCTTTGCTCACATGAATAGCACAGATTCGTGACACTCATTACTCGGTGAGTAACGCTGGTACTCGTAAGTGATGTGTTGATCTTGAGCAATCAGACACATATTGCTGCTTCCCTTCAGTACACAAAGGGAGTTGGCACCCCAGTGAGAGCAGATTGAATGGAAAGCTCCCACTTTGAGGGGTAATGCAAGATGCTGTATGCAGGAAAACTCAAAAAAGCCCACCTTTCTGCCCTTCCCCGGAAATGCTCATTTAATGGCTGTCTGTGTGTGGGCGGAGCTTATCACTAATTGACTAACATTGGACTCGCTATTTGGAGGAATACAGAAGTATTAAAAAGTACTCGCTATGAATCTCCTGAAGCCAGGTATGTCACTACTCCCTTATCCCTAGTTTTCATCTATATGTCCAAAATACATGATTCATGTGAAACCCTCAATGGATACATTCACTAATGAGGCAGCAATGTTACTCCGGACTCCAAAAAAATGTTCAGCGGTGTCCTTTTCTTCAAAGGTCACAAAACTGTGGTTTACCGTGGTTGTGCATGGCTGAAAAAAAACATGTAAAAAGATGGACACTGCCAGACAATAGGCCAGATGGGAGGTCAAGGTGACACCATTTGCCTCATTACAGTGATTTTTTTTGTTGGAAATTTTGTCTGAATCACATTTTTCAGAGATTTACATGTAATTCCCGATATAAGAGCTTAGAGTACAGCTCAGGATAAACATGAGCCGGGCCTTACTGCCATCTTTGGATGACAGAATAAACAAACCAACAGTATTTGAAGAATTGGCTTTATTACTATTTTTACACTGTTCACCCTGCAGTGCAAGTGATTAGGTATCTTTCAGTTGGCAGGGAGCAGGCCTAGGACTGGGGATCCCCCTTGAGAATAGAGAGAATAATTCCCACATGCTGTTCCTCACTCCTGAAGAATGAGAACAGAACCTGAAATATAATTTACAGGCTTCCCTGAACACCACAAATTTATCTCTCCCTCCCTCCGAAAACCTATCAGGAAGAGATACGTTTGGGTTCAGGCTGAGCCTGGGTATGAGCCAAGGTCAGGAACCCAACAACTTGCTATAGCTGTTGTGTGCTGTGTGCAAATCTGTAACCTCATTGGTGAGGGTCTGAATCAAGCATGCAAAGGCTTCAGCTTGAGCCATCGAGACTCAGAAATAGTGTTTTTTTTATAATGTCTGGGGTTGACAATAATGAAGTCTGCCACACGGCACAACACAAAAGGGCATCGGATTGAGATAGGTAGGTGATAATGTCATCAAGTGGTAGTTAGGAATGACTTAAATGCTAGAGGGGCCCTAGCTGTCCTTTATCCCAGAGATACCTTGAAGTTGAGTATGTCTGAGCTGGCACCCTTGCCCTGCTCATAGCCAGCCCAGTCTACTACCTCCTCTTCCCCACCCAGGACAGGAGTGGTAAAATCCCAAACAAAAGGATACAAAACAAACTTGAAAGCTGTAGCCAAACTTCAAGGCTATTAAATGCTCGGCTCCTAGACCACATACAGTATCTCCAGAAGCAGCAGGAAAGCTCCAACACCAGGATGGTCTTGAATAGAATGAACTCTATAAATGATGTCCTGCGATTGGTCATTTGATTATTTAAAGGGTGGTGGAAATGGTCAGTAAAACCCCATCACCTGGCAAACAGCAACACAGGAAGACATTAAAGGGGTTGTCAGGGCTTTTTGCAGAATTTCTATGTGTATCTAGGCTGCAAAATGTTGACAGTTTGTAACATACTGTACATCCTGTCAATATCTTGCATTGTCACCCAGATATCAGTTCTTTGCGTCTGCCAGAGAATGACCAGGGAATGAAAGGAAAAAATATAGAAGTCTCATAGGGAGCACTAAGGATGACAGTAAGAAGGTATTTGGTCAAAAAATTATCAAACCTTTGTTAGTATTCCTCCTGCAATGAGAATGACCAGGGGGCGTGTTTGTGTTGAAGTGCAGTGGAGCACAGAGAGCTGGGACTGCGGTCCGGGGCTCCACCACACAGTGTGGCCAAAGAGGACTAGGTGAATGCACACACTATATTGCTTTGCATTCAGCGATCCCCTCCTGCACTGACTGTGTGCAGAATCTACTTCACATAGCTGCGGATTCGGCACACTGCATCAGTGAAGGATGGGACCGCTGTGTGCAATTGGGTTGGGTGGTGATATTAGGGGTTGGGGCGGGCCTGTAGGATCCTCAGGGTGGCTGGGCATACTGAGACTGGGGGATGGAGCGTGTTTGTGGAGTCTGGGCATAAATGACCAGTTCTCCATTTACATGCAGGTTCCAACACAAACACGTCCACTGGTCCTTCCTTGGCAAATGCAAATAGGTGATATCTGAGTGACAATGCAAAATGTTGACAGTATGTATATTACAAACTGTCAACACAACCTCACTCAATACAAGTGAACTGAGTGAAGCCAGACATGTCCAGTCAGAATGTGATGGAAGTATGAAAATCACATACCGTATATACTCGCGTATAAGCCGAGTTTTTCAGCCCAAAAGTTGGGCTGAAAAGTCCCCCCCTCGGCTTATACGCGAGTCACTGTATACAATGTATACAGAATACAGTGCCCCCATCTATATACAGGCCCCCGCCGCAATCCTGTAAAGGAATAGATTAGTATACTTATCCATCCGCTGCAGCTGTCCCGCCGACATCGCGATCCAGCATCTTCCATCTTCCAGCGTCTCGCGTCTCCTTCCGATGGTCGCAGGCAATGACGTCATTGCCTGTGCGACCGAGGAGGAAACCCGGAAGAAGACGCGACGCGAGACGCTGGAAGACGGAAGATGCTGGATCGCGATGGCGGCGGGACAGCTGCAGCGGATGGATAAGTATACTAATCTATTCCTTTACAGGATTGCGGCGGGGGGCCTGTATATAGATGGGTGGGCCTGTATATACCTCTAGGGCATATATATGTGGGGCTGCTCTATACTACCACTGGGGCTGTATTTACCTGTGGGGCTGCTGTATACTACCACTGGGGCTGTATTTACCTGTGGGGCTGCTGTATACTACCACTGGGGCTCTATATACCTCTGGGGCTGCTGTATACTACCACTGGGGCTGTATTTACCTGTGGGGCTGCTGTATACTACCACTGGGGCTCTATATACCTCTGGGGCTGCTGTATACTACCACTGGGGCTGTATTTACCTGTGGGGCTGCTGTATACTACCACTGGGGCTGTATTTACCTGTGGGGCTGCTGTATTCTACCACTGGGGCTGTATTTACCTGTGGGGCTGCTGTATACTACCACTGGGGCTCTATATACCTGTGGGGCTGCTGTATACTACCACTGGGGCTGCTGTATATACCTCTGGGGCTGCTGTATACCACACTGTTGAGGGCTGTATACCTGTGCTGGAGTCCACCCTCGGCTTATACACGAGTGAATAGGTTTTTCCAGATTTTGGGGGCAAAAGTAGGGGGGTCGGCTTATACACGGGTCGGCTTATACACGAGTATATACGGTACTTGTGGTCATGAGCCCGACAGCTCTTGGCGCTGGCACAGGAGAATCCCAACACCGTGCTCATTGTGTATTGTGAGGATTCACAAGGCTGCAGTCATATAGAATGATTTCAGACTTGTGTCCCAATTCTGAAAAATCCCACTGCATTCAGTTCAGTAGATTTATAGCTAGCTTAGACATCGTGATAAGTACTCAGACACTACTTTCATGGCAGTGGTCCCCAATTTGTGGCTTGGGAGTCACCTTTGACTCACAGGCCTGTGGTGTGTGGCTCGCGGCTGTCTTCCAGCTTGGTGCATAAGCACTAGGTCTAGCTAATAGCTAAGAAGAGCAAGTCTCCAGATGGTGATTTTTCTGAGTTGCCCATTTAGTAGAGATGGTCTGAACGGGGATAAAGTAGGAACCTCTATATCTTGGTATACTGCCTCGGTGTGACTACTGTAGATAAGCTTTGGCTGTGATTATACCACAAAATAAGACTTTCTGTGTCACAGCTATGAGGGGGATGGAAGTGGATGTGGCTTGCAACCCTCTCTCAGAGCTGATGTGGTTTACAACCCTCTTTCAGATCCGAATGTGACTATCATGTTCAGAAAGGTTGGGAGCCACTGCTACCTGGCTTCTGAATTTAGCCAATCTATTATATATCTGATTATAGATTACATAATTATAGAGATCCAAAATATTATCAAATTTTCCTTGATTCTCTTGAAAAACTTGTATTAGCATCATGCTAATTTCCTGAGATATATGTGAAACAAAATCTATTTCTGACCAAGGAATATTGGTTCTACTCAATGTCAGCTCTGCATGAGTTAAAAGATGGGCATATTACAGTAGACTTGGTTAGATTTTCCAAAAACGAAAAATAATAATAATAATAATAATAATAAAAAAAGAATAATACAATTAAAACAAATTTATGATTTTTTGTTCCATTTTCACATTGGATATCAGAAAAGTTCTCAAGAACAATCCTAATCTAATGCTGTATTGTACATGTTCTTCAACTGGATTCATGTGGTGCTTATGTGACGTAAATATTGCCTGATTAATCAATGTATTTTATGTAAACACGAAGACAGTATGTTTTATAACTGTGTACACATGGAATATCCACTAGGTTGTCTGCATTATTTTCTTGTTTATATCCAGGTTAATTAAAATTACCACCAAAAGCCAAATCTGCTAATGAAGCCAATGACCTTTTATTACCTGCAGTCCCTTGTTTTGATTGGGTGATTGACAGCTCGTTGTTTGGCTACTGTGTTGTATTTCGGCTGACAAGACTTTTCATTTTAACTCAATTTGCCTGCCTATCAGAAGCTGGTGGCAGGCCAGACTCAAGTCACCCAGTTTTGCCTCAGCAGCTTGCTCTGTTTCTCATTAGTACGCATTTATTCAGTGGAAATTGGAAGACAAATGCTTGAAGGCACGTGAACTAAGTATAGCAAATAATGTTTTAAGGCTCACTATTTATACGAACGTTGAAACGTTTCCTTAAAACAATATTGTCTAATCATACTCGCGTTGGAAGACTACAAAAAAGTGGAATGGCCTATGTAAAAAAAAAAAAATCAATTGTCTTTGCCGAGTTTCGTGTTTAATGTATTTTGGTTGCAGTAAAGCACAAGAATCAAATGTGTAAGAAAGAAAGGGGGGTGAGGGTCGTGTTCTTTTGCTGCCTGGTTATCCCTAGGTATTCTTTAAATTGCCTTGTTTGTTCGGCACTAGCACAGAAACAGATGTTGCTGTACTGTGCAAGATAATTTACTGTACCTCATGGTGCAGAATGGAAGGCGTCCCAAGCTACCCAGCTGGTCTGTTAGTAGCACTCGCTGGTGCCTGCTGAACTATGACAAGTGTGAGAGGAGGCTGCAGGTTTATTGTGATTCCATTCACTGTATATTGTCTGATATTTGCGCAGGTTGAGTCGAATACTGAGCACTCTCTCTCTGATCGGGGGAGTAGGCGCATTAGTCAACAGACCTAAATAAGTCCCCTGTCCTTTGGTGATCATAATGTGACTCATTACTGTTGTCATCTAATAATTATCGGCATGATCGCTCAGAGCTACAGCCAAGCTCGTCTTCCACACATAACTGGTACTGGAAGGTAAAACAGATTTGTCATTTACGATCTGACTGCTCCGCCACACTGTGTGCTCTATTATTGTGATTAACTTCTGCATAAGATATGCTTACCCAATTGTCATCTGTGATACTGCACTGGGCACAGACTGCCACGCTGCCTGGAAAACTGTCAACCAATATGATGTGTCCGCATTACGCTGGCTATAAAATGGAAACCAGCTATTTTATAGCAGCAGCAGGTTCAAGTATATATATTTTTATCCTTTTATTCTTTCTCGCCTTCGCTGAATTCCTCGGGTAAATAATTTTGCTGCATATGTCAGCTACCATTTCTAAACATATATTCCGATTGCATTATCATCTTCATATTTTTAGGTCTGCAGACAGCAGGAAAAAAATGGAGGCTGGACTATTGATTTGTACCGTGTAAAGTTTTTCGTTGCCAGAGCGCTGCCAGTTGAAATCTATCGTGTCAGGTGCCTTGTGGCTATCCGCAGTAGAGGCCATATTCTGGAACCAGAGTTGTTCCCTGGCTTCGTCACCAACAAGCCGATTTGACTCTGCCTGATTATAGTAACGAAGGCAGTCCAAAAGAATATGCACAGACTCACTGTACGTCACATTGAATCACAGCGCTGGCCACACAGAGCTGACCGCAGCCTCATTTCTTTAGACAAATGCACGCTTAAGGAAAAACCTCCTGCGAGAAAGCATCCAAGGCCACTTTATTTGCTATGCATGCTGCTACAGATTTAATATTTACTGAAAGAACGTTTGTTATTATCTTTTTCACATGCATGGTGTAAGCTGTGGATCTGCTCTCTGATAAACTAACCTTTTGGTTAAGGAAGCTCACAATACTTTATTAACATGTTGCTTAGATTTATTTCCCTGTATCACCTTTTGCTTGGCGCCTGCTTCTGCGAAAATGACTTTATTTGCTTTATTTTGTTTTAAAAGCCCATTATTAGAGAAGATCAAGCCCCATTATGGCCCCAATATAAGCTGCTGGAAGAACAGTCAGGTTTGATTACAACACCAGAGATTCAGATTTAGACAGCAGCTACATGCTGATATGCCTGCGATCAGAATGATTTATGCAAATTATTCATACTAATCCCATTGGGACTTCTCCTCAAACTGCCAGGATAAATTGCCGGAAATTACCCATAAAATCTGTCGTGCTAGGAGCAAAAGGTGAAGGCCACTGGGAACGCAAGGACATTCGACTTCTAAAACATCGTATGATGCGGCGTACATTTGTGTAAATACATTTCTATCATCAATAAATATTTTACCAAAATCTAGGATTTCTCCCGTCTGGCTGTACACGATGAGATGTAGTTGACGTAGGTCAGTGTTACAGCTGAGCTACATTTCCCAGGATTGCTCATTCCTTATGTAAATGAATGGTATTTTGTATGCGGTCTTAATTATCTCATTGGCAAGGCTTCTATATTGTGCGGGTTTCCAATAAATGAGAAAGGTACGCTGTAAATGTTTCCATAGAAAATTCCTTTGGCTATAATTTTTGTATTTTTATTAGCCCACGTACTCTGTAATTGAGAAGCTTTATGTGGCTTCCATGCTGCGTTGTGCCCTACTGTACAGAGAATATACTTATGTTATGGAGCCCAGTGGGGCTGTCTAGTCACTAACAATATATTCTCTTAGCAAATCATAACCGAATCATTGTCATGTCCTTTTTTTTTTGTATTTCTCAGGTAGTGCTATAAACGAGTCACTGCGATTATGCTCTGCGTCTATGAACATTCGCGTAGTTCAAGAGGATTTTCTTCTAGAGCTGGAGGATGACCAGTCAGTGAATCTAAGGAAAGGTGATTTTGTAGCCATGTATCCTCCAACACTGCACATGGATCCTGAGGTCTTCGAAGATCCCGAGGTAAATATTCAAATTGAGCTTGTCATCAGTCTCCGGGCACAATGCAGAGGCCGAATCTTTTACAGTGCATACATTTTCTAATGTTACTCCTTCTTCTGGAAGTAATCTGCCTATATTCAGTCACAGTTTTATGGCCCTGCAGGTGAAAAGGCTCGTAGCTAGCAAAAGAAAAGAAAGCTAGTGATGATTTGGACTGCTGGTCCCTTCAGAAAAAATGACAATTGCACACTGAATATCAAAAACTTGAGGCTAAATGTGCACTGTCTATGTCTGTGGATTATTTTATAGCTAAAGAAATAATCGGTGGTGGCTTAAACTCCAAGTAATGGCCAACATTTATTTAAGTGCCCTGAGAACATAGAAGTTACATTCAGAATATGAGCCGCTTTTATATAATTAAGGGAGCAGTACGCATTGTAGTAATGTGAATTTGTAGAAGGCGCATCTACTCTAAATTGGAAATATTGAATCATATATGTATAATATGTAGTGATGACCGAATAGTACGGTATATCCACATTTCTCACCCAAGTAATAGTATTTGTGATGAGTGAATAGTGAAATATTATTCTTACCAAATACTGTTTACTATTCAGATAAAAAAGCCAAGAAGCCAGCGCTGCCTAAGGTTAGCATGCAATACAAAAAGTGCATGTGCACATAATTTCTAACTGTACTTTAAACTGAGACATTTGGCAAACAGTTGATCAATTCTTTGAGCTACCCCGCCACGTCACGGCATTCTCAGATGGGGCAGTCCTACTCTACATTTTTTAATTCGCTGTGCCATTACGGCCTCCTGAATGCATTAAAAGCAGAACCATATCAAATGCACACGTACCTGAAGCATTACTAAACTACTCCCATGGCGCCAGAAAAGCAGCGCAGATAAAGGCAGACCAGGTCCAGACATGACATCCGGACATTATCAGATCTGACCCCCACACTGCCCAACCAACAACCATGGATGAGGGTAGAACAGGCCCAAACACATGGCATGTCAGGAGGCCGTAATGGCACAGCGAATTAAAAAATGTAGAGTAGGACTGCCCCATCTGAGAATGCCGTGACGTGGCGGGGTAGTTCAAAGAATTGATCAATTGTTTGCCAAATGTCTCAGTTTAAAGTACAGTTAGAAATTATGTGCACTTGCACTTTTTGTATTGCGTGCTAACCTTAGGCAGCGCTGGCTTCTTGGCTTTTTTATTTGTTTACTATTCAGGTATTTGTCTCAAATACGTAATGCAAGTCAATGGAGAACTCAAATATTTTTATGGAACACTCCCAGAATTATTTGAGATGCATTAGGTTCATTGTACAAGACGGATACTCAAATAGTAAAACGTATTCGGTTAGAATAATGAGAACCTGAATATTTTACTATTCACTCATCACAAATAGAATTCCTTAGGTGAGAAATGTGGATAGAGATATGAAGAGGTCAGATAAATTATTAGGTCGGGTGTCATAGATCAGCACTCAGCTGCTGTGACCCTAAGGGCAAATTTGTCCCGATTCTATGAGTAGGGTATAACTGTAAGGAAATTATTTGCATAACCCTTGCAGGAGAAGGTAGCCTCAGTCAGGGTTTATTTATATAGAGTATATTGTAAAAGGGGTACTCCCATCATGGACAGTTATGGCAAAACCACTGGATATGATTCTATTGGAGCTCTGTTAATTTTTGAAACTGTTGTATAAGTGAGTTATCAGTCATCAATACAAAACTTAACTATTCACCTATGGAACGTGTATCTAAAAATTAGTTGAGGATTTTCTCTGTGTATTTGAGTTTGAGAACATTCCTGTCATTTAAAGGTTTTTTTTTCCCTTAAAAAGTAGGTAGATATATGAACATTCTTTATATTGCTCTGCACAATTTCACTTCCAACATGTAGGAGAAAATGTAAGCAAATACCAGAAAGATGTCACATTCCTAGCATACTTGTTTCCCCCTCACAGGGAAGCAGCATATCATCTATGGCATATTTTACGACTATAGACTTACAGTCATAGCGGAAATTGTTGACACACTTAAAATTGTTCCAGAAAATGAAGCATTTTTCCCAGAAAATTATTGCAATTACACATGTTGGTCACATACATGTTTATTTCCTTTGTGTGTATTGGAACAACAAAGACAAATTTGACATAAAAAAGGCACATTGGACATAATTACACAAAACCCCCAAAAATGGAAGGGACAAAATTGTAGGCACCTTTCCAAAATTGTGGTAAACAAGTTTCTTTCAAGCATTTTGTTCATTCATACTCACCTGCACAAGGAACAGATATCAGAATCAAATCTGAAACCGGATAAAAAGGGGAGGGGTGGACTCAATATTTGCTTTGTGTATTTGTTTGTGCCACACTAAGCTTGGAGAGCAGAAAGTGGAGAAGAAAACTGTGTGACGACTTGAGAACTAGAATTGTTGAAAAATGTCCACAATCTCAAGGTTACATGTCCATCCCCAAAGAGCTTGATGATTATTTTATCCATGTGCACAACATAATCAAGAAGTTTACAACTCATGGTGTTGTAGCTAATCTCGCTGGATGTGGATGGCAGAGAAGAATTGATGTAAGGTTGCAATAAAGGATAGTCCAGATAGTGGATAAAAACACCGATCATAGGCCGCTATCAAGCTAGGCAAACTCAAAAACAACAACAACCTATCGAATGAAGAGTTTTTAGCCCAAATCAAAGGTATAAAAGATCAATTTTATTGGTACATAATTAAAAATTCATAATAAATACTATGATGAAAAACACAATGAAATACGCATCCAATCATTAATAATAATACACTAATTGAGGAGGGAACTGAAAAATAGACAGAAAATAATCATCTGGATAATGGTCACAAACTATATTGCTTTCTCATCAAGTGCCATAAAAAAATACAGAGTAAAGGTGTATGATGGTCAAATTCGTAGCTGTATAAAACTTAAGCAAGGGACAATCAGAATAAAAATTGCTGCTTTTAAGACAAAAGTGTGTAATAAAAAGTGCAGTCTGTGTAAAGAGGAAAGACTGTATATTAGGGATGAGCGAGTCCTAAATTACTCGGAATCGCTAGACTCGCACGAGTCCGAGCCCAGGACTCGGTACTCGTGGCGAGTCTAGCGAGTCCAATGTTAATGAATAGGGAATAGGGATTCGCGAGTCCCTAATAGAGAATACAGGACTCGGAATCGCAGACTCGCTAGGATTCGGACTCTCAGATTGCCATTCACTTGCATTGGACTCAGGGGCTGGCTGGAGCCTCTTCCCCTGGGTGGCAGCCTTGAGAGCCGGGGGTTGCTGTCAGGTGCGGGCAGCCTTGAGAACCGGGGGGGGGTGCTGTCAGGTCCGGGTGGCCTTGAGAACCGGGGGGGGGGGTGCTGTCATCCGGGCAGCCTTGAGAACCGGGGGGGGGGGGGGTGCTGTCAGGTCCGGGCAGCCTTGAGAACCGGGGGGGGGTGCTGTCAAAGCTGACCTTACCTCCTCCTGTCGCAAACTCGCTGGACTCGGGAATCGGCGAGTATTCGCTAAAAGACTCGCCGATTCCCGAGTCCAGCGAGTCCCTTAAGAATCGCCGAGTAACGAGTCCTAGCGAGTAGACTCGCTCATCCCTACTGTATATACGTAATTCATAAATGCCAAAACAGATTCAATACCATGTGCACAGATAGTGTACAAAAAAATACTGGTGTTCAAACAAAAGTGTAAAAAGAGTGCAGTCTATGTAAACACATTGTATATACATAATTCATAAATACCACAACCGGACTCAATATCACGTGCACAGATAGTATTCAAACCAGTAAGAGCCAATACACTTTACAATATATATCTATTACATCAAAGTGAATAAACAGACAAAAAAACTACATGACAAGATGTATAATCAGACCAAACAATTAATGTGCTGAATGAAAGAAATCACACACCACAAAATGTAAAAGAAAAAGAAAAAAGCAGCAAGGTTACTCCAAATGATGGGGGGGGGGGGGGCTCAATATATAGTGTGATGACAAACCTACAGGTTCAGTGTAACATAATCACACAAAAAAATATATACTGAAAGTATCAATCACATAGGTATATCTACTGAAAACCACCTTCAAATGTGATTCACACAAATATACATTAGAGACCACCTCCCACAATGATTATACATAGATGTAAGGGCTACAGACCACTTCTACTGCAGAAAAACATAATTGAAATGACACAGAGGAATATCAAACCGTGCCAAAGTATAGCAAGGAAAGGTCAGACCAGTATCACACTACGAATGAATCACCATATACAATTCCCATATCACATTGGTATATATAAGGGACATATATACCAATATATATACCTGAGGGTCAGGAAGAAGCCCCCAGGCGAAACGCGTCAGGGTGACCCCAGGCATCCATTAGGAACTGGTAACTATGATCATTATTTGAGGTGTTACGATGTTATGGACATTGTCCCTTATATATACACCAATGTGATATGGGAATTGAAAAAGAGACCAAGATAGAGCATTTTAGTAAAGCACATCATTCTACTGTTTACCGATAATGGAATGAGGCCTATAAAGAAAAGAACTCCGTACCTGCAGTCACATAGGATGAATGTTCAAAGATGTTTTGGAGTTGTTTTGGTGCTTCTGACACTGGGTTCCTTGACTGTGTTTAAAGTGTCATGAAATCTGGAAATTACAAAAGTATTTGGGTCGCAACGTAGTGCACAGTGTCAGAAATTCACTTAAGATATTAGGTAAGTTTATCCAGCTGTTCCATGAAAAAAATTCAAAATATTAAAGTATGTTTATTGAAAAAAGTTAAAAAGTAAATGTAAAAAGACAAACGTAAACCCAGCCTATGCGTGTCGTGTTTTTAACATCTTAAGCAATGTTACCTGTCAGACTGTTTTCCGGCCCACTCATTAAACCCTATGAATTTGTATTGCTTCCCCCGCCCACCCTCTGTGCCACCATCTGTGATTCGCTACAGTCAGTCTGTTGTTTCCTGCAAACTTCACACTAGCTGTCTGGCTCCTAACTCGAAGTGTAGTGTAAAATAAATAATTAAAACAAATTACATGGGGTCCCCCCTATAAGCAAACCAGCCAACTTAAAGTCATCAGCTGGGGGATGATATCAGCTAAGAAGGGATCAATATCCATGTCTCTTCCCACCCTGACAATGTCAGCCCATTGCTGTTTTCTTTATCTTTATTGCCGGGTAACAAAATAGAGGGGACTAGGGATGGGCGAGTCTACTCGCTAGGACTCGTTACTCGGCGAGTAGTAAGGGACTCGCAGGACTCGGTACTCTGCGAGTTTCCCAGCGATTACTCGCACAGCAACGAGTCCAATGCAAATCAATATCAATCCTAGTTTTGTCAGAGACTCTGACAAAACTAGGATTGCCATTGACTTGCATTGGTCTGATTACTGTGCAAGTAATCGCAGGGAAACTCGCAAAGTAACTGCTGTTACTTTGCGAGCCGAGTCCAGCTGTCTGCTCTGTGCAGGCTGCCGCAGCTCCAGGGTCCTAGAGCCCGCCTGCTCACAGAAATGATGTAGCAGTGCTGAGATTGCTCTCAGTCTGCTCATTCCCTGTGCATAGACCTCTATATCTATGCACAGGGATGTAGCAAAGAGGACATCGCGTTTTGGACTACGTCGGACGGAAGAGGATTTTTTTAATTAAAGATGGAGTCCCTAATGGCTTTTTTATTTATTTCTAATAAAAAATTTTCTCTATGTTGTGTTTTTTTAACCCTTTATTGGAGATTCTTAGTGGCCGGGTCAAACGTGGCCTGACATTAAGAATCTCGGGCTTAATACCAGCTTGTATAACAAAGCTGGTATTAACCCCTTTATTACCCAGCGTGCCACCGCCACCAGGGGCGCTGGAAGAGCGGGGTTCAGCGCCAGAGGATGGCGCTTCAATGAACGCGCCGTCTTCTGGGGCGGCTGCGGGCTGCAATTTGCATTGGGGTGTGCCCAGAAAGCTTGGGCATCCCTGCGCTGCGGATTCCAGCCCCCAGCTGCTTAGCTGTACCTGGCTAGACATACAAATTGTGCGGAGCCCCACGCATTTTTTTTTTATTATTTCATGAAATTCATGAAATAATTAAAAAAAAAGGGCTCCCCTATATTCTTGTGTCCGGCCAGGTACAAATAGACACCTGGGAGTTGGGGGCAGCCCGTCACTGCCTGCTGGATCCGGCTGGTTCCAGAAATACGGCAAAGCCCACGTGAAATTTTTTTCTGACAAATCCATAAAACAATGTAAATAAAAGGGACTGCATCTTTATTAACCCCTGGACCATGGGCGAGGGGTTAATAAAGATGCAGTCCCTTTTTTAGGATTGTTTTATTGATTTTTCAGAAAAAAAATTACATGGGCTTCGCCGTATTTCTGCCCCCAACCCCCAGGTGCCTATTTGCACCTGGCCAGACACAAGAATATAGGGGAGCCCTTTTTTTATTATTTCATGAATTTCATGAAATAATAAAAAAAATGCGTGGGGCTCCGCGCAATTTCTATGTCTAGCCAGGTACAGCTAAGCAGCTGAGGGCTGGAATCCGCAACGCAGGGAGGCCCAAGCTTTCTGGGCACACCCCGCTGCAAATTGCAGCACGCAGCCGCCCCAGAAGATGGCGCGTTCATTGAAGCGCCATCCTCTGGCGCTGAACCCCGCTCTTCCAGCGGCCCTAGTGGCGGTGGCACGCTGGGTAATAAAGAGGTTAGGGCCAGCTTTGTATTATCAGCTGGCCCTAAGCCCAAAATTTATGGCGGTCACGCCAATATTAGACATGACCGCCATGAATTTCTATTAAATTGTTTTAAAAAAAACACAACACAGAGAAAATTTTTTATTAGAAATAAAAAAAAAGCCATTAGGGACTCCATCTTTAATTAAAAAAATCCTCTTCCATCCGACGTAGTCCAAAACGCGATGTCCTCTCTGCTACATCCCTTTGCATAGATATAGATGTCTATGCACAGGGAGTGAGCAGACTGAGAACAATCTCAGCTCTGCTACATCAGGCAGCAGGCGGGCTCTAGGACCCTGGAGCTGCGGCAGCCAGCACAGAGCAGACAGCCTGACTCCTTACTGTGCGAGTTTCCCAGCGATTACTTGCACAGTAAACGAGTCCAATGCAAGTCAATGGCAATCCTAGTTTTGTCAGAGTCTCTGACAAAACTAGGATTGCTTCAGGCTGAAGCTTCCGAGACACATCTGTGATTTGTAAATCGCACACTACTCGCTATTACTTGCTTCCCCATTCATTAACATTGGACGCGCTAGACTCGCAACGAGTAGCGAGTCCCGGGCTCGGACTCGCTAGAGTCAAGCGATTCCGAGTAATTTAGGACTCGCCCATCACTAGAGGGGACCCCATGTCTTAAATAAATAACTGGAAAACTAGCGCAACTAAAGCAAACAGCAGCGTGCTGGTATTATCAGGGTGGGACAGTAATGTTTATTGGTCCATCCCAGTCAAAGAATATTAGCCTGCAGCCTCCCCAGAATTGGTGCATCACATTAGATCTGACAGATCTGACACTTTTCCTGTTTCTTTCCAATTGCCCTGGTGGCGTGGTAATAGGGGTGGTATATGGGGTTGATGACAACTGTGATTTGTCAAAAATGACAGCTACATCAAGCCCTGGATTAGTAATGAAGACTTGTATATGAGATCAAATATAATCAAAAGAAATAAACACAAACACACCAGCAATATCCTTTATTTGAAATAAGAAACATACACTCTTACACCAATTTATTAACCCCAAAAAAATCCCTGCAGTTACAACGTAATCCACATGACGATCCTCAGTTCTGCTACATCCAGAGACCATGGTGAGTGGTGAGATTAGAAAATATGACTGTTCACTGTGGCCTCTGGAACACACTGATGGCACTGTGAGAGACGTGGTTGTGAAAATGTGGCGCCCCTATGGAAGGCGTCACAAGGAGGTACTACACCCCAATTAAAGGTGTGGTGCCTCCGTAACCGTGGGGAAATCTTCAGAGTCTGCACCCCAACACCCATACACAGGCCACTTTAATACAGGGGACTGATATTCAGTAGGTCCCAGGGGGTGGAGCCTAGAGAGCGGCAGACAGGGAGTGACAGCACAGTCAGACAGATGGTGTGAGGAGAGCAGCAAAGGCACACGCAGGGGACCCTGCGGCTGCAACTGGAGGGCACGTCTTAGGAGACTGGTGACCCAGACTCAGAAGGGGATTACTCCAGGACTGGTTGGAGCCAGCTGGAGGCCCAGGTCACCACCAGCATACCGGAGCCGAGGCAGCTAGTAAAAGGTCCAACCCTAACTGCAGACTGGCAAACTGAGGGCCCGATGCAAGGGAGCCACACCACCCCTAAAGAAGCCCAACATCGGTCCACGACACCAACAAGTAAGAGACTTTAGGTAACAGACCCCAAGGACTAGAGACTTGGCTCAAGAGGGGCAAATACAGACAGAGACAGAGGGACAGGACCAGGAACGCCATACAAAAGGCACCACTGCCAGACTCTTGAAAGTCCCCCAAGATCTGCGGCTACCTACCCTGTTCAACCAGACTGTACCGTGTACCTTAACATCTGCCCGGTACCAGTAAAGAACTGTTAGAGCTAATCTGGACTCTGTTTCTACAATACCATCGAGGTGAGGACTACTACTCCCCTCATCCACCCCGCTGGCCTGAGGTAAAGCTCCACCTGTTGGGAGCTGTACTACCAAAGCTGCATTTACATCACCTCAGCGGCCGGCCGCAGCGCTGGTAACCCTATTACCAGATACCACAGGTGGCGTCACGTTACTATTCCCCCATCATCATCACCCCCAGCCCGCCATTGTGGGTCTAGGGCACGGAAACGGGAATCAACCAGCCGTGATCGCCACTGAAGTAACCACCTGTCCCGGTATCCGAGTACCCCCTACCCTGTCGACCAACTCAAAAGCAGTGACTTCAGTGAGGTCACCGGAGTTAACAGCTGGGGTTTCTACCGCGGGTGAACTAAGTTTTCCTGCCACTCACGCAGTCTGACAGTCCATGTGACATGGCAGAATTGCTTAAGCAGCCAGCAGTGGGCTAATATTATTAGGGTGGAAAGAGTCATGGATATTGACCCCTTTCCAGTCTGATATCACCCCTCAGCTTATGGCTTTACCTTGGCTGGTAAGCGAATATGGGGGACCCCACATCATTTTTTTCATTGTTGATTTTTATACTACACTTCGGGTTTGGAGCTAGACAGCTATTGAGAGGTATACAAGAAACAGCAGACTGACTACAACCATTCACAGACGCTGGCATAGAGTGGGGGGTGGGGATTGTATAGCAGTCTGACTGCAACCAATCACTGACTCCGTCACACAGGGTGTCTGGGGAAAGCAGTGAATATTCATAAGGTTTATGAGCAGACCTGGAAACAGTCTGACAATGGTCTTATGTTCTGGGGAAACACGATATTTATGATTGTCCTGCTTTGTCCCAATTTTCCTTCTTTTTACAGCCCCCTAGCCCTTACTACCACAATTTTATTGCACTTAGATTATGATCCCATTGACTTATATGGGGTTTGGGGTTTTGTGTCAAAATCGAGGTACTAGCAAGTCCATTTTTTTTAAAGTCCGGCAGAACCGGCAAACCTGAACATCCACGTGTCCACTCATCTCTATTCACTATAAATAATGATTTCACTCTATTGAAGAAGATGTTACGATTACAGGAATACACATTATGTCCATGGTATTTACTGGCTTGTGAAGATTATTTAAAAAATGTGTAATAAAAATATGCTTATTGTTTTTTCTTCAATACTTTTAGTTACTTTCCGGAAAAAAAAAATCACTGACTTTTTTTTTTCCCCCATAATGTACTGGCATATAGAAATATATCTGAAATGCACAAATATATTATAAAGGAGAAGAATACCATTGAGGTTTTTAGGCAGAGAAAATTAAAAATTAAACCTCCGCTCTAATAAAATCTGTACTGAATGTATAAAAGAAGCTTATAAAGATTCATACATCTGTCACTGCTACTAAAGTGAGGCACCGTACAGCCACTTCTTAGTGTTCACCACAAGTTTTTACATTTATCATGTTTAGATAAACTAAAGATATGATCTATTAGACACCTGAGTGATAATTCCCAATGTTCTGTATATTCATAATGGGAGTATTAACTAAATTCTTGACTACTAAATTGTAATAGAAAAATGGGGTATGTTTCAGAGATGTTTTATCAGTCTGTAATAGGCAGATTACATAACCATCTGCTATCATCTTTACTTGAGCTCTTGTCTATGAAACAATAATGAAATTGGCAAGTTATTTACTGACAGCTGATGGTATAAAGATGTGGGGTGTAAGTCAAAACTGACCATAAACTGATCTATTTCATTAAAAGAATAAATGTACGTAAAAAAGGTGAAAACACACGTAAAGACGGAAAAGTGATTTATTTTATGCTAATTGTAAAACTTGGATAGAATCGATGTAACTTTTACTTTACATTGTATTCGATCAGCTGGCAGTGCCAGGGAAAGTAGGAAAGTTGATGCATAACATTGATTGAATGGCTCATACAGGGTTGCATAATGACGACTCAAGTCGACTACAGTGGCGTACTACCCAATATGCTGGTTCCTCCTCCACCAGGTGTGGAACTCCAGTCCTCAAGGGCCGCAAACAGTGCAGGTTTTTGGGATTTCCTTAGTATTGCACAGGTTATAATGTAATCACTTCCACAGGTGATGATTCCAACCCTTGTGCAATACTAACACCACGGCAGCATCAGGTCGGGCTGTCTGATGTGATTCGGACAGCCCCAGGCCTGATTTGCAAACAGAACCGGAGGGCACATATGACCTCCGGTCCGGTTTGCAGCCGAATGCCGCTGATAGCAGCTGAGCTGCTGCAATTTCAAGATCGCGGCTAGCTCCCAGCGTCCTGAAGTCACAGCAGGGGACAGCTGGTGAAGCTGAAGTTTAGCAGCGCTCATGCTAAACTTCAGCTGCCGGTGTCCTGTTCCCGGATCCTCCCGGATCGGGCAATCCGGGAGGATCTGGGAGGATCTGAATTGGGCAGATTTTTTGAGAAAAATCTGAATTGTCCTGGATCCTCCGGACAGATGGAAACCAAATACAGCCCCATAGGGCTGCATTAGCACAAAATCGGGTCCGGGGCTGTCAGGTTCACTCCGGACTTGATTGTGCCGTGTTGTGGAGCCAGCCTAAGGAGATCCTAAAACATGGCCTGTTGGCGGCCCTTGAGGACAGGAGTTCCCTACCCCCATAATACGTGAACAGGTGAACCACGATGTGCTACAAGGTGTGTATGGCCCTGTACACACAATGTGCTTTTATCACTTTTTTATGCATTTTTTAGTGCAGTTTTGTCATACAAACTGCAAGCAAATCCTTATGCCAGTAAAGTCAAGGAGAATTCTGAAGTCTTGTGCACGCTTTTATTCATTTGTAGATTAGTGTAGAGATAAATATGCAACATGTCAATTCTTGCTGTGTTTTTGCAGTGTTTCTCCCCCCTCCATAAGCATGAAAAAAAAAGCATCAAAAGTACACTGAAAACTTGTAAAAAAAAAGCATTAAAAACCTGAGTCAAAAATGCATGTTTTTTTTCTACCAGGCAATGCAGATTTGGAGGAGAAATTTCTGCATCCAATTAGGCTGTGTGCACACAATTTAGAGGAATCTGTGCAGGTGAATGCAGCTGCCCCGTGCCCACTGTCTGTTCATTGCAGGGCGGCTTCTCCCTCCATTCACTCGATGGGTACCACTTCTGTCTCCACAGCATGAAATTAACATGCTGCGGAGATGCAGAGGTTCAGCAACCCATACCTGCAGCTGAAAACACGCTGCACTCAGGGGAAGCATAGTGGGCATCAGATTTCTTGATATTCCATCCACTGTGATTGTACTGTACAATGCAGTGTTTTGGACACAGTGACAATACGCTGCGTCCAAAATGCTGCAATTCCTGATGGTGAGCACCAGTGGCGTAACCAGAGACTGGCGGGCCCCGGTGCGAAATTTAGACCTGCTCCCCCCCCCTGCATGTTGATGAAATGTATGCACCCTATGTAACATTCTAAATCCTTTAAAGACTCACAAATTGACCCCTCTCCCCCTTCATTATGTATTAATGTCCCTCATCCTGCTATATATGGTCCTCCTCCTGGATATGGCCCTTATCGTGGTATATGTGTCCCCCATCCTGGTTGATATTTCCGCCTCCTCCCGTCACTATAGTCCTCCACTTATTATTATGCATCCCCATATTCCTCCATATATTACAATGTACCCCCATAGTCCTCTATGTATTCTGATGCATCCCATATGTCCTCCATTCATGTGTAGCCACCATAGTCATTCAATTATTATAATGAACCCCCATTATCCTCCATATAATACACTGCAGCCACACATCCCTCCATATATCATAATATAGCCTCATATCCTCTCCATATAGTATAATGCAGCCTCATGGCCTCTCCATATAGCATAACACTGCCTCATAGCCCTCCATATTGCATAATACAGCCTCATAGCTCTCTATATAGTGCAGTCTCAAAACCATTCCATCTAGTGCTGCCTCAATACTCTCCATATAGTATAATACAGCCTCAAAACTCTCCATATAGTGCAGCCTCTAAACCATAGGTCCCCAACTCCAGGCCTAGAGGGCCGCCCACAGTGCAGGATTTCAGGATTTCCTTAGTATTGCACAGGTGTTAATGTGATCAAATGCACAGGTAATGATTCCAACCCCTGTGCAATACTAAGGAGATTCCCGAAAACCTGCACTGTTGGCGGCCCTCGAGGCCTGGAGTTGGGGACCTATGCTCTAAACTCTTCATATAGTGCAGCCTCATATCTCTCCATATAGTGCAGTATTATATATCCAGCCTTATATCTCTCCATACAGTGCCGTATTATATATCCAGCCTTATAGCTTCCATACAGTGCAGTATAATATTTCCAGCCTTATATCTCCATACAGTGCAGTATTATATATCCAGCCTTATATCTCCATACAGTGCAGTATTATATATCCAGCCTTATAGCTTTCCATACAGTGCAGTATAATATTTCCAGCCTTATATCTCCATACAGTGCAGTATTATATAGCCAAGCCTTATAGCTTCCATACAGTGAAATATACAGTATAGCCAGCCTTCTATCTTCCATACAGTGCAGTGTACAGTATAGCCAGCCTTATATCTCCCATAGAGTGCAGTATAATACATCCAGCCTTATATCTCCCATACAGTGCAGTATACTGTATATCCAGCCTTCTATCTCCCATACAGTGCAGTATAATATATCCAGCCTTATATCTCCCATACAGTGCAGTATAATATAGCCAGCCTTATATCTCCCATACAGTGCAGTATACAGTAAAGCCAACCTTATAGCTTCCATACAGTGCAGTACACAGTATAGCCAGCCTTATCTCCCATACAGTGCAGTATACAGTATAGCCAGCCTTATAGCTCCAATACAGTGCAGTATTGTTAGGCCCCTGGCACCGCTTCTCAGCTCATCTTTCTCGGGTCGGCATCTCCTGCTCCTCTGCTGACCGGGCATCCGGCATCCAGGTGCGCTGTGTCTCAGAGCCGCCGGCGTGGTTCCCTTCCTGTCAGCTGACCACCGGACTCGCACATGAGCACATTATTATGGTTGTATTCATGTGACCAATCAGCGGCGCACTAGGTGCACTACTCCCCTGTGACTCTAGGGGCCGGCACAGTCCAACCTGACACTCCCCTTGACCAATAGCTGCTCTTCTTATGGTATATCAGGCCACCTCCTCTGATGGGAGGTGCCTGATTATTGTGTTAGTTGAGCTTCTGCTTTGCTAGCTGTTGGTCAGGCCTTCCTTGCACTCTGTTTCCTGGAACCCTTGCTGTGCTCTGCCCCGGTAGCACCATTCCCGTTCTCCTAGCTTTGTACCCTGTTATCCCAGAATCCTTAGCTGTGCCTTAGTATAGGATAACCTTATGAGCCGCCCCCCTGGTACTAGCTGCTGTGGTACTTAGACCCCCTGGGCTTGCCCCTGACAATCCCTGTATAGGGGTTGGGTAAACTAGGATCAGCTCACCCAGAGTAGTCCGGTACCACAGCCCAGTGGGTCCACTCTAGGGCGCCTTCCCCCGGAAGCGTGACAAGTATACAGTATAGCCAGCCTTATATCTCCCATACAGTGCAGTATAATATAGCCAGCCTTATATCTCCCATAAAGTGCAGTATACAGTATAGCCAGCCTTATAGCTTCCATACAGTGCAGTATACAGTATAGCCAGCCTTATCTCCCATACAGTGCAGTATACAGTATAGCCAGCCTTATAGCTCCCATACAGTGCAGTATACAGTATAGCCAGCCTTCTATCTCCCATACAGTGCAGTATACAGTATAGCCAGCCTTATAGCTTCCATACAGTGAAATATACAGTATAGCCAGCCTTCTATCTTCCATACAGTGCAGTGTACAGTATAGCCAGCCTTCTATCTTCCATACAGTGCAGTATAATATATCCAGCCTTATATCTCCCATACAGTGCAATATACAGTATAGTCAGCCTTATATCTCCCATACAGTGCAGTATAATAAATCCAGCCTTATATATCCCATACAGTGCAGTATACTGTATATGCAGTCTTATATCTCCCATACAGTGCAGTATACAGTATAGCCAGCCTTATCTCCCATACAGTGCAGTATACAGTATAGCCAGCCTTATAGCTCCCATACAGTGCAGTATACAGTATAGCCAGCCTTTTATCTTCTATACAGTGCAGTATACAGTATAGCCATCCTTTTATCTTCCATACAGTGCAGTATACAGTATAGCCAGCCTTACCTCCCATACAGTGCAGTATACAGTATAGCCAGCCTTATAGCTCCCATACAGTGCAGTATGCAGTATAGCCAGCCTTATAGCTCCCATACAGTGCATTTAACAGTATAGCGAGCCTTATAGCTCCCATACAGTGCAGTATACAGTATAGCCAGCCTTCTATTTCCCATAGAGTGCAGTATACAGTATAGCAAGCCTTAAAGCTTCCATACAGTGCAGTATACAGTGTAGCCAGCCTTCTATCTTCCATACAGTGCAGTATACAGTACAGCCAGCCTTCTATATAACCCCTCCCCATAACCCTCTGGCCATACTGGAGTCTTTAAAAAAAAAATAAAATTCTGTACTTACCTTGTCCTGCTTCCTTCAATGCTCTGGCGGTCTCCTGAAGTTTGAAGACGAAGGAGGGGGAGGTGCCGCCTGCTGTATGCGGTCCCAAGTAGAGCGCAGGTCAGGAAGCCGGCAGGTCAGAGGAGAGGAGGGGCGGGAACAGCAGCAGGAAGTAGGAGGCTTCCCTCCCCTCCTATCCTCTCCCTGACAACGGGCCCAAAGCGGCCTGTGCTGCCGCACTGTCACATGAATGTGTGTCCCATGGGACACACATCCATGTGAAGTGGGTGCCCGGCGCTGGCGGCGCAGGACCCCTTGTAGGTCTGGGCCCCATCGCAGCTGTGACCCCTGCGACTGTGATTGTTACGCCATCGTGAGCACACAACTCAACGTTCGCACATACCCTTACTATCTCCATACATGGGGGATTAACTAGGAAGTAAATCTGAAATTCAATCCTCAATGAAAATCCATATTACAACTCTGTAATATCTAAGATTCAAGCGAAAACATTGATTTTAAAGAAGCATGTATTTTCTATAACGGTGACGAATTCTCTTGACATCTTGTAGGCACATTTTTCTAGAAAATATCATTTTACATTTCCACCTTGAGGCTACATATCCACAAAGAGCCTTTGTGTTTTGATGTGGCAGATTTTCTGCACAATTTTTGAACCAATTATTTAAATTAGGTTACTTGCATTTTCTTCATTGTTTTTTTGTGTGAAGTTGTTTTAAAATGCATTTTTGTCGCATTTTTGATGCTGCGGTTTTTTGTCTTCTTTTTTGTGTTAAGCTTTAAATAAAGCTGCTTTGTTTTTGATACTTCTTTGTATTTAGCTTTGACAAAACGTCTTTGATATACTTAGGTGCAGATTAGATGCATTTCTGCATGTTTTTTATCTGCAGATTTTCCACATCTAATGCAGGTCTATGGGAAAAACCAGTTCAGAGAAATTCAGCGTACCCACAATTGCTCATTGAGGAAAAGTAGCCTGAGAGTTTCAGGTGCACAGTGCTGTTAGGCTCCTTTTTTTTGCGCTTTTTTACGCGCACTTTTCAACAAAAGCACACCTGTGTCTGCATCTGCCGGCAAAGTGAATGGACTTTCACTTTTGCCATGCAGACACTGTGTAAATATACGCTTTCTCCCATAGAGGCCATTATACTGCTGGAATTACGCATCGCTGTTCAGAAGATGAGCAAATCCAGCGACGTATAATGCCGGCGCTACAGGAAGTGATGTCACACGGAGGAGGAACACAGATTCTTCCTCCACTGTGTGACATGTGTATAGCCCTTTTTGGTTTCACAGTGTATTAAAATACATTGCGAAACCTAGATATAAGTAATCAAATGTATTAAAAACCGCTGGGTGTTCCGGGAGCTAAGACATCCACTTCAGCTGAGTTGCCAAGACCAGTGATCTGTGATTGGCCGCTCGCGATCATGTGATATGCACGTCCTGGAAGCACAGTAGATGTAGGTGTCTTGGCTCCCAGTAACCCGAACTGCCGCGGATGGGTAAGTATTCAATTTTTATTATATTTAATACATTTTGACTATTTTTATTTAGGTTTCGCAGTGTATATTAATACACTGTGAAACCCAAAAAGGGCTGTCACACAGGGGAGGAACACAGGATTCTTCCTTCCCTGTGTGACATCACTTCCCAGCTGCGCTTTTGGGGGAGAAATGTGGCCGTAAAAAAACGCAGTGTGTGAATGCATTTTTTTATGGCGCTACATAGCATGGAAAATAGTGCACGCGCAAAAAAAAAACGCTAAGTGTGAACGTAGCCTTAGTTGGATTGTAGTTTTGCCTAAGGCTGGTTTCACACCTCTGGTTTCTTCAAATAGCAGGATCAGGTTTTCAGCAGAAACCTGATCCTTTCAGGATCCTGTATTTTGCCCTTTCACTTTAATGGAGCCAGGTAGAATCTTTTTGCTTCAGGTTGCAACTGGACATCATTAAAGTGAATGGGCAAAAAACTGGATCTGGAAAGGATCAGGTTTTGGCTGGAAAACCTGATCTTGCCTGATTTGAAAAAACCTGAAGCAGCAAACCATCCTAAGGCTAGGGTCAGATTAAAGTTAGCCTTTTTGCTGGCAAATCCATTGGTTGCAATTTATATTTCTGCAGACTAAGCACATAGGTAACTGCATTTCCTGTGCGCTCAGGAATAGCACATATCCGGTCCTTCTTTGTCAAGCAGAAGATCAGTAACGATAGGGATGTATAGGCAGCCTGAGCGCAGCATTACACCACGTTAACGCTATGTGCTCAGGCTGCAGAATTCTAAGTTTTAAACGGATTCGTCAGCCATAAGGCTGATGCCAATCTGACCCTAGCCTTACATGGAAACCTGTCACTACCAATGATAAGTCTGCTTGTGGAGCTGCAAGTTCAGAGCTTAGGACCTTTTTCACATCATGTTTTTGCTGCGTTTGGCCGCAATACGTTTTTGCAGCTGCATTAACGCATAGAAATGCGGTCAAACACATGTGTTAACACAACCATAACCTTGTATGGGTAAAGACATTGCAAACGCAATGCAAAAGGCGGTTGCATTTGAGCGCATGCATTTTTACCCAGGGCACAGGAAACATTGCCAGTGTTTGCAGACATTAGCTTCCTAATTTATTACTTACTGAGTTTCAGCACCACTGCCACCATGCTTCCTGGCCCACTCATGAACGTCACTGCTTTCCCCCTCTTGATTGAATAAAGTCAGGTTTACCCCACCCACCCTCCTGCTGGCATCTGTGATTGGTTGTCAGTATGGCAACCAAACTGGCATTAAATTATTGTAAAAATAAATTAATAAGTAATTAAAAAAATTACGTGGAGCTTCGTTATATTTTGGTTACCAGCAGGCACAACTAGGCAGCTGAAATCCTCAGTGAGGGGAAACCAAACTTTCTGGCCTCCCCACTATGAATTGCAGCCCGCAGCCACCCCAGAATATGGCACATTCATGCCAGTTATTTATTGCCAGCTGGCACTAAGCCCGAGGTTCCTAATGTCAGGCCAATGTTAGACCCGCCATAGAACCTCTAAGTAAGTAATTACCGTTTTAAACTCGCGTACAAGCGAGTTTCTGCCCAAAATGGGCTAAATCACCCTTGCTGATACGCGAGTCACTGTATATGTTACCTGAGTACATACAGCCCCCCCCATCAGTATACAGGCCCCCCCTTACTGCCCAATCCTGTAAAAGATAGATTATTATACTTATCCCTGCCGCTGTCCGCTGCCCCGCCGCCCCATCGCGCTCCTCCGTCTTCATCCGGCTTTTCAGGCTTCCTCCGGTGGGCGCAGGAAATGACGTCATTGTCTGCGCACCAGAGGAGGAAGCCAGGAAGACGCTGGATGAAGACGGAGGAGTGCGATGGCGGCAACAGGACAGGGCAGCGGGACAGCGGCAGGGATAGTATAATAATCTATTCCTTTACAGGATTGCGGCAGTAAGGGGGGCCCTGTATACTGATGGGGGCCTGTATATACCACTGGGGCTGCTGCTGTATACTACCACTGGGGTTGCTGCTGTATACTACCACTGGGGCTGTGTATATACCTCTGGGGCTTCTGTATACTACCACTGGGGCTGCTGCTGTATATACCACTGGGGCTGCTGTATACTACCACTGGGGCTGCTGCTGTATATACCTCTGGGGCTGCAGTATACTACCACTGGAGCTGCTGCTGTATATACCACTGGGGCTGCTGCTGTATACTACCACTGGGGCTGCTGTATATACCTCTGGGGCTGCTGTATACTACCACTGGGGCTCTGCTGTATATACCACTGGGGCTGCTGCTGTATACTACCACTGGGGAGGCTGCTGTATATACCACTGGGGCTGCTGTATATACCTCTAGGGCTGCTGTATACTACCACTGGGGCTGCTGCAGTATATACCACTGGGGCTGCTGCTGTATACTACCACTGGGGCTGCTGCTGTATATTACTATGGGGCTGCTGTATATACCTCTGGCTGCTGTATCTCCTGGCTGCTGCTGTATATACCACTGGGGCTGCTGCTGTATACTACCACTGGGGAGGCTGCTGTATACCACACTGCTGGGGGCTGTATACTTGTGCTGGGGTCCACCCTCGGCTTATACACGAGTCAATAGGTTTTCCCAGGTTTTGGGGGCAAAAGTAGGGGGTGGCTTATACGGTCGCTTATACACGGGTCGCTTATACACGAGTATATACGGTAATGCACCACAAAATTAAAAAAAAATTATTTGAAAAAAGTACACAATGACAATCTTTGTGCCCATCCTTATTACTCCCCTACAAACCGTCCATAATGCTCGGTAATGTCCTCTCACAGCAGGACCGGAAACTGACTAATTTCCATCTGTGAGCTGGGTGATGTCATAGTCAGATTCACCCCAGGTCACTGGTCAGGCTCCTTCTCACTGTCTTGCATCTGCGGCTGACTTAAAAGCCAACAATACATTCTAGCACTGCACTGGATACACAAAATACACAAAAATTCCATGAATACCTCAATGTTAGCACCTAAATACACAGCAGTTTTCACACATTGCATATTTGCTGTGTACTTGGTTAGATTTTGGGTGTATTTTGCACTGATAATATAGGGCTCTGCTGTATTTTTGGTCACCAGCACAGATACTGGAGGCAGGTACGGCTGCGACCAACTTGAAGCCACCTAGTTTTACCTGGCTGGTAATAAAAAATAGAGGGGAGCTTTTTTTTTAATTAGGCCCCTTTCACATCAGCGTTTACGCTGATCGCGATTACCACGTAACAGCCGCACTTGCGGTTTACTTGCAGCAAGCCCCATACAATGTCTATGGGGTTTGCGGTAAGTGTGCGGCAGATGCGGCAAGTGCGGTTTCGGCACTTGCCGCAGGTGCGGCCGCGAGAAAAACCGCGGTATACCACGTTTTTTTTGCGGCCGCACCTGCCGCAAGTGCTGATACCGCACTTGTCGCACCTGCCGCAAGCCCCATTGACATTGTATGGGGCTTGCCGCAAGTGAACCGCAAGTGCGGCCGTTATGCGGTAATCGCGGCAGTTGCGTTTTTTGACCGCAACTGCCGCGATCAGCTTAAAACGCTGATGTGAAAGCAGCCTTATTTCTTGAAATAATGGAAAAAAAATTACGTGGGGCTTACATATATTTTTGGTTGAAAGCCAGGTATAACTTGGCAGCGGGGACTGGAATCTTCAGATTGGCGAAAAACCAAGTATTCTGGGCCCTTCCTGTTGGAAATTACAGCTCACAGCTGCCCCCAAAATATGGTATATTCATAGAAGCAGCATTTTCTGGTGCTGTACCCAACTCTTCCAGTTGCTCTCGTGACGGTGGCAAACTGGTTAATAAAGGGGTTAATGCCAACTGACTATTGCCAATTGGCACTAAGCCCGAGGTTCCTAATTTCAGTTCATTAAGAACCTCTAAGAAAATAATAAATAATACACTAAAGAGAGACAAATCATTTATTTGGAAAAACAACACAATGGCCATCCTCATTTCCATCTTTATTACTCCCCTTTAAAACTCTCAACGATCCTCTGCAACATCCTCTCATGGTGGGACCAGAAACTAACTGATTTCCAGCTACCACTGTGAGCAGGGTGACACTACAGTCTGGGTCACCTAAGTTCAGCTACAGCTCTGAACTTAGGTGACCTTTCTGGCATCAAGAAAATAGCTCATCAGTAAACGTTTGAATAAATGTTTTCTAATAATGAAACTTCACCATTTAAAGGTAATATGTCACAAGGTATTTGCTGTGTAATCTAAAAGCAGCATAATGAAGGGACAGAGACCCTGATTCCAGCAATATGTCATTTACTGGTCTACTTTTTGTAGCTTCAATAAAATTACTGTTTTATCAGCAGATTGTCACTAAAGGACTAGTTGTCCTGTGCCATGTTGTCCTCCTCTTCTGTGTAAACCCAATCCCAGAACTGATTTGCACCCTTATTATACCTAAAGGCAGTGTAAAAGATAGCTGTCAATAATTGGTGTGGGTGGGGTTAATAGAACTCAGCAGTCATAAAAATGGTAGTTCTTCAGCAGATAGAACAGAGATTTCATATAAATTACATCACACAGTCCCGGTCTCTGTCCCTAAATCATGCTGCTGTGAATTTACATAGCTAACAACTTTTAACAAATTCTCATAAAACATTAGCTGATGACATCATACCAACAGAAATGGGATGCCATTGGTATGTCAGCTAATGATGTCATATGCTGATAAGGTTAGATCTGCTGTTGACATCATACCAATAAAAGATTATATTTAAATTTCTTCATAAGGAATATAAAACTAAACAACCACAATAAAATGTTATGTAACCTATATTTATGTGTGTATTTGTTGTATATGTTGGATTGCTTGTGGTAATTTGAACTCATGTTTTCAGAGATTTCTGTGAAATGTTTTACAATTATGTCCCAATTCCGCATCTTAGGTTTTTTTCCACCAATTACCACAATTTCATTGTCCTCATAATCAAATTTGCTTCTGTAATTAACCAGGATTGAGATTTTCAGGAAATTCTGCATTTTGCGTCTGTATAAGCTGTGATGTTGATGGTGTTGTAATTACCAAAATAATACTTACTATTTAGCATTTCATTATAAATTCATGATTTAGAATTAACCTTTAACATATATGTACTGTATAATTAGCTATATTTATCACTGTTTTTCAGTTTTTCCTGTGAACAGGAATGTATACTAAATTATTAACCATCTGTCAGCCTAGCATGTTCTTAAAACTGCTGTCCATTAACCAGAACCAATGGCATACAATACAGCTGCCCATGTAAACCTGCCAAGTGTCTATGTATGTATTGTTATAGTCAACTACTTAATCATTACTACACTTTGTGTTAAAATTACATTGTTTCTGTGATAAACGCAAAATACTGTGGAATAAAACACATATATTCTGTGAGCGGGGAACGTTTAGTGCAAATATAAACAAATATAATTTAAGAATACTAATAATATGTTGTATGCATTAAAATATAGATCCAACTAAAACAGACTCTGTCAGGTCATTTTTCACTATGATACTAATATTATCCTTGAGTAGTGCCTGGGCAGTCCTTTAAAAACATAAAAAGTTATTATTGTACACTTTCTAGTTTCCATGCTATAAGCATTTTCACACCCAGCAGGCAGCTCCCACATTAGTCCTGTCCATTATATTCAAACCCAATAGCCTATCCAAGCTGGTGTTCTGTCCCTCCCCTCTGTGCTGGGAGGGGGGATGTGTTTTGTCCTGCACTGTGCGTTACCTGTAAGATTTCTATTATATGAAGGTTGGTTTTCCTGCAGACATGTACGTATGTATCTGCTGAGCAAACTGATCAAATCTTCTATATAATCGTCTAATTCTGTCTGTCTGTCTCTCTCTCTCTCTGTAACGGAAAGCTTGCGTCGCTGATTGGTCGCGGCCAGCCAGCCATGACCAATCAGCGACAGGCGCAGTCCGGCCGCGAATTGGCGCGGGTTTTGAACCACGCATGTCACCGCTACCGTCAGGATCTCCCAACGGTAGCCGCAGGTCATCTCCTGCCGCACGGAGGTCAGCGGCGACGTAGCTGGGAGATGATCGGCGCTAGCCGGTTGTCTCCTGGCTGCTCACAGCAAAAGTACCCCGACTAGCGCTAGCGATCTAGCTCTGTGTGGCATGCAGCAGCGACCAAGCCCCCGCTGTGAGATCACTGATCATGTCAGAATGGGGGTACCATCACACTTGGCGACGCTCCAGCGATCACTACAACAACACGACCTGGTAGAGACTCTCGAGGGTAACCACAGGTCATCTCCTGTCGCACGGATGCCAGCAGTGACGCAGTCAGGAGATGACTGGCGCTAGCTGGTCATCTCCCAGCTGCTCACAGCGGAAGTACCCGACCACTATATTGGAACACACAAGTTATGGGTATTTCGATATGGCGGCCGCCGCGTGGGACAACAACCAATGACCTCAATACTACGCCCTACAGTGACAGGGTCCCAAGACCGCCATATCGTTGCTGCATCGCTGGTGAGATCTGACTGTTTGACATCTCACCAGCGACCATGTAGTGACGCTCCAGCGCTCCCTACCAGGTCATATCGTTGTCGGGAATGCTGGAGCGTTGCCAAGTGTGACGGTACTTTACTGATCGCTCATTGAATTATTCTTAAATCTTCATAATTAAACTGCATATATATTCTAGAATACCCGATGTGTTAGAATCAGGCCACCATCTAGTGTTGTTATAATCACATAGAAATATATCAGACTGCACACACTATACATGCCTCATACACACAGTGAAGATCTCTAAGAGCACACACCTCCTCCCCTCTCCTTTCTGCTCTGCAATGAGTCACACAACAGACAGATCAGAGAAGAGGGCAGTGCAATGATGCATGAATATTCAATCCTTGGGGAGTTGGGCAGCATAGAGCTCACTGTGATTGACAGATGGAATGAACCTTTTATTTTGCAGTTTGCACATGATAAAAGGGAATTATAAATAATAGAAATACATGAATAGAGAGAGCTTAGAGAGAGAAATTAGAAAATGATATCAGTTGCATGTGGATTTTTGACTTGACAGATTCCCTTTATTAACCACTGTTATTTATTCCAATGTACAGTGCCTTATGAAAATATTTGGCCCTCTTAAACCTTTCAACCTTTTGCCACATTTCAGGCTTCAAACATAAAGATATAAAATTCTACTTTTTTTTTAAGAATCAACAAGTGGGACACAATCGTGAAGTGAAACAAAATTTATTGGATGTTTTAAACAAATTAAAAACTGAAAAGTGGGGTGTGCAATATTATTCAGCCCCTTTACTTACAGTGCAGCAAACTCACTCCAGAAGTTCAGTGTGGATCTCTGAATTATCCAATGTTGTCCTAAATGACTGGTAATGATAAAAAGAATCCACCTGTGTGTAATCAAGTGTCCGTATAAATACACCTGCTCTGTGATTGTCTCAGGGTTCTGTTTCAAGTGCAGAGAGCATCATGAAGACCAAGGAACACTCCAGGCAGGTTTGAGATACTGTTGTGGTGAAGTCTAAAGCCAGATTTGGATGCAAAAAGATTTCCCAAGTTTTAAACATCTCAAGGAGCACTGTGCGAGCGATCATATTGAAATGGAAAGAGTATAAGACCACTGCAAATCTACCAAGACCCGGCCGTCCCTCTAAACTTTCATCACAAACAAGGAGAAGACTTATCAGAGATGCAGCCAAAAGGCAGATCACTCTGGATGAACTGCAGAGATCTACAGCTGAGGTGGGAGAGTCTGTCCATAGGACAACAATCAGTCGTACACTGCACAAATCTGTCCTTTATGGAAGAGTGGCAAGAAGAAAGCCATTTCTCAAAGATATCCATAAATGTCTTGTTTAAAGTTTGCCACAAGCCACCTGGGAGACACCAAACATGTGGAATAAGGTGCTCTGGTCAGATGAAACCAAAATCGAACATTTTGGCCACAATGTAAAACGATACGTTTGGCGTAAAAGCAACACAGCTTATCACCCTTAAAACACCATCCTCACTGTCAAACATTGTGGTGGCAGCATCATGGTTTGGGCCAGCTTTTTTTCAGCAGGGACAGGGAAGATGGTTAAAATTGATGGGAAGATGGACGGAGCCAAATACAGGACCATTCTGGAAGAAAACCTGTTGGAGTCTGCAAAAGACCTGAGACTGAGACGGAGATTTATCTTCCAACAAGACAATAATCATAAACATAAAGCAAAATCTACAATGGAATGGTTAAAAAATAAACGTATCCAGGTGTTAGAATGGCCAAGTCACAGTCCAGACCTGAATCCAATTGAGAATCTGTGGAAAGAGCTGAAAACTGCTGTTCACAAACGCTCTCCATCCAACCTCACTGAGCTCCAGCTGTTTTGCAAGGAAGAATGGGCAAGAATTTTATTCTCTCGATGTGCAAAACTGATAGAGACATACCCCAAGTGACTTGCAGCTGTAATTGCAGCAAAAGGTGGCACTACAAAGTATTAACTCAAGAGGGCTGAATAATATTGTGCGCCCCACTTTTCAGTTTTTTATTTGTTAAAAAAGTTTAAAATATCCAATAAATTTTGTTCCACTTCACGATTGTGTCCCACTTGTTGTTGATTCTTCACAAAAAATCAGAATTTATATCTTTATGTTTGAAGCCTGAAATGTGGCAAAAGGTTGAAAAGTTCAAGGGGGCCAAATACTTTCCCAGGGCACTGTATCTGAAAGTTAAAAAGAAAGACCTTTGCTAATAATTAAAAAGGACCTGTCACCCCCTGGTGCTGTGCTAACTGAATGCAGTACTGAATGCAGCGTGTCTGCTGCATTGAAGGAAGGGGTCCCCCATGCCTCTAGCCCCCCTAAGTTGTAAAAAAGACTTTATGAAGTTTATGGATAAGGAGTCCAGAGGAAATTACTCAGTAATGAGTCATTGCTGTTGTATGGAGTCCTCCCCAACTCCAGCCCTCTCTTATTCAGCCTCCTGTATGTGTCATTGCTGTTGCTGGTGTCCTCCCCTTAGGAGGGGAGAGGCTATGTATACTATAATTGGGAGCCATAGCCAGAAAGAGGTATCTCAGGCACACAACAAAGAAAAAGAGATTTTTTGCATCAATTCCTGTTTTTATTATCTTGTCAGAAAAAATGGAACGTTTCGGTTTCGCAGAACCTTCTTCAGCCAACTGACACTGAGGAATCAAGGTCCTCAGGAACGTGCAAATCTATATAAGAATGTGAGTTCAGCCTTGTAACAAGGGCCAATGTGCATGAGGTATAGGTATCTACTATTAAGGAAAAGAGTGACCAATCAGTGTAAAAAGGTCACAAGTATACCCATAGGTCAGTATGGACCCAATGAAAGGGTCAAATAGTCCTCTGCAAGAACCAAAAATGACCCACTGTGGTACTGCTTTTCTTATTTCAGAAGCAGCTTGTAGGTAAAGGCAGGCCGGTCTCGTCCGGTCAGGAGAAGTGCACTTTTACACTGATTGGTCACTCTTTTCCTTAATAGTAGATACCTATACCTCATGCACATTGGCCCTTGTTACAAGGCTGAACTCACATTCTTATATAGATTTGCACGTTCCTGAGGACCTTGATTCCTCAGTGTCAGTTGGCTGAAGAAGGTTCTGCGAAACCGAAACGTTCCATTTTTTCTGACAAGATAATAAAAACAGGAATTGATGCAAAAAATCTCTTTTTCTTTGTTGTGTGCCTGAGATACCATTTTTTACATTACGATATTTTCTCAAGAGCACCATATACCCCAGTGAGCCAGGTTACTCTTTGACTATAGCCAGAAAGAGGGGCTATGTGTACCATTACTAGGGGCCATAACCAGAATGAGGGGGTATGTACCATCACAGGGGGCTATGTATCGTCACAGGGGGCCATGTACCGTAACAAAGCGCCATATCAAGTATGGAGGGGCCCATGGACCAGGATGGGGTATATATACTGGGAGGTTTGATATATACAAGGATAAGGGACATGAATACGGATTGTAAGATGGACACTGGCATTATAAGACGAACCCCATTTAACATTTAAAAAAAAAATCTTCTTTCCTTCACTAAATTTGGGGGTGTGTGCATGACCATGGGTGGGTCAGACAAGCAGTCTTTTGGGTAAATCACTGATTTTTTCCATCTTGATTGCTATGGTGATCATTGTCACATGTATGGTGTTGTCATCCAGCATTTACACCATTAATCCATAAACTGCAGGGAACCTTAAAGAAGCACTCTGATGAAATCTTTCATCCTCTTAATATATTGTAAATCATATATTATATAGCACTGCTTAGGCTGCTTTCACATTGCTATTTGGCCCCCATGTATTCCTATGGGCAACGGATCAGATTTGCCCTTAATGGTATCCGATTTGTGTCGGATCCGATTGTGTCCGATTTTTTGCTGTACCTAAAATCAAACACTGCTTCGATTTTAGGCACAGCGGACCAAATCGGACAGAATCGGATCCGACATGATCCGCGGCAATTAACATGGGGGCCTATGAAGTACGAGTCCAAGAGATCATCTGATCGTTTCTCTGACCCGATTGTAGTGTTCAGAGCATCCTCAGTACATTAAAACTGCTCATTACCATCTAATTTCACTTCCGCAATGTATATACATACATTGCGGAAGTGAAATTAAGTAAAAGCAAGTCTTAAAAATAATAAATATATATGCTCACCTCTCCAGCATGTCCCCCGATGTCAGCATCTATCTTCCATGGTTTGAGTACCTAGCTGGGCGGGGATAACTGATCAGCTGATTGGTCACATGACCGGTAACTCATGTGACCGATGAGCTGATCGGGTAGCCCCACCTCCTCAGGTCCTTAAACCCTTGGGATCTAGATGGAGCACATTGGGGGACTCACTAGAGAGGTGAGCATATATATTTTTTATTTTTAACACTTCTCTTACTTTATTTCATTTCCGCAATGTAGGTATGCCATTGACTTTTGAAGTGACTCATGCAAGGACAAGAGACTTCATTTTTGACTTAGAGCTTAGAACTGTTCAGCTTGTCTGTTTTAATCACGTAATATTATAGATGAAATGTAAAAGAGAAGGATTATCTGGGTAGAAGGGGAAAATGAGTGATTGTGAGTACACAGTGCTATATGATGTAATGAGAATATATAAATAGTAAAAATTTTGAGGGGAATGATTCTTTAAAATGCAGCACAGAAATAAGATATGGAGATTTTCATTATTGCTCAGTTGCATACACAGCAATTTGATTATAATAGAAAATAGCCTAGAATCCATGATAAGAGCTTTATTTTCAGGGCATACTGAATGATCACTGAATTTGCAGGTTCATATGAATGTCCATATCAGAGGAAGCATATCTTAAAAGAAAGAATACTAAAATCAGTCAACAATTTACTGTGACTTCAGTTTCTTTTACAGGGTTCCCCAGCCTGTGACTTGTGAGCCATATGTGGCTTGTGAGCCTGTTACTTGTGCCTCACGGCCGTCTTACAACTTGGTATATTAGCACTTGATTTAGCAAACATGTATGAAGAACAGGTCTCCAGATGGTGACTTTTATGAGAAGTCCTGCATAGAAAAGCAGATCTGAATAAGGGTAACGTGGGTACCCCTAGATCTTGGTATACTGCCTCTGGTTGTCATTATCCTGGTAAAGAGGGCACTGCGTGTCACTACTGTGAGAGCCACATCCCATGATGAAGTGCCATCCTGGCATGTAATGTAACATGTAGGGGTGACTCTCAGAGTCTGGTGGACCTTTGATATCTAAGTTATGGGTGAGTGCTCATTTTCAGTCAGTCTTTGATTGTAAAGAGCCTGGTCTTGGTCTGTTAGTACTGGAGGCACTATTTGTGACTGCAACTTTGCTGAGACAGTGTTTTTTGCCCTTCAGACTACCTTTTAGTATGTTGAAAGTGTTATATTCCAGTACTACTTTTCTACTTGTCTGACTTATTTCTTATGAGCCCCCCAACTAGACTTCTATGCTACTCTGTCCTCTCTCCTCCTGAAGGTCATTCTTTTTCTGCCCCCTTCCCTTTCCTCTGACTTGTCCATTTAAGATTTTTTACTTAGAGTCTTTGTCTTACCAACGCTTTTATGTTCACATTTTAGACTCTGTGATAATAAACTTCTCACTTTTTGCATTAATTAATCTGAGTATGTTTGTGTGATTTAGCTACTAGTCGGTTTTAGACATACTTCTATTTAACCATAATTAAAACTCATGCTTCCTCTGGGTTCTATGTGTAGCATATATGGGTTTTGGTATGTACAGCAATGGATCTTTGTAGTTTTCTTAATTTTGTATTAATTACTACTGTGAGAGTGTAGCTGGATGTACCTTGTGACCATCTCTCAAAGCTTAATTGTGGCTCACGGCCCTCTTTCAGTCCTGAATGTGGCTCTCAAGGTCACAAAGGTTGGAAACCTCTGTTCTATAGGTTCAGAGAAACTTAGGAAAAATAATTTAGCATGCAAAACATTATGTCATCAAAGTTCTGTATCTTGCATCGGGGTTGAGATACATTTTATATAAGTTTAGTTACTTTCCTTTAATTTTTTGGTTGGATGAATGGTTTGCTTTATACAAATCTTTTATATTAAGAAGTTGCAGAAAGATCCATGCAGAAAATAACTCTCTGAGACTCGTCTATTGTACAGTAGGTTATAGCTACTATGATAGGAATTCTGTGAAATTACACAGTGTAATTTTTTTCTGTACATACCGAGTGTGATTAAACAGGCTGTGAGCTCCTGTTGAATGTGCTATGTGTTTACTGTAATATAGTTTTCAATGCTGTTTTCTCACCCATTGTGCAGCTAATGTAAGCCTTGGCAGCTTAGTATCATACGCCTGTAAAACTAGATCAATGGTGGACATACCATTGATGTAACCTATGCAGATGTACAGGGGCTAATGAGGTAATGGAGGCCTTCTTCACTCACTAAAGCAGCAGACTGTTTCTGTTACAGATACAAAAAGGGATACATAATTGGACTGGAGAGGGCCCATGTATTGTTCTTGCACAAGGGCACTCTTCATTCTGAGTCTGCCGATGAACTAGATTAAAATCTACTTATGTTTCTTTTATAGAATAAGTTAACATTTTAACATATTAATTCAGTTTGCTTTTAGTTAAGTTCTGTCAGTAATAATATTCAATCAGGTATTCTACTTTCTAAAAATCCTAGTAATCAGAAATAGCAATAGAGTCCCAGGAATCATGTGAAGTAATTGACAACAGATAATTTCATTAGTATGTTATTGATTATACATTAATCTGAATTATCCAAATTTATGGAAGGTATTATTAGGCTCAAGATAGGATGCAAAATTGACCTTAAATCAGAAGCTTATGCTAAAGACAAAGTTTAAAAGTTTTGATTTTTGTTTAGAGAGACGTAAGATTGAGCATTAGTGTAATTTTTAATGAATTGTGAATTAAAAGAATTGTCCGGGAAAAACATTACTTTATCCAGGGTACTAGATAGGTAAAAAATAACAACCCTATCATATCTGTATGTGGGGTGCATGCACGTGTCATTTTACACAAAGTGTCATCGTCGCTAAGTGTCGCAGTTACTCCATAGGCAGTTAGTCAAGGCAGGAGTAAGGTAACCTACACTCTTTCACTCTCTTTTTTTAACTATGTCCTTTATTTATTTATCTATATTCCTATGTGCTTTTATCATCCACTTTCACTGCCCAATCCCCCTCTATCACCCCTCATCTACATCAGCCTCTCTCGCCTTCCCTCTACAATATACAACTTCCCTGCTCTCTTCAGCCTTACTGAATAATCTCAGTCTACCATATTCCAGGTATTGTATCATAAACCATTTCACAAATCCAAAAATTATTTGCTTTGTCTCTTTTTACTGCTGCTACTGTCAAGTGATATCTCTCCTAATCCTGGTGCACCCTCTGCCAGCTTCAACCCCTCCCCCACTTCACATAGAAACTTTTCTAAACTTATTAACATTACTTATACACCTTCATCTCCCTCATTTAATTGCACACTCTGGAAGCTTGCCTACATTCACAACTGCTTTCTTTCTAACTCTCTTAATCTGCTGACCCTCACTGACACAAACCAGGATCCAGGATTCAGACATAATGTACCCTGCTGCTATTCATGGTGGCTTCCATTTCTCCCATTTCCTAAGACTGGCGAATAGACATGGTGGTGGAGTTGGCTTACGCCTGTCTCCACAAAGCACTTTCCAGCTCATTCCCACAGCTCCATCACTCTCACTCCCTTCTTTTGATGTGCACACCATTAGGCTCTTCTATCCCATCAGAATAGCGGTGGTAAACCCCCTTCCCCAGGGTCACCACCAGGTTCCTCAACCATTTTTCTGCATGGCTACCGCCCTTCATGTCCACAGGATTAACAATCCTTATTGTGGGAGTCTTCAACGTCCCCATAAACAGCCCACTCCTCCCCATCTGCATCCAAGATTCTATCTCTAACCACCTCTCTTGGCCTCTCACAGCTCTTAACCTCTGAGACACATGAAGACGGTAATACCCTTGACCTGGTCTATATCTGGCTCTGTTCCACCTCAACCTTAGATAACCTGCCGCTTCCTCTATCTGATCACAACATTCTCTCCTTCATGCTTACAAGTCCTCGCCGAATCCAGTGCAGTCCTACCCATCATACATTCAGAAATCTACAGGCCATTGACCCTCATACACTCATAGACTCTCTACTTTCATCACTGTCCCCAATCTCCTCCTTCTCCTGTCCTGATCTGGTTGTGAATCACTACAATGACACTCTCAGATGCACTCTAGACCAAGTAGCGCCCCTCATCCTCAGAACCTCCAAACACAAAGTTAAACAGCCCTGGCTCACATCACAAACTTGATTTCTCTAGGGATTCTCTAGGAGTGCCAAATGCCTATGGAGGAAAACTGGCACACCAGAAAACTTTACTTACTATAAATTGTTTAAGAACCTACAACTCTGCCCTTCACCTTGCCACACAATTCTACTTTACCACCCTGATCCCCTCACTGTCCAACAATCCAGAATAACTCTTTGACACCTTTCACTCTCTCCTCAGTCTTAAAGTGCAGACCCCTATCACTGATCTCTGTGCTGATGATGTGGCTTCCTACTTCACGGAGAAAATAGAAAACAACCATCAGGAAATCATCTCACAACCTCCAAGCGCCGTTACTCCCAATCTTCCCCACATCCCCTCTGACTCGCTCTCCACATTTGACTTTCTTGTCTCTGCTCACACCACAGAGCAACATGCACTGTATCCAGGTGGGTGATGGTAATAATGACTGAGTTTATTATTATCCAGTCCACTCTGATTAGTTTTATTTTTCTCGGACAGCCCTTTTAACTTAGTCAAGCCTTTGAACGTGAACCAAGGGCATCACTTATAGAATATATGAAATTGAATACTTATTGTACAGGCAGTTCAAACAAAAATTGTGTACTGTAACATTTCAACCCTTACATTTGGTTCTTCATCAGAAACATATACCTTATTTTTCAGATTATAAGATGCACTTTAGTTTCCCCAAATTTTAGGGGAAAGTGGGAAGTGCGTTTTATAATTAAATTTACTTTTTGTGCTGTAGGGGGCGACTTTGGATTGGTGTCTGGGGGCTGGAGGAGGATGGCAGTGGGCTGCAGAGGCAGCAGGAGGTCATGTGCTCCCGCTCATTGGCCTCATGTAATATGCACTGCACCCACTGTCCATCACCTTGGTGCTTAAACCGCACCAAAGTATGGACAGAGGATCAGGCATATCACATGGGCCTGCCGTCACCTCCATCCTGGATATGGCTCCCATCACTGTGTATGTCCTCCCATGCTGCTGCCCACACAAAAATAACAAACACTTTTAACCTACCTCTCCGACACTTGTCTCCATCTCTCCCTGCTTGCCACCCTTCTGAGTTCTTGTGGAAGCTGGTCATGTGTTCGGCATAGCAGAGTGATGTCATTAGTGCGCACCCCGATCACATGACCAGCTTCCAGGGGACCCAGGAAGTGCGGCAAAAGCAGGGAAAGATGGAGGACAGTGCTGGAGAGGTAAGTTAAAAGTGTTTCTTATTTTAGTGTGGGCAGCAGCATGGGGAGGCATCACAGTGATGGGGGGCCATCTTCAGGATGGTGGGTGGTATATCCTTCACTGGGGAACGTGTGCCTGCACAGGGGGACGTGTGCCTGCACAGGGGGACATTTCCCAGCACAGAGGTGCATGTGCCATCACAGGGAGACATGTCCAGCACAGCAGGACATGTGCTATCACAGGGGGGCCATATCCAAGATAAGTGGGCCATATCCAGAATGGATGGCTGAATCACAGGATGCGGGACATCTATACCAGGATGGGGGGGAGGTCATGTACCAAGATGAGGGACATATATACTGATTGTAAGACAGACACTAGCATTATAAGATGAACTCCATTTTACATTAAAATTATTTTTTTCTCTTCTCTTTCACCCAATTTGGGGTGCGACTTATAATCTGGTGTGTCTTATAAAGCAAAAAATACGGTACTTATGCAGGAAAATTGCCTTTAGGATGGCAATAATGGAAATCACCATAAGATATTCAAACTGCTGCAGTAGTACTTGTTACCTAGTGCTTGTTGAGGATGGCATCTTATACAGGCACCTATCAGTTTTCCTCAACAAAAATATATTGTGTCTGAGAAAGACCCAAATGTAAGGGGCAAAACATTATACTCTTTTGTTTGGACTGCCTGTATATTAAATCTTCATTTTCATATATTCATTTTGGAGTGCCAAGTTTTCCTTATTACTTTTGATGGGTTTGAACCCTTTCTTGGGCACTCCCCCTTTGTTAAGTGTGCTAAAGACCTCACTTCATATTCATGCATCACTAATAGATTTAGTTGACAACTAAACCGAGAAACTAACTTGATAATCAGCCATCACCTTAAAGGCTTTTGCACTGATTTTTATATTCTTTATTTTCATTTTAAATATACTTTAAACAAGCTTATTTCTTATTTCTCAATAAGAAAAATGCTGATGCATAGTGTAGTTAACTCCTTTGTAAAGGCACGTTTGTAACTCCTTTGTAAAGGCACGTTAATGTAGGAGAGGGAGAGAGACAGGGGAAGGAGATACTGTTCATGCACAATGGAAGAGTATTTAGGGAATAGAGGAGAAATATTCACTGAGCTCTGAATTTGCAGCTCTAGCAGTGAAGAGAAATAAAAAACAATTGGCTTGCAAGAAGGAAAAGAAAAGTGAAGAATGAAAAGGGTTTGTGAATATTTGCGTATGGGTGGCTTAATGTTTTAGTTTAGTTTAGTAGCAGTGACCAATAGTTTCCAAATGGATCATAAGTGGCTTTTGCAACAAGTGAATATGTGTAGTTCATCAGCTTTTCACTCAAGCTTAAAGAAGATCCAAACTGTTATATATATATTTGTACAATTAATTATAACATAATTGGTTTTCTTTTTTTATTTTCAGGAATATAAACATGATCGTTTTGTGGAGGATGGAAAGGAAAAAACAGCCTTTTTCAAAAAGGGCAAAAAACTCAAAAACTTCCTGATGCCATTTGGTTCTGGAGCCACCAAATGCCCTGGCCGTTTCTTCGCAGTGAATGAAATTAAACAGTTTCTTGCGGTCCTTGTCCTGTATCTGGATATGGAACTACTTGACTACAAACGGATTGGCCAGGATAACAGTCGTTCAGGACTTGGAATTCTTCTGCCTGATTCTGATGTTGACTTCAGTTATAAGCCGAGGAAATTTGATGATTGATTTTCTGTTTCTTTATTGTACATCATATACCAACTTATGATTATCAGATTATTTTTATTTTGGTATTAGATGTAAGAATTTATAATAGGAAACTATGAAATCTGTGATGATAGTGGAACTCTATGTAGCTATGGAGTTTGCAATGTAATTTATTAAACTAGCAAAAATTATTCATTGTCTTTTACAGCATGATAGAGCTTAGATGAGTAAACTAGGAATTTACATAAATTGTAAAAACTCGTTCAAGGTTAAAATGGCAGTGCCACACTTTTGAAAAGAGGACATTTTGAAGAATAAGAACACTTTTGGGGATACATTTTTAACTTAAATATTTTTTATTTTAAGCTAAAAATTATTTTATCAATTGGGTTTCATTAAAATTTTGACACAGGCTCTTAGTTTCCCTACACAATTCTGGCTGCTGAAAGAGTTAAGTGAGAATCTATCAGTCAGCTTCTTCTCACAGGAGAGTTTGTAATTCTTTCATCTGTCTTTTCCTGAGTTCCTCTCAGCTGAGTTATAATAACAAAATTGAGCTTAGGTTTGATGTGGTCAATGGTCATAAATCAGCACAAAGGCAAATAGAAAAGGACAGATTAAAGAGCAATCTAACAGATTCGTAGATGATCTATTCTTTAGCAACACATATATGAGAAGGCAAACAGTTCCACATTAGTAATGAAACCCAATGGATTTTTTTCCACAATGCTTGCATTTTGAGTGAACAAAACTGACCCCAAAAGTTTCCATATCCTTTCATTTCTGCTTTCTAGTAATGGATATATTTAATAGATAACTCCACCCAAAGTGTAACATTTTTTATCTATGGAAATGACTATTTCTTATCTCCCAAGTTACAGTCTAATTATTAGCCATAGGACTCGAACACACGAGCCTATAATTTGGACGTGTGCTAGCCGATGTTTTGTCAGATAGCACTCAGACCAATGTTATACTCTAGGGCAGTGCCAATCATCACATTTTTTTCTCATGTCAAGTGCAGCCCGATTTCTGTGGATTCACTAATGGAGAAGATGGAGAAATTTTGTTTGCCTTGTTCTCCTCACCTGTGCTCTGATTATCTCGTAAGCGAGAATCAAATCCCACTAAACTGACCATCTGATCAAACTCTGATCTGAGCGTCATTAGCATAATCCGGACGCTTCTCTTACATCAGAGAACATACGTTCGTGTGACCTTGGTACTGACTGTGAGCAGGGTTGTCAGAGTGAACCCAATTATATGACACTATCTTTGTAAATACTGTTCCCTGTCACAAATAAGCTTAAAATTCAAATCTGTAAAGTGAATGCAGAGTAAATGCAATTTTATTTTTTTAAATGGGACCAAAACTCTCTTCTGAGTCCTTTGTTATATCTTTATTGCATTGAGATATTAGTTTTTAGTTAAATATAGAGCTTCCAATGTCCTGCAGTTGTCTAAAGTGAGGCTTAAAGGGAATCTGTCACCAGATTTTTGCTATGTAGTCTGAGTCATATAGAGACAGAGATATTGATTTAAGTGATGTCTCACTTACTGGTCTCTTTATTGCACTTTTGATGATGAGCTCTACGTATATAACACCGCCGACACCACTGATTAGCAACTATCTGTGTACACTGTGCATTGGCAGAAAGCTGTTAATCAGTGGTAAGGAAGGTGTTGTACAAAGCTTGTGTGTATGGAGAACTTGATCAGTTGGATGCTTGCATTGGCGCGACTCGAGTACCTGAGTATAATTGAAGTCAATAGGGAACTTGAGCATTTTTTCGAAAGAGTTCCAGGAAAAATACTTGACTTCCCCATTAACTTCCATTATACTTGGGTACTCAAGTCACAGCCATGTAGATCATCCAACTGCTTGTTATGAGTACTTAACACCTGAACATTGTAGTGCTTGCTTATCACTAGTCATGGGGCAACTAGTCCTTTAGTGATAATCTTCTGATGATAGAACACTACTTTAATTGAAAGTATAATAGGCCAGCAAGACTAGGGTCATACTGAGCTCTGCACTTGCGTCAGCCGGATTACGTTACAGCAGAGCTCAGCTTGTGTGACCCTAGCCTAAGTGACACATCACTGGGATCAGGCTCTCTGCTCCTATATCATGCTGCTATAGTATTAAATACTAAACACCTGTTTAACTGCATAATGTTTCTTCTCTGAACTCAGTAGTAAAACGGCTGTATGCTCCTTCCAGTGGCAACTCTAGGTAGATTTTTTTTCCATTTATCACTTTGGTTATGCAAGTGATTGGCATCTCTAAATAAGAAAAATAAAATGTTTATTGCCATAAAAATATATGAAGAAATGACCATGTACTGTACACAGATTAGAATCACTGGTAAGAGGTGAATAATTACATCAATTAAAACTATATTTTATCATATTTTTCATTGTAAAAATTGTGTAATTGAACCTTACTAGATCCTTCTTCTGTTCCTCCCACCATTTCCTTCCAACTCTCCATACCCTTCTACTCCTCCCATTCCCCGTCTCCTGCACTGATCATTCAATCCTATATCAGATAATATCCACCTTCAGTTTGCAGCTTACTAATGTAGTGAACAAAAATGTAAATGCAACACTTTTGTTTTTGTACCTATTGTTCATGAGTGGCCTCATGGCCTAAGGTGTACAAGTGCAATACTTATGTTATCTAGTTAGTATCTTGATATGCCACACCTGTGAGGTGAATAGAGTATCTTGGTAAGGGCTTGGACACACTCTCCTAGTTACATGCGAGTCTCTCGGACGAGACTTGGAACAGGCTGGAGCAGTGACCCTGAACAGGGTCACTGCTCCAGCCTGTTCCGAATCTCGTCCGTCAAACTCGGATGAAAGTAGCAGCGTGTGTCTGAGCCCTAAAAGCTCACTAACAGATTTAGACAAGTGTGTGAAAAATATTTGAGAGAAAAATGTTTTTTGTATATATGGAAAAAGTCTTAAGTCTTTCAGTTTATCTAATGACAAATGAGAGCAAAAACATAAGTGATAGAAATAGTTCCTTCAGTTCTTCCTTTGTTCGATAAACTCCATAGACTGCGTTTTCAGAACCAAAAGTGGGTTTTATTCGGGTAGGAAAAAATACAGAGATATATGGCAAGGCAATAATAGGCAGGTCTCAGAATGGCAGGCACGGGAGCCACAGGTGTCACACTCAGGTTGGATTCAGAATAATGGCTCCCCGTCTCATGGACGGGGGGTTTCTTTATACCAATTTTCCCCGTAGAAAGACATTGGCACAATGACTCTCTATGGACAAATGGTTACGTCACCTGTCATAAATGATCCCTTCATATTACTTACAACATATATTGACATGAAAAGCACATTCATTTCATTACTAACTATATACTTCACTTAAACTTATCCATATAAATTATCTCATAATAGCCTTTTTGGGGCCAAGCACAAATCACAATTTATTGACATTAATCAGCTCTGTTCTTGATTATAAGAAACGTCATATTAGCCTTGAGTGATAGAATACACCGTAAAATATCTGAGAAAAAGGCATATTGGTTAACTGTTATCATGATTAGCTCTTGGTATATGCTCAGACCAAACCTAATTAGCTCCATGCCTGTTTTATTTCTATAGCTTGATCTCTTATTAGCTGAGACCTACAACAGAGAAATTCAATAGTTCAATTTTCAAGCTTAAACTGAAACTTTTACACAAGACAAAATGGCTGACAGAGGCCTTGGTACCCATGGCCTCCATCTAACAATAAGTGTTATGTTTATATTTGTGTTCAGTATATATCTGGTTATTATTGCTTTCCATAAAAGTTTATTGAGAAGGAAGCAACTCCAGAGAGAGTTATGGTGCCGTTACACGCTAGGATATTGTTAACAATATCCTTAGAACTATCACGTGACATTGATCGTTCCGACATCGTTAGTGCGTTGTCACACACAAGGATATCGTTAACAATATCCCATTCGGCAACGCACCAGTTAAAAAGGAGAGCAAGGACTGAACGATCTTTTAAGAGGCTGTCACACACATCAATGTCGCCCAATGTCGCAGCGATGCTGTGTGTCCACCGGGCGACCATCACCTGGTTATAGAGCAGGTTTAAAACCTGACGACCATCAACCAGCGATTTATTGCTGGTTGATACGCCCTGTCACACACGTCAATATTGCTGCAACGTCATGTGCAACAGCGATATTGCACGCGATATTGACGTGTGTGACGGCCCCATTAAAGTGGCAGGAATAGGAGATTTTTGAAGGAATAGATACAGGTAAAATGAGCCCAATGTTCTCCATGCTGCTGCTTTTTTGTACGTGTGCTAAAGAAAATTTAAGGGAACAGGTTATTATCCTCTCCTCTATATCTGTTAAATAGCAAAAACATCATGGCTGCCTCTGCATTCTGAAGATGTTGTTAATATGTTTTTTTTACTGTGTTTTTTTATCCATGGACCTCATTGTAATCATGAAAAAATGCAGCAAACGTAGGGTGCTTACACAATGAATTTTTGTTGCATTTTTGGAAAAAAAACGCATGATTACTGAAATGTGCTCAAAGGATTTCTGGCTATCAGAAATGACTTTCAAGTGTCTCTCACGTGTTCTCTCTCTTTCTCTGTCAGAACACACAATAAATGGTGAAAAACATATTGTACACTTTGGAGCGTCTTTCTGCAAGAGGATACAGATTTGGTGCAGAAAATTTCTGCACCACATCTGCAGCATGGGCACACAAATTACTATTAAAATACCCTTCAATTTTGGAATTTTACTGACTAGCAAAAGAGCTCAGAACTTCACTTTGGCCAATTATTGGCCTTATATATGAAAAGCAGGTCATACACAGCTCAATATTTATTTCCCTGGCCAGCATAGGCAAATTTTGTTTTAGAATTATTTATTGTGACAGTTGCTTGTTTTTAGAAACAAGCAGATTATTTTTTTTACATTTTTTTTAGTATATCTTACATTTATTAGGCTCCTATGTATCATAGCTGCTGACAAGCAGACTGCAGGGACCCAACAACCTCTTACTCCCATGAAGTGACGCAACACCAATTTCTTCACAAAACACAGCTTTATTTAGGACCTAGGAACCTTAAGGAAAATGAAAACACCAGCGCAAAAAACGGAATGCAGGCTAAAACCAGCATGTATAGAAAAGAAGGTTAAGATACATGTTTGATAATCATGTACTGGATGGAGTCACGGCACCCGCCGCAAACCTGCGAGGATGATGGAGATGATCAAGTGGAGCTGTTACCTTATCCCTGTGCTCTAACACGGTTAGGGTTCCTGCATCCGTGCCTGTAATTTGCTAGCTGGTTCTAGCTGATGGCAAAACCGGGGTTCTCCAAGTGCTTACCAGACAGAAACCGCTGCATGGCTGTATATATGACTCCACGACTTCGGGGGGGGAAGGGGTTAGTATGATATGAACTTACCAAGAATATTGGTAAAGGGTAAACCCAATCACCAACCCCTACACCCATATACCCATGTTGAACATCCCTGAGTGGAAAAGGAGGCCACATAAGGCGAGCTGCGGGTGACTACAAACCCTTAACTTGGGCCTGTAGTGGCAAGCCGAACTAATGGCTGGCAAAGAACAGCAAGTGTAAACCGCCCAAGCAGCACTCATTAACTGTACCCTGGCTACACTGCGTAAACTAACTAGTCAGCTGTGTCGCCTCCTGGGCAGATAAACGCTAACAAAATGAAAAAGAGGTGCCCCCTTTTGCGCATGTGGATAACAGAGTGGCCAGGGGTGACAACTCATCCATTGCTGCTTATACCCAGTATCAGTTATGTACAGACACCGCTGCAGAGAGGAGATGGTGGGTGGTCAGGGCTTCTCTGGAGCACATACAGCTAATCTGTGCTCACTCCAATTTGAAAAATGCGGTCTCCTGTGCTCCGACAGCGAGTTACTCTATGGAGTCGCTGCCCCGCTTGGCAGGGAGGGAGTCGTTATCCAAATCAAATCTCCCAGCCGTGAGACTCCCTCTCTGCCGATGCTCTCTCTTACCATTGCTGAAGCGGGTACATGGTGCCGGCTGCCCAACAGGTCTGGGTCCTCGAGAGAGAGGCCGGGCTCAGAGAGCAGAGGAATATATAACCAAGGAGCGGGGACTGCCCCGGAGTGATGTAACTTCCACACAACGTCACTCATGGGAGATCTCTTCAAACCTGGGGAGGAGCCCAGCAGTCAGGGGCAGCAGCTCAAAGATGGCTGCAGTGCCCCTCAGTAAGACTCATCCTTTTTCTACAAATACCATAGGTCTAATGCACTAAGCACGCTGAGTAGCAGTTATTACATCTGGTGGCAAGCAAAAATTCCAGGTCAGTAAAAGGAAGCTCTTTGTTGCTGTTCTTTTTTAATGAAAACAGAAAAAAAAACATTGATTGCTATGGGCAACATTACTTATTTTTCCTTGCACTCGTTTATTGCTTAAAAACAGAGTCCTCAGGTTTTGGTTGTTTCTTTTTCTCTGTTAAAGTGTAATGTCAAACTAATTTAAAATCCTCATGCGAGAGCAGCATGATGTAGGCAAAGAGTCTCTGAATCCAGCAATGTATCACTTAGTATACTGGGTGCAGCAGTTCTGAAATCAATGAGAGTTTTTAGATTTAGCAATGCAGCAGAGCAGAGAAGGTTAACCTGCTCACACCAGGCTCTGTATGTACAATGTCTATAGACAGTGAGCTGCTTAACAGATGGAGTGTGGTTGGGCTAGTGTAGTCCAGGCAATGATAATCCCAGATAAAATCTGCCTTGAACTCTGTGTGTCAGCCTCTACTACTGTCTTCAGATTAAATAGCAAAAACCTGCTGACAGATTCTCTTTAAAATCAGATATTATAATATGGACACACAGGTGGATACGGATAAACATATGGAAGAAAAGCGTCTATTTATTTGCATAAACAGCGAACCACCTAAAAGTGTTTACAGGACCAAATTACAAATGGAAGGAAAAAGGTTCTTATGCACAAATAATCATTTTTAATACAAAAGTTAGCACTTGCTTGTCTGAAATTGACCTAAACAATGCATCAGTTGGTCATAAAATATAATTTCCAATTTTTTTTATTTTATGTCCACAAACCAGCTAACAAAAGCTGCAGCTTATTCACATTCCCATATGTAGAGTTGTTTTTTTGTTATTTCCTAGGTGTTCATATGTTGTATGATACATGGAATATTTTTGTTATTTGTCAGGAATCATTTAATGTATTCATATACAATATTTTTGATAAGTGATCTGTTAATTAATAATAGATGTCAATGAAGACAAATGTGAAATATCTAATGAATGGCAGCTCATTCAACATAATGAATTTACAGACATGGGAACACAATAAATTTACAGATATTCAACATTTGATTAATTCAATTGATTTGACAAAACATGTTGTTTATATATATAGCTTCTGGATTATTTTTTGAACTGACTTTGAATCTTTATTCACCATTTCTAGAATACCTTATGCTTCCATTGGTCTCTCCTTGCTTCTTCCACACTGTGCTTCTTCAGGAAGTCTTCAGTATCAATCAGAAGTTCTATCTGCTCTTCTCAGGCTATGCGTACGTAAAGTTTTCTTTTTGAGGCCATCAAATCCAATGGCCTCTATTCATTAAGACAGTGGTTTTGTTGCCAGTCTTGATGAGGGTGCAGGCTGAAGTCATATGCTCCTAATTCATTGCTATCTGATCGCTGGTGAGCTGTCACACATCAGACTCACCAGCAATCAGCGACCACGCGAGAACGCTGGTAACCAGGGTAATCATTGAGTAACAAAGCGTAGTGCTGCACTTAGTTACCTGATGTTTACCCTGGTTACCAGCGTCCCAGCGTGTACTGTGCAGCTCTGGAGGTTGTTGATCTTTGGTCTCCCGCTGTCACACATGCCAATGCTGACCGCCCAGCGGGAGACCAATGATCAAAAAATGGTCCTGGCCATTTACCAATGATCAGTGAGCTGATTGCTGGTTGTTGGTATATGTCACACGCAGGAGTCATAGAGGTTGCTGCAACTTCACAAAACCGGTGACGTTGCAACGATATCATTAGCGATATCATTGGTGTAAAGGGGCCTTTGCTCCAGTCAGACTGTATTAAGATCTGTGGGTGTAGTGCATGCCAGCATTTATCATGATTTTGATGGGCAGGAGTTGCCATGCATCCCATCGTAGCTCTGCTCACTTTGTCAGAGATGGATGAAAATAGCGTGAAATGCCAAAAGTCGCAACATTTTATCACAGCCTTGCATGGCATCAAACTTTGTAACGTTTCAAAACTTCTTACTACAAAATTCTACATAAAAGCTTTGATGAAACAGGCCTAAGATTTTTACTGAAAAATTCATGAAATGTTCCTTTTTTAGCGGAGTTATTGGAGGCGTTTTTATTTCCTGAAGGATTTCTGAAGGCGTTTGGAAGAGTTTTTATCATGTAACATTATTCACAGCCTTTTTATTGCACAGTGCTTAGTTTAGAGTGAACTCCACCAGAAGTCGCTTCAAAGAAGTGTAATGCCATTTTTTCAGAACCTTAGGTTAGGGATGGTGAAAATTCAACACTTTTGACGCTATGCGTTTTTGTTAAAGCACTCAAAAATGTCGTAAGCAATGTTTTTGGGTCCGTTTTTTTAACATGGGAGCCTATGGGAAGCGCATGCGTTAATGCAATGGTACATATTCAGTATGTACCATAGGTTAACACATGCGCTAAAAAGGGAAAAAATGGCAATTTAAAAAACTGCCTCCTTTAACGCATTCTTGAAAGGGATGCACCCTCCAAGCTTGACCCTAGCCATAATGTTACATTTAGTGATGAGTGAGTAGTGAAATGCTCGTAATTGCTATACTCGTAACAAGTACTATATAATACTCGCGTACTCACCTGAATAGTGAGTCCAATGTTAGTCAATTAGTGATAGCTAGGCTCTGCCCACACACATCAAGCCATAAAATGAGCATTTCCAAGACAGGACGGGAAGGTGTTTTTTTTGCTGGTTACTGCATAAAAAACAACCCGATTTTTTAATCAGAACTTGTTTTTGAGCCCCGGTTGGGGATGCTGCTCAGTGAACTGTGACTTTTATTTTGTTGAGCACTTTTTATTTTTATTTTGAAGCACTTGACGGACATTTATTTTTGATACTGGACTCTATATCTTGTTTGCAATGTTCAAGAATTCATGCCTCCCGAAAGGGAAGAAAAGTACTGCTTGATGTTAATGTTATTGTTGATATGCATATCTATAAAAAAACTAAATTTTGTGTGTGTCCGAGGTACCAAATCGCTCGGGGACAAGCTTATTCTGCCAAGGGGGAATGTGGTGCCCCTCTGGGTAAACCGCCACCAGAGGTACTGCATTTCTGTGGTTAGGAAGTGTAGTGCCCCTGTTCTTCAGGTGTCGAGATGGTATGATTGAACCCACAACGAAAACACACATAGTGACAGGCCCCTGGGACAATTGGTGGACCTGAGGGAGGACCCAGGCCAAAAAAGGGGGACAGAACACTAGAGAAAGGAGAGTCAGTAGTAGGAGACCGGAGGAATAACATCGACTGATGATGAGTGGTAGTCGCGAGTGCAGAGCCGGTGTGGTGCCGACTCATGTGGGCTGAAGCTACACCACCATGCTCGCCCACAGGAGGGAGATAACTGACCGGTAGAGACGGAGAAGAACCCTTGGGGTGCGGAGAAGTCAAGGGTTGGTGGACAAGACAGGGCCCCGGCCCTTTAGACGGTGCGGAAGCTGCATGCCCAAGCCGTAAACCCGGAGGCCCCAGACTTCTAATGGGAGCTGTGACGAACACCCGCCAGTTCTTGGGGAAGGTGGCCAAACTAGGGAGCAGTCCACGGGAGAGTGACTTAATGGCGACCGGGACATACAAGCACTCTTGGCCACCGGTACTTGAGCTCTGTGCTGCAGAGAGCGTTGAGAACCTGGGGAGCAGAGTGACGATACGCTTGCCTCAGAGGAGAACCACCCCTTATAGTCTTATAGCGCTGAGAGAAGAGACCCACCACAGACTGAGACACTGAGAAAGGAGAGTAGGGGCACCAACCGTGGCTTGACCGTACCAACCGACCCGGTGGCCATGTTTAACACCTGAGTAAAAGTAATGGAACTGCAGCTGGGGTGTGAGAGACCTTTATTTGCGGCAACCATCGGCCACAGAGGTCGCCTGAAACTCCGAGGATACTGGTAACCAAGCGAGCATCTGCCAAAGTATGAGCCGGGATACCACTCCACTGCCCTGGGGAATGCGCTCTGCCTGCAGGGAGTGGGACTATCTAAGCTGCCGGTCAACCATCCCAGAGGTTCTGAAGCATCGGCGGCCGCCCTGGCTGCATACAGTAGGTGGCATCACGAATACCCCCTTTTATCCCCTCAGACTCACCCCCGTTTATTTAAATGACATTGCCGTGGTCACGGGATCGGGTCTTGGCCCCCATCTGTCCCAGTGAAAAGAACCGAAGAAGAGGTGAAGTTGAAAAACGAGTAACCAGCCGATTCTCGAGTCTTCCCCGACCCTGGAGTGGGTGTGTCATATTCCCAAATACATTTTTACCTGTGGATTTTCCATATTTAATTCAAGTCCATGGGAAAAATCTGCACAAAAAACTCAGCATACCTAAAAGAGAAATTGACATGTTGTGGATTTGATCTGGGTCAGATTACACTGAGTCAGGGGCGGACCTACCAACTGTTCAGCTGGTTCAATGATTCGGGGCCCCGAGGTGATAGTGGCCCCTAAGCCTCCAGCACCTCGGTCACTGACATCCGCTAAAATCTTAGTTTTTTTTTCTGCAGCGCATAAGCGGTAATGACCACCGCTTCTGCAGAACGCTGCCCCGAGATACCCGATATTTGTCCTGGTTCGGTGTGTGGCTGGTAACCAGGATAAACATCGGGTAACTAGGGGGAACATTGCCCCTAGTTACCCGAATTGGTGTGTGCGGAGGGTGTTGTGGCGGGGCCAGAGCCCGGAGGTGCAGTGGCAGCTCAGCGGCTCCTTCTGCAGCATATTAGGCAGCGTCTCAGATGCCCAGTCCCAGCCAGTGACTGAGACAACTAGTACTGCTGCTGCCTGGGACACTGCCTGCAGTTGTCACTTCCGGGTTCTGTCCATGGAGGCTGGCTGGAGCAGCTCTCTCTGACCCGGAAGTGACAGTGCTGCAGCGGATTGAACAGCAGCCAGAGGGAATGGGATGATGACCTGTCCTGAGCCCTGATCCCTGAGGGATCCTTGCCTGGCCTGCTCTAGGTAAGGGCCCCGGACCGGAGCAGGGCTTTGGAAGGAGGAGGCACAGGCACACAGCACCAACATGATTTGGGGGGGTCAGATGCGGAGAACCTCGGCTACATCAAGGAAGGGGGTCCTGGGGGCCCCAGGCCCCCCCTTCCTTGATGAGGCCAAGCTTCTCCCACAGGATCATCCCTTCCAAAGGGGTGTCCTGGGGGCCCCACCCAGGACCCCCCTTCCTTGATGCAGTAGACCTTATTCCCCAGGCTGGGGAAGCTCAGCTGCATCAAGAAAGGGGGGTCCTGGGGGGAGAAGCTTGGCTGCATCAAAGAAAGGGGGCTTGGGTGGAGAAGCTCAGCTGCATCAAGGAAGGGGGCAGGGTCCTGGGGGAGAAGCTCAGCTGCATCAAGGAAGGGGGGGTCCTGTGTGCCCCCTGGACCCCCCTTCCTTGATGCAGTCATCCTAGATGCAGCCAAGCTTCTCCCCCAGGACCCCCCCTTCCTTGATGCAGCAGAGTTTATCCCCAGGCTGGGAAAGCTTGGCTGCATCAAGGAAGGGGGGTCCTGGGGGAGAAGCTCGGCTGCATCAAGGAAGGGGGGTCCTGGTGGAGAAGCTCAGCTGTATCAAGAAAGGAAGAGGAAACACTATCTTTGTACCCCATATACCACACCATACCATCAATTTTTGTGTTACAACAGTCTTGGAGTGATCTATCCACTGTGGGTTAGAGTCAGACCAATAGCGGTAGTTTTGTTTCTTAACTTAACCATTCACAAAAATGTTTGCCTGATCACTCATCTGAAGGCAATTGTTACAGTGGGATGGAGCCAGGATGGCTTAGCTTGCTTACACTCCCACACTGCCAGGCCACAGCAACATGGGGCGTGCGTCCCAGATGGTATAGAATGTGGACCCACTGGACGATAGGTGGGACCCAGGCCTGCCATCGCTAGGGGACGGTAGCAACCGGGGTCTATGGCAGCTGAGCATGTGGGCAAGACGGTAACATGCAGGACAAGATGACACCGCACAACTTCAGGTATAAAAAACATAAAGTTTACTGACAACAAGGCACAGTACAAGGCACAAGACACAAAGCCAGGCTCCCAGTTCTGCACATCAGGGCATTGGGGACATCTCAGTTAGGAAGGCGATGGTATGGCAGGAGGTCATCACGGGTTGATGCAGTCCAGGGTCATCTGGCATGGGCACATTAGTAGCACCTATCAGGCCTCAGGCGTAGCACTGGCTCAGGAGGAGAGCATCCGACACCGACCTCAAACAGATGTCAGCACAGGATGGACCCCAGGGAACTGGCTGGACATCGGGACTCATACGGAACACAGAGAGCACAGGGCCAGGAACTCAGCTGGTCAGATACAAGACCCTTAGGCAGAGCCGTCACCGGGAATCAAGACTGGAGACTCTCCAGAGCCACAGAGGAGCCCATCCAGGCACACGAGCGGAACAGACTCTAAGAACACGGACTGGACCATCAGGATCACGGACTTCACATCTGGACGTAGGACTACAGGACTCAGAATATCAACACGGACTGGACCATCAGGATCACGGACTTCACATCTGGACGCAGGACTACAGGACTCAGAATATCAGACACATCAGAAAGGACACATCAGGGACATTAGCTGGTCAGATCCAGAAACCTCAGGCAGAGCTGTCACCAGGAATCAAGGCTGGAGACTCTCCAGAATAACGGAGGAGGAGCCATTCAGTAGCGCAAGCGGTACCAACTCTGAGAACATGGACTGGACCACCAGGACTACAGACATCCCATCTCAGCGCAGGCAAGACATAAGAACTCTGAACATCAAGGACTCCGAACATCAAGGACTCCGAACATCAAGGACTCCAAACATCAAGGACTCCAAACATCAAGGACTCGACTCCAGGCAGACCACATCAGGGACACCAGCAGGACATCAATGACATGACCTAAAAAGGAACTCAAGCAGTCTGGGCCTCAGGGCCATCTCGGACACCAGGCGGGAACTCAGGACCATCTCGGACACAAGGCGGGACCTCAGAGCCATCTCAGACACAAGGCGGGACTTCAAGGCCATCTCGGACACAAGACACGAGCTCCAGGCACCAGATAGAAGTTGTCAGGCTTCGGACACAACCTAAAAAGCGGTCTGGTGCTAACACCGCAGGCTCGGAAGAGGCCCAAACAGAGCTAGCACCGCATGGTGGCATGAGCACAGCATAGTAGACACTTCGCTGAAACGACAGACTCCATCTCAAAAAGACGAACACGGGTTTATTCACAGGATGCAAGAACTCACAAACATAGGGTACAAGGATCAAGACAGAGAAGGCTTCAGGAATCTCACACAGCAGGAATCCACATTCAAGGGCAAGGACTTTGGTACCAACACAGACAAGACGGGTCCAGGGACAAAGACATCAGCTTCTACCAAACTGGTAGCAGGCAGAACAGGAGCTGTAGACAAGGCAGACCAGGAGCAGCATGTTGGACCAAACACACAGGGCTAAGTTCAAGAACCTAATCAGAAGCTCTTGTGACACCCAACAGGAAAAGGAACTTTAAATAGCAGCTGTCCCACAGCAATAAGTCGGGGAAAGCAATTGAGGTGTACGCACGCCACCTGATAAAGGCGGGGAAGGTGTGACCGCATGCACCATGAGCACAGTCAGAAACAGTACAGCATTGTCAGTACAGGAACGGAAGCCTAGGTCACCTGGCAGTGGCTGCAAGCCTGGACACACGTGGAAAGTCATGCACCAGCTGAAGAGGACCTTGGAACCCGGGGATAGCTTCCACAGTGGCAGCCAGGTTCTGCACATGCGGGTGGTCGCGCAGCGGAGCAATGACCCTAAAACATGCATGTAGCTACGCAGCAGAGCAGGGTACTGAGCAGAGTCCTATACAGGTAACATACAGTATCCCAGATGGTTAGCAGAGCAAGGAACTGAGCAGAATCCTATACAGGTAACATACTACAGTATCCCAGCTGGTTAGGGGGAATGAGCATTGGGAAAAAGCATAGAAACACAGTAATGCTGGGGAACCAAGGTACAAACCCACAGGCATTACAGCAATTGTCTATGCTGTGAAGATACGAAATGTGCAGCATCTGAAACAACGAATACTGGAAGCCTGTGCTAGCACTTTGTCTGCAGTGTTGCTATCAGTGTGTCAAGAGTGGGAGAAGAGGGTGCATTGACAATCCAACACAATGGGCAGCACGTTGAACACATTTTATAAGTGGTCATAAACTTGTAAATAACTCATGAAAGAATAATGTTATGTTAAAACTAAGCACACCATTGTTTTTCTTATGAAAATCTCAATAGGTTTGATATGTCACATGACCCCCTTCCCATTGAAAAAAATAAAGTTGGATCTAAAATGGCAAACTTCAAAATGGCCGCCATGGTCAACACCCATCTGGAAAAGTTTTCTCCCTCCCATATACTAATGTGCCACAAACAGGAAGTTGAGATCACCAACCATTCCCATTTTATTTAGGTGCATCCATACAAATGGCCCACCCTGTACATTAAAAAGAACTGAACAAGGGAACAGGAAAGTGGTTTTACAATAGAAATGAATAGGAAGAGTGACACAGAATCTTTTTTTGAGAGGAAACAGGAAAATTGTTTAAATCATTGTGCTAATATTTCTTTTCAAAGAGGTTCCAGAATTGTTGCATTTTCATGGCTCACAGACGTTACTGAACTGCAAATCCAAATTAAAAGAACAGAATCCCTTCTGGAAGAGGAAAATAGTATTTGACACAAAACTCACAAATGTTTCTGAAAATATATTTTGCAATTTGATTTAATTTGTTTCATAATGTTTAATGTTGAATAAATTATAAGGAGTTGGTAAGTGGGTTACATTTTTTTACAAAAGGCTCACAGTTGGTTAAATACCATGATAATGTGTGCACCAGGTGAGCCATAAGCCTGTTAAATTTGCAGGTTTCACCTTGATCCTTCCGTAGAAGTCCAATATGCAATAATGATCCAAGACAAAAGCTAGGGTCACATTTGCGGTAGCAAATGCAGATCCTGATCCGGTTTTGAACTGTAAAAATGCTCAAAACCTGATCAGAGTCCGCAGCCCATAGGAGCCCATTATAAGATAAGATAAACTTTATTGATCCCGGAGGAAATTACAGTATTACAGCAGCAGAACAGAGATCAAGAACATTACACACTTTACAAAATAAGTCTATATGGACAGCAGATGCAGGTAGACTGGCACAAGTACCTCACCTATTCCCCCCATACACTTAGAACTTCACTTAGTCTTGGGATGCTTTACACTTATACATTTGTTAAACATCCCCACAGCTGTCGGAACAAACGATTTTCTGTATCTTTCCTTTTTACACATTAGTTGGATTAGACGCTTGCTGAATGTGCTCTTCTGCTTCGCAAACAGTTCAGAGAGCGGGTGTGTATTGTTGCTCATTATAGCCTTGCATTTCTTATTAATTCTATCCTCTAATACCTCCTCGAAAGTCCTAAGTTGTAGACCCACCGCCGCAATAGCCCTCTTGATAAGTTTATTCAGCTTATTAGGGTCAGCTGTGCGCACACTACTACCCCAGCATATTATTGCAGCAAAGATTGCACTCGCCACAATAGATTGGTAGAACATTTCAAGCATTTTGCTACACACATTAAATGACCTTAACTTCCTTAGGAAGTAAAGTCTACTCATCCCTTTCTTGCAAACCTTCTCCATATGGCACCTCCAATCAAGCTTGCTGTACTGCTTCCAGATTTGCAGCCTGTGGTAAAAATCATGCAGGCTGCAGTTTTCGGAGCGGTTTGCAAACCGCAGCAGGCTTTCTATAATGGGTGCCTATGGGAGCCCATCCGGCTACTGCAAGACACATGTGAATGCCTGCGGTAGCCGGCTGCCTTGTTCATCCCTGCTGTCGCAAGGATGAACAAAGGGTTCATGTTAATAATAGATGTGGGCACCATGTATCCAGGGAGTTTCCAACCTCCCTAGAGACATGGTGACCATATGGGGCATCATATAAAGGGTTAATTAGGTGTATTACTGTATTGCCGACTATTGTTGGCATTTACTATTTTATGAATTAAAGCCGGCGGCTCCTCGCTGTGGAGGAGATACAATATGTAATGCGCGTACTGTACCCACCGCTATCCAGGGTCCTGAAAGCTTTAACATTAGTTCTATGGCGGTGCGCTGACCAACGATGAACAGGAGACGAACGATGAATGAGCTCCCAGTGCTTCACAGCAAGCCTAGATACCCGCTGTTTACCATGGTTACCAGCCTGCTCACGTTTACCGCAGTCTGGCAGCGGGAGCTAGACATCTTGGAAAGAATATTTTATTCTTTTCCATAATGTCGCTGGTCCACTGGTCGCTAGTGAGTCTGCCTGTGTGACAGCTCACCAGCGATCAGTTCACGATGTGGCAGCGATCCACATCGTTGGTCGGATCACTGCCACATCGCAGCATGTAATGGGGCCTTAAGGTTAGGGTCACACTTTGGATGTTGCATTCGTTTGATCGATGCATTAAAGCATGCTTTTTTTTATTTTGCATTCTCATGACGTGTTTGCGTTTTGGAAGCATGCGTTAACGGACGTGTTTGCCATAGACTCCCATGTTATAAAAATGCATCCGTTTCCCATACCCGGCCCAAAACCGCTGCAGCCCGCGTTTTTATGTGCGCTACCAAAAAACGCATAGTGCCAAACGCATTGCACTTTAGCAATGCGTTTTTTGCATTGGGGTCTATGGGTGCGTTAACACATGTGTTTTTACATATGTGCACATGAAATAAAACCCATGCTTTTAGTGGATGCATGGCGCAAATCTGACCCTAGCCTAAAGGCCCAGTCACACATAACAACGCACCAGTGATTCCGATAACGATAACGATGTGCAGAGATCACTGGTGCGTAGTTTTTCACATCGCTGGCAAGATGTCAAACAGGTATCTCACCAGCGATGTGAAAAACGACGCACCAGCGATCCAGAATGATACCAAGGTCGTTGGGAATTTTCACTCCATAGCGTAGCATTGAGATCGTTGGTCATTGTCCCTGTCAAACACAACGATGTAGCGCTCCCAGCAGGAGCGCAACAACGTAGAAATGATCCAGAGCAGTGTGTACGATCAACGATCTCACAGCAGGGGCCAGATCATTAGTGCGTGTCACACATAACACATCATTAGCGGGATCGCTGTTGCATCACAAAATCTGTGACGTTACAGAGATCTCATTAGCGATCTCGTTATATGTCACAGGGCCTTAAGGCTGGCTTCAAACCACGTTTTTTGTCTGTCAGGGTGGATCCTGTGTTTTGCAGCATCCACTGGACAGAACCTGGCAGGACAGGATGTGTACCAAAGTGTGGCCAAATTAGGTCGGGATTCTGTTTTTTGCAGGATTCATTTTCTGCTGCTGTCCATGGTTCTGAAGTCTGCCTGTGTCTTCTATGCCGCTGTCCAAGGTGCTGAATTCACAGCCTGTGCATGAAATACTGCTATCCCATGGTGCTGAAGTTAGAACCCAGTATTTCTGAGCATGTTCTGTGCAAAACATCGTATCTGACCCAAGTGGGGTCTTCCTGGGTATCCTACCATACAGTCCCTTTTCATTCAGATGCCGACGGATAGTACGGGTTGACACTGTTGTACCCTTGGACTGCAGGGCAGCTTGAACTTGTTTGGATGTTAGTCGAGGTTCTTTATCCACCATCTGTCCACCATTTCAATCTTGCGTTGAAATCTCTCGTCAATTTTTCTTTTCTGTCCACTTCTAGGGATGTTAGCCACAGTGCCATGGGCTTTAAACTTCTTGATGACACTGCAAACGATAGACACAGGAACATTCAGGTCTTTGGAGATGGACTTGTAGCCTTGAGATTGCTCATGCTTCCTCACAATTTCAGTTCTTTGGTCTTCTTTCTTTTCTCCATGCTCAATGTGGTACACACAAGGACACAGGACAGAGGTTGAGTCAACTTTAATCCATGTCAACTGGCTGCAAGTGTGATTTAGTTATTGCCAACACCTGTTAGGTGCCACAGGTAAGTTACAGGTGCTGTTAATTACACAAATTAGAGAAGCATCACATGATTTTTCTAACAGTCCAATACTTTTGTCCACCCCCTTTTTTATGTTTGGTGTGGAATTAGATCCAATTTGGCTTTAGGACAATTCTTTTTGTGTTTTTTCATTGAAGACAAATTAAATGAAGATAATAATACCAAAGAATTTGTCATTGCAATCATTTTCAGGAAGAAACTGAGTATTATCTGACAGAATTGCAGGGGTGTCAATACTTTTGACCAACACTGTATATATATATATATATATATATATATATATATATATATATACAAACACACACTCTATACACACAGAAGCTTGTGAAAGGTTATCCAAAACGTTTGAGTCATACAGTTTAGGGGCAATGGTACCAAATACTATGATCTGTATGTAAACTTTTGACTTTGCAGAGACTAATAAAAATTCTCTCTCATTATTCTGGCATTTGGCAAATATAAATAATATAGTAATCCTAATTGACCTAAAACCGGAAAGGTTTATTCTGAGTTCATGTCAGACAGCGAGAAAAACATACATATGTGTCTAGTTATTGAAGGGTTAATGAACGGGCACCCCGATCTCCCAAACCTTTTCAGTTCTGTTAGTGCATATATGAGCCATCTGAATATGGTTTTGCACGCTTAGCAGATAAGCATCCTTGCTCCAACAAATAGAAGAAAAGAAGCGGCATTCACCATCTGGAGATAGTTCCGTTTATTAGATCTGGTCTGCGAGCTTTACAGCAGGATGATCAAAGCGGGATCAATGAGGAGTCGATGGACGACGGCATGTCGTTTCGCGGGGTTATCGCTTCAATGGGTCCTTGGTCACTTTGGTGACGGCAAGCTGTCGTCCATCGACTTCTCACTCCCTCTCCCCGCTTTGACCATCCTGCTGTGAAGCTGGTAGGACAGATCTAATAAACAGAACTATCTCTAGATGGTGAGCGCCGCTTCTTTTCTTCTATTTGTTGCAGCAAGGATATACAGTATATGTGTCTTTTTTTATAGTGTATGTAAACTTCTGGTTTCAACTATATGTGCTCTGTATATATGTGTGTGTGCTATGTGTATACATATGTATGTGTGCTCGGCATACACATGTGTGTGTGTTATATGTATGTATAGATATGAGTGTTCGTGCATGTGCTTGGTGTATACATGCATGAGTATTATAAGTATGTGTATACATATTTGTATGTGTGCTCAGTGTATACTTGTGTGTTTGTGTGTATATGTTCTTAGGCACTTTTCACATCAGCGATATTTTGAAATTTGCAGCAGATCCAGCAGGTTTGACGCATCTGCCGCTACCTGTCGCGTAACGGCTCCATTGTAGCAAGCCCCATTCATTCCCTATAGGACTTGCGTTCCGGTGTCGCAAGTACTGTTTTGCTGTTTTGATCTGGCACTTTCGTCAGTGCAAAAAAACGCTGCTAGCAATTTGGATTTTCTGGATTTGCTGGATCTGACAAAACTTCACTTGCCGCACCTGACCGCAAGTCCTATAGGAAATGAATGAGGCTTGCCGCAAGTGAACCGTTATCCAGCAGATGCGGCAAAGCTGCTGGATCTGCAGAAAATGCTGATTTGAAAGCAGCTTAAATGTACACATGCGTGTTTGCTGTGTGTGTGTGTATACAAATGCATGTGTAACATATAGTGTTTGTGTCACATACTGCTGGTATGTAGCATCCATTTCTAAATCCTGGTAGTGCATGCAAGGTGTAAACATGTCAACAATCACCCAACGTTTTGGAATGTTTATCGTGGAGCGAAAATCAGTGCTCTCGGCAGCACATCACCCGATGCAAACTGCAGAAGAGCTGCAGATAATATGATACTATATGGAGACAGATTGATCTACTAGATATTGTTCTGTGCCCATCATTCTTCATCTATCTATGTAAAAATCGGAGAACCAAGCATGACTGGCGTCAATATTGTTGATTGCACTCTTTTACAAATCTTAACTCTGTGCATGTAAATGCAACCTATATGATGAGTGTGATGGTGCAATATGTGAGCATTTAGGGCTCCCTTTAAACCAGAGGTCCCCAACTCCAGGCCTCAAGGCCCGCCTACAGTGCAGGTTTTCAGGATTTCCTTATTATTGCACAGGTGCTAATGTGATCATCTGCACAGGTAATGGCGGGTTTACACGTTGCGATATCGTAGTCCAATTTCAATGAAAAGTCACGTGGTTCAATCGTTGGACCCGAGATCGTTCCTGCGTTGTATGGTGTGAACGTCCAATACGATGCAGGAACGATGTCAATGCGATATCGGGGATTGAATGAGCGTGCTATTCAGTGCCCCGATATTGAAGGGAGATTGGAGTCGGATCGTGCTGTGTAAACGCACAACTACGATGCGATTTGAAACGTCACCCATTCACTCCCATGTTAAGTGTGCGATCCTGGGTTGGGGGGCGTAGACATCGCACGGACGTTGTATTCCGATATCGCAGCATGTAAACATCCAATGCGATGCGGGAGAAACGTGCATTAATTGCGCGCTCCCGCGCCATTGAGTTGCGATATCGCAACGATATTGAAGCGTGTAAACCCACCATTATGATTCCAAGCCCTGTGCAATACTAAGGAGATCCTGAAAACCTGCACTGTTGGTGGGCCTTGAGGCCTGGAGTTGGGGACCTCTGCTTTAAACTCTTGCACAGGGCTATACTTTGTCTTAAGCCAGCCCTGTCCATAGGGAACTCTTCTTCTTGTGTCTGCCAGTGATTGTAGTGAAATGTTTTTTGCTCTGCAACAAATCTAAATTGATTGAAAAGCTGATATTAAATTGACTAAATTGACCTAAATTATTTAAAAAGAAAGCTAATCATGACAGACCAAGTAAAATCAGATGTTGATGAAGCTGATACACCGATAAACACTAATGAGCTTAGGCATCAATTTTACTCCCATTGAATCAATAATATCTATAAACTACAGATATGTCTATATTTACTTTCAGCTGCAAATGAAAAGCATAATAGTTTAGCCCCTTCATGACCTGGGTCATAAGTAGTTAGTGATCAATAACAAATAGATACGTCCTGGCAAGTTTACGGCCCAGGAGCTGTGTCTGGTGCAATTGCCGCCGCTGACACAACGTTTTTGACAGCCAAGCCCCAGTTCTCTAAAAGAGGGACAATTCCCACTCCATCTCTGGCTATTTAAAGCCCCTAAATGCCACAATCAAGATTGAATTGGAACGTCTGATCGGTTCCCCAAGCAATGTAATCGCAAGGGCCCAATCCTCACCATGGTGACCCAAGGTCATCATAACGACTTATGGGTCACCAGACTACGGGAAGCTTCAGGTATCATACCTGGAGCTTCTGACAGTGCAGCTCTGACAGCTACACTGTATTGCAATGATAAAGCATTGCAATACAGTGCAAATGTGATAAGAGCAGTAAAATGTCATGTCTCATAAAAGGATTAAGTGAAATACTTTTTAAAAAATCTAAAAAATATTTTAAAAAAGCAAAAAATAAATAATAAAAAAATAAAAAAAAACTTTCAATAAATTATTATATATGCAAAGAAAAACAAATTAAAAAATAAAGCTACACATATTTGCTATTGCCACATCCGTGACAACTCACTCTATAAAATTCTCACATTAGTTAACCCATTAAGTGAACACTGAAAAAAAAAAAGTATGTATAGCAAAATCTATGTATTTTCATCATACAACTGACAAAAAAGTGGAATAAAAGGAGATCAAAAAGTCATATATAAATAAAAATGTTACCGCTGAAAGCATCATCTTGTCCGACAAAAAACATGCTGCTACACAGCTCCATCAGCAAATAAGTAAAAAGCTATAGCTCTCAGAATACAGTAATGCAAAAACTATTTTTTTCTATAAAATAGTTTTAATGGTGTAAAAGCCGCAAAACATAAAAAACTTATATAAATGGGATATGGCTGTAATTATACCTGGCCGAAGAATAAAGCTGTATTGTTACTTCTATGGCATTGTGAGGCTGGGGTTCCACATAAGCCCTCAGTCCGTTTTTGGCTTCAGTTTTCTCATTTTTTTTTCTAAGTCCAAAAACTGACAGAAAAACGGATTGGGTGTAATAAACACCCTGTCCGTTTTTCTATGGAGCTCCAAACATTGCCCTGTCCGTTTTTGAGTCAAAAACGTTGCATGCAACGTTTTTGGCATCAGTTAAAAAACGCATGCGTTTTCATGCGTTTTTTTTAACATGGGGCCCTATGGGAAACGCATGCACGAACGCATGCAAACGCGCACTTGCGTTTGCGCATGCGTTCGCGCATGCGTTTTTTTAATGAAAATTCCAAAAACGTTCAGGAGTGCAGGAGGCTCAAAAAGCACCCAGAAAAAAACGGATTGGTGATGAAAATCACTTCCAAAAATGGATTTCTATGTGTGACCACAGCCTGAGCTTCATTAAAAAAAAACAATTCCTGAATTTTTTCTTCTTGATTCTGCCTCACAAAAAGCAGAAAAGAAAGCAATGCCTAGGGTCACACATAAGCCCTGCACCCGTTATTTGCATCAGTTTTTTAACTTTAGAATTCCAAGTCCAAAAACTGATGCTGTTAACGGATCCAGGACTCAAGTGTGACTGCTCTGCTATGCATTTTTTAACAGGACCCAAAAAATGCTGCAAGCATTTTTTGGGTGCAGTAAAAAAACGGATCAGTTTTTTTAACATGGGGCCCTATGGCTCAAAAAACAGCTTAAAAATAACGGATCTGTTATTGAAACCAGTCGAAAAAACTGATTGGCATGTGTGACCCTAGCCAATCAAAGATATTATGTGGCCCAAAATGGTACCAATAAAAATTCCAACTCATCTCACAAAAGAAGGTATGATGGTGGGTTTACACACACCAATCATTGTATCCAATCTCTGAACCAATCTCTGGTTGCAGTGAAATCATGGACACATAGTTCCATTTTGTGGCTGTGTACAACATGGAGCAATCTGTCCATGATTTCACTGCAACCAGAGATTGGTTCAGAGATTGGATACAATGATTGGTGTGTGTAAACCCATCATGAGTCTAAGCCCTCACATGAGTCTGTTGCCAGAAAAATAACACAACTACAGTCTTTAAAATTCTTTGTTTTGTAAAAAAAAAACATTTTTAGTGTGATAGCAGCCAAACCTAAAAAAAACCTATATAGGGGTGCTTTCACACCTGGGTTTTTTGTAAAATGCGTCAGTCACTGTAAAAAAAACGCATCTGCCGCATTTACCACAAAACGGCTGCACTTGCGGCACACTTGCGGCAAGCCCCATACATTGTCTATGGGGCTTGCAGTGAGTGAGCAGCAGGTGTGGCAAGTGCGGTTCCGGTAGTTGCGGCAGTGAAAAAAACTGCCGCTGACCGCGTTTTTTTTCACGGCTGCAACTGCCGCAACTGCCGCAACCGCACTTGCCGCATCTGCAGCACACTCGCCGCAAGCCCCATAGACAATGTATGGGGCTTGCCGCAAGTGTGCCGCAAGTGCAGCCGTTATGCGGTAAATGTGGCAGATGCGTTTATTTTACTGCGACTGCCGCATTTTACGAAAAACCCAAGTGTGAAAGCACCCTTAGTCTGGCATCACTGTGATCATACTGACTTTGAACTCTGATCTTGACTGTGGTGTAGCCATGTCCATCTTTTTACGGGTATTTTTAGGCCTGCACAAAAGCACAGTCAACCACAGTTTTATTCACCTTTGAGAAGACAGACACAGCTAAACAGAGGCTGAGCAGAGTCCAGAGTCACTCTGCTTGAATGGATCTATCAGGGGTTTCACCTGAATCCCGTATTTTGGAGATGTAGATGGAAACACTAATGTAACTTCTCAGCATAAGATAAATGAGGACTGATCCAAAATGTTCTGTGCCCAAATCACCATCAATTGCATTCAACTCAACCCACAAAAACATAAGTGCCCGTTCAGGTTTATCATTATCTGTTAATGGAAATATACAGGGCTTTCATATTACTGGCTGCACAAAAACTCTGGAAAGAGGCTGTGGCTACCCCTCCAGAAAACATCCAGCGAAATCTGTGCTACAAAATCCAAATGCCTCTCTTCCTTTTGAGCCCAACAATGTGCCTATACTACAGTTAATGTCCGTATGTTTTGCATTTCTGTAGTGAGGAGAGCCGTTTTATTTTCGAGGTACAAATATTATTTTGTTCAACTCCTTATAACCTGTATGCCCATAATGATGCCCCAGGAGAGTTGATTCTACTGAAATATTTCCTTTTAGGCTGTAAACACACTCTCCTACTTACATGCGAGTCTCTCGGACAAGACTCGGATGAGACTGGATCAGTGACCCTGAACGGCCTCTCCCTCTCTGGACGGGAGTGTCAGCTACTTGTATTTTTGTGCAGCATCACACTCCCTGTCCACAGAGGGAGAGACCATTCAGGGTCACTGATCCAGTTTCATCCAAGTCTCCTTTGAGAGACTTGCATGTAAGTAGGAGAGTGTTTTTCCAGCCTTAGGGCTTGGACACACTTTCCTAGTTACATCCGAGTTTGACTGAGGAGACTCTGAAAGTGCTGGAGCAGTGACCATGAACGGCCTCTCCCTCTCTGGACTGGGAGTCTGGAGCTGCACAAAAACACTATCAGCTGACAGTCCCGTCCAGACAGGGAGAAGCCGTTCAGGGTCACTGCTCCAGCCCTTTCAGAGTCTTCTCAGTCAAACTCGGATGAGTGTGTCCGAGCCCTAAGTTGGGAACTAAACGGATATTCTAAATATCTCAAAACCTGGCAACCCTCACTAAGGCTACTTTCTCATTGGGTTTGGTAACGCAGCAGAGAGAGAGAGCATTTCGTCATTTGTAAAAAATAAACAAATAGATAAATAAACACAAACGCTGCATTTGCCTGCAGATGGCAGTGCATCTCTTATTCACTGCCATGCATCGTTTCTGCGCATAGGAAAGCTTGCGTCAAAACCAAGCCTCCTCATATGCAGAAAAAATGTAACGTATTGCGTTTGGAGGGCACAGAGAATATTCGTATCCGAGCGCAACGCATGCAAACGCAACCAAACGCAGGTACCGTGCGGCCCCATGTTAAACATAGGGACGCAGTACGCATACATTCGGCTGTGCTTGCAGATGCTCCATGCCAAATGGAAGTATGAAACCGGCCAAATTTAACCACATTCATAGATTAAAAAACAAGCAAATTATCTACCATCCTCCTTCTATCTTTCATTCATCTATATGTAACACTACTGCTCAGTTTGGATATCTGATCTGCGATACAAATGATTTTGACCAATTTGTCACAAATGGGAGGTTCATCTATAGTTTCTTTTCTGCATTGCTATGTGTTTCTTCATGTGTTCCTCTATCTGAACACTTATAAGGGCCTGAAATCCAGTGTTCTGTTTCCTCTGGTATTGATGTATGAATATTGCTAATTTCTCATCTAAAATATAAAGCTGAATGTGTGTGTATGTATGTATGTTATGTGTGTATATCCGGGAATGGCACTGTCGCAGCTACAGCCACAAAATTTTGCACAGTCACACTGTCTGGATCTCGAGAGCGTCATAAGCTATGTTGTGAGGCGAAATTTTAACCCCACGCGTTCCAATTCACCAAACAATTTTGCCCCTATCTACATAATGGGACAAAAAAGTGAAAGGAAAAGTGTTGGAGGCAAATTGACAGCTTCCAGATGTGAACAAGGGGGACTTAAAGAATGAGAGCGATGGAGCCAAAAAGTATATACTGTACTGTTGCTAAGGTGGGAACCCGACATGGGATACTCACCACACACGGGGATATGAACACATACACACAAAATGCGCCACACACCACCATGAACACATATACCACCCTCAGCACACATTTCACCACACATACACTAACCTCGCCACATAATCGCCCTAAAACACACACAAGTCTGGTATTATCCTTCAAAAATATAAATCTGATTAATAAGCAGCCAAACTACAAGAATAACAAATGTACCATATAGGAAATACAGCAGCTGTCAGTCACATCACCTGTCTATAATGTGTATGTGTGAGCTAATATATACTGTCAGGGGGGAGGGCTTCTTGTTGCTTGGGGATTTATCAGGCTGCCAATAGCAACCATTCACAGCTCAGTTTCTATTTTGCTACAGTTAATTCATCTTAGCTCTGAATGGTTAATATAAGCAACAAAGGACATTCTCAGTATAACAAAGCTTGTGTGAGGTAATAGATGTCAGTTAGGGTGTGTTGATGTCAGTCACATTACCTCTATGTGAGAGGATATAGAAACTGCCAGTTACAGACTATTTTTACCTCAATAATGCCTCATAATAAAAGGAATTCCTTGGCACGAATGTCAGCTGATGCGAAAAGAAAAGCTGCATTACGGGCCAATGAAAAATGTGAAGACTGAGAAACAAGGCTGACACACATAAGAACAACAGCTGCTTCCTCAAGAGCAATGAACTTTCTGGGAAAGGGAAGGAGCTTGCAGACAAGAGAACAAGAGCTGCTTCCTCAGAGCAATGAACTTTCTGAGGAAAGGGAAGCGAGGCTTGCAGACATGAAAACATGAGCTGCTTCCTCAAGGGCCAATGAACTTTCTGAAGAGAGGGAAGCAAGGCTTGCAGATAAGAGAAGAGCTGCTTCCTCATGGGCAAATTAGTCATCTCAGCATAGAGAAGGCCGACTTGCCACTAAGAAAATTGCTATTTCTTCCACCAGGGCACAGGAAATGGTTGGAGATTTGAAACATGCTGCCTTTTGTTACCAGTCAGCAGTGGCGTAACTAGAGTCCAATGGGCCCCAGTGCGAGATCTGGACTTGGGCCCCCCCCCCCGTGCATTTTGGTCAGATGTATGGGCCCCATGTAGCATTATAAACCCTATAACGTTTGATGAATTTCCCCCTCTTCTTCATTATATATTAATATTCCCCTTCCCGCTACATATATGATCTCCCATTCCGTTATATATATGTCCTCCATCCTGCTGTATATATAGTCTCCATCCGGATATATAATATATATATATATCCTCCATTCTGCTATATATATGTCCTCCGTCCTCCTGTACATAGGTCTCCATCCTGCTAGATATATGTCCTCCATCCTGCTATATGTCATCCATCCTACTGTATATATGGTCTCCATCCTGCTATATCTATGTTCTCCAACCTCCTGTATATATGGTCTCCATCCTGCTAGATATATGTCCTCCATCCTGCTATATGACATCCATCCTACTGTATATATGGTCTCCATCCTGCTATATGATGTTCATCCTACTGTATATATGGTCTCCATCCTGCTATAGATATGTCCTCCATCCTGATATATGACATCCATCCTACTGTATATATGGTCTCCATCCTGCTATATATATATCTTCCATCCTGCCATATATAGTCTCCCATCCTGCTATACATATGGTCTCCATACTGCTATATACATGTCTTCCATCATGCTATATATATGGTCTCCATACAGCTATATACAGTATATGTCCTCTATCCTACTGTATAAAAGGTCTCCATCCTGCTATATATATTTGTCTCCCATCCTGCTATATATATGGTCTCCCATCTTGCTGTATATATGGTCTCCATCCTGCTATGTATGGTCTCCCATCCTGCTATATATATAGTCTCCTATCCTGCTATATATATGTCCTGCATCATACTGTATAAAAGGGTCTCCATCCTGCTATATATATGTCCTGCATCATACTGTATAAAAGGGTCTCCATCCTGCTATATATTGTCTCCCATCCTGCTATATATATAGTCTTTCATCTTGCTGTATATGTCCTCCATCCTGTTAGATATACATGGGCTCTACAGCCTGCCTTCAACAAAATAAGCTGCTCCACATGCTTTCCCCACTGCTCACATTGTATGTGACAGATTCTGTGGCAGCCCCCCACCATCCCCCATCTATCATCCCCCCTCACAGATTCCAAAGTTTTCCTGGGAGATCTGTACCTACAGACACTGTTGGTCACTGAACAGAGGGAGGGAGGAAGAGGGGAGGCAGATAAACATTCAGCTGTACTGCTGCTGTGAGGAGCAAGTAGACTAATTTTCCACCTCCCATAATTGATGTCACACACACTGCTGCTGCTGCCCTCACCTGCTGATCTATCTTCTGGAGAGGTCGGGAACACGCTGTACAAGGATAGCAGGAGAGAGGCATTAGCAACACAGGCAGAGACTGGAGGGGGCGGAGCCAAGTACTTCCCCACTTCTTGTATCTCAAAGTACAGGAAGTCGGGAACAGCTCAGCACTGACAGGAGCGGCTGCCTCTTTGCAGAGTGGCCCGGGCCTCTCCCCCTGCCGGGCCCCGTCGCAATTGCGACCTTTGCGACCTCGGTAGTTACGACACTGCCAGTCAGACATAAACTATCAGGATAATCCTAAAGTTCAGATAGAAAAAATGGATGTGGTCTGCATGTACTGCAGTGCCCTGAAATGGTAAGATGAACCCGCCAGGTTTATGCTGTGCAAATGGCAAGATAAAACTTCCACATCTCCTGTCACCACCAGATCCCCTAAAGTCTTTGATGACAGGTACCAGTACAATATCAAAGCATTTCTTGGACAACATTAGGAAGTGCAACAAAAGAAATGTTTACAACAGGATTTATGCCGACATTTAAAGTTCAAGGACAGGTTTACACTCAATTGGGTCACTGCTGCCATTACAAGGAGAAGAACCTCAATTTCTTCAACTCGGCTTCATGGGAAATGCAGAAGCAGAGGCTCAGCGGAGATGCTCTTTAATTCCTAACACTCGCCTTGATATTGTCACTATTTTGCAGTAGTTCCTTCACTCCAACAATCCATATGTTCAACTTTTCAAGACTACACTTGAATGCATGCCAAATGACGATTAAAGGTTGTCATTCGAGCTGACAAAACACCACAAGGTGAACATCAGCGACGTTTCAATGCTCCCACATTTGATGAGGTAGCCGTCTTGATTGTAGGTAATGATTTTCAAAGCCGTGACATTGTGCTTCAGAAAAGGAACAATAGTTTGCAATGAGTAGCAGAAACTCACAAGTCCTATGATGCTCTGCAATATCCAATCATCTTTCGGCAGGGACAGGATGGCTATCACTTTGGAATACCTCAGACAGATCCTACAACAGGCAACCCATCAGGAAAAAAAGTGTCTGCCATGGACTTCTATGCATATAGGATCATGACAAGATTTGCAGAGGAAAGTTACATCTTGAAATGTAAACACCTTTTCCACCAATTTATTGTTGACATGTATGCAAAGACTGAGATTGAACATCTTTTATATATCCGACTAAATCAAAAGAAGCTCAGGGCAGAGGAATATATTCACTTAGAGATTCTGTTGCAAATGATGCTAATCCAAAAGAGTTGGGAAAATGGTTATTCTTCCATCAACTGTCACTGGAAGCCCACGACACATGCATGAATACACACAGGATGCAATGACTTATGTGAGCAAGTATGGCCGTCCAGATCTTTTCATCACCTTTACTTGCAATCCGGCCTGGGAGGAAATTGGAGAGCACCTGTTGCCTGGCCAAAAAACAGTGAATCGCCATGACCTTATTGCATTGGTTTTCAAATGGAAACTTTCAAAAATTACTAATCTCATCACAAAATCACATATTTATCGTGAGACGCAGTGCTGGATGTATTCAGTTGAATGGCAAAAAAGAGACCTTGCTCACACCCACATCTTGATCTGGCTATAGCAAAAAATACAGCCTACTGAAAGTGACAATATCATCAGTGCCGAATTGCCAGACCCTCAGATTGTCCCATTGCTGTTTGACACCATCACAAAAAACATGATCCATGGTCCATGTGGGAGTCTCAACAAAAATTCTCCCTGTATGATGGATGGCAGGTGTTAAAAGCATTACCCACGATCCCTGGTTAAAAAAACCCAAACAGGACAAAATGGATATCCAGTAGGGATGGGCGAGTCTACTCGCTAGGACTCGTTACTCTGCGAGTAGTAAGGGACTCGCAGGACTCGGTACTCTGCGAGTTTCCCAGCAATTACTCGCCGGACTCGTTACTGTGCGAGTTTCCCTGCGATTACTTGCATAGTAACGAGTCCAATGCAAATCAATGGCAATCCTAGTTTTGTCAGAAATTCTGACAAAACTAGGATTGCCATTGACTTGCATTGGACTCGTTACTGTGCAAGTAATCGCAGGGAAACTCGCACAGTAACGAGTACGGCTGTCTGCTCTGTGCCGGGCTCAGGTCCTGCGGGCTGCCGCAGCTCCAGGGTCCTAGAGCCCGCTCTCCCTGTGTACAGACATGAATGTCTGTGCACAGAGATGATGTAGCAGAGCTGAGATTGTTCTCAATCTGCTCACTCCCTGTGCATAGACATCTATATCTATGCACAGGGATGTAGCAGAGAGGACATCGCGTTTTGGACTACGTCGGACGGAAGAGGATTTTTTAAATAAATATGGAGTCCCTAATGGCTTTGTTTTTTTATTTCTAATAAAAATTTTTCTCTGTGTTGTGTTTTTTTTAAAACAATTTAATAGAAATTCATGGAGTTCATGTCTAATATTGGTGTGACCGCCATAAATTTCGGGCTTAGGGCCAGCTGATAATACAAAGCTGGCCCTAACCTCTTTATTACCCAGTGAGCCACCGCCACCAGGGCCACTGGAAGAGCGGGGTTCAGCGCCAGAGGATGGCGCTTCAATGAACGTGCCATCTTCTGGGGCGGCTGTGGGCTGCAATTTGCAGTGGGGGGTGCCCAGAAAGCTTGGGACTCCCTGCGCTACAGATTCCAGCCCCCAGCTGCTTAGCTGTACCTGGCTAGACATAGAAATTGCGCGGAGCCCCACGCATTTTTTTTTTATTATTTCATGACATTCATGAAATAATTAAAAAAAAAAGGGCTCCCCTATATTCTTGTGTCCGGCCAGGTACAAATAGGCACCTGGGGGTTGGGGGCAGCCCGTCGTTGCCTGCTGGATCCGGCTGGTTCCAGAAATACGGCGAAGCCCACGTCATTTTTTTTCTGAAAAAAAGCCAGACGGTCTTTTTCTGCAAAAGGGATGGCTAGAAATGATAAGAGGGGGTGCAGGGACAGGTCTAAAGATACGGGGGGGTCAGTTTCTAGGTTTAGGATAACTTTAATCCAGCAAACTTGCAGCAGCAGCTCCTAACACCACCTAAGACCACCCTCTTTGCATTTTTTGAGCTGTGTCAACAAGACCCTTTTGCAAAAACAATTCTCTGTGATTTACCAAAGTACTACACTTGGAATGCCTCCAGAAAAACACTGGAACAGAGGAAACAGGGGCTTGATATTGAAGGCTATCCAGGGTGAAAGCAACTGGTACTCTTGGTCATGTCTACACTGTTCAACCGTCAAATGCAGAGTGCTTGTACCTGCGCAGTTGACTTCATGTTGTCAAAGGCCCTACATCATTTTCTGACCTAAAGACCTTCAGAGGCCATGTGTGTGAAACATTCAGGGAAGCTTGCCAAAGAAAAGGACTTCTGGAAAATGATGGACACTGGGACATGACCCTCAGTGAAGCAGCAGCCACACAAACCCCAAAGCGACTAAGACACCTCTTTGTTATTATTCTAACAACCTGTAGCATTTTATATCCTCTTGAGATTTGGACAACGTACAAAACTGATCTCAGTGAGGTTATCCTCATGTAGATTAGAAGGGAAAATCCTCCGCAACCCATCAACTTCACTGAGGAAATGTTCAATGAAACTTTAATGCTCCTTGAAGATCAGTGCATAGCAATGTCAGGAAAAGCCTTACAGTTGCTTGGTTTGCCTTCTCCAATAAGAAATCCTGAAGGCATCCAAATCTATAGGTAGATTTTCATAGAATCAAACTACAATATTGATGAACTGACAGCATTTGTGTCTCAGAACGAGCCAATATTGGTGCCAGATCAAAGGAACGCCTATAACTACATTTTAAGTTTCAGTGAAACCAACAAAGGTGGGATTGTCTTCCTTGATGCTCCAGGTGGAACAGGAAAGACATTTCTAATCAACTTGCTCCTGGCAAAATTTTGACAACAAAAAAAGATTGCACTTGCAGTGGCATCTTCAGGAATTGCAGCTACACTTTAAAAAAGTGGCTGGACAGCACATTTGACATTCATACTACCACTTAACTTGTCTCATAGTGACAGCTCCGTGTGTAATATTGCCAAGGGATCAGGACTGGCCAAATTGCTTCAAAAATGCAGTACCATCATTTGGGATGAATGCACCATGTCACACAAAAGGGCTCTGGAAGCAGTGGACAGACTGCTGCAAGACCTGCGTAGCAACAAATATATCATGGGAGGAGTAGCTGTTGTTTTGGCAGGTGACTTCCGCCAAACACTACCTGTTATTCCAAGATCAACCCCTGCAGACGAACTCAATTCCTGTCTCAAAGCATCGTACCTTTGGAGAAAAGTAAAGAGAATGTCACTAAACATGAGGGTCTACATGACAGGTGATGTTTCTGATGGACTGTTTTCGAGCCAGCTGTTGATTATTGGACATGGCAAGGCACCAGTAAACTCAACCACTGGACAGATCACCTTCCCAAGCAACTTTTGTTGCATTGTGACTTCCATTGAGGAGTTGAAAGCAAAGGTTTTTCCAAACATTCAACTCCACTTCAAAAATTCTGTCTGGCTGTGTGAAAGAGCTATTCTAGTTCTCAAAAATGACAGTGTCAACAAGATCAATCTTCAATTCTAAATCTCCTTCCAGGTGTGTGCACACCCTACAAGTCATTGGATAAAGTAATAGACCCACCACAAGCATTATTTTATCCAACTGAGTTCCTCAATTCCTTCGAGCCACAAGGACTTCCTCCTCACAACCTCTTTCTAAAACCTGGAGCACCTATTCTGCTATTGAGAAATTTGGATCCACCAAAGCTGTGTAATGGAACAAGACTCTTGATTAAGAACCTGTTTCCACATGTAATTTAGGCAACCATTTTGACAGGATGTGCCACAGGAGATGTTTTCATTCCAACAATTCCTCTTATTCCATCTGATTTGCCTTTTGATTTTAAACACCTCCAGTTTCCTATTCGACTGGCATTTGCTATGTCCATCAACAAGGCTCAGGCTCAGTCTTTGAAAGTAGTTGGAGTCAATTTACAATCTCCTTGCTTTTCTCATGGTCAACTTTATGTGGCCTGTTCAAGAGTTGGAACAGCCAAAAATCTGTTCGTCTTTGCACCTGATGGAACTAAGAATGTTGTTTATCAAAAGGCTCTCGAATAGGGAGTAGGAGATTACTTCACATTACTTGGCCAAGTTAGTTAAATCTGTGTGGAATATCTGTGGTGTTGAAATATATGTTGTGAAATGCTTCTATTAGCTTAGCTTTTGCCTTTTAATAATTACATTTCTATCTATTTGTTTTGTGGTTTTTGTGTGCACAATACATTTTTGTTAACACATTCTATTTTGTTAACTGCAGTTATTAACTCGGACGAAGCCGGGTAGAAGTTAGTTTTCAAGAAAAAGTATTTTGCAAAAACAAAAAATATCTGCAAATGCACAAATCGCTGGTAATAATATGTACATAAAGCTGACACTCTTTCTACTACAGATGTAGCAGACTGAGTTTTTCTAACCTCTTAAATCGTTATAATATTATGAGCATTATTACTACTTTTACACAGGAATGCAGGTAAATCTATTGCATTGCACCAACATAGACAGTTATGATGCATCATAAATTTTGTAGTAATTTTAAGGCTGTGTTCAAAAAGGATCTGTCAGCAACTCCTGTTATGTCTATTTCAATGAAAACATGTATTCCTTGTGAAATGAATATTTTAGAGCACTTTAAAAAAAAATGTATGAAATGTATGAATATATTGAAATCTCAGCATTATCATTTCACTTGTCAATGAAGTGTCTCAATACTTAATCTGACTCTATCCAATCAGTACTGGCAATGTCAGACTGTGTAAAACACACTGGGCCATACTGGGATTAAAAAGGAGTCCTGGCACACAAACCCTACCAGCCCTCATACTGAAACACCCTCCATCCCCAATTATAAGGGATAATTTCAAAACTTGACATAACCCCTTTAAGCAGGATGTTCAGGATTAATTTTATTTACCCATAGGAATGCAGACTGAAAACAATAAACCCGTGAATAATGATTCTCACTGAGTCCAATGTTCCACTGCATATCTGAAATTGCTACATGATTCAGATATCTAGTGACATTGAGGTTTCCATTGATGAAGAATGGCTCCACTATCTTTGTACCCCATATACCACACCATATCATGGTGAGGATGGAGGAGGCTGTGAGGATGGGGAGGCTGTAAGGATGGAGGAGGCTGTGAGGATGGAGGAGGCTGTGAGGATGGGGAGGCTGTGAGGCTGTGAGGATGGAGGAGGCTGTGAGGATGGGGAGGCTGTGAGGATAGGGAGGCTGTGAGGATGGAGGAGACTGTGAGGATGGAGGAGGCTGTGAGGATGGGAGGCTGTGAGGATGAAGAAGGCTGTGAGGATGGAGGAGGCTGTGAGGATGAGGAGGCTGTGAGGATGGGGAGGCTGTGAGGATGGAGGAGGCTGTGAGGATGGGGAGGCTGTGAGGATAGGGAGGCTGTGAGGATGGAGGAGGCTGTGAAATTCTTATATTTACCTCCGCCGAGCGCTTGGTGCTGGGAGCAGTAGCAGCCATTGTGCTGATAGGACCTTGCATGATGTCAGAATGACATCTGCGCTCGGCACTGTGATTGGGGCGCTTGAGGTCATGTGATAAGTACATCACATATCACATGACCACAAGCGGGCCAATCACAGCGCAGAACGCAGATGTCATTCTGACATCATGCAAGGTCCTATCAGCACAATGGCTGCTACTGCTCCCAGCACCAAGCGCTCGGCGGAGGGTAAATATAAGAAGAGATGACACAGGAGCGGGGGAACGCGGGGAGCGCAAGCGGGGAGGAGCGCGGGCAGGGCAGAAGGAGCAGGGGGGAGTTGCGAGTGGGGCAGAAGGAGTGGGGAAAAGCGCAGGCGGGGCAAGAGGAGGAGCGGGGGGGCAGGAGCGGGGGTGCCGCGGGGGGACTGTGAGGAGAGCCGCCGCTGCGGCCAGTGTGTATTCTGGGGAGAAGGGCGCTGCCCCTATACCGCTACTCCAGCAGCATGTCAACACTGAGGCCCCAGCTGTGAGAGTGGCGGCGGTGTGAGCTAGTGCGGCTGCGGCTCGCGATGACGCTATCACGTCATCGCTCGCAGTGGCGCAAAGGATTTTGGGATTCGGCTACAACGCCCGAATCCCAAACTCCCGATTATATAAGTAGATAGTATGGAACTGTGTATATACTATTTAGTGTAGAGATGTGTCTGTGTATATAGGGTGTAGTGTGGAGTCCACTCTATATGATATACACACAGCACCTTACTATACACAAAAGTCTACACTATATACTTAACTATGCTGTATATGCATCACATAGACGACACTCAGACTGGTGTATAGACAGCACACAGCAGAAACTAGGGTAGGTGAATATACAGTACATGAAAGACACAAAGGCTGATGTATATACACCACATAGGATACACTATGGCTGATCTATACATTAGATAGGAGATGTTGATTCTGATGTATATACATCAAGTAGGATATAATGGAGCTTGTGTATATACACCATATGGCAGGGCATTACTAGGTCGGAAAAGATCATGGGTCCAAGCCCCATGACATACCGTATTTTTTGCTCCACTCTCCCCCAAAAAACACACCACAAATAACACAGTGATACCGCTCTTCGAATTCAAGGTAACATCTACTACATTATCTGTACTCAGAGAGGTATTACTGTATTATCTGTGGTGTTACATAGGTTGACATCTACATCTGTACTATATGACACTAAAGACAGCCCAGTGATAACTCTCCTAATGTACATAATGTGATAGATGATAAATGCAGTCCTATCTAACACCACAGATAACACAGTGATAAGTAGATGGGGGAATAGGATCTGGGTTCATCAGAGCAGTAATGACAGCAGGAAGTCCTGTCACAGATTACAAGTAGTTATTAGTGACAGTACTCGGAGCTCCATGTTTGGCCAATGCTGTGGGTGAATATAAAATCTGATAAACCAGTATGAGCTCATATTATTTGAATAACAAGCTTGACATTGTATGGCCCAATTCGTTCCATTCACCTTCCCACTTCTTTTCTGTCACTATCGCATCTCCTGCACCTTAAAAAACCATAGGACACAACTTTTGGATATAACTGGCCTCAACGCCCCTTTATTAACATACGACAGTAATAACAAATATATATAACTCTCTAGAATAATTTTGGGGAGGTTCTTGGAGCTATCAGATCAGCACATGTAATTAATATATTTAAAGATGCAGTTATTTTACCCTCAGCCACGAAATTCATAGGCATCACACCAACATTAGTCGTAAAAAATGAACTCCACCACTAGCTCCCATGTGCCCCAATACGTACCAGAACAACCAATCCTAATTCCCTTCTGAAAGGAACTATCCATATCAATTCACCCCACCATGAATTTTACCAACTCCAAGGGTCAACTCCTCGACCCCCGCTATTTAATGTCATATTCACTATTAAATTGGACAAGACAGCACTGAATTCTAACTTGCTATATATGAATGACACATTCCCAATGGGGTGGGTGGGTCTCTTCACTTTAAGGTTTTTATAAAATGTCCCCTTTCCCATACTTTTTCCTTAAAAACCTCCCGTATATTCGGCCCTGCCCTATAGTTCTAATCCTACAACATCCAATCCTTTTTCTATCTTACTCATGACCCAAACATTGTCATACCAACCTCTTCTTAAAGGAAAACTGTCAGGTCAAAAATCCATATGTAACTGCTATAATTTTCTAATTCCTTACTCTAATCTCTCTATTTATCTATTTTTTTATCTATATTTCCCTCCTATCTTCTGTAAACTTCAAATAAAGAGATTCCTTCCATCTGTCAATCACAGTGAATGATCCACTTAGTACTTAGTTCTCTGCTGTCCCCTCCCCATAGGAGAATATGCATGTCACATACTCACACCACATCACAGCATAGGAGATCAGTGTGAGGGCTGTATCCTCCTCTCCACTCTTTGCAGCAAAACCAAGAGATCAGATAAACACAGGATCTCTCACAGCCCAGCAGGGATTCCTTTATACAGAAACAAATGGAGTCTAGATTAGATAAGGTAGACCTGTAGCTTTCTCCCTCCTTGTCCTGAACAGAACAGAGCTTCAGAAAGTGAAGCCACTCAGCACTGAGAGCAGAGGGAGGAGGCAGGAGAGAGCTGCTGAGAGGGACTGCATAATTACATGACAGTTTATACAGCAGCCGGACTAATCGTCTCTGCTTATAATGGAGAGGACTAATGCAGCAGCTCTCTGCAGGGTCTGACAATGCTGATAATATGGAAACTATAAACGGTACAATAATGATTTTACATGTTTTTAAAAGGTCTGCCCAGGCACTATTCAAGGGTAATATTAGTATCATACTGAAAAATTACCTGACAGTGTCCCTGTAACCTGTTCAGTTACCACCCATGTTTGACATTGTATGTCCCAATTTGTTACATTCGCCCTCCCACGTTTCCATCACTATCGCACCTCCCTCCACCAGAATACAGCTTTTGGATATAATTAGTCACAGTGGCCCTTTATTAACATACAACAGTAATAACAAATAATTATGACTCTCTAGAAAAATTTGGGGGAGTTTCTTGGAGCTACCAAATTTGGCACATTTAACTAAAATAGTTAAAAACACCATTATTTTACCCCCAAGCCATGAAACTCAAGCTTGACTGCACCACATCACCATTAGTGGAAAAAATGAATTACCATTATGACACTACAAATGATAGAATACTATAACATTAACCTTGCCAATTTTTAGGGAGATATTTATAACCCTCCTATTTAAACCACTCTTTTCATAGGCATCCAACATACTTCCAAAAGTTTTGAGGATCCCCCACTTGATTTATATAAAAAGGTAACAGACTACCTGATAGTATAGCCTGATAAGCTATCTAGAGAAATGATTAAATGTGATTCCTTTACAGCTTAGAATAAAGTCTTATGGAAAAATTTACCCAGAGTGGACAAAGTCCTTTTTTCCTTGAGGAAAGCACCTTAGCATGGGGGAAATAATTTGTTTTATTCATGTTCCTGCCACTATCTAGATTTATACTTCTAAAAATCTTTTCTCTCTCTTGTACCGGACTCCCCCTTCTCCTGCTACTTTACTATAACACTTTACTGTAATACCAAGTATATTGTCCTTCTGAAATATGTGACAGGTGTCTTTTTGTCTATGTGACACCTGCCCAGGCAGTTTCATCTAATTATGTATATATGTAAATAACGCTCATGTTTTTTGTACAAAGTACTGACTGTATGTATTCTTTTAAATCTACAGCAACAGGCGTGACCAAGGTCCAAGTGGGCCGAAACGCGTTGCTGCAGGTTGCTATTCAAATAAACTCCACTCCTATCACATGATACAAAGAGTGTGCGACTGTTCTTTCTAAATAAGGAAAAAATGAATGGCACCACTAGCTTCCAGGGTCCAGAGCCCCAATTAGTGCCAGATCAACCAATCTTAATTCCCTTCTGAAGAAAACCATCTCAACACAAATCTTACCAACTCCAAGGACCCCCTTACTGCCATTGCACACACACTCTGACACCTCAAGCGTGTGTGCTCCCAAAAATCTCCAAAGCATGCTCAATCCTCTTCTCAACCGAGAGTGCTTATATGTCAAAACCGATAGCATTAAAGTGAATGCCATCAAACAACCAAAAATTCCTTACCATACCATAGACCAGTGATGGTGAACTCCAGGCCTGGAGTGCCACCAACAGTGCAGGTTTTCAGTATTTCCTTATATTGCACAGGTGATAATATAATCATCTGCACTGGTGATGATTCCAACCTCTGCAATGCTGAGGAAATCCTGAAAACCTGCACTGTTGGTGGCACTCGAGGCCTGGAGTTCGCCATCACTGCCATAGACCAATATCCCTGTTACATGCTACAGTTTTCCTCTTGCCCTATTGATTCTTTTTTCATATCATGCTCTAGGCACTATGTCCGACCACGCAACCACTGTTTTCAGAGAAATTAACCACAATCTTAACAGATCAAAGTGGATGTCTTTTTTTAACTCCTTAACTGACCTAATCCTTAAGCCATTAGTCCCCCAACCCACATGCAATTCTACAATTTTCGGCATTCTGTCCAAGCGCACCACTTTGGGAATCTTAGGTAACACTCAGCTCCATACTATACACCTAAATTCCAAGCCATCTAATTAACAGAGTCGCCCTCTGAAAGCTTAGTTGTCTTCCTTCTGGTCTGATAGACACCCCAATTGCCATACGAGTGTCTGAAAAGCCAGACTAAACATGTGCTACCATCTGCAATAAACAAAAACAGCATACTTAAGTAACTATAAATCACAAATTACGTCCAAGACCCCAACAGTGCTATTCAACAATTATTAACGCAAATTTGACTTATTTAATTTGATGAATTCTATTCCTTATTTGCTGAATTTCCTCCGGATTGAGATCACTGCATGTTGCCTCTGTCGCACCCCAGTCTGAAATGAATGTAATCAAAGCGAGACAAATCCAAAACTGCCAACTTCAAACATTTACGCATGACTTCCATAAATTGATGTCTCAACAAGAACAAACCATACCCATGACAAAGTAATGGACCCCTTGGTTCGCCCTCCCCTTGCCTGTTCTCCTTAAAACAATGTATTTGGCCCCAAAACAACCCGTCTGCCCCGCCATGCCTGATCCATCTTAGATTTTGAGTTCCCTAGCTGAAAAAAAAAATGTACTCCCATTACAAACCTTCCGCCTTTAACTTGCCCAGTGCCAATAATTCCCCAATTCTCAGCGTCCAAAAGAAAGACAGTCAAAATGTGTTAATTGAAACAAAACCCCTTCTTGAACGGAAGTACAAACTGAAAGTAACTGCCTTCCCAGCCTTTACAAAATTTTGAATGAAACCGGGTGCCTCCTATCCATTTTTGATTGACTGTTTCTATAGTCCATCAAGCCTGACTAACCATTAACTCCTTTGTGATATTCTTCACCCTACAGAGTTTAAAATCAAAAGCCAATGCTGCAACAAAATTATTCAACTTTGCAACCCCTCAATGCCATTTGGCTGCTTGCCCAACAAAAAACAGAGCAAGCATCCTATCCCTATTAGAAATTACATTGCCCCAATATGTCAGCCAGCTGTTCCACACTTGCCAGACCAGCTCCTATACCTCCTCTGTTTTATCAGTTACCAAACCACAGATTAAACGTCCTGCTCTTCAACAACCAACCTCCACAGGTGTAAGTGGCACTCCAATCCCAATCTCTGAGCCTCGGGAGCCAACTCGCAGAAGCAATCCCACTGAAATCGTGACTGATCATCAGAAATATAATTCCATACTCCAGGAACATGAACCGCCACAAGTATTCAGCTCCAAACAATGCAAAACTAGTTTCCTAAGTAATCTAATAACAGGTGGGGATGAAGTTGTAAGATTAGTAATAATAGCTACCACCCCCATGTTATCGTAATAAACTCTAATCCTCCAGTTTTTAAACTCCTCTCCCCAAATAGAAACCACCACCAGCATAGGAAGTAAGGGTGCCTTTACACTGCGGCGTGATCCGGTCCGGGGCTGTCCGGGATAACCGTGACAGCCGCGGACTGGATTAGCACACAGGACTGGAGGGCTAATATGCCCTCCAGTCCGGTGTGCAGCTGCACGCAGCTGCAGCTGCTGACAGGTCAGGACCGCGGCGCCGCGGTTCTGACTTATCAGCAGCAGGAACTGCGTGTGGCTGCACACTAGACCGGAGAGCATATTAGCCCTCCAGTCCTGTGTGCTGATTCAGTCCGCGGCTGTCAGGGTCATCCCGGACAGCCCCGGACCGGATTGTGCCGCAGTGTGAATGCACCCTAACTCTATTAAAGCTAAATTCATTAGCAATCTTTGATCCTTCCATTTCACCGGCCACATACTCCTGCAACATTGTCCTTTGCAATAGGCCCCCAAACCGGCACTGCCCGCTACATTTCTATAAATATCTCACTCAAAATTATCTTGCATCTCACTCTGAATGATGTTCCTTAAAAACCTACCCCAAACCATCAAGTCATGCGTATGTTCCTTTTTTTCAATTGCACATAATAGTGTCGGGCTGCCATTCCTCCTGTCACCACAGCCAGCTACCAGCAGAATATCCTGGCCATTGGCAAGCGTTCTACATTAATGATTTAATTTTCTCAAAAGTGACTGCACATTCTTTAATGACAATTTCTGCAGGCATTGGGTTCTATCCACCTCCTATCACGAAGATAAAAACTTATCCTAATGTAGGTGACACTCTATAACGTCTGAATCATTCAAAATACCTAAAAAAACTCAGACATGTACTCTGGCACTCTGTTTTTCCTTAGCTAATGGAATACCAAAATGTTTTGAAATCCAAGCTATTGTTAATAACAAATTGTTGCAAATTGACAATTCTGGGGGGCTGATAAACAAGAAATCATCCAAGTAATTATTAACCGACAGAATGTTGGAAACATCCCACACCACCCATTCCAAAAAGGAACGAAAGGCTTCAAAAAACTAACATGAAATTGCACAACCAATTGGCAAACATCTACGTATCTAAATAAAATCAACGCTCTCAGTGACACCCTAGTAACCATATACTCTCCACATGTACAGGTAACAACTTAAAGGCTGCTTCGGTGTCTGTCTTTACTAACAAAGTTCCCTGACAAAACCATTGAACCCATTGAACCACTTCATCAAATGATGTATACTCCACTGAACGTAACTCATGAGCAATTCCATCATTTAATGATACTGTAATTGAATCAAACAAAATGTATTTGGTCCATCCAGGAGCATAGAAAAGTGCAAAAGTGGTGACATGTGTCTATTATACTATTCTGGTTGTTACACTCCTGGTTTACAAACACTGAGGTAAAAACCTGACTAAATACTTAACCTGCACACACAGCCTAAAGCACCATTAGGATTCCATGGGTCTCTGTGTGCCCTGATTTTGCAGAGATTATGTAAACCCATGGAGACACAATACAGTTATACACAAAAGGTCACTACATTTTTTACACATACCTAATGAATCTTACAAATGTGTTCACTTTAATAAAAGTAATGCTTAAAATAAACCTCAGGATGTGAGTGGGGTAATCAACTCTATAGGCAACTTCTGGTTCACACGTTCATAAGCTGCAAATATTGTGCAACTGGCATATCCTAAAAATTAGAACAGGTACAGTTTGGTGATAACAGTCACCCACAAAATCGACCTGGCTGATATCTGTAGTCACTGACTTCTCTTACCTCCTGATGCAAAAGGACCAGAACCAGAATACCTTCTTATATTGTTATTCCAGCACATAACTATCATTTTAATGTGTATTTCATAAACCAATAGTACACATAAAAATAGGTAAGGCCCCTTTCACATCAGCGTTTTCGATAAAGTGCGGCAGATCCAGCAGATTTACCACATCAGCCCAATCTGCTACCTAATGGTCGCACTTGCAGCCCGGATCTGGCAATCCCTGTGCATTGTCTTTGGGGCTAGTAGTCTGGTGCGGCAAGTGCGGTAACGCCGCATCAGCCGGATCCGGCACTTGCGGCCGCGAAAGAAAAAAGCTACAAGCAGCAGGTTTTTTTCGCAGCCACAAGTGCTGAATCTGCCGCATCCAGCGTAACCGCACTTGCCACACTGGACCGTAAGCCCCATAGACAATGCATAGGGTTTTCCGGATTCGGGAGCAAGTGCGGCCGTTAGGTGGCTGATGCGGCACCACCTGCCGGATCGGCTGCACATCAGCGAAAACACTGATGTGAAAGGCCCCTAACATTATAAACTATCTTATCTTATCAACAAATTTGCTTCTCTCTCTGCCAGAATTGATCAGTCATAATCAGAATTCTCAATTCTGAGATAAAATCTGTATTCAGTGAAGACTTTCCCATTACTGAGATAGGACATGGCAGTTGTTACTGATGAGACTTTATGTAGACGGATGAGAGAGGAGGGGTGGAGCTCTGTCTCTAGCTCCCCCTCTACCTCTAGCTCCTCTCTTTGCCTCTAGCTCCTCCCTCTGTCTATAGCTCCTCCCTCTGCCTCTAGTTCCTCCTTCCTCATATCTACATAGAATTCATCAATAACATCTATCATCTCCTATATCAATAATGGGAAAGTCTTCACTGAATACAGATTTTACCTCAGAATTGAGCATTGTGGCTCTAAAGGCTCCTTTTACTGGCTTTCCGGATTTGGCATGTCAATCTCCACAAGGAGAAAAGCTTCTTCATAGACCTCACTTAGCCTCACACTGCCAGATCAGATCTCATATTTTGCTCTGACAAGGAGCAAACATTCTGAAACACAGTGTCTACAAATTGAGTTTGTGGTCTGGTTATAATCCTAAATCATATGACAAGGCTCATTAAAGGGCCGATAGTGATAATTAAGGATTGCTACTTAAAATAGGTGGCACTAGAGTTCAAGTCTACTTCCTCTTTGAAGAGACATTTGCACCTTAGATTTGAGAATTTTAATAATGACTGATCAATTCGGGCAGAGAAAGAATTTGTCTGATTACATACACCACAAAGTTGCTTATTTTCTTGCACTATAGATTTAGGAATTAAAAATTAAAATGACGGTAAGTTTTTAAATATTAAAAGAAAAGCTCTCAGAAGCTGTAAAATGATAAAACAAGTGATACATTCCTGATCCACTCATGAGCCAAATCTTCCTGGGTGTTCAACCATGTTTGGTCAGGACACTGACCATGGTCACCACTGCAGGCCCAAATGCCAATCCAGACTGACTATGATGTGTTGTCCTCCATACTTGAAGTGAGCACATGTCTTTCTGGATCAACCAGGAAGTAAAGAGACTGGTGGGCGATCTGGGAAGCATTTGGGACAGGGGTCACGAGGGACTGGGGATTGGTTCGGTGGATATCTCCTATTCTATTGTTTTACTAGTGACTAAATAACCCCATTATTTTGAAATCCGTACTTTCTACATGCATGTATTTTAAAGGTAAATAGTAATAATAATAATAATGTTGTTCTAGATCATTCACTATTCTATAGTGTTGTAACAGTGTTGTTAAGACATTTCTAGCAATAATTCTGTGGCCCAAAGCAAAGTCTTACGGGTCCATGTGCAACCCAAAGTGTCTCGTTATGTGTGTTTAGTCTCTTTACCACAATTTAATCATTTATTTTCTAATACCAGAATTTTCTATTCATCTATTTAGTCATGAAGTTTTCATTCTATTCAATAATTTCAGGTTTTCATTGCATCTATTACACACACTGGGAAAAATGCCATACCCAAGACCCGCCATCTTTTGAGCAAAATACCACTGAGTCAAAAGCAAAAACTATAACCCAAAGCACTTTGCATGCAGTGCAATTTATACTTCACTATAGAATTTAATGTAACATCTAAACACAGTGATTTAGGCGCAGAAAAAAACGCAAAGGATAAAAACACAAAAAAACAATGAGGTTTGTGGGAAAAATGATGTAACTTAACTTCAGCTGGTTAAGCAGAGGCTCCTCAGACAATTATATACATCTAATAACAGATATACACATTTCAAATCAATGTTACTTTACCCAGCGTGCAACTGTCCTTTGTGCTAAGCATTCTACAATTCTAAATTAGAGAGTGATAATAATGTTAAAAAATTATATTTCCTTCACAAATTCATGAATCAAGAACTTGAAAAGATACTATAGCAGGTAATACATTAGAAAATATAATGGACCCTTTAATATATCAAATGCCACCAGCCCTGACAGTTGTAGAACAAGGCGAGTCTGAACAGTTACTGTACGCCAGCATAAGTACAACCATATACATATCCCCCCCTCCAATATAAGTGAACATATAGGACAGCTCAGAGCTGATACATAGACTCCAGCAGGTAAGGCAACAAGAATTGTGAGATCCACTTTACGTGGTATACTCTTAAATATATGTTCATCCACAAACATCAATATGAAAATCAATTTTAACAGCCAACTACATAAAACCCTATTGTTTCTATGCCAAGCAAAATCTTCCAAGAGCAACAAACCAATAAATCAAACACTAGAGTAAATTGGGTTGTAAACAATATTGCACAATGTATTACAAAAGGGCAAAATACATGTACGTGTATATATATATATATATATATATATATATATATATATATATACATATTATATATAGATAGATACATATATTATATACATATATACATGTACAGTATAGGTGTATACATATATATACAGTGTATGTATATAGACACACATATACCTATGAGTATATATACATTTACTGTACATATGTACACGCACACATATATACAATATGAGTGTGTATATATATATATATATATATATATATATATATATATATATATATATATATATATCAGGTCTGTGCACATTGCCCATGAACAGATCACTGTCTTGATGACTCTATTATACACTGGGTGATATAGTATACATTAAGACCTTTACACATGCCAGAATTTAAAAATCACAGCACATTTACTGTCCACATTTAAAAAAAATCATATTCACACAATTTAGATGCAATAGACGTTTGCACCAGATGGAGATTTTTGGACTGCACAATATCCAGAATCTGGCTGCAGAATATGCCACTCAAACACTCCAGGCTTAGGGAATAGGCACCAGCATCTTCCAGAATGATTATAGATATGACTGCATGCAATTGTCAATTAGAAAATAAATGAGGAGACAAATATTGTTCTCTACGAGATAGATAGATAGATAGATAGATAGATAGATAGATAGATAGATAGATAGATAGATAGATAATGATAGATAGAAATATAGATTTGATAGATAGCTTAAACATAATCCATCTATCTACTATATAACTAATAACAATTAGCTATATAGTAGATAGATAGATAGATAGATAGATAGATAGATAGATAGATAGATAGATAGATAGATAGTCAGTCTTTGGAATATCTAAATATTTACAAGCATAAGTATGTATATAATATAAATATAGATAGATAGATATAGATATATATGTAAATATTCATACAGGCTGAGAATGACTGGTAATGTTACTGTAGTCTGCTGATGCTGATATATTAAGATTTGTGTAGATTCATATATGGATTCTATATTTCTGTGAATATACTATATAATCTCCTATTTGTACTATGGGGTGAAGTCTATTAATTGGCTTTAAGTGTGTGTCACATGAGGAGTGTGCTGGTAATTTCCTGTGAGTGATCACAAGTACTTGGTGAGCAATGAGACTGCTGGTCACAGAGCTCTCTGCTCTCTATTAATTATGACCTAGTTGGAGGAGATGAGCTGATGATTATATATGTATATAATGTTGAACCTAGTTGGTATAGCTAAGTTAATTTTATAGACGATCATTAAGCCCACTTGTCTCTTCTCACACTTGATCTCAGTACATGTAAGTTGTATTTTATAGGAGACTGAATCATTTTTAGCTGCAGATCCTCTGTCTACTGAGTCTCTTAACTGTCTATATTTTTACCTGTATATTTTGCAGATTTGAGCACATTTCAAAGCAAATTTACTATCCCTTGACATGCATTTGTATGTGTGGGGTGTGTCGAGTTGTCAGTGTGTTATCCTCTCCTCACACTGCTATATGCATATATGAATGCATAAATAACACCATAAAATGCTGAAACACATCATAAAATTGTACTGATAGTTTATTACAGGTCTGGGCAATGAGCCTGGAAGGACAAGTGTAAGTAGCTATAACTAAAGAGGGGCTTAACCACTTCCATCCTGGTGCTTAACTACTGTTAGAATGGTTTGATATTAATAAAGCAAATTGAATTCCAGTTTTGTCACATTTGTAAGATTATATCTCTAAAAGCTATCAGAGAAATGGCTATTGTTTTATATCACTCACAGCAAATTAGGTATATGATAAAAAATGTAAAATATAGTAGATATCCATTACAGCAAGAGCAGTGTGTGTCACAAACCTACAGGCACTGGAAATGTAACATCAAATATATGTTTAAGACTTTAGGTCACTTATCCTCTAACTTTCTTCAGAGCTTTGTGCTGAGATATTTCTGTTTAATTTGTCTATCATTTTACTGAATCCTTCAGATTGGGTCTCTGGCTATTATATTAAAGCTAGCAATTAAAAAGGTATATGATATAATATATAAATGCCACAGTCTGCTTAACTATGCATTCACAGCAGGGACCATTTAGGAATGATTCATTATCTGCAACAAGAATTTCATCATGAAACACCAAATCTGGCAATGCTGTAAATGTATCATATCTGTAAATTTAAGCTGCAATATACACAGATATATTATTAAACTTTCATATTTTTGCTTTAATTTTAAGTTTATAGTAAAAAAAGTTTGCTTTTTCAAAATCTCAATGAATGTGAATATACCTGATTCAATCTATATATTTGATGTTTCAAGTGACACATTTACTACCTAACTGATAGCATGTACACTGGCATATATATGCATGTGTGTATATATATATTTATATGTATATATATATATATACATATCTATATATATATATATAGACACACACACATATATATATATATATATATATATATACACACACACATTTTCACACCACACAGAGACCCACACGCATACATGTATATATATATATATATATATATATATATATATATATATATTACACACCCATATATATACACATACACACACCACCCAGACACACACACTATATTTATATATATTTGTATGTATATATATTTATTGTATATATATATATATGTATAAAATACACACACATATTATATACATATACACAACACACATATATATACATACTCTTGTATATATTTATATATATATATATATATAGTGTGAGTGTGTGCATATACATATATAAATATATCTATGTGTGTATATATATAAACACACACACACTATAGTGTAACACATGGTCTCTGAGCAGCTACTACTTACCTATTCATGTATTCCCCTCTTAATGCAGACGATCCACCGCTGCTAACATGCTCTTCAGAACTCATAATTATTTGTCAAAGTCTGCAAAGTATATCATCCCCATCCCCTTGTGATAATTAGTTACCATAGCATCTAATACGACAATGTGCCCAGAGCACACCATTAACAGTTAAACGAAAGATTCAATTTAACACATGATTATATCTATGGAAAGCCATTCTATTAGGAGAGTCAATGTCACTCATGCTGGGGCAATCACATGCAGGGCAAAGAAAGAAGGGGGGCATCTCACAGTGCAAAATATATGACCTGCAAAAGACACCAACTCAGTTGGGACCAGACAGAAAATGTTTACATAAAATTCTAATAATTGTCCGAAAATAAACTATAAAAAACGAAAAAAATCTAAAAAAAAAAAAAGTTACAGAACAAAATTATGAAAATATATTTTTCTGAGTTTTTATCATACTTAAGGACGAGCTTTTTTTTCAATTGCTACATTTTAGTTTGATCTGTTTTGCAGGTTGTAAATATATAAATGTATACATATAAAATACAATGGGTCCAGGATTCCAGGTTAATAAAGGCTGACATCAGTAGTTCTAGTGGGTGACTCCAGCAGTCTATTACTTGGTAGGTGAGTGACCTGCTGTCAATAGCTGGGTCCTGAGACTATTGATGGGTCTGCAGCACACAAGTCCCTTTAATGAGAAATATTAGGCAGTAAATCTTGCAGCAAATTTGTCCTATGATGTTAATTTGAAAATAAAAAAAAAAGTGGCGCTGGTGGTTAATTCCTAATGAGAGTGATGGACAGCAGAGACAGAACAATACAAACTAATGGCCGTGGTGCTGATCACTTTACTCCTTGATTAAAGACAGCCAATTACTGCGCAGAACAGTGTCATAATTATGCGCCTTAATCACATCCACGAGCTCTAATTGCCTTAACGATGTGTTTCATTAAATGAATGTAGGTATTATAGGCGACAGTTTTCATACACAGTTGTTTTCAAATTAACATAATATTAGACATCGTCATGGAAATTGTTTTAATAATCATAATTAGAGGCACCCAGGCTTTGTGTGGTAATGCTGAGAGACGGCTGTCTCCTGGCCTGGGGGCAGCTCATGCCACCCTGTGTGCAGTCATTCCCAGCCCTGGTCCCAGCTCTGACTGCAAACTTACAAGTTTATAGCCCCCTGCTATATATCATCTCAAGTGGGGGATGGAGAAGAAGGATATTAAGAAGTCACAGAGCAGATTTTAGAAGCCAGATCCTTCATTTATAACAGAAAACTTTCTCCATACAATACTATATTGTAAGGTGAGAGTTTTCTGTAGCAGAGTATGGCCCTGGGTGCATCTCATATTGGGATTATCCTTGCAGAAGTTCACAACAATCGGCACACAGGATTGTCTCCTGCTGCAACTGGGAAATTATCTATCTATCTATCTATCTATCTATCTATCTATCTATTATCTATCTATCTATCTATCTATCTATCTATCATCTATACTATCATATCTATCTATCTATCTATCAATCAATATCAATCTAATCTACCTATCAATCAATCAATCTATCAATTATATCTACCTAATCTATCATCTCACCTATCTAAATAGGTGGATACTTGCCCAGTTGTACAGTAGTCAATCTGGTAAGTGTCTATATATAAAGCAAGCACGTGTTGTCTCAAAATACTTATCTACAGGGAGCTCCTGTGGAATGCAAATTTATAGTTTGAGATTATCTGTCAGTCTGTATGTCTATCTTCTATCTATCTATCTATCTATCTATCTATCTATCTATCTATCATCTATATATCTACTAGTTATCTTTAATCCATCTATCTACTATATAGCTAATTGCTATTACTTATATAGTAGATAGATGGATTATGTTTAAGCTATCCTATCACAATCTATCTATCTATCTATTTCTATCTATCTATCTATCATCTATCTATCTATCATGTATCTATAGTTACCTATCATCTATCAAATTTGACATGCTATCAACTCTATCTGTCTCATGTATCTATCATATTTCTTCATATATCATTTGAAAATTCTCATATAATGAACATTATGTTTCACATATATAAAAAAAAGTATCAAACAAGCCATAAAAATGGGAATGTGTTGTAATAAATCTAATCCACTTAGAATATAAACTAGGATTACATGTATATAAAAATATCCTTATGTGAACTATGTGTATAGTAAATATAACTTTATATGGAACTATATACACTTGTTCCAAAAATCAAACAGGATAATTGTACTAAAAGAAGTATAACTAATAAATGCGAAATAATAGAAAATAAAATGAATTAATTTCTGTATTAAATAATTAGAAACAAAATATGCTAAACATTTTTTATGTATCTTTAAATTAGTCATTTTAATATTTCTGCTAACACCATTGAATTAGTGAAATCCAGAAGGTTGCAGGGACACAGATGCGCAGACATAATGATTATATATGTGCCTGATAATCTGATTGACCTATTTAATGTGCAAGCATTATTTTACATATCCTTGCCCTATGAGCATTCATTCTATCTTGAGTCACAGACAGCAGGACAGCATCTTCTCACTAAGTCCCAATAATTGGATTATTAATACAGACGTTATCTATTGAATCAGATTCCGATACAAACTGTAAACTCACATTTGTTAAATCTATAAAATAACCCAACACTGAATACATGGACAGTGCAACTCTTCAGAAGAAAGAATTAGCAGGTCAGCTAGGTCATCAATGCATTCAGTGTGATTGAGTTAATGAAGAATAGAAAACACATCTTTTTGCATTTTTGGACTGAGGCCATTTATTAAAGCTCAGTTTAAATACAATTAAGTAGCAACTTTAAATCAAAATGACCTTTTATTTCATTGAGCTCAGAGACATTGAAATGAAATTCTCATATACGTTCTTGTCTATTAAGCTTTGAAACACTTGGCACAAAGTATATAAATTAATTCATCAAAATGTAAAAGGAAAATAATAAAAAATAAAGGTCAATTCATGTCACTTTCTTCCACCTGTAACACAAGATAAATAAATACTGAAATGTAACACATGAAGGAACCACTTTCCTCACAACATTCCATATGGAGTAACAAGGTGCACAGAATTGTGTAGAAAACCCGAAACTTTCACTCCCAACAGGTATTATTATTATTTCTTGCAAGCCATTGACATCCTCAACAAAATTCTACAAAGTTCAGACACAATAAAAAATACAAGTGACTTCTATCCTTGCACTGTTAAGAAGTCTTTGTAATTAAATAAGTCTATGTTTCAAGTGTTTTCCTGGCTCAGAATCATGAAATTCAAGTGCCTTTAGTTTAAGTCTTAAATGAATATGATCTCTAACAATACCAATATCATTATAAGAGTTCATCATAATAAGCAGCGTTTCGGGGACATGATGCAATAATCATTCCACACAAGTACCTAGAACAAGAAGTGGCTTAGATGCCTTCAGAACTTCTCTGAGGTCTGGTCACCGTTCTTGTCCATCAGTGGTGAAACAAAATGAGATCAAATCTTAGGAATAACCAATGTAACAGGACTGGCAGAGGAGATCACAATGGAGAAGCCTCATAGTTGTCCCTGGTCTGGGTGGCACCAAGTCCTGGGCACCGGGTGGTATCAGCTCAGCTCTAGGTTCAGGCTTTTCTTGCTGTTAAGGCTTGTCAGTACACTGTTTGCACAGACTGGACGACACGCTGTTGAAGAGGGCACATTTGTCCGGGCAGGAGCTGGCCACGGTGCTGAATGGGTACGCAGCGCTGGCAGCCGCTTGCTCATAGGCTCCCAAGGGCAGGATGAAGGGCTGCAGCAGCTGCGGCGGCTGCAGCAGCAGAGCTGGGGATGGAGGCAGCAGAGATGGCCTGGCCTTGGTTCAGATAAGCCACCAGTCTTCTCATCTCCTCCAGCGCCTGGGCTTGCATGAGGATGTAGTTCTTGGCCAGGAGCAGGGTGGCAATCTTGGAGAGCTTCCTGACCGAGGGGCTGTGGGCATAAGGGATGACAGCTCGCAGCTCGTCCAGGGCATCGTTCAGATCGTGCATGCGTCTCCTCTCCCGGGCGTTAATATTCAGCCTCAGGGCTTTCTGCTCTTTGGACTTCTTTCCTCCACCAGGTCCTAAGGGCGCATCTAACTTTATCCCGGGCTGGGAGGATCTGTGGTCCCCGGGCCTGAGGACCAGTTCACAGCGGCCGTCACTGTCATCATCGGGGCTCTGCTCCTCTCCTCCGCTGCTCTCCGCCATAGATGACAGCCCCCTGGCCGCACTCTCCGCACCGAACTTGGCGCACATGCTGGCGGCGGCGAGCGCTAGAGGGTCTGTCATTGCCCCGGACGGGAGCGCGGACGGCTGGTGGTGGCGCAGCAGAGGGTCCGGACCATCGTAGCAGTGCAGCGGGGAGCGCTCTCCAGGCTGGGTCAGCTCCAGACCCTGCGGGGAGCGGAAGGCAGACTCCATCCTCTTAGTCTTGTGGAACAAGTCTTCTTCTGTCAGTTTCAGCGCCCTGTCCATGTCCCGAGTCTGGGGAAGAACTTGTGGCTGTAGACAGCTGGGCAGCTTCTCCTGGAGGAGTCAGAGGCTCAGGGCTGCCAGGATCTCAGGGCTCCCAGGATCTCAGCTCCAGGATCTCACCTCCAGGATCTCGGGGCTCCCAGGATCTCAGCTCCAGGATCTCAGCTCCAGGATCTCGGGGCTCCCAGGATCTCAGCTCCAGGATCTCGGGGCTCCCAGGATCTCGGGGCTCCCAGAATCTCAGGGCTCCCAGGATCTCAGCTCCAGCCTGCTGTCATCTCAGACATTCTCACATCAAGCTCCTGCGCCGTTTATCTTGCTTGGATTCACCTTCAAGAGATTTCTGGAGCCATCAGCCTCAGCCTCAGACGGGGGAGTCTTTACATCATTATCTCTGAGTAGGTTATTATGGAGCAGACTCGCCTGTTGGGACACAGCTTTCTACCCAATCAGGTTAACGTTTTAATTAATAGGATTAAAACGGTAACAAACAATCCCCGGCGCTCCCCGGCCTCAGTCCTGTTCTGCACTGAAGGCAGCAGCAGCAGCAGCATCCAGCTTTATACAAGGAGCTGCTCCATTATCCTCTGCGCCATCTGCACTCAGCTCCGCGCATATGTTTGCAAGACGCTGTGTCCTGTTAGGAACCCAACAACTGCCTTTAGCCTGACATGTGTGGCGACTTTCACTCATCAATGAGCACAGTAAGAGCCCCACTTAGATGTAAGGAGGAGGATGCTCCTTCTGCAAATTACAAAACTGCACTACACATTTCCTCCAAGACTTTCACAGCAAGTGACTGAAGTGTCAGAGCCTCCTCAGCACCAGGTTATAGATGCTGCTCCTCCATGGCGGCTTTATGTGTTGTATATCTTCATCTCTGCTCCTCTGGAGTCTATCACACAAACTACTTATTCCTCTTTTTATGATGAGATATGGGGGCTGTTGTCCAGAGTTATATAAGGCGCAGAATCAGGAGACTTGAAGGCAGTGAAGTTTGCAAATAATCCACCTTAGCACTTTGTGACTGTATTTATGTGGAGGGAGAGTCCGGGGCTATTTTATGACTGAATCTGCAATATTGCATCTGAGCTGAAACTTGTTCTCAGAAGTTATAGGACCACTAGACTTCACCTCAGCTACAGATCTTCTGAGAACAAGATAAATGTCTGTTTAATAAGGAGTCTGCATACACTTATACTCTATATATACAAATACACATACATAAGCAAATGTCCATACACATGCTGACACACACACATGTTAATATATATTCTTATCTATTTATATATACTTATTCCACACATACTCTCTACACACCAAACCTAACACACCAAATCAACACTCACTACACACCAAGAACACACACATACACACCAAACCTAGGCACACAAACACACACACCAATGCCTAAACACACACACAAATCCTACATATAGACACAAACACACACTAAACTTACACACACACATAAACATACACACGAACACATACACAAACCCACAAACCATATTTACATACACAGACCACGCCTGCAGACACCAGACCAAATCCCCACACCCAAAAGCCTACACACACCACCCCTTAAACCCACACCCTATTAACCATACCAAACCTACACACTCATACTTACACACAGGCAAGCACATACACCAGACCCACAGATAGTATCTACATATACACACCACACTTGCACATACAAAATCTACACAGATCAAACCCCACACAACCAAACCTACACACACTCCCCAAATCTACACACCCAAACACTCCAAACCTACACACCCACAGACCCACACCAAACCTACATACTCACACACCCCAAACCTACACACCACACCAAACCCACACACAGACACACACAAAAAACCTACACACATATACCAAACCTACACACCCACACTCTCTCTGTCCCTCACCAAACCTACACACACACCCTAAACCTACAAACCCACACACCCCACATCAAACCTACATACAATATACCAAACTTACACAGCCACACAACCCACACCGAACCTACACACACAGACCGTACATAAACTTACATACACACCAAATTTACAAACATCTCTATTAAGGCCCAGTTTCACCCTTCAATGGTCGAACGATCCGATCAACGATCCGACTTCACCTACATCGCTTGAACGTCGTTCAATGATCACTAGTGAAATGTCACACATACAGATATCTTTAACGATGCAGCAACGATTCCATGACAAGCGAACAATACTTGTTGTTTGATCGCCTACGTCCTTCTGTTCAGAATAGGTGAAGTCATTAACAACATCGTTATCAAGTTGTCACACACACCGATGCTGCAGGTTGTACGGACGATCACTGTCTGGTTTTAGGACCGGTTCAAAAACTTCTGATCAATGATCAGCCGACTTATCGTTGATCATTTCTACTTGTCACACGCAACAAAGTCGTTACGACGTCGTTGCTCCACCCAAAAAGCCGTGACGTACAAACAATATCGTTAATGATATTGTAGCGTGTAATGGGCCCTTTACACACAAAGCACACTTACACACACCAAACCTATTCAAACCCAAAACCTTCATGCACACAAAAACTACAGACACACCCACCCCCCCACCAAACCCACACACACCACATCTACACACACCAATCCTATACACACAATGATGTTGTAATGGTAAGATAACATTAGTCATAGGTAACTGTGAAAAGATCTCTAATGTCTTTTTAAAAAATCAGCTATATTATGTCAGATATTTTGCAAAGATAAAAAGTTAATGGTTCCATGGCAATAATAAGAAAACCTTACAAATTATCTAGTCCATATTCTCCAAAATGTGAATCACAGTTACTGGTATATACTGCAGATCTCCAAGTTCAAAAATTGATTCTACCACTCTAGTCAAAAAATTGTTTTCCACCCCATATTGTAGGGATACTGAATCGTCATAAGCCTGATGCCAGTCTGGTAGATCTGTTTGGATTGTTCACATTTAGCAATTAGTCCAAATCTATAGAATTGTTAACGTAAACAGAAACATGAAATTCTCCTCAGATCCATGTATGAGTGTAAGTGGTGTCATTTGTGCTAATTCCACAATATTCGTCACATTATAAACACGTTACAGGACTGTTTAAATGGAAACTGTCACCCCCCAGGGCATTTTATACTGTGCCCGTCAGTTTGCACATCATGTAAATGGAGTTCTAGTAACCCCTGTATGTGCCCAGGCTGACCCCACATACCTGTGATATGAATTTGTATTCTGACTAGAGCTGGCCTCCTATTGAGTCACAGAGGCTGGTATAGAGTCATGGTGGGTAAACGTTTCGCCGCCCCTAAGTGCTGCAAATCCCAACCTGCATGGTTCAAATTTCCCGCCCTTCCTCTGGCCAGCACTTGAGTGACAGTGGCACTTGCGCTGGTGCAGGTGTCTAAGCTCCACAGAGCAGTGCCAAAGTCTCGCGAGACTTCCGCACTATGCACGGACACCTGCTCCACTGCGCCGGCATGAGTGCTGCTGTCACTCAAGCGCCGTCCAGAGGAGGAACGGGAAATTTGAACCATGCAGGGCGGGATTTGCAGCACAGAAGGGCGGCGAGACATTTACCCACTATGACTCAATATTAGCCTCCGTGTCTCAATAGGAGGCCAACTCTGAGCAGAATATAAGTTCATGTCACAGGTATGTGGGGTCAGCCTGGGCACATACAGGGGTTACTAGTACCCCATTTACTAGATGTGTAACCTCGTGGGCACAGTATTAAATGCCCTGGGGGTGACAGGTTCCCTTTAAGAAGTTGCCGTAACTCTAAGGGCCACTTTACACACACCAACTTATCTGTCCAACTTCTGACCAACTTACTGGTTGCAGTGAAATCATGGACACATTGTTCCATTTGTACACAGCCACAAAATGTAGCAATGTGTCCATGATTTCACTGCAACCAGTAAGTTGGTCAGAAGTTGGACAGATAAGTTGGTGTGTGTAAAGTGGCCCTAACTTTTGGAAAGTCTATACAACTACTCCAGCTGCACAGTTGAGCACTTTTTCACATCATTTTCATTGTGGTTTCTTCCATCACAAACAAAAACCATGACGCATGGACCAATCACACAACAGATCCAATTGTAAGTGAATGTGTACACATCTTTGAATTTGACAGGAAAAATACTGCTGCTTACACTGCTATTGTTCTTGTCATTTATTATATAATCTAGGGCTGAGGCTCCAAATGTGAATAGAGCCCAATTTAGTTTTTAAAAATTGTCAAAAACATATTTAAATAAAAGGTAGGACTTGAAAGTGTGTCCACCCACATGATCCATGATTTCAGTTTAAAAACCCTCCCTTTTTTAACTAAAGAACAGATTGTGATCCAAGACTATTTTCTAGTAATGAAAGAGGACATGTTTCCTTTTTCCATGTTTCACTTTTCTCTCCTCTTTTTCGAGGAGCCATAAGTTTTTTATTTTTCCGTCAATATAGCCATATGAGGACTTGTTTTTTGCGGGATGAGTTGTACGTTCAGATGAAATAATTTATTTTATCATATAGTATACAGAAAAAATGGAAAAGAAATTCCAAGTGCGGTGAAATTGCAAAAAAGTAGAATTATATGTTTGTTCTTTGGGTTTTTTATTCACCATGTTCACTATATGGTAAAACTGCTGTGTTGATATGATGCCTCATTTCAGTATGAGTTCGTAGATACCAAACATGTTTAATTTTACTATTATCTAAGTGGTAAAATAAAATTCAGAAGTTATTAAAGAAAAAGAATTGGCGCCATTTTCCGTGACCCAAATCGTTCTCATTTTTCGGGATTTGGGGCAGCGCTCAGCTCAACGAGCACTACTATCTATAAGAGCGTCAGCTGAGATAGCTTTCGGCTGAATGACTGTGCAAAGTATGGTCGTCCGACAGCTATCTAATGTGATTGCCCTGTTTTACCTTTGCACTCCTTATATGTATGTGTGCAGATTTTTAGTTTTTGATTTTTCAGTTGGAGAGCAAACAATAACTGTAAAATGGTGGTCATATTAGCTTTTAAGTAACAGGAATAACTAAAAAGTACTGCATCAATAGAAAAACTTCTGAGCAGCACCAAATGTGGGTGCAAATCTGTCCAACAAACCACTCCTTGTCGAATATATGCGTAAAAAACGACAGCAGCACTCCAGAATGGGTCTTCAACCGCCTTTAATCGGGCCTACAGGGCGACCTGCGACGTTTCAGCTACCAAGTAGCTTTTGTCTAGCAACTAGTCTCAGCCCCTTTTCCTCCTTTTATAACACACACAATTTACATAATACATACACATTAACATTAATTACACCCTTTGTGTAATCTACACATTATATATTCAATATGCAGACCATTCAATACCCAATACCTGTCCATGTGCTAGTGAATTGTGACATTATCATTAAACAGTGCATCAAGATTCACATAATACTTCCTTTGTGCCCTTAATTGGTCAGATCCTCCTCCCAGGTGGCGTGATGACAGTTCCCATGGCGGTCTATTGTGATTATTATTTTTTGGATATGAAGCATACAGAGAAGGATCTAAGATTTAGGATTATCGATGTGGTACCCCCATTAAGGAGAGGGGGGGATAGGGATAAGTTGTTGCATGTAAAGGAATTACAGTGGATAAGGCGCCTTAATACGTTGAAACCAAATGGGTTGAACGTCGGTATGGCTGGAAAGTCGCTAGTGATCATCCATATCAGTTAGGGGATATGCTGTACACTATACTATCACTGTTGCACACTCAACAGTTTAATAATGTTTAAAAACCTGTATGTTACTTCAGCCGGTTTGGGCGAACCTCAAAACAGGTTGATTGAGTACACGTTAATAACCTGTTGTTTCTTCCATGCACGGCATTGGTCGAACGACCTCAAGGATCTTGATGATTAGTAAAGCGTTATATATGATGCCCCTATCTGGATACCTAGAAGTTTTGTTTAATATGCCATATGGTTAAAGTGTAAGCAACTTGTGGATGGAACTTCGTCATCCTTATTAAAACACAGTATAAGTAATACAAAAGGTGTGGTGTATAAAATATATTATGGGCATAGGGGTGAGTGCCAGAAGGTGATTGGTGACGATGAGTGGTCCCGCAGATCCGAAAAGGCCACGAAGTGGAGTATGTTAACTCCTCTCGTTTTGCACTATATTTGGTGCATGAATTAGGCCTATGGGTAAGGGGGCGTGTGTAGGTATGACAGTGCTGGCAACCCCGTATATTATACATTATATGTATAGCCCTGCATAAATATACATACATAAGCACCAAAATATGTTAAAGTATATAGGATATGTAGGGTAGCACCCTTTTAAGAGATATAGTGAAGGTCCAGGGCTATTATTATATGCGCAGCCAGGAGCAGCGGCTGCCGGAGGGTCGTAGTGTGATAAAGCCGCGTCGGAATACAGTGCGCATGCGCGTACTGTAGTAAGATGGCGCCCGAAAGCTTCCTGTGCGTCTTAGTAACACAGAAGCGGGACGCACATCGAATGAGGTCATTTCCGGTGCGACGGACCCGGGCAGCGTGGAGAATCGCACATGGAGGAATGGGTAAAGCTGATTAGGGACATTAATAATCACAATAGACCGCCATGGGAACTGTCATCACGCCACCTGGGAGGAGGATCTGACCAATTAAGGGCACAAAGGAAGTATTATGTGAATTCTGATGCACTGTTTAATGATAATGTCACAATTCACTAGCACATGGACAGGTATTGGGTATTGAATGGTCTGCATATTGAATATATAATGTGTAGATTACACAAAGGGTGTAATTAATGTTAATGTGTATGTATTATGTAAATTGTGTGTGTTATAAAAGGAGGAAAAGGGGCTGAGACTAGTTGCTAGACAAAAGCTACTTGGTAGCTGAAACGTCGCAGGTCGCCCTGTAGGCCCGATTAAAGGCGGTTGAAGACCCATTCTGGAGTGCTGCTGTCGTTTTTACGCATATATTCGACAAGGAGTGGTTTGTTGGACAGATTTGCACCCACATTTGGTGCTGCTCAGAAGTTTTTCTATTGATATATTGCCATTATTTTGAGATTTGCACCGTTACTACTTGTAATGGAACCAGGAGCGATGCATTATTCCCCTGATGATGAGGAACGGATCCTTAAGGGCGCAGACCAGGATGTCGCATTTTTGAGTGCCCCCTCTGTGATCAATATGAAACGCAAGTATGAGAATGATTCAAAAAGACTTGTTTCCCTAGAGCTGCATGTGGCCACACTAGGCCAATATTATCGATCAAAGAGGATCCCTAGGGGTTTAAGGTCTGGCGTGAGACCAACATTGTTTATGGAGAATGCAGTATACTGTGAAAGGTTTGCCGCTATGTCTGATCGCTATTCTTTGGACACCATATTATTAAATATGGAATTTTTACAGGAAGAGATTGCACGGTTGCAGGCAGATATAAAGGAGACTGTGTCATCATTAAAGGCAATTTTAAGTGAAGATGAATGTAAAAAGTTTATGGAGACTGTCATCACTAAAGTCGAAAAATTAAAGAAAGATTTGGAGGAAACTAAGCGAGTGAAGTGGCTAAGGGACATGGAGGATTATAAATCCGGGAATGTATACAATTGGCAGAAGGAGCCACAACTGGGTTGGAAAAAGAAAGGTGGTGTTTGGGCCCGACGAAATAAAAGGAGTGATGCGAGATCATATGTAAAACCTATTGACTTTGTCCCTCTTAGATCATGTCGACGACGAAGGGGAGGACGGCACCACCGGCGCAACAAAAAAGAAAAACAGAGACAGGAGACAGAAGCTGAACAAGAAGAAAGAGGGTCTTTAATAATGAATATATCGGGTAAAAATCTGAATGAAGCCCAAGTAAATGTATTAGAGAAGGGTTTAAATTTTTGCCCTACTGGTCACGTCGAGTGGTTTAATGTGGATGTGGAATTGTATAAATTTTTTAGGTTGATTAGGTTAAAGTATTGGTTTTCCAAAAGGAAGGTGTCACCAAGGATTAAATTGAGTGAGTTTTGTCTGGGAGATTTTAAACTACATAAAAAAAGTGAGTTTGATCCGGATGAGAACGTGTCGGCCATAGACGCATTCATAGCGGCGGTGAAAAGGGATGTGAAGGAGTTAGAGAATAAGGGCACGTATAGGTATAAAAATCCCAATATAACAAAGGAAGAGTATTTGGCTATAACTGAGTTGGCAAAAGATGAGGATTTGATCATAAGACAAGCGGATAAAGGAGGGGCCGTAGTTGTACAAAGTAGACAAATGTATTTGGAGGAGGTGTTTCATCAGTTAAATGATCAAAAAGTATATAAGAAGCTCGAGAGGGATCCAAAACATGATATACAGTGTATTATATCTAAGATCTTGGGAAAGGCTGAATTGGAAGGTGTTATTGATGAAGATATGGTTGATTTTTTGTATATGGAGCATCCAGCGACCCCGGTGTTATATACTATCCCGAAGGTGCATAAATCTATTGAACAGCCCCCGGGTAGGCCCATTGTGGCGGGCATAAATTCAATATTTAATAACCTGGGGATTTTTTTGGATAGGGTTCTTTTGCCTATAGCCCTGTAGGCCCGATTAAAGGCGGTTGAAGACCCATTCTGGAGTGCTGCTGTCGTTTTTACGCATAAAAAGTACTGCAACATTTTTAACAACTTGCCAGAAAATGTTAACAATATCTATTGGCTATCATTTGTATATAGACTAACTCTATAGGGTCTTCTGGAGCCAATCATGTGGATGAAATCATATTGCTGCAGAGTTTGAACATCCTACTGTTATTCAGAATTGGTGAGGTTTCCTAATTCTGATAAGTTGTGGATTTTTATTGTTGTGTTCTTGCTCAAGCTAAACATCTCAGATTGTCAGCTATCTTGGTATCACAGATTTGACCCTATCCCGGATCTCTTCATACCTAACAGAACAGAGTTTCAGTATCTCTCTCTCGCACACCACCTCCTCATATCGCTCCCTATTTGTTGGTGTCCCTCAAAGTTCAATTCTTGGACCGTTACTCTTCTCCATCTACACCTTTGGCCTAGGACAGCTCATATCGTCCAACGTATTTCAGTATCATCTCTATGCTGATGACACACAGATCTACCACTCTGGAGCTGATATCACCTTCTTACTAATCAAAATCGCATAATGTCAGTCCACTCTGTCATCCTTCTTTCCTGCTCGATTTCTAAAACTGAATATGGACAAAACAGAATTCATCATCCTTCTCCCATCTTACTCTATGCCTATCAGACCTATCAAGCAAGGTCAATGGCTGCTCACTCTCCCCAGCCCAGCATGCTCACTGTCTTGGGGTAACCCAAGACTCGGTTCTCTTCCTCAAGCCACATATCCAAGCCCTTGCCACCTACTGCCGACTCCAACTCAAAATATTTTCTCAGATTCCTTAACCATGAAACTGGAAAAAACACCAGTGCAAGCCCTTACCATCTCCTGCCTCAACTACTGCAATATTATGCTCTCGGGCCTCCCCTTTAGCACTCTTAAACCCCTCCAATCTATCCTAAACTCTGCTGTCTGACGAATCCATCTCTCTCACCGCTATTCCCCGGCCTGTCCTCTCTAACAAGCCCTTACTGGCTCCCCACTACCCAAGAGACTGCAGTTCAAAACACTAACCATGACATCCAAAGCCATCTGAAACCTGTCTCCTCCGTACAGCTGTGACACATGATCTCCCGGTACTTGCCTAAGTGCAAACTACGATCCTCACAAGTTCTTCTTCTCTACTCCTCTCTTCCCACAACCTTATCCAAGATTTCTAGTGTGCATCCAACATACTTTGGAACTCTCTACCCCAACGCATTAGACTCTCACCCACCGGGGAAAACTTCAAAAGGAACCTGAAGACCCACCTCTTCTGGCAAGGTACAACCTACAGTAACACTCAGTCCACACTAAACCACTGTACAATCAGCTCTATCCTCTCCTAATGTATCCTCACCCATCTCTTATAGACTTTGAGCCCTTGCGGGCAGGGTCCTTTCTCCTCCTGTACCAGTTGGTAATTTGTATTATTCATGATTATTGTTTTCATTACGTAAACCACTTTACACATGTAAAGTGTCATAGAATAAATGGTGCCATGGTGAGCCATAGGAGAGGTGCCAGATGTTGCAGAGGGGCTAGCTGGGATATGTAGTTCCACTGGTAGCAGATGAAAATGTCGCAGTAGATGAAGTGGGTTGCTGGACCCCTAAACATTTCCCTCATGTCCACAAAAATTGTAAGAGCAGAAGGTTGCATTTATAGTGATGATATATGACTCCCTTCCCTACTACTTCCTGTAGTAGTGATGTCTGGGTGCAGTTGTTGGATATGACCCCCGTGGGCGCTCCTGTAGTTGTGATGTTTGGGTGCAGGTGTTGTATATGACCCCTAGTACACTCCTCTACTGGTGTCTGGGTGCTGGTGTTGTAAATGGCTCCAGGGGCGCTCCTGTAGTGGTAATGTCTGGGTGCAGGTGTTGTATATGACCTCCGGGGGCACTTTTATATGGTGATGTCTGGGTGCAGGTGTTCTATAAGACCCCCGGGGCTACTGTAGTGCCAATGTCTGGGTGCAGGTGTTGCATATGACTCCTAATACGCTCCTGTAGTGGTGATGTCTGGATGTAGGTGTTATATATGACCTTGGGGGAGCTCCTTTAGTGATGAAATCTGGGTGTAGGTGTTGTATATTAACCGGGGGCGCTCCTGTAGTGGTCATGTCTCAGTGCAGGTGTTGTATATGACCCCCGGGTGCTCCTGTAGTGGTGATGTCTAGGTGAAAGTGTTGTATATGACCCCCGGGGACGCTCCTGTAGTTGTGATGTCTGAGTGCAGGTGTTGTATATGACTTCTGGTACGCTCCTGCAGTGGAGATGTCTGGGTAAAAGTGTTGTATATGACCCCCTGGAGTGCTCCTGTAGTGGTGATATCTGGGTGCAGGTGTTGTATATGACCCCCAGGGTTGCACCTGTAGTGGTGATATCTGGGTGCAGGTGTTGTATATGACTCCCGGAACTCTCCTGTAGTGGTGATGTCTGGGTGCAGGTTTTGCATATGACCCCCGGGGGCTCCTGTAGTGGTGATGTCTGGGTGTAGGTGTTGTACATGATCCCCCGGAGCGCTCCTGTAGTGGTAATGTCTAGTTGCAGGTGTTGTATATGACCCCGGGGTTGCTCCTGTAGTGGTGATATCTGGGTGCAGGTGTTGTATAGGACTCTCGCTATGCTCCTGTAGTGGTGATGTCTGGTTGTAGGTGTTGCATATGACCCCGACCTCTGTAGTGATGATGTCTCGGTGCAGGTGTTGTATATTACCTGGGGGTGCTCCTGTAGTTGTCATGTCTCGTGCAGGTGTTGTATATGACCCCCGGGAGCTCCTGTAGTGGTGATGTCTGGGTACAGGTGTTATATATCGACCCTGGGGTGCTCCTGTAGTCGTGATGTCTGGGTGAAGGTGTTGTATATGACCCCCCGAGGCGCTCCTGTAGTGATGATGTCTGGGTGCAAATGTTGTATATAACCCATGAGGGCGCTCCTTTCCTGGTGATGTCTGGGTGCAGGTGTTATATATGACCCCCGAGGACAATCCTGTAGTGATGATGTCTGGGTGCAGGTGTTGTATATGACCCTGGGGGTGCTCCTGTAATGGTGATGTCTGGGTGCAGGTGTTGTATATGACCCCTTGGGACACTCCTGTAGAGGTGATGTCTGGATGCAGGGGTTGTATATAACCCCGGGGGCACTCCTGTAGTGGTGATGTCTTGGTGCAGCTGTTATATATGTACCCCTAGGGGCTCTCCTGTAGTGGTGATGTCTGGTGCAGGTGTTGTATATGACTCCCGGATGCTTCCTGTAGTGATGATGTCTAGGTGCAGGTGTTGAGAGAGGCCATAGGATCAAATAATTAATTAACCTTAAGACATAAGGGCATGGGAGAAACGATCCATAGAGTGTAATATTTTACATTGCATAAGCTTAATTGTGACTTAAACATGGCTGCCATTTCCTGTTTCATCACACCATGCAATGGTATGTAAGATGGAGCCTGGACCTATGATTACATCCTGTATACAATAAAGAGATCCTGGAGGAAGCTGAATTCCATAGAAGGACTGACCAATCACAGAATGTCACATCACCTGGACATACTCTATCAAGACCACACCCCCTGATGATCTCATGGATCCACCCATGGACTAACCCACTGACCAATGAATACATCTGAGTTGGGCTGGCCGAGCCCCTTACTGAGGAAAACCTCATGCCTTTTTAAAATAAACCACACTTGGGATTTGCACTTTGGAATGACCAAGGAGAGTGTACATCTGATTCTGTGCATTTGGTGTCATACTTTCATCGCCGACACTTGGTCTAGATAAATTAGGACAGAAGCAGCAACTTGTTAATATTACTAAATATTAACCATATCACAGGTGGTGTATATGACTCCTGAGGTGCTCCTTTAGTGCTGATGTCTTGGTGCAGGTGTTGTATATGCCCCCCTAGAGCGCTCCTGTAGTGGTAATGTCTGGGTACAGGTGTTGTGTATGACCTCCTGGGGTGCTCCTGTAGTGGTGATATCTGGGTGTAGGTGTTGTATATGTGTGGAACCCCAGAGTCACAGTGCCAAAGTGTCACCAGACAGCAGTAAGGAGTATTCCACTCAGGCAACACACAAACACCACCAAAACCTCCAGGCCAGAAGGGGAAGACCAAACCCAGGTTCAGGGTGAACTTCCTTTATATTCTGGTCTGTGGAGGAGCAAGTCAGTGCAGTGCGAGGTAGCACTGTGAAGACATCCTGGTGGACTGAAAGCTGCTTAGCTTGTCCCAGGATTGCTAACTTGTTCCAGGCCTAAGGCTAGGGTCTGAGGAAGGAGGAGACAGACAGAAACCTACCGGGAGGTTGCATCACCCATGCTTCCCCTCCCTCAGAGGAACACTACAAGAACGTATATCGGAGTCCGAGACGGTGCAGGTTCAGACACACCGACAGTCAACACCGGAAAGTGGGGGATTCCAGATTCTCCAGCTACCTAGTGCCAAGGACACAGCGACATATAGAATCCAAAAACACTGACTTCCCGGGTGGGGTGGAAAAGTGAAGGACTCGAGTTGCCTGTCATACTAGTAGATGCAGACAGAGACAGGGCCGGCAGCCTAGCTGAAGCAACTGCAGGGCCACTATGCAAACACAGTGAGGAAGCCAATACGACCCGGCCGGGTGAGAAATACCCTGAACTGCTCTCTAGACTCTGTGGACAGATTATAACATCTGCTCTAACTCCAGTAAACAGACTGAGAAACGGCGATCAGGAGTATGCGTGTGTTAATTACGTCTATTGCCCTGTGCTCTATAAATGAATCCCACCTGAGGAGCCACAGACTGTCGTCCATGCACACTGGCTGGAGAAGCTGCAGTTTTGAAGTAAGTGACTGTGTAAACTGTAATCCCCTGCAAAGCCCCATCATAGACTATTACTCCTGCCCTGGGGACCTCCAGCCCTACCCGGAGAGGGCTTGCCATCTCAGCTGCCCCTAAGTCACCATCCCCAGCGGTGGCTCCATTGGCCACAACACTCCGGGTGGCGTCACGACAAATCCCTTGTAAAAATCCTCTTTTTGGACTCATGCCAGGCCACGGGACCGAGTCACGACTACCGTGATACCCTAGAGAGGTAGCACCGGCCCGGTTCCCAAGTACCCCATAATCTGGGGGTGCATCATATGACTCCCGGTATGCTCCTGTAGTGGTGATGTCTGGGTGTAGGTGTTGTATATGACCCCCATGGGGGCGCTCCTGTAGTGATGATGTCTGGGTGCAGGTGGTGTATATGACTCCCGGAGGTGCTCTTTTAGTGGTGATGTCTGGGTGCAGGCGTTGTATATGATCCCCTGGAGCACTCCTGTAGTGGTAATGTCTGGGTGCAGGTGTTGTATATGACTCCGGGGGTGCTCCTGTAGTGGTGATGTCTAAGTGCAGGGATTGTATATGACCCCCCGAGGGCGCTCCTGTAGTAGCGATGTCTGGGTGCAGGTGTTGAATGACCCTTGGGGGCGCTCCTGTAGTGGTGATGTCTGGGTGCAGGTGTTGTATATGACCTCAGGGGCACTTCTGTAGTTGTGATGTGTGGTTACAGGTGTTGTATATGACCCCCGGGGGCTCCTGTAGTTGTGATGTCTGGGTGCAGATGTATGACCTCCGGGGCGCTCCTGTAGTGGTGATGTCTGGGTGCAGCTGTTGTATGACCCCCAGGGGGCTCCTGTAGTGGTAATGTCTGGGTACAGGTGTTGCACATGCCGCCTGGGGGCTCCTGTAGTGGTGATGTCTGGGTGCAGGTGTTGCATAGGGCACCCAGGGGCTCCTGTAGTGGTGATGTCTGGGTGCAGGTGTTGTATGACCCCCAGGGGGCTCCTGTAGTGCTAATGTCTGGGTACAGGTGTTGCATATGGCGCCCAGGGGCTCCTGTAGTGGTGATGTCTGGGTGCAGGTGTTGTATGACCCCCAGGGGGCTCCTGTAGTGCTAATGTCTGGGTACAGGTGTTGCATATGGCGCCCAGGGGCTCCTGTAGTGGTGATGTCTGGGTGCAGGTGTTGTATATGACCCCCGGGGGCACTTCTGTAGTTGTGATTTCTGGGTGTAGGTGTTCTAGCACCTGTGATGTTTGTGCAATTATGTGCAGCCAGACACCCGGGTGAACTTCAAAACATAACACTTTACTTAGGGTGCGTTCACACCACGATTTTTAGGGAGCCGATGCTGTCCGATATAAATCGGACAGCATCGGCTCCCTTCTGATGCCTGGAATCGGGTGCCAAATAGGCACCCGATTCCGGCATAAAATCGGCGCCGGGCTGCAAAAAAAGAAAAAAAAAAAAGTTTATTCTCACCTCTCCCCGAGCCCCCGCCGTCTCCCGCCATCTTCCTCTAGGTTCCCGGTGGCTCTCGCAGGCTGCCGGTGTCAGCAGAGGTGTACCTCTGCTGTACACAGGACCTGCGATGATGTCACAGTCACGTGACCGCGGGTTCACCATGGTGAACCCGCGGTCACATGACTGTGACATCACCGCAGGTCCTAAACAGCAGAGGTACACCTCTGCTGACACCGGAGCCTGCGGCAGCCTGCGCGAGCCACCGGGAGCCTAGAGGAAGATGGCGGGAAACGGCGGGGGCTCGGGGAGAGGTGAGAATAAACTTTTTTTTTTTTTTTCTTTTTAACCCTTGTGCTCCCAGGAGCAGTTTTACTGTACTGAGCATGCTCAGTACAGTAAAATAGGGTCCGAGGAGACATCACATGTTTTCTCGGACCCTTCTCCATAGGGCCCCATGTTAGGGATCGGGCCAGATCGGATGTGCACTAAATGCCATCCGATTTGGTCAGATCCGATTCTGTCAGATTTTGTAATCGGATGAAAAAATCGTTGCAGGCAACGATTTTTTTCTCCTGAAAAAAATCGGTCAAAATCGGGCAGAATCGGATCGGACCAAATCGGATGGCATTTAGTGCACATCCGATTCGGTCCGATCCCCATAGGGATACATGGGATCCGAAAATCGGTCCGATGCTGTCCGATTTTTATCGGACAGCATCGGAAATGCAAAAATCGTGGTGTGAACGCACCCTTACAAGTATAATAGGATGCAATCTGTCAGAGAAAAGAGTCTGTGGTTCACCATATAGGATTCTCTTGATATTTTGTGTATGAAAGATGGAGATTTCTCCTCATGAAACAAACAAATTTAGGCTTCTCAGGCTGCTGGAGGACAGGTCTCTTAAACTGCTATGGGAGGTAATATTACTCTCCAGGTAATACTATGCTGATGGAGGGACCTTCATGGCTCAGCTCCCTGTGGTGATGGGGTATGGAGTTACTCACGGTTTTGGCACTACTGTTTCCTATTACAGGGAGATGGGAAGTCACAGTTTGTGGTGTAGAAGTCACATTGCTCTGGTTCTGGCTGGAAGTCAATAAAAACCAGCATGGAGGAGAGGACATGTTCAGCCCTATCTCTCCTGACTATAAAATGCTTCACTCCTTTCTGCAGGCAATTAAATGGAGAGAATGATGTCCCCACAGCGAGGACTGGGATAGACATTCTGGGAGCAGTAGTGCTTCCTCCATCTTCCTTGACTGAGCTGACTAAACCTGTTTGAACCAGTTATAGGAAGTGTGAGAGACCTGAGGTAGAGGCTCCTCCCACCATTACAATGTGTGAGAGGCCTGAGGTAGAGGCTCCTCCCACCATTACTATGTGTGAGAGGCCTGAGGTAGAGGCTCCTCCCACCATTCCTATGTGTGCGAGGCCTGAGGTAGAGGCTCCTCCCACCATTACTATGTGTGAGAGGCCTGAGGTAGAGGCTCCTCCCACCATTACTATGTGTGAGAGGCCTGAGGTAGAGGCTCCTCCCACCATTCCTATGTGTGCGAGGCCTGAGGTAGAGGCTCCTCCCACCATTACTATGTGTGAGAGGCCTGAGGTAGAGGCTCCTCCCACCATTACTATGTGTGAGAGGCCTGAGGTAGAGGCTCCTCCCACCATTCCTATGTGTGCGAGGCCTGAGGTAGAGGCTCCTCCCACCATTACTATGTGTGAGAGGCCTGAGGGAGAGGCTCCTCCCACTGTTGTTATGTGTGAGAGGCCTGAGGGAGAGGCTGCACCCACCATTGCTATGGCAGCTAGTTATGAGGAGAATTATCTAACCTTCATACACACATTGACCATTAGATGGAAGAAAATCACAGAATGCAGAATGTACATTCATCAGTCCCTCACTGTACAGAGATCACAGCACATGTATTATATAAAGTGTTTCCTAAGTCACATCACCCAAAGTAATTCTGGCACACAGTATAAAATCTACTGCCACATGACAACTGTATCACTCAGCAGCTGTAGAACAGGTACTGGGATACCACAGTGCTATAATATAAAATAGTAATAATAATAATAATAATAGTAATAATAATACATACTTAGTGATCTATTCTATTTAAGTACAAGGGTGATCCCAGACATCCCAGACTATTCATCATAGTTATTTCTCCAGTTTTCAGGAACAATTTGCTCATAATTAATGGTTTAGAAAGTGTAACTTATTCTCTAAACGTCTTGCACTACTTTTTTATCATCTTTCTTTTATAAGACCTTTTTGATTTTTCAACAGCTTTGCTTATTATCATATTCTAGACAAATTAATGAAATGTGACTTTTATCTAATGCCACATTATTTAGGCCACATGCACACATTGAGTATTTGATGAGTTTTTTACCTCAGGATTTGTAGCCAAAACCAGGAGTGGGTGATAAATACAGAAGTGGTGCAGGTGTTTCTATTAGACTTTTCCTCTGATTGCTCCACTCCTGGTTTTGTCTACAAATCCTGAGGTAAAAAACTCATCAAATACTCAGGGTGTGCACGTGGCCTTAAAGGGAACCTGTCAGCTACTCTATGCCCACCAAGCTACCACTGCCTGTCCCTGCAGCTTCATAGTACATTCTTAAAGCGAACCTGTCACCCCCCCTGGACATCAAAAGCTATAATAGCCACCTTCTGCAGCACTAAGGCTGCATTCAGGGAAGGTGGCTATAGGCTTTTGATGCCCTTTATACACTTAAATATGCACTTATATTACTGCTCACAGTTTAGAACACCTAAGACCGGGAGGCGGGGTTTCGTGCTCCTCCGACCCGCCCCCTCTTGTCTATCATCCTGGTCGCCTGCTGCTGCCTCCCCTCACAGTCTGACATGAACGCGCGCCTCCGTTCTCCTCTATGGCGCCGCGCATGCGCCGGGTGTCCAGGAAGTCGTCGGGCTGCGCGCGCAGCCCGACGACTTCCTGGACACCCGGCGCAGAGCGCATGCGCGGCGCCATAGAGGAGAACGGAGGCGCGCGTTCATGTCAGACTGTGAGGGGAGGCAGCAGCAGGCGACCAGGATGATAGACAAGAGGGGGCGGGTCGGAGGAGCACGAAACCCCGCCTCCCGGTCTTAGGTGTTCTAAACTGTGAGCAGTAATATAAGTGCATATTTAAGTGTATAAAGGGCATCAAAAGCCTATAGCCACCTTCCCTGAATGCAGCCTTAGTGCTGCAGAAGGTGGCTATTATAGCTTTTGATGTCCAGGGGGGGTGACAGGTTCGCTTTAAGCATCCCTGTCTGAGGTAAAAGTGTACTTTAATCGCTGAGAAAAATAATTTCATTACTTACATGATCCTATGGTAATAAGGATGGTGTCTTCATAATGTAGTCACTCTGGGCGTTCTTTCAGGCTCCATGTCCTGCCATGCTCAATGGTTGTCATGCCCTGGTGGGTGTAATACCCTAATTTCCACTCCTTGAGTTGGAGTGCCGTGGGCCTCCTTCTGGGTATGATGCTGTGGAGCGTCATTTCCGGTCTTGCATATTCTGGTTGTATTGGGTGTACTTGTCTAGCTCCGAAGCATACGCACTGTGCATTCTGAAGCCGGAGAGTACACCCAATTACTCACCCCACAATGCACAGGACTGGAAATGATGTGCCGCAGCATCATACCTGGAAGGAAGCCCATGGATTTCCAACTCCAAGACTGCGCTTGAAAATTAGGCTATTACACCCACCGGGGCATGACAACCATGGAACAAGGGGGGACAGGAGCTTTAGAACCAGTGATAGTGATAGCTTGGTGGGCATAACGCAGCTGACAGTTTCCCTTTAAGCATTTTTCACTCCAGCCCCTGTCTGGAGTAAGGTTTCTGGGGAAGTTTTCAATTTAGCACATCTAAAGACAAACATGAACTTGTTAAAGAAAATCCTGTCACCCCCCTGCTGCATTAAAATCAAATGCAGCACTGAATGCGGCATTTCTGCTTCATTCAGGGAAGGGGTCCCCCATGTGTCTGTTTGCTGTGTACCCCGAGATATAATCTATAATGAAGACTGCTCATGCTCACTGTTTGAAGCCATGAAGGCAGTCCCTGTGGCTGGAGTTATCTCTACTCAAGGGGCCATTCCCTCCCCCCCACCTCTCTGTGCTGCCTCCTGCTGTGCTAGCTCTGCCCTCATCCTCTCCTCCTCTCCTCCTCTCTTCACTCATCCTGCTGCACACACCATGCAAATCATTTGTCCTGACTTCAGTGCCAGATTCCTGCCCTGCTGTCTGAACAAAGCATAAACAGCACAGCAGGAGGTGGCACAGAAAGGTCGGGGGAGGGAATGGCCCTCGTGAATAGAGCTAACTCCAGCCACAGGGACTGCCCTCATGGGACTGCCCTCATGGCTTCTAACTGTGAGTTTTCCTAAGTCTATATCTCGGGGTACACAGCACACAAACACATGGGGGACCCCTTCCCTGAATGCAGCAGACATGCTGCATTCAGTGCTGCATTTAGATTGCCAGGGGGTGACAGGTCCTTTTTAAGTATTGTGCAACTTTTGGTGCTAAAAAGTCTCTTTTAAAACAAAAACAACATACATTTTACATATTGCAATAAATTTACAAAATCAGCGCACCATTTCAAAGGATCTAGAGCAATAAAAGTCAGCAACTATCACAAGACAAAAAAACAATAACTTAAAAAAAATCACAAATGATGAATCAGGTACATTGTATTTTGCTGTACTGTATACATTACAACCTCTACCCAATATCATGCCTGTGATGCCCAAAAATCGCATAATTTTGAAATCAATCACTGTGGACAGAAAGGGAAGGTTGTAATCCAGCACGATATTAAAAAAAATCAACATTTATTCAAACTTCGTTAAAAATACATCGGATAAACAAAAAATTCCAGGATATGAGAAAACCCAAAGGCCTCGTCACACCTGGCGACGGGGCTGGAGATGTCGGCGGTGACTGGTGGGTGCGCGCACGTTTTTGGCGCCCCGCCAGCGTTGCCGTACCCCCATTTACATGGGGCGACATCAGCGCCGCGCTGGCGAGCTGACAGAGGTATGGGGAGTGCTTGTGACGCACCCAGAGCAGGGTACTCAGCTCTCAGGGCCCCTTTACACGCGGCTACATTTCTAGGGTGGCTACAGGTAACTTACTGGTTGCAGTGAAATCATGGAGACATGATTCCATTTGTACACAGCAACAAGATAGAACCATGTATCCATGATTTCACTGCAACCAGTAAGTTACCTGGTGACAAGCTACAAATGTAGCCGTGTGTAAAGGTACCCTAGGCTCGGTCTGGGATGTCACGGGTTGCTGTCCGAGGCTGTGGCCCTAGTGGTCAATGGTTAAATAAAGAAAATTAAAGTATATAAGTTCGTACGCCACTGCAGTACCTGGTGAGCTTACCAGTGCCGCTACAGTCCTCCGTGGTCAATGGTATTGCGGCAATGATGTGCAGTCCTCCGCAGTGGGACAGGACCGCCGGGGCAGCGATTCTGTAAGGAAACAGTTCATGCAAGAAAGGATGCAGCAGAGTCGACAAGTCACTTCACCGGTACTTTACTGGAAAACTCTTAGTCATCGTTACAGTCTTTCAGTGCAGTAGATGTTACAACGACAAATGCTACGGGTGCTGCAAGTGGAATTTCTGGCTGATAGATGGATCCCTCACTGTGTGCTGTTCCTGTTCCTTTCTTTCCCTTGCGTCCCAGTGGCAGTGAAGTCTGATTTCATGAAGACTAATCTGACCTCCTGCTGTTCCTTGTTCTCGTCTCCCTCGTACCCATCGGGTGAACCTTCTCTGGATACTGCAATGGCCTGCTGTTCCTGATTCCCCTCTTTCTGGGCTCTTTGGGAGTCGTGGCTGTATCTGGAGATCTCCCCAGTCATCAGGTTTCTGTGAGCCTTGTAGGTTCTCACAGGTGCAGGCCCTGTTACCCGGTTTCCTTCCTGGGGCAAACTCTTTGGTTACTTCTTGCTCCCCTCATTGAGTGAACTCTCCCGTGAGTTTCTTTCTCCTTTCTCCTCTCTTACTGGGATCTCTTCTTGCTGTCATGGGTCCCTCAGCTGAGGAGACCCTACTTGTTCCTTACTTCTCGACTCTCACTGGTCTCTCCTGGACTCCTTCCTCCCCTAGTCCTAGACTCGCTCTAGACTAACTCTAGTGCCCCCTGGAGGTCACTATATACCCTCCTGGGGTCCCTCCCACCTGATGACTAGTGTGGGGTGTGAGTTCTAGGGTTCTACCTACTGGCCATAGTTCCACTTGCAGTGGAGTGACTACACCGCTTTTATGGGTGTAGTACCCCTTTTGTGGCACCTACATAGTGGGGCGCCACACTTGTACAGTATTGTCTCTGTGGAGGGAAGGAGGTACAGTACTGTAGAGGGGTGGGGAGAGCTTGTATTGTACTTATATTCTCAGGGACGGGGGTACAGTACTTTAGAGTGGTGGGGTGAGCTCATACTGTACTGTACCTGTGTAGTGAGGGAGGTACAGTACTGTAGAGGGGTGGAGACAGCTCACATTTTGCTCTTATTAGAAATCTTTCACTTATAACATTATCGAGTGAAGTAGCACTCACCAGCCAGGAGAAAAAAGTTCATCTTTATTTACCAGTGGTCATCAGACTTACAAACGGGAGTTGAGGGGGAAGGATGGGGGGTCTCCAGAACGACGGCCATTTCATGCTGCTAAGTGGTGCTTGCACAGGTTCCAGTACACAATAGTGGGTGTCACTTGCTTTACTTATACCCACCCACCTGCATCATCATCAATCAATGGGCTGCATATAAAGGTAATACAAATCAAAGAACTCACAATAGAAACAGAAGTACAACAATACCCATAAGAAAACCCCCTACAGTGAATAATATACAACATGAATTAGAAAAATGCCTAAACCCATTAAAAACATTTTATAAGAATATTGACAGGTCATATTTATCGTTAAAACATACAAAATCTATTGAATCAGGGGTGGTTTCACCCTGATTTATAGAGCATATCACAACCAAACATAATGGTAACTTGAAGGCCAAGTTACACACACAGATATCTGTGACCAACATCTGAACAGATCTCTGGTTGCAGTGAAATCATGGACACATTGCTCCTTTTTGAACACAGCCACAAAATGGAAAAATGTGTCCATAATTTCACTGCAACCAGAGATCTGTTCAGAAGTTGGACACAGAAGTTGGTGTGTGTAAAGCGGCCCTAATGCTCCTGTCACACGCATCAATCTGGCCTGTGATGTCGGAAGCGATGCGCGGGTGCGCGCTCGCTTCCGACATCGCAGGCCAGCTGTCACACGGCAGGATGTTGCTGGTGACGCGGCGGCGAATTGGGTGGAGCCAATTCTCACTGGGCTGGGCTCAGCCCAGCGAGCGATCCTCAGCAACGCTGCGGTATAGGCTGGATCGCCGCCGACATTACTTTTGCGGTGTCAGACAGCGCGATCCAGCCTAATCGCTGGTTGCAGATTGACAGGTTTATGAACCTGTTCATAAACCTGTCAACCTGCGACCAGCGATAGATCGCAGTCGCATCGCGCTGTCACACAGCACGACGCACTTGCAATATCGCTAGCGACATTGCTGATGCGTCACTTTTCGGCGATGTCGCTAGCGACATTGACAAGTGTGACAGTACCTTTAGAGTTCTAACTTTTGTGGATCTGCAAAAGGTGGAAATACCACCCAAAAGAGGAAACGTACATAAACCTCTCCTCCAGAAAGAAGCGAACTGGATCCTGAGACTGAGAGCTCGGGGACCAGCAGGTTTTAACGACAAAAATTACCTGTGTTGCCCAACCTCTTCTACCAATTGTGAGTGAACAAATCTTGCTCTTATACCAAATTACAATTTATTAAAAATGTCTGCTTGTCTTGCAAAATGCTCTCAGACCAAGTTACTTGTAATCCAGGGTTTTACTGTATTTCCTATTCTTGGTTAGTTTTCTGCATTAAAGGTGTATTAATGCATTTGGACTTTTGGGCCATAATCAGTACATTACTTCTTTTTACATTTTATTTTACCTGCGATTACAAAGTATCACAGTATCTAGAAAAATTCTATTTGTCTTCCGTTATCTGAGCGCAGACATCTGGTTGTGTGAAATAAGAGCTTATCCGGGTTGATTTCATTAACTCTGTGCACCCACATAGTACTTAGTGACAGGTTCTTGTTCTTGTGACATCTGTAAAAACAATATTTCCCAACACGTCAGTAAATCATTATTATGTGGCAGAATCACTGAAGGCAATGATTTTTTTTTGCTTTCTCTGGTTACATTAAAAAGCTTTTAATTGTGTCTTTCAGAGTTGGCCCCAGGTGTTGGACTCCTTTCATTACATTTTGCTCTAATGTGATGAAATTCTAATTCTCTCCTTACCATATGGTTAAATTTCCCAACTGAGAATTAGTTGAAAAAGAAGAAATAATCTATTAATCTCTGTAATAGATTCACAAATGAGAATTGCCACAGAACCTGTTTTTCAATGGTGACAGAAAAAAATCACTTGGGTGCATAACAGGCCAGTATGTGTGAGACAATATGGACACTACTCCTGTAGCTGATTAAAGATGCTTTTGAATTAAAGCTATATGTTGGATTTAGATTTTAGTCAACCTCCCATTTATGTTAAAGCATTTGTGCTATAAAATTGGACATGTTCTGAAAATCAGATGGGCACAATTTATCCCAAAGGATGGCCTTTATTGCGGGCACATAATCTCTATTACAATGAGTGGGATTGACAGAAACCTCCTAGCAGACGTCCTAATGCCTCAACCAACCACATTTTTATAACAAATTTGATTTACATGTTAAAAATGCATTTTTTGAGGTTTACAATTTAACGCAATTAATATTAAACGAAATCCAATGAATACATAGCCTTATTCATAAATATAATTTTATGAAAAAGGCTCATTTGATAAAGTGGATTTGCTTTGCCAGGGGTGAGAAATAAGGACCAAGAGAATGGCACAATAGAGCATGTCTTGCCAGATTACCCATGGTTCGGATAGGACCTCAGAAAAGCAGGCAAAGAAGTGGAGCAGGAAAAACAGAATAAATGGAGCCATGAGAATTGATATATTCAAACCAGCTCTTGCAGTAAACAAATGGTTAATGCACTGTTGTAAGCTATCAGCAGACAGAAGGTTAATGGAAGAAATGCATGCAGTCAGCAGATAAATGGTTAACCACAAGGCAGCAGTGATGAATGGCAAACATGTTAATTGCTTGCAGAGAAAATTACAAAGTGCTGCAGCAGAGTTATGTGAATAAAACCAGTATTATCAGAGTAGGGGTTTTCGATGCCTACAACAGACAAATGGTTAACTACAGGTCTGGGCCAGTAAGAAAATGTAATTTATAAACAAGCAGGAGTTTGCTGAAGAGATGATTAGCCAATTCAGTGAAAATAAAATGTAGGGTAATCTCCAGACGTACATGTGGTAGCAGAATCTTATGCTTACTGAATAGTCAGACACCATGTAGATTAAAAGTCTTTGGATGATGATGTCTACAGAGATTGCACACACTTGCACAAAAGAAAATGGCCCTAGGGAAGACATAGAACCAATGATTGAGTCAGAACAGTTGAGTAACATTTAGAAACAAGTAGGGAAGCAGGGATCTCATGGGTACTAGGTACAACACTTTTACTTAATTATGCAGCGGAAAGATTCTTTCCGCTGTATAGCTGAGTAACATTGTAGCAATAGATAGATAGATAGATAGATAGATAGATAGATAGATCGTCTCAGATAGTCATGATACAAATTACATACAATATTCAGTGGAAAATTGTAAATGTTCACATAAGTACAGTCACGACTGAGAGTGTTGGCACTATTTACTAAAATGAAATGTGGTCTACAAAGAAAAGAACACAGGACCTACACTCACATATGAAAGAAGTTTAAACATGTTTTGGGGTTGTTGTTCTGCCTCGGGCACTGAATGCCTTGACTGTGTGTAAGGCATCATAGAATCTAAAGATTACTAAAGTATTTTGGGTCACAATGTCAGAAAGCTGGTTTGCATCCTAGGTCATGGGTATCCCAGCAGGACAATGACGCAAACATTCTTCAGAAAGCACCTAGAAGTGGATGGAAATAAATTGGCCCCAAAAGTCTGAAGTGGTCAGCAATGAGATCTACATCCCATTGATCACCTGTGGAGAGATGTTAAAATTGCTGTTGGGAGAAGGCGCCTTCAAATATGAGAGACCTATAGCAGTTTCCAAATAAAGAGTGGTCCTAAAATTCCAGTTGAGAGGTGTAAGACGCTTGTGGATGGTGACAGGAAGCGATTGATTGCAGTTATTTATTTCAAATGGGTGTGCAGCCAGATATTTAGTGAAAGGCATCAACAGTGTGGGTCCAACTCATTTTGAAGGTTTTGTGTGAAATTATGTCCAATTTGCCTTTTCTTCTCTTCTTTGTGTTGTTCCAACACACACAAATGATATATACATGTGTATGACAAAACATGTGTAATTGCAATAATTTTCTGGGAGAAATATTTCATTTCATGAAACAATTTCAGAGGATGCCAACACTTTTAATAATGTGTATTATTTTTCACCACAAGAACTTATAATTGAGTCCCTGAAGGATGGTACCTCAAACATGTCATTGCAGCAAGTAGAGAGAAGCAGATCTTTTAAAATTCGAATATGAAAAATTTTTTCTCCAAAATTCAATTTGTAGTGAGTAAATTAGTGTTATCCTCAATACTAGAAATGTTATAATTGCTCAGAAAAAGCAAAAGAGGGTTGAGGAGTAAGAAAGAATCCAGTTGACCATAATTAGTGATGAGCGAGTAGCAAAATATTCATAATCGCTATATCGTAACAAGTACTTTGTAATACTTACGTACTTGTCCAAAAAGCGAGTACAATGTTAGTCAATTAGTGATAAGCTCTACCCACGCACATCCGGCCATAAAACGAGTATTTCGGGGCAGGGCTGGAGGTGGGATTTTTTGCATTTCACTGCATGAACCACTTTGCCCGTGCCTCCTAGTGAGAGCTTACCATTCAATCTGCTCTCACTGGTGTGCCGACTCCCTTTGTATGAGGGAGCTGGGAATTTGTGTCAGATCCGATAATGATCAACACATCACTCATAAGCACCAGCGATACTCGCCGAGTAACAAGTATTGTGAATACTGTACTATCCATTCGAGTAGGGAATAGTAACGATTACACTCGGTCATCACTAACTATCATATCTTACATTTTACAAGTGAGAGAGAGATGACTCGGCTGACCATAAGAACTTGAACTCTACAGGAAAAAGAAAGAGAGGACCCAATTTTCCATAGCAGCTTACACAAAGAAAAAGTGGGGGGAGTCTCCAATAGAAAATAATTCTCACTTTATTTGTGCAAAATATTAAAATATATGAAAATCCATGATAGCGGAGATGCAATCTCAATGCGTTTCTTGTTTACGCCCTTAGTGATAACAGAATGCATCATGATACAAGCTTAAAGAGGACCTGTCACCAAACCAGGCATGGTGATCTAATTACAGCACTGGATGCAGCATGTCTGCAGCATGCAGACAAGGGGTCCCCCAGCACTTGAGCAGCCCTGTACCCTGAGATAATGCACTTAGAAAACTTACATGCTCCAGCCACTAAGGAGGTGGCTAGGGACTGCAGCCAAGAGCAGATTCACACCCCCTGCATGTGTAATCTGCCCACCGCTGCCAATCATTCTCTCCCTCTTCAGCAGCATTTAAACAGAGTTTTTTTTTTTTCCAAACTTCCGTTTGGCTTCGGGGGCGGGGCTAAACAGACTTTCTGGGAGAGAGAAAAAAAAACTCTGTTTAAATGCTGCTGAAGAGGGAGAGAATGATTGGCAGCGGTGGGCAGATTACACATGCAGGGGGTGTGAATTTTCTCTTGGCTGCAGCCCCTAGCCACCTCCTTAATGGCTGGAACATGTAAGTTTTCTAAGTGTATTATCTCGGGGTACAGGGCTGCTCAAGTGCTGGGGGACCCCTTGTCTGCATGCTGCAGACATGCTGCATCCAGTGCTGTAATTAGATCACCATGCCTGGTTTGGTGACAGGTCCTCTTTAAAACACGCAGCAGCCAATCATGGTATAAATTTAACAAACTAGTAGATTCGAAACATATGGACAGGGAATCAGATCTAACATGAATGTAACACATATGATTCGAATCTACTAACGATTGCATCTCTGCTATCATGGACTTTCATATATTAAAAAATTTTTCACAAATAAACTGAGATTTATTTTTTTTTGGAGACTCCTTCCACTTTTTCTACTGGTCGAGACTCATGGCATTGTGGGTCTGAACCCAGAGGATATGAACAGCAGGATGGACTGGCACTGGCACAGGGTCATGGGGGTCGGCTGGGGCCTCCCTGCAGGCTTCAGGGGCCCCCTAGCCAGTCGGGGCCCTGGTGCAGCTGCACCAGCTGCACCACGGTAGGTCCGCCCCTGGGAGAGAACCCCAGTGACTCTGGAGACAATAAATTACTGCCATTAAAATTGTGCTCCACTGATGATCCCAGATGGTCCAGGCACTGACTGTACAAGGTACTCTTGATGTCATAGTGCAGGGCATTATGGGGAGGCCCTGGCATCAATGCAAAATAATGTTTGCCTGATGTTTCAGCAGTGTGGGAATTGTGCTGGGCAAGTTTTTTTTTTTCTTTCCAAAACAAATCTTTAAATGCATGAATTTGCATGAAATCATGAATTTCAGAAAACTTGAGTCAAACTCAATCTTCCGTGTATGGATCTGCTCATCTATAGTGGCAACTATACTTTTTTATATTCAATTACTATCTTGATTAGTTGATACACATATGATGGATAAATATATAGATAAATAAAAATGTCCCAGATCTACAATTGTTTCCGCCTTACCTTGTAAGTTGCATTAAATCGTACAATTTTTCAAGGTACCAATTCAATACAATCTTGTGTCATATTGTAAAAAACATAAATATTGAAATACTATCATGTTTTTTTTAACATTAAGGAAAGGCATATCTGTATATACCCAATGACCAGAAGTCTCAGTAAACTGACAAGTATCCATAAAGGTACCTTTACACGCCGCTACAACAGGATGGATACAACCCGCTACAGGCTACGATTGTAGCTTGCGTCGTCAATATAGCCCGTAGTAGCGGCGTGTGAAGACGGTAGGAGGCAGCCGGCAACAGATACATCTGTTTCCGAGCACTGCTCTGAAACAGGTGGCTATAAAGCCGATTGCAGCGAGCTGTATCGGCGTGTAAAGAAGCTACAGAAGGGATGTCTATACACCAGGCGATGTACCTGGTATGTAGCTGGGGCGTGACACAGGCTCCGGGATACCGCGCCCCTTCAGCGATCATTGGAGGAAGCTCCTGCATGACGATTGGTAGTCACTGCATAGGGAGGCACATTTAAGGAGCTGACCAGTCACACTACACAATTGCTCGAGCATCATGTATTAAACAGCCTCCTGCGCTGCCTGGCCAATCATGATGTTCTTGCTTTGTCCTATCAGCGTACGGACGTCTCGTACTCCACAATTGTGGCACGCCTATGTGCTGTCCCTGCTGCACCAGGTCCGCCCATATTAGCTTGTTGTAGCGGTGTGTAAATGAGGTAAGATGAGCTACAGATGGCTACTTGAGACACCCGGCGATGTATCTAGCTATAGATGTAGCGTAGCGTAGCGCACCTTGTGGCGGCGTGTAAAGGTGGTGCGTTTCCCGTTTGTAACCGTTTGGGTGTGCTCGTGCACATGAAGTAGCGGGTTTTATCCATCCTGTTGTAGCGGCGTGTAAATGTACCTTTAAAGTCCTAAACTCAATATTAATCAGATAAACCTGAACACTAAATTTTTGGACAAAAAAGTTGAAAACACATTTTTTAGGTCGGTACAGAACTGTAGAATCACTACAATGCTTCCTAAAAAAGTGTATATGGAGTGTGACAGACCACAAGGACGACACATCTGAAGTTTAATAAGAATAACAATAGTTGAGGACAGTGAATAAAAGGGGAACTCTGGGGAAAGAAATGTTTTTAGTACAGTCCCTGCCTTGCTACATCATGAAGCAGATCTGTATACTGCAGTTCTAGGATCTATAGATCTCTTATAAATCAATAAAATCATACCTGCGCTCCTTTGATCTCTTCCTTTTCTCATGGGACAGAAAATTGAAAGCTTCATGCAGCAGCAGAGAACAGGAGGTGTGTCAGGGGCGTGGACCCTCGGAGCTGCAGGATCATCCTACATTCCAGTGAGTGATGATGATTGAAAGATGGAGGGATAGGAAGATACCGTGTTCCTATGGGGAGGGGAGACAATGCAGACCTGAATCAATCAATGCAATGATTTGCCTCTGCTCCCAGTCTCACAATAACAGTACACATTAGGCATCATCATACAGCAGAGGATCACAGCGTGTATGTCTATCTGCTTGGTGACAAGATTGTTATTTCAAGCCTGGCATCCCCCCGTCAAATAGGATGGTATATCAGGGACAGGATTGTATGTGTGAGCATGGGGCCAGCAGCCACACCCCCGTGCCACCCCCTTCCTGTACAGAAATGAGACGGGGCTGGAATGTATGATGATCCTGCAGCTCCTAGCATCGACGCCCCTGACACAACTCCTCTTCTCACCAGCAGCATAAGAGTGTAAGGCTGAAAATGCTCTGTCCCATGAGGTGGTGGTTAGAGCTGAGGAGCAGATATGATTTTATCAATTTATAAGAGATCTACAGATCCTAGAACTGCAGTGTACGGCTCTGATTAATTATGTAGCAGGGCAGGAACTGTACTAAAAAGTTTTCTCTCACTGGAGTTCCCCTTTAACTTAAAGCTTATGGACCCCAATGCAAAAGCTCCAACAGTGTCCCCAATTATTGCAAATCTTTAATAGTATCAGTCTTTTTCTATAGGCCAAAGAGACTTTGGGGGCCCCTGGATTCCAGGGCCCAGTTGCAATTGCATCCCATGCACCTATTGTAGTTACATCCCTGTCAGAGGACATGTACAAGTTGCATGACCTTTTGCATGTGATGCCAGCTAAATATTTTCTGTTTGCTGAGCCAACACAACATACATTTTTAATAATGATAATTCATGCATCTTAAATCATTTCATTTGTATCATAGTAGAATTATTCAGAGAAATCTCCAACTCTAAACTTTATCCCCAATTGATGGGGACCTACAGTATTCTGCAGTATTGTATCCAAACAAACTATGAGTAATGGTTCAGATCCCTATTTCCAAGTCGCCTTTTCATTTTTCTCAGTCTGCAACCAGAGGGATGATATTTGACTATATTTTAGGGTTACTGTTCTCCAATTAGCGAGCCCTAGTCCATTTTGATGAGATGGTAATCAAGGCTCTTTGCAGAGGCGTATTATGTGTACATCCTATCAGCGCGGCGCCCAGAAAGTAATTATATCACTTTTAGATGGCAATCACTTTTATTGTGAAAAAATATAATCTAAGCATTGGCTGCGTGTCCTGGTTCACTGAGCCTTTGATGTTGCTATTCTGCAGTACAGCTATGTTGTATCTACCGCTAGGTTTGGAGGGTTTACTATAGAGGGCTTTATTCATTCGGCAATTACCTGCTCCCTGTTCACTTCTGTGAGGAGATGAATGTGTCATTAGGCAATGCAAAATTAGAAACATTTCATCATTTTAACGGAGAATAAAAAATGAGGCTTTAGTTGTCTAGATGAATAATGTACTGCTGCTATTGAAACGTGCCCAGCTCTATAATAGACAGTTGTCTGATATGAAGTCTGAATGGCTAAACACATTATACACATAGACAATACATAAGGGCTATTATATCATAGTAGAGTACAACTCACATGTCTATTATCGTTTTCTTTCATTCACATCTTTATAGCTTTTGTTGATGAGGTTTACCTTCCATATATTGCAACAATGAAAATTTGCAATCACCTCTTAGATGGTGGTAACTACCATCCATCCAAACTCGTTGGCTTGGTTGGAAATGGTTTTTAGCAATCCTCGCTGGCTGTGGTGACAGCTGCAGACAAGTAGTTCATCTCCCATTGTCCCTACAGCTGTACTATAAGGCTACGTTCACACGGTGCGTATTTACTGCGTATCCATGCGTTTTCCTGCATTTACGCAGCGCTTTTTTACGCGCGCTAATGCAGTGAATACAATTCTGATACACAGTCCAGTTTTGCTGACATCCATTTACATGTTGTGCTTTGCACAACATTTACGTACATGTTGTGCTTTTTTGGGATTATTGCAACCCAATTCTACCCCCTTGCTCTGTGGAGGCGGCTGGGGCACAGACCGTCTCAACACTGAAGGAGTGAGCCTCTCACCCTCGACTATCACCATGAGCCACCCTCACATATGTTTGAAAAAAAACTATCCTTAATTTCATCTTTGCCTTGTCCAGCACTGAGTCTCTTCTGCTGCTCTCATTGTCTTTTATTGTCCACTGCACTGATATCACATTGACAGCACTGCAGCCGATTAGTGAACTCAGAGGCTGTCAGCAACTCATGCCTTCAACTTATGCCGAGCTGCTGAGCTCAGTTAGAGGATGTGACTAGGGATGGGTGAACTGTTCATTTTTTCCTGGGTTCATAACCATGGTTGCTCTGTTAAAGTAAGTAAAGAGTTAATAATCATCTTCATTATACTTACCAGTCCGCGTTATTCGTTCTAGCTGTGGGATGCGCGGCGTACTTTTTGGGCTTCCAGGTAATAGTCATGTGACTGGCTCCATCAGTCAATCACTCCCAGATAAGATAAGGGTCGGTCCAGAAGTGAAGTAGCGTGTGTCACACCAGGAGGAGAGAACACGGACCAGTAAGTACCGTATTTTTCGGACCATAAGACACACTTTTTTTCTTCCAAATTCTGGAGAAGTTGGTGCGTCTTATGGTCCAAATGTAATGTGGCTGGCTGTGGGGAGGGGGCAGCGGGGGAGTTGGAGCTTGGAGGAGGCAGGAGAATGTCCCCGCTGCTGGATCCAGTGCTGGGGAAACCACGTGGTGACGATACTTAGAGTTAAGGAATAATCATTAGCCGCATCACCGCCCACCTGTAGCATTGAGCAGTGAGTGGGGAGCAGCTAATGACTATTCCTCCACTCGGAGGAACCATGAGGATCTAGCAGTGCTGGGGAGATCGGGAGTTCACTGTGCTGGCGAGAGCAGGCAAAGCTGGGATCCCTGCAGAGGTGACAGCAAACCTCTGGAGCACAGCATATGCTCACATTAAAGGCCACATCACACATAACGATATCGTTGCCGATATCATTCAAAAGTCACTTGTTCTGTGACGCTTGAACGATGTTAAACGACATAGTTGCGTGTGACACTACAAACGATGAACGATCAGTCGGCTGATTGTTAATCATTTGATTTGAGGACAAAACCTCAATCTATCGTTGGTCGCCCGGTGTACACGCAGCATCGCTGTGTGTGACACCGGGAGACAACCGATAAGTCAGCTTCCAGCGCCTCTCAGCAAGCGCTGGAAGCTGGTATCCAAGGTAAACAGCGGTATCTAGGCAGCTGTGTACCTTGGATACCAGCCGGTGAGCAGAGAAGGCTGGTAACCAAGGTATACTTCGGGTATCTAAGCAGCGCGAGCTGCCTAGATACCCGCAGTTTACCTTGAAGACCAGCCTGCTCTCGCTTACCGCAGCCTGGCAGCGGGAGCAAACATCGTGGAAACGATATTTAAATCATTTCCAGATGTCTCTGGTCCATTCATCTTGCAGCCGATCTATAGAAATTCTCTCCCATAGAACAGGACCTGTGATGAGGTAATGAAGTGGGCGGGCTGGAGCATCACATGTTATGAAGATGGAGTGCTGTCATGTGATGCTGCAGCCCACCCTCTTCATTACCTCATCACAGGTCCTGCAATTTGACATAGAAGTGTTATAGATAGGCTGCAGGATGACAGTGACAGCAGTTAATGTGAGTATAAAAGCTAAGAATGATTTGTAATTGTTAATAAAGAACTATACATACAGGTTTTCTATCACTCCTGTGGTGAACTATAACTCCCTGCATGAAAAAGGATCTGCAGGACATGCTGGGAGTTATAGTTCTCCCTTGACATGAATTGCAGCTATGAGATCTTAAAGCAGCACTCCAGTGTTTTCTCTTCAGCACTGGAGTTGTTCTTTATATGTAAGTATAAAACATTGGAGTGCTGCTTTAAGATCTCATAGGTGCAATGCATATCAAGGGAGAACTATAACTCCCAGCAGGTGACATACTCAACTCCAAGGACGTGGGTACTCGTTACCGAGCCAGTTCTTACGGTTCTTTTTGGGGAATGTCAAGGGGCCACCCAGCTCTGGGACCCTGGCGGTGTCATTTAAATTGTGGAGGCCACAGAAGGGAACTGCAGCCAGGCAGGTTGGACAACAGTAAACACTACACCCTCACAGCCCACATCCCCACGCATAGAAGGGGTTACATCCAGCCCTGAGGTTAGAGACTATATGAGACCAGAGGGGTGGTGGATGAGGAGTGGGTTGGGCACACCAGAGGTCAGGTGACTGACAGTATATAGAGAGGGGGAGGAATGAAGGAAGTCAGTAAGCCATGGTGCTGAGATGCAAAGAACAGCAAAGACTAAGAGTAGGCTGAAGTAGCTGAGATGTAAAGGTTGAAAGATAACACACGTCCTGGAAGAGCCTAGCAGAGGAGCGCAGACCCGTACTGAGCCAGTGTGAGCCAGATGGGGGGGAAAGCCCGTCCGACGCCGAGACCACCAGGAGTGTGAGAGAACAGAGAGGGACGGTGTACCCGTGCCCTAGACAGCAGCTGAAGCTACTGATAGCAGGTGGAGAAGCCCTCTGAGTATACCGAAGGAGCACGAGGAAGGAGCCTGGCAGAGCCTCAGGCTAGAGGAATGTTGCAGGCTGGGCTAAAGCAGAGTGTCAGCTCTGAAGGGGACCGACGATTTACCCGGTATCCCCAGATTCACTGACGGGGAGCTTCAGTTTCAAGCTGGAGTTCCTAACCCTAAAGACAGGCAGCTAAGTGACAGATTAGGACTCACAGAAGCCCGAGTCACCGCTATACTGTCGAGTGTCACACAACCCATGAGGAAAGAGAAGTAAAAGCCCGGAAAGGTACACTTAAAGACTGTGTGAGGGGTCACAAGGAGAGAGGAGCCTGGCTGCAGGAGAGAAGGGAACCCGGAAAGGGAGTAGAGAGCAACTGTGTGCTAAAGACTGTGAATAACCTGTAACTTGCTTGAAAGACCTTAAGTAAAGCCTTGGAAACCCTGAACAGCCTCTTGCCTACTTCCATCTGCAGACCCTTTCTCCCATACAGGCTTGCACCAAGAAGACCTCAACCTGCAGAGCCACAGCCTGTCAGCACCAACGCTGAGGAGAGATCCCTGCAGCGTCTGCAAGTAAGTGTGCTCCAACAACACCCACACACCATAGACTTTAACCCCTTTACTGCCCCGGGGGATACAGTTCTCCCCACTGGAACTATACCACCTCCGCTGCCCTCACATCACCCCCGGAGGTTCTGCAGCAGCGGCGGCCCCATTACTGGCCGCATCAAGTGGGTGGCGTCACCCGTGACATAATCCCTTGTAAATATTCCCCTATTATTGTGCTGAGCCAGGGACACGGTCCGGACCAAGCCACCAGTGACATCCCCGACGCAGACCGGTCCGGTACCGAGTACCCCACGTCCCTTGGGGCTCCACAAAATAAACAGGGATTGACGGGGAAGACAGGGAAAAGGATTATTCGTGACGCCACTTGCAATATGCGGCCATAGGCGCCCACCGCTGCTTCAGAACCTCTGAGGATGCAGCTTGGATGGTTCCGCTCCCCGCAGGTAGAGCGAGATCCCAGGGCAGCTAGAAGGAGGATTCAGTTTGTACCTTGGCAGATGTTCGTTAGGTCATCAGCACCCCTGCAGCCGGTGGTCTCCGCTAAAGAAAGTCTCACACACCACAGCTGGAGTTCTGTATCTTTTACTTAGTTGTTTCAGCATAGCCGCCAGGTGCTTCTCCCAAGCCTTCCCAGTTCAGCATTGTCTCCAGTATCGGGACAGTACAGTCCAGCATCTTTAGGTGTTCCTCTCTTTCTCTTACTGGGTGTCTCTTACTCTGGTGGTCTCTCAGCGCTAAGGTACTATCTCTGCTTCTCTCAGCACCTCCGCACACAGAGCTCAGGTACTGACAGCCACGTGTGCTCAGTTGTACCACTTCCTGATACTGCTCCCTAGTTCAGCCGCCTTCTCCAAGTTGTGCAGGGTGTTTGACTGGAGATCCCCTTAGGACCTCGGTGCCTCCGATTTCAACGGTTAAGGCCTACAGCATCCGTGCCGTGTTCAGGGCTGGTTCCCTGTGTCGTCCTCCAGATATGGGCCTATGCGAATCTATGGCTAGGGTCACACTTGCAGTTTTTTCATGCTTTTTTGGAGACCTGCGTTTTTTAAAAACGCATGTAAAAATGCACCCATAGGCCCCCAAGCAAAAAACGCATGCCTTAATAGCAAAAACGCATGCCTAAAGTGCCATGCGTTTTTAGCATGCGTTTTTGCACCTACCTGAGTAGCTGCCATAAAAACCGCATGCAAAAACGCATGGTACATTAGTACCATTTAGTACCATCCAAAACGCATGCGTTTTCCATAGGAGCCCATGTTAAAAAACGCAAGCGTTTTCTAAAAAACGCATGCATTTTTAAAACAGCACCAAAAAAAGTTCATGAAGACCTTGTTCACACATACCATGCGTTTTTTAGCACTTAGAAAACCAGATGCGTTTTTGTAAGGGTGCCAAATAGTGTCCCCTGTGGGTCTGAAAGTGTTTGAGAAGTTTTTGGACTTAGTCATTTTTTCACCAAAAACACATGTAAAAACGCATGCATTAACACATGGTGCCTATATGTGCCATTTAATAACGCATGCGTTTCCCATAGGGCCCAATGTTAAAAAAAGCATGCGTTATTTTTTGGAATGGGGGAAAAAAGCATGTGTTGTTAAAAAACGCTTGTACAGTTAAGTGCACACTGCGTTAATGCATGTGAGTTTTTTTTAACAGCAAAAAAAAACGCTGGAAAAGCCAAAAAACTGATATGTGTGAACAAGGCTGAACTTTTTTTTTCGGTGCTGATTCAAAAACGCATGTAAAAATGCATGGGTGGCTAAGGCACCTAAAAGAAAAACCATGCAGAAATTAAAAAAGCATGCAGAAACGCATGCTTATTTTTAAGACACCAAAAGAAAGCATGCCAAGTGTGACCTTAGCCTATGTCTCATTCCGTACCCCAAGGGCTCTGTTTTTCTTCTACACCCATCGGTCATTCCTTCCCGGGGTGAGCGTGACTGTGCTCCAGCTCGCAGGAGCTAACACCTAATCCTCCTTACTTCTGCTACACTCAGTCTCCTTCTTTCTACTTCTTACTTCTCTTTTTCCCCTCCTGTCTACGCTTGGAGTCTCCCACCATTCCGGGGTCCTAAATGCTGTATGTGCATCGCATCGCAGCACCTGGAGAGCAGAGCAACTCTCCCTCTAATCGTGGAGTGCAGTACCTCTGGTGGCAGCCTACCCGGTGGGGCACCACATTCCCCCTTCTCAAAGGTTACCAACCCAGTAACACAGAAACTCTTAAAAAAAAATTTCAAATAACAATAACATTACGCATTATTTTTCTTCCCTTTCAGGAGGCACTTTTCTTAAACATTGCAATAAAACATAATACTCAAGTCAATTGTCATAAGGAAAAATATAAAAATATAAAACCAACACAAAAGTCCTCAGTCTGTCAGGAGATTTCCCCTACCAAGGTTCAAAAACAATTCTTTGTCAGAAGTCCTCCGCCTGCCTGTGCAATGACCATGGCGGGTTAACTATACACATTATGCATTTTTACAATTCCAGTACCTAACCATCTAACCAGCTATATACAACATTTACATGTTTCAACAGTCTAATTACTATTTACACTGGCTTTCAAGGTCTTACTTTATGGGTAAGGGCCGCTTGCCCGCAAACCGTTCTTCCCACTCGAAAGTCCAAGTGGCTCTGCATATGGGGTTCGAGGCTGCAGGATCTTGTTCACCTGCAACGCGTACCATCCTCGCTATCTCATACACCAGCTTAACCAACCTCTTCTCTGGGGTAGAGGTCCCGACCAGGGTGTCCCTTCGGGAGGTACGACTCGACATGCCGTCTTCTGACAAAGACCTCTTGCTCCAAGCCATACTCCTTTATGAACCCCTAGCTGGCCCAAAGGTTGAAGTCGACAACAACTCCTCAGTGCCTGCTCCACCAGGTCGGGTACTAAAGTAATTCATACGTAAGCTTTCTCCTCCAGATTAGCTTCCTCCAGATGCTGCCAGCGGTCTCGGCGCTGTCATTGCTCTTCTTCTTCAACAGCTTGTCTTCGGGGACAGTAGTCACCACCGCATCTGCTCTCTACCTTGCTCACCACCTGGTCCATAATCAGAGTTTCATAGGATGTCTAATGTGCCCTCCCACTCTCGACCTCCGGGATATCCGCAAGGCTCTCACTGCTATCCTGCTCAGCGGCATCTCCCTCTGACTTAGGCACTGGTTCAGGCGGGAAAGGGGTGGCAGCTTGCAGCACTTTTGTCGGCCCCGGGGTCACTGGCCATCTCTGGTTTGTTGGTTCTACCGCTGGTGCTGCTTCTGGTGGTTTGGGAGGCTCTAGCACCTGCACTTGGTGTGCCGACTTTTGTAGTTGGGACCGCTTCCAGGCATTATTGGCCCATAGCTGCGCGCTGCTCAGTAACTGGCTAAGCTCTTTCATCGCCTCTTTGAAGTCATCGAAACCTGTAAACTGTACCCAGTCTCTAGCCTCCCCAGTTGCATTGGAGGCTTTTTCGCTCTCTTGTCCGCCAGCCAGAGTGTCCGTCCCATTGTTCACCATGATGCCTCTCGCTCCTTGCACCACGCGACTCTCCCTCATTCTGCGTCTCGGCGGAGTCAACAACCACACCTTAGCAGGCCCCCTTGGCTTTTCTTTAGTACTCTGGGTGGCCTGCTCTTTCGCACCTTTATCAAGGTCCTTACCATGACGAGGCCTAGACACGCCCCTAGACCTACACATGGCACTCGTTCTTTCTCTTCGCCATCTTGTGAGCTAGTTCTTGCACAGTCCTTAACAGTTCTTAACAGTGCACAAGACCCGGTGTTACTGGGCCGCTCGCATCCTGTTTGTGACGCCAAGCTTGACACGCCCAACTCCAGGGTCGGGGGTCCTCATTACCAGGCCAGTTCTTACAGTCCTTTTTGAGGCATGTCAAGGTGGCCACCTGGCTCCATGACCCTGGCGGTGTCATTTAAATAAATGGGGATTGATGAGGAAGACAGGGAAAAGGGGTATTCGTGACGCCACCTGTGGTATGCGACTATGGGCGGCCGCCACTGCTTCAGAACCTCTGGGGACGATGACCGGCAGCTTGTATTATTCTGCTCCCTGCAGGTGGAGCACGGTCCCAGGGCAGCTGGAAGGAGGATTCAGTTTGTACCTTGGCAGATGTTCGTTATGTCATGAGCACCCTGGTGTTTCATGCGGCCCCTGTGGCCGGTGGTCGCCACTAAAGAAAGTCTCACACACCACAGCTGGAGTTCCGTATCTTTTAATTAGTTTTTCCAACATAGCCGCCAGGTGCTTCCCCTTGCCAACCTCCGGTTCAGCGTTGTCTCCAGAACCGGGACAGTGCAGTCGAGCCTCTTTAGGTGTTCCTCTCTCTCTCTTACTGGGTGTCTCTTTCTCTGGTCTTCTCTCAGCACTATAAGGTAGTTTCTCTGCTCCTCTCAGTGCCTCTGCACACAGAGCTCAGGTACCGACAGCCACTGGTGCTCAGTTGTACCACTTCCTGATACTGCTCCCTAGTTCGGCCGCCTTCACCAAGTTGTGCCGGATGTTTGGCCACAGTTCCCCTTAGGAACTTGGGGCCTCCGGTTTCAACAGTTCGGGCCTACAGCATTCGTGCTGTGTTCAGGGCCGGTTCCCTGTGTTGTCCACCAGTCCCTATGTCCTCTCACCAGATATGGGCGTATGGGGATCTATTTCTCAGTCAGTACCCAGAGGGCTCTGTCCCTCCTCCACACCTGTCGGTCGTTCCCTCCCGGGACTAGCATGACCGTGTTCCAGCCCGTGGGAACACCTTCTCCTCCTTACTTCTGCTACACTCAGACTCCTTCTTTCTACTCCTCACTTCTCTTTTTTCTCTACCAGCTACGCTTGGGTCATCCCACCATCCCGGGGTCCAAAGTGATGTGTGTGTGTGTGTGTGAAGCTCAACTGCACCATCCCAGCACCTGGAAAGCAGAGGCACAACTCTCCCTCTAATGGAGGAGTGCAGTATCTCTGGTGGCAGCCTACCCGGTGGGGTGCCACACATGTACTGCAGATCCTTTGTCATGCTGGGAATTATAGTGCTCCCTTGAAATGAATTGCACCTATGAGATCTTGAAGCAGCACTCCAGCGTTTTTTCTTCCACACTGGAGTGGTGCTTTAAATATAAGCTCCCTCCCTTGGTTCTTATATTCACCTTCTGAACACGGTGAAAATAAGTAAAGGAGAATATGTTTTTTTGTAAAACAAATTGCAGTCAGGGGACAGTTTTTTTTTAATACTAAAAAAAATCAGTAATCATTCTGCATACATATTTATACAAGTATTTTGTCTTTTTTGGCACTAACCAGATATGAAGTGTCAATAAAAGTGTGTGTGAGTTTTAAGGTACCGTCACACAGGAACATATCGCCGGCGATGTTGCCGGCAACCGAGGGGCGTGGCCAGGTTGCGGCGACATCGCCGGCGAATTTCCGCGTGTGACAGGGCGATCATCAGGCGATGAATCGCCTGAGTCACATCGCCAGGTTTCCCAACAATGTTGGGAAACCTGGCGATGTTGCTCAGGCGATTCTGCCTGATCGCCCTGTGTAACGCGGCAACCCGCAATGTTACGGGCGATTCCGCCTATCTACAACATTGCGGGTTATCGCTTGCTGGGTTGCTGGGCAACCCAGCGAGCGATAGCCGCGGCAACTAGCCGGCGACATCGCCGGTAAGTTGCTCAGTCTGACATCTCACCGGCGATGTTGTCAGGGATGCGCGCTCCCGCGATCGCCGGCAACATCGCCGGAGATATGTCCCTGTGTGACGGTACCTTTAGGGAGAAGGTGTGGACTCAAAGTTTTAGACATGTTAATTAGGAAGAAAAACAGAAAATGGCACAAATTCAGAGCAGGCATAGATTTCATTTTGTCAAATGTTAGAGTCCGAAATGTAGTTATTAGGGATGAGCGAGTATACTCGCTCGCTACAATTCGGTACTCGCCGAATAGTAGCGGTATTCGGGCTACTCACTACTCTCCGAGTACTTATGTGTACTCGGGAGTAGCGAGTAGTCCTAATACTTTCGCAGTGTATCTATAGATACACTGCAAAAGTAGCCTAAAAGTGATTAAAAGTTGTTAAAAAATAATAAACTTACTCACCTTCCAATCAGATGGCCGGTAGCGATCTGGCCAATCAGATGGCGCCACATCACACCCACGTGATCGCTAGCGGTCACCTGATTGGCCAATTTGCAAGGTCCTAGATGTACTGTCAGGACCTTGCAAACTGGCCAATCAGGTGGCCGCTAGCGATGACGTAGTTGTGAAGTGGCGCCATCTGATTGGCTGGTAGTGACAGGTCCTTGTCCAGCGATTGGATGTCTTATCTGCCGGTGCCTGTGCAGGTGTCGGAAGGTGAGTATGTAAGTTTATTATTTTTTAACAACTTTTATTCACTTTTAGGCTACTTTCGCAGTGTATCTATAGATACACTGCAAAAGTATTTGTACTCGCTATACTTGCAATGAGTACCGAGTATCGGTACCTACTCGTTGCGAGTATAGCGAGCACGAATATTAAAGTGATCCTAAACCCAGAAACTGAACCCCCCGTATCTTTAGACCTGTCCCTGCACCCCCTCTTATCATTTCTAGCCATCCCTTTTGCAGAAAAAAATCGCTTTTGTAAAGTAAGAGAAAAACTTATATTACTTTGTCCTGTGTGAGTTCTCTGTTTCTGTGCAAGCCGCAATGGGCAGGGCCTGTGTGCTGCTGCCTTGTAATTATGCACGCCCCTCTTTCCTTGCTAACAGCCTGGCTGCGGCATGAAAGGGGCGGGGCCAAAACGTGTCATGCCAGAGCCCCGCCCCCTTTCATGACGTGCCAAGGCTCTTAGAAGCAGAGAGGGGCGTGCATAATTACAAGGCAGGAGCAGACAGGCACGCCTATTTACGGCTTGCACAGAAGCAGAGAACTCACACAGGACAAAGTAATATAACTTTTTCTCTACTTTACAAAAGCGATTTTTTCTGCAAAAGGGATGGCTAGAAATGATAAGAGGGGGTGCAGGGACAGGCCTAAGATGTGGGGGGGTCAGTTTCTGGGTTTAGGATCACTTTAAGGTACTCGCTCATCCCTAGTAGTAATTTGTCTTTTATAAAGTAACTTAAAATCACTTTGATTATCTTTTACACATATTCTTAGTAAATGTGGCCCTTTGTGTGTTACATGTCTTGCAGTTGAAACTAAAAAGTCCCTGATTCCCCCGTTATAGTATTAGAAAGGCAAAATAACATATTTTAAGATTCTTAGTTTGCATGTTGTCTAAAGTTAAATGGATGGCAGAAATAAACACTATGTTTAAATGTACAATATTTTCCATCTATATAAAATGGAATGAAAATATTGCCATTTGTGTGAGGCCTAATGTGGTTTGTGGAGAAATTATTCTGCAACTACAGTCATGGACGACAGTATTGGCACCCTTAACATTTTTCTGGAAAATGAAGTACCGGTAATTCTCCCAGAAAATTATAATTACACACATTTTGTTATACACATGTTTATTTCCTTTGTGTGTATTGGAAAAACATGAAAAAAATAAGTAAAAAGGCAAATGTTAGGCTGGCTTTACACCACGATTTTCCCCTGTCAGGTTCTGTCCGGTGCATCCTGCAAAACACCAGACAAACAGAACTGGAGGGCATATGTGTGCCGGAATCATTCCTGCACGTGGCTGCCGCTGTCCAGTGCTGAAATTTCAGCATAGCGGCTGAAGGGGAGCTAGCCACGGTGCTGAAATTTCAGCCGTGGCTCTTTCAGTTGCACTGTCTATGTGTTGAACGACGCTGCTTGAATTTCAGAGCCGCAACTCTTTCAGCATCCGGCATCCGGGAACTGGGTCGTTTTTCTGCCGGATTCAGTGCCCATACACTCATGGGCGTACCCAGGATCAAAACTAGGGGGGGGGGGTGCCATGGTCGTTCGGAGTATCATATCCAGCTTGGTGCATTATGGGGTTGATCACGTGTTCAGCAGGGCTCCGGTACATGCGCAGTGTGCATATTGAAGCTTGGCCGAACACGTGATCAGCCCCCATAATGCACCGGGCCGGATATGAAGTTCCTGCTGGTGCACCAGAGTTTCAAAAAGAGCTGACAGGTTTAAAGGGAACCTCTTACCCCTTTGGTCGTTCTAACCCCTGCCCACCACCTTATACATGATGTATTTGGGGCTCCTGTGACCACTCTATATGCCCAGCAAGCCCCCTGCATACCTCAAAAAATGAACTTTTAATATCTCCCACACGGTATGGAAATTAGCTGAAAATGGTCCAGGAGGATCTACTCAATCTGGTCCTCGCTGCCCTGCTGGTTGAAATGCCTGCCTCCTTCCTGTGAAAAGGCCACCCCTCCTGTGTACGTCACATTTCTCTCGCGCCTGCACAGTGGCGCGGGTCTCCGTGCTCAATGCAAGCGCACCTGTGACCAATATATTGCTCATCCCTGAGGAAGGAGTATAGCAGGCTCTGAAATGCGATTGAGAAGGAATAAAGAGTATCATTGGATCAACCCTTGGTTCAGCATTCTCATTTCAGCAGCGCGGATCGTGTACACTTCGTCCCCCTTTTTTGGATTTCAATTGGATACCATTTACACGTGGAATGTGGATCCTGCAGCAGCTGTATACGCGCATAAAGCAGGTTGTTGGGTGACTCACTGTAGCCGGGTCTTCACGTCTCAGACGTTGCTTCTCCCGTCACGGTTCCGCGCCTGAGGCTGTGGGGCCCGGTGATCAGATCAAACAAGGGCTTGAACGGATAGGGGTTTATACTTCTTTCTTGTCGTGACGCCACCTGCGGGAATCCGGTGATCTCACCGGCGCTGCTTGGGCCTCCGGGGGATGTACGGCAGCTAGATGGGACGCTCCCCACAGGATGAGCGGGAGTCCCCGGGGCCAGGAGCTGCACTTGATGGAGTGTGGCAGCTCAGTAATGCTGAAAGTGTAGATTTAAACAGTTCTGAAGGAAACACGGACACCAGATTCCTCTGTAACGGGTATTTTACTGTGACCGGTAAGATGGTACAAGGTATACAGTCAGCAGGTAACGGACCGGGTGGTCCCAGCGATGACTGGTGTTAGCTCAGAGCTCCACGGTGTTCCTCCTTTTCCTAACTTCTCTAGACGGGTTGTCGGTGTTGCCTTAGCGTACCAGGTCAGGGTACTTGGGAGACTTTTAAGTGGTACCTAGCTGAATTAGGTTGAAGGTCCTGTGCCCCAGTGGTGAGTCCCTGCTGGCAAGACAACTTAGGTTGCGGCTGTGGTGAGAGGCCTCTGGGAAGCGGTTCTTCACCCTGGTTTACGGAGCTGCGGTGAACGTCTTGCTCACCTCGGAACCAGTGATCCGGTGGTTGGTTTTTGGGCACGGGTATAATTGGACCTGTTAAGTAGTTGCCTGTTTCCCGGTCTAGGGCACCGTTAATGGCGCCAGCCGGTAAGTGGCCTTCAAGGCTGCACGGAACTGTGCAGAGTCTTGTTTCTCCTACGTTACATTCCTCCAGACTACTCCTACTACTCTCCTACTTTACTCCCACACACTACTACTACACTCCGCCCACCAGGACCTGATTGGCCCTCTATTCTAGTGGTGCATGTAGAGTATGGAGCTCTGACTGTTAACCATGTCATTACCGAGACAATCTTCTGGCAGGGATGCAATACCTTCCTGTGACGCACTTTTTGCGGGGCGCCACACTCCCCCTTGGGAAATTACACTTGTCCCCAAGTGTCACGAAACCCAAACGGTACAGAGAAAGTTTTGCATTTTTGGTAAACATAGAACAAAACACTTTTATTAACAATCAAGCTTGCTTAATTTTTCTTCCCTTTTAGGGAGGCACATTTACTTAGAACGTTTCAAAATAAAACATTTTTATTCTTAAACTAAATCGGTTAACCACTGCGGACCTGGCGGGTTGGGTTACTGTCCTTGAATAAGTCCAGCTCTGCTGGCTCTCAAATAACGGGAATTGTCCATTACAAAGTCACTGTTAAAGTCTAAACAAAGCTATTTGTTTAGGGGGAAAGAACATTTTTTAACCCGGAGAGCGTACCACCCTTGATAACTGGCATGGCGTTCGTAGGTGATAGCCTCTACCCGGTAAAGATCGCGGTCGGGATGTCCCTTGCGGAGGTGAGACTCCATGTCCCGGCGGCCCACAAAAATCTCCTCGTACAACCCCTCCTCCCGGGCGAAACCCCACCCGGTAATCAGGTTGAAGGATGTCACGATACCTGTTTTGCGTAGCTCTTCCGGTAACAGGGGTTGGTGGCGGGCTTCGGCACGAGCCCGCAAGTTAGCTTGTTCTTGGGCCCACCATTCCGCTCTGCGGCGCCGACGTACAGCATTGTCAGACCGGCATGGAGTATGGACATAGTCCCAGCGAGGGTAGGGTGGTGACAGGTCAGGAGCTGGTCATAACTTTGGACCGGCACCCGGACAAGATGATCAGGGGCAGATGCCGCAGCAGCACCAGACCACTGAAACCAAGCGCTTGCAGCTGCTCGGCAGGAGCTTCCGTTTCGTCCTCCTCCTCGGAATCCTCAGGCTCACTGGGGACCTCGTCATCTTCTTCCTCCACTTCCTCGACGACCACATCAGGCTCCTCAACCGGTGGGGACTCTTGATCGGGGTTCTCCTGGTAATTGTACTCTGGAACTGTGGGGTCTTTCCCTGGGTCATCCTGCGGGGCTTCTAGGCTGCCCGCCTCCTCCTCTGCCACCTCTGCACCGGTTGATGGTGGTGCTTCCGCTCTAATAACCGGGTAGGCCTCAGTGGTTTTGGGTCTGGTCTCCGGTTCCGGAGTGGAACAGGTTGCAGTCTCTGGCTCTGGAGCGGAGCAGGTGGTATGCTCCGGTGCAGGAGTAGAACAGGTGGTAGGCTCCGGCTCTGGAGCAGAACAGGTTGTAGGGCCGGTGCTGGAGCAGGACAGGTTGCAGGATCTCGTGCTGGAGTGGAACAGCTTGTAGGCTCCGGTTCTGGAGTGGAACAAGTTCTCAGTCTCTGCTGGACAGCCCGATGTAGTCGGCTGGCCAGGCTCGCACTCCAACTGTGAATGGTCCATTCCACGGCCTCCATCAACCGAACACGTAAGTCCTGCAGCGCGGTCTCCCAGAACTCGGGGTCTCTGTCTATGGTGAGAACGGGACCTGGACCCGGGTGGCCGATGGCGGCACGAGCCTCTTCCTCGACCTCCCGCATCAGTTTCAAGCTTGCCATCTTGCTTCTTCCAGAAACCGCACCCGTTGAATCTGGTAACCGTTCCTGAAGCAGAGCTGTTGGAAAAGCCTTGCCACACCTGTTTCCTTGTCGTTTTTGTAGTCCATGGGTGGGCTGAAGTCTTTGGCCCGCCCCCTTGTTTGTTTCCATCAATCGGGGCAGACAAGAGTTTTGGCGCCTCGGCCATGGCCCTCCCACGAAGAGGGGCGGAGGGACACCCCTCGGCCAGCGCATTGTGGTTCACATGGCGGGATCTGCCATGTTGGTCACCATCTTGACCCAGTGGCAAAAAGGCAGAAAAAAGTTCGGTTTGGTTGGATAAAGTTCTGTAAGCACACAATACCCGTTGAGAATCGGGCCTGCTCGTATGCTGTTCGTGATCGCCAAATTCTGACTCACCGTAGCCGGATCTTCACGTCTCAGGCATTGCTTCTCTCCATCACGGTTCCGCGTCTGAGGCTGTGGGGCCCGGTGATCAGATCAAAAAGGGGCTTGAACGGATAGGGGTTTATACTTCTTACTTGTCGTGAAGCCACCTGCGGGAATCCGGTGATCTCACCGGCGCTGCTTGGGCCTCCGGGGATGTACGGCAGCTAGATGGGATGCTCCCCACAGATGAGCGGGAGTCCCCGGGGCCAGGAGCTGCACTTGATGGAGTGTGGCAGCTCAGTAATGCAGAAAGTGTAGATTTAAACAGTTCTGAAGGAAACACGGACACCAGATTCCTCTGTAACGGGTATTTTACTGTGACCGGTAAGATGGTACAAGGTATACAGTCAGCAGGTAATGGACCGGGTGGTCCCAGCGATGACTGGTGTTAGCTCAGAGCTCCACGGTGTTCCTCCTTTTTCTAACTTCTCTAGACGGGTTGCCGTGTTGCCTTAGTGTACCAGGTCAGGGTACTTGGGAGACTTTTAAGTGGTACCTAGCTGAATTAGGCTGAAGGTCCTGTGCCCCAGTGGTGAGTCCCTGCTGGCAAGACAACTTAGGTTGCGGCTGTGGTGAGAGCCTCTGGGAAGCGGTTCTTCACCCTGGTTTGCGGAGCTGCGGTGAACGTCTTGCTCGCCTCGGAACCAGTGATCTGGTGGTTGGTTTTTGGGCACGGGTATAATTGGACCCATTAAGTAGTTGCCCGTTTCCCGGTCTAGGGCACCGTTAATGGCGCCAGCCGGTAAGTGGCCTTCAGGACTGCACGGAACTGTGCAGAGTCCTGCTTCTGTTATGTTACATTCCTCCAGACTACTCTCCTACTTTACTCCCACACACTACTACTACACTCTGCCCACCAGGACCTGATTGGCCCTCCATTCTAGTGGTGATGTAGAGTATGGAGCTCTGAGTGTTAACCATGTCATTACCGAGACGGAAGATATTACATCTTCTGGCAGGGATGCAATACCTTCCTGTGACGCACTCGTTGCGGGGCGCCACATTGGGCACACAACCTTACTAGGTGAGCACACAATACTATAGCAATAGCCCAGCTATCATTGAGATAAGACCCTATTGCCCTTTGTTGTCTCCTATTATTTAGATTTTGAGACAGAATCCTACAAACTGTTCTAGTTGACACAGGGACTTAAGGTGAACCGGCCTGTTGGAGCTTGCTTTGGATTTTCTAACCAACAAATGTTCTTCCTGAGCAGTTGTCTTGCGGGGTCTGCCAGACCTGGGCTTGTCAAACACATCTCCAGTCTCTTCAAATCTTTTTGTAATTCTTTGTACTTGACGCTGAGACACATTAAAAGTGCTAGCCACCTCTGCAGTGGATCTGGAGTTCAGCCTCTTGATAATCAAGGCTTTGGTCGCAGGGTGGATTTTTGGCATGTTGTCAGAGCTCAAGTTGCAGTTCAAGTGAAGGTCTGGGGTGCTAGGTTTCTTTTTAGACACATCCACTAATTAACTGATCATTTACAGAGCACGGGTGCATTATATGACCAGGCGACAAAACTTTTGTCTTGCCAAAATCTGACCATTCTGTGTTCATTAAATGATCAATATTTCAGCATTGATGCCAATTTATTTTCTTAACCCAAACTAAATTTCAGAGGGTTTCAGCTTTGAAAAGAGTAATTTATACAACCAATGGATGGATTTAACATCAGGTTATAAGCTTTTATTTACATAACATGGACAAGCGACATAACTTCTGTCAGGGAGTGTACATTGCAAGCCAAAATCCTTTGGTAATCTTTAGATTTAAGATTAGAAAAAATAAGATACACTTTATTACCTGCAAGGGAAATTACAGTATCACAGCAACAGAACATAGACACGATTTACAACATAACAGTAGACAATTGACAATGGAGGTTACTCATATATGCATGTTCATGACAAGTCAGTATTGAATGCCATTAGAACATCAATAATACTCAAAAGGAAGTGATCCAATTCTATACTGGCTGTGCTCCCCGTAGTAGTGATTCTGAGAACTTTTTATCCACAAATAAAATTTATTGTTCAAAACATGCAATGACATAAAATGACTGATACAGCGTTGTATCCATCATTTTATGTCATTGTATGTTTTGAACAATAAATTTTATTTGTGATTAAGAAGTTCTCAAAATCACTACTACGGGGAGCACAGCCAGTATAGAATTGGATCACTTCCTTCCATTATGCCTGTGGGAATCTGAGGCAGGACTTAACACAGGATCAATTTGAGGCGAGCAGCAGACCCGGATGAATCACCGAAGCGTGAGGTGGCTTTGGAAACAATATATGCTTGAAGTTTTACTTCAATAGGTGAGGGCATAAAACTTCACCAAAAGGGCGGCTGAAAGTTACATTGGTAACGTGCTGAGATTGGCACTGCAGGTTTGATTTTTATATATACCCTATAGAGGATTGCTGTATCAATAATACTCAAATCACTGTGATTTCTCACTTCTCAACTTAGCAGTCGGCACAAACTATTTCCTGTATTTTTCCTTTTTACACCTTAGTTGAATTAGCCGGGTACTGAAAGTAATCCTCTGTCTCATGAACAGCTCATATAATGGATGCGCATTATTGTTCATTAACATCAAACATTTCTTCAGAGTTCTTTTCTTCATTACCTCCTCAAAAGTGTAATGATGGTGGCCAGCAGATGAGCTTGCCTTCTTGATAAGCTTATGGAGCTTATTGGCATCATACACCCACACACTGCTTTCCCAGCATATGATTACAAAACAGTTGTCACTTGCCACCATGGCTGGTAGAACATTTCTAACATTTTGCCACCTACATTAAATGAGGTTAGTTTCCGTAGGATGTCAGTTTCCCCTTCTTGTAGACCCACTCTGTGTGGCACCTCCATTCCTGTTTGCTGTCCAGGTGGACCCCCAAATGTTTGTATTTCTCCACCTGCTCCAGGCCAGTGATAGTGACCGGTATACCTTCCATCTCTCTCCTGCTATAGGTCACCACCAACTCCTTAGTTTTATTTATGTTTAGTTGTAGATTCTTAGCATGGCACCAAACCACAAAATCTGACACCACTCTTCTATATTCTTTATCACCCTGGTTCCCCTGGATAAATGTGATTGCCACAGAGTCACCCGAGAAATTTTGGGGGTGACAAAATATAGATTTATAATGAAAATCTGTATACAAAGTGAATAGGAAGGGCACCAGCACCTTTCCCTGAGTGGCAATGAGGGGCACCTACACTGCTCAATAATTGGCCAGACACAGCCGCTCCCATTTGTACAAGTTGTGGCCTGTATGACAGTAAGTCAATTATCCAGTTTCTCATCCTTTCATCAACCATCATATCTTTCATCTTTTTCTTAGTAATAACAGCTGTAAAGTATTGAACACACTTGAGAAATCAAAGAACAGAGCACGCGCAGTCATGGTACCGTCATTATCCAAAAATGAATTTACAGTACTGTATGTAGCAGAAACATGACAGCATCATCTATCCCCAATTTACTTCAGTAAGCAAACTGTAGGGGATCAGCAAAAGCCCTTTGAGTCAAAAGAGCAAGCACTAATTTTTCCAAGGACTTTATAGTATGCGATGTTAAGGCTGCAGGACGATAGTCATTTAGGGAAGCAGAAAATCTAGTCATGGGTACTGGTATCAAGCGGGAAGTTTTCCATAAGACTGGTACCATTTGTGATCGTATACTCCAATTAAATAGGTTCTGAAAAACAGTACACAACTGGTCTGCACACACGTTAAAGACACATGGGCTGATTCCATCTGGCCCTACTGCTTTACCTATGCTTAGTGTCCTGAACTGTCTCCTCACATCATTTTGGGAGACTCTGAAATCAGTCTGTATGTCCCTCAAAGTCAATGTTGCAGAATGTTCCCAGCTAACTCCCCTCTAACTCTTCGCACTGCACATGTGTTACTGAATGTGTTGAAAAACTCATACATCTCATTACCCTTGTCCAGTCCTCCTCCCAATGCACTGACCTCTCCTTAAAGGGGTTGTCTGGGCTTTTGCAATAATTCATATGTATATCTAAGCTGCAAAATGCTGACAATTTGCAATATACTTGCTGTCAACATTTTGCAGGGTTTTCTAGATATCATATATTTGGGCTGGCAGGGAACATCTAGGGGCATGTTTGTGCATGTAAATGGAAACTGGTCGTTTACACCTACTCTACTACAAACACGCCCCCTCCCCTATTCCCTGCCGGTGGCAGTATGGTGAGGACTGCTCCACCGGCTCTGTGAGCTGCAGCCCGATGCTTCTCTCCAGTTCTCCCGGTACAATGGAGCGCGCAGTCACATAGCCGGCGGAGCGATTTACTATACCGCCACTGGCTCTCTGGTACCAGGAGGACTGGAGAGAAGCATTGGGCTGCAGCACACAGAGCCGGTGGAGCGGTCCTCACAATACCGCTGCCGGCTCTATGGAGGACTGGAGAGAAGCATTGGGCTCCAGGGCTGCAGCACACAGAGCGGGCTGCAGCACAGAGACAGCGCGGACCTCGGATTGACAGCACAGGGACCTGTGCGGAGGACCTCGGCTCCAGGGCACAGAGCCACAGGGTGAGAGAACAGATGCAGTGGTCCCCATTGCACTGACACACTGTACCGAATTGCCTTCACAGCTGCTGATTCGGTACAGTGTGTGAGTGCAGTGGGTACAATGGGGGTGGGTGGTGACATTAGGGGCTGTGGCGGGCTTTAGTATACTGGGGGTGGTTGGGCATAGTGAGAGTGGGAGAGGGGACGGGCTATCGGATCCTGGGGGTGGCTGGCCATACTGGGAATAGGGGAGGGGGCATGTTTGTAGTAGAGTAGGTGGAAATGACCAGTTTCCATTTACATGCACAAACATGCCCCCTAGACGTTCCATGCTATACGCAAATATGTCATATCTAGAAAACCCTGCAAAATGTTGACAGCAAGTATATTGCAAATTGTCAAAATATTGCAGCCTAGATACACATATTAATTATTGCAAAAGCCCGGAAAACCCCTTTAAGTCCAGTTTGCTAGTTCATTCCTGACCACACCTCTTCTGAGTTATTGTGGGACAGTTTACCCTCAAGCTTAATTCTGATAACTAGAGATGAGCGAGCACTAAAATGCTCGGGTGCTCGGTGCTCTGGCCGAGCATCTCAAGATACTCGTGTACTCGGCCAGAGCACTGAGCCCAATGTAAGTCAATTAGTGACAGGCTCCGCCCACAGACTTTCGGCTATAAACCGAGTGTTTCTGGGAAAGGGCGGGAGGGCGAGCTTTTTCAAATCGTCATAGCATATAACACCTTGCTGTGGCCCCCAGAGGGACCCTAATAGTTAATCTGCTCTCTGTGAGGTGCCAGCTCACTGTGGGCACTGAAGGGAGCTGTGTAATTGTGTCAGATCGATATTTATTAGTGACGAGTCCGAGCATCTCGGCGGTACTCAGTGCTCGCCGAGCATCCAGAGTACAGGGATACTCGTGCGAATAACGAGTAGTGCCGAGCATACTCGCTCATCATTACTGATAACCTCTCGTGCATCTTTAATTCTGTTCTTCAAGTCTCCTTGTATGACTTTAATTTCAACTTTGTCCCTCAATTTAAATGTCTTTTTTTTCCTGTTAAGCAAATGTTTTATTTCTTTAGTTATCCAGGGCTTTAGTTAGCAAAACATCATTTTCCTTTCATTAGCCAGTCTCAGATATGGCTTTTTCTTTGCCATTCTGCCCTGAAGGCCAGCATCCTGGAGTCGGCTCTTCATTGTAGACATTCACGCTGGCGTTTTGCGGGTACTATTTAATGAAGCTGCTAATTGAGGAGCTGTGAGGTGTCGATTTCTCAAACTAGAGACTCTAATGTACTTGTCTTGTTGCTCAGTTGTGCAGCGGGGCCTCCCACTTCTCTTTCTACTCTTGTTAGAGCCTGTTTGTGCTTTCCTCTGAAGGGAATAGTACACACCGTTTTAGGAAATCTTCAGTTTCTTGGCAAGTTCTCACATGGAACAGCCTTCATTTCTAAGAACAAGAATAGACTGTCGCTTATCACAAAAAAGTTCTCTTTTTCTGGCCATTTTGAGAGTTTCATAGAACAAACAAATGTAATGCTCAGATTCACAACTAGCTCAAAGGAAGGTCATTTTTATAGCTTCTCTAATCAGCCAAACCGTTTTCAGCTGTGCTAACATACTTGTGCAAGGGTTTTCTAGGGTTTCTAAACATCCATTAGCCATTAAAACACAGGAGTGGTGGCTGTTGGAAATGGGCCTTTACACAACTATGTTGATATTGCAGTAAAATGTCTGAAGCTAGAATAGTCATTTAGCACATTAACAATGTATGGAGTATATTTCTGATTCATTTAATGTTAGCTTCATTGAAAAAAAATGTGCTTTTCTTTCAAAAATAAGAACATTTCTAAATGACCCCACACTTTTGAACAGTAGTGTATGTACACTGGTTTTGAGTTATTTTGTCTATTCTGTCATTTTGTTATTTGCTTCACAATAAAAAGAAAACCAGCTGTTTACAGTTAAAGAGGACCTGTCCCCAAACCAGGCATGGTGATCTAATTACAGCACTGGATGCAGCATGTCTGCTGCATCCAGGCAAGGGGTCCCCCAGCACTTGAGCCCCCCTGTACCCCGAGTAAATACACTTAGAAAACTTACATGCTACAGCCACTAAGGAGGTGGCTAGAGGCTGGAGCCGAAGGGCAGATTCACACCCCCTGCATGTTTAATCTGCCCACCACTGCCAATCATTGTCTCCCTCGTCTGCAGTATAACACAGAGTTTATTTTAGAAATGGCCGCTTAGCCCCACCCCTTGCGGTGACCTCACCGCTTATACCCGCCCTGCTTTATGGTTAACATAGAGCAGGACAGGGAAAGGTGGTGATATCAGAGCAGGAGGCCGCCCGCCCCTCCTCCTGCAGTGACATCACCGCTTGTAAAATAAACTCTGTGTTATACTGCAGACGAGGGAGACAATGATTGGCAGCGGTGGGCAGATTAAACATGCGGGTGGTGTGAATCTGCCCTTCGGCTCCAGCCTTTAGCCACCTCCTTTCTAGCTGCAGGATGTAAGTTTTCTAAGTGTATTTACAGGGGGGCTCAAGTGCTGGGGGACCCCTTGTCTGCATTCTGCAGACATGCTGCATCCAGTGCTGTAATTAGATCACCATGCCTGGTTTCGTGACAGGTCCTCTTTAAGGACATGCTCTTTACATGAACTGAAGAAAGTCCTAAAAAAAACAGTTAAGTTCCAGGTTTTGGGTTAGCAAAACACAAAGAATGCCAAGGTAGGAGGGGGGTGAATACTTTTGAGAGGCACTCCTTCCCATGAATCTTATTTATTGAGAGCTCTTTAGGTTTCCTGAGACACCTGTTTTCCTTATAAGTGGGAACACCCACCTGTCAGACAGCCTGCAACATATCCATAGGTAAACTCGTTGGAGTAAAACAAATCATCAAAATTACTTTATAGGACTCACTAAGGACACTTTATGATTAATTTGCTTAAGTTCTGGTTAATTACAATATTTTTTTCTCCAAATGTTTCTTTTTTTTTTTAAGTCACTTTATATATTTATATAGCTGATGGAGCTGGATACCCACGTAACTGCCAACATTATTCCATCATTACAATATATTTGGGGACACATGGTTTATGTGCTGTGCTGATTCATGTTGGGTGTTTTCATCGAATTCTTCCCTATAAGACCAGGGTCGGTTTTGTACAGTCCTCCTGCTATTAGAATCAAGTAAATGTATACATTGCTTTATTCTTTATAGCGGGAAAGGTCATCCTCAGTGCCTGGTTGGTGATTCAGAAAAGAGACGGAGCAGTTTTGCTGGCAACTTTTATTTTTTTTTTTTGGTAGCATGCAGACAGAAGAATTTATTGAGGCGTTTAAATGCTGGGCTTATAAAACTACCCGAGGATTGGTCTTTGAGGTTTTATGCACTCGTAAACGTTTTCTGATTACTTCTGGGAAGTTGTCAGGCATTTAACACTGCATTTATCTTACAGTGCAATGAAAACACATCTGTCTATTGTCTCGTTACCTGCTTTAATTGTCACCCCCGCCTCGCCAGGCTGTTGTTTTAACCCCCTTTGTTATTTTCATTTCACATTTAACTAGTAAGAATCTTTAAATTTTAAATCTAATTGCTGTGAACATAAGTGACTCTCGCACAAATGGCTTTCTCTCATTTGTGTCTCTGCAGTAGAGCTCATTGTTCCATAAAACATCTGCCTCGTAGTAATTGAAATATTAGCAAATATTGTATGTTTTTCTTTAATTGTTGCTTTTATGGAAAGCCCCCATTACAGCTGTAAGGCACTGCAGAACAATGCAGAGCAATCTGCTCAGGGCTGAGAAAACTAACAGGAACTTACACTGGATAAAGGCTAAACCCTGTGTAATGGTACCCCAGTATGTATGATCACAGGTGTAGAGTATATGTGCGTGTGCACACGCTTCACTGTACACAGAGAGCAGACAGGAGTTTGCATTTCTCACAGACCACTGGCATATCAAATTGTATTATCAATGGTTTTCATAGGACTGCGAGAATTGAATGAATTCAGTCAGAAACCTATAAAATACTACTGCAGAAAATGCTCAGCACAATAGATAGATTGATAATAGTTAATTAAACAAAAAAAAACGGAAAAGAAAGTACCATACCACTCAATAAACATAAAAAATAAAAATCTATCTATCTATCTATGGGCCACGTCACACACACAGATATCTGTGCAGATATTGTTTGCAGATCTCTGGTTGCAGTGAAATCATGGACATATTGTTACATTTGTACACAGCCACAAAATAGAACAATGTGTCCATGAATTCACTGCAACCAGAGATCTGCAAACAATCTCTGCACAGATATCTGTGTGTGTGACGTGGCCCTATCTATCTATCTATCTATCTATCTATCTATCTATCTATCTATCTATCTATCTATCTATCTGTCTATCTATCTATCTCTAAATTCTTTCATATGTGTCTTTGATTCATATCTAATGGAAATTAGATGCCGGGTAACAGAACTGACTCTCCAGGACCTGTGGTGACATATTTCCGGTTCGGCCAGTCATCGTGATCGCAGTTGGGGCCAGGGAACAGCGGTGCCACGCTGAGAACAGAGGATCGGCGGCCATCAGAGCCTGGAATGAGGAAAGCTCCCCACCACCAACGTCTACACCTGGGTTGTGCAAGGACTGCACAACCCTATAAGGTGAGTGCCATTACAATAGTTAGGCTGATTTACATTAGCAGGTACACTCATTGCACCTCTTATCTCCTTTATTACATTTGATTCATATCTATCATCTATTCTATCTATCTATCTATCTATCTATCTATCTATCTATCTATCTGTCATCTAGACAATGAACTATTCTATCTATCAAATTCAAATTCAAAGAAGCTTTATTGGCAGGACTAAATACACATCAGTTTTAGCAAAGCAAGTGTACAAAAGGGAATAGGGATAGGGCCTGTAGGGATGTTGGGTAGGGCTAAAGGAAAGGTAGATGGGGGCACATCAAATATGGGGGCTGTAGGAGCAATGGGTAGGGACAGATCCAGGGCTGGGGCTATAAGAGCAATGGATGGGGCAGATCCAGGGTTAAGGCTATAAGAACAATGGATGGGGCAGATCCAGGGTTAAGGCTTTAAGAACAATGGATGGGGCAGATCCAGGGGGGTTATAGAAGTCCAGGTTATATCATAGTTAATTTCCTCAAAGTCTATGGCATGCACTCACATACCGTGCTACTATCTCCTCTGCTCTCTCTTCTTCCCCCAGCAGGATATATGTTTTCTCTTCCTCCTTCATGGGTATGAAATCCGGGAATATCTAGCCATCTATCTATACGTTTTTCATCTATCATCTATTCTATCTGTAAATCTATCAATCAATCCATCATCTATAATCTATTTTTATCTACCTATCATCTATTTTATCTATCTATCTATCTATCTATCTATCTATCTATTCAATCCAAAAAAGGAAAAAGCAGCACCAAATAGATATCAAGTGAACCTTTATTGCCAATGGCGTGGCGATGTTTCGGACCGGAGGTCCTTTTTTCAAGCCTTGGGCTTGAGAAAGGACCTCCGGTCTGAAACGTCACCACGCCATTGGCAACAAAGGTTCACCTGATATCTATTTGGTGCTGCTTTTTCCTTTTTTGGATTGTTTACATGGACACTTGACCGGTGTTGAAAAAGCGCTGCACAAGTCTGGTAATATCTGGTGCTTGTTCTGTTTTTTCATCTATCTATCTATCTATCTATCTATCTATCTATCTATCTATCTATCTATCTATCTATCTATCTATCTATCTATTGAGGCAGAGCTTAAAAATATTTCCATTAAAAAAACTGACTACCTAGATCAGTAAACAGATCTATCTTCACATGCAGATGATCTTTAAATATCATGCATTAAGATGGGGAAAATATACATTAATTTACCAAATGTAACCTGCGATAAATAATTTTCCAGTTATGTCAGGTCATTGGATGCCCTATACCATGTTTGCTTTCCTTACGTATCACTACGTGATATGCAATACACACACATTACTTAGATGTAATGAACATTCTTGGCAGTAATTGGTCTATTGAATGTGCAGGATATCACAAAACAAACCTGTTAATTCTCCAATTTACTTAACTTAATTCACAAATGGGATTTACCATCTGCCTATTGAGATTAGACATGAACAAATATTGTGCATATACATACATGCAGGATAATAGTATATAGGAAGGTAGATATTGCTAGACAAAATAATTTTACAAGGGTCTTTGAACACATTTGTATAAGTGCAGTTGTATATCCTTTTGAATACATTTAGGCCCTGGAATTGCAACTTTAGTCAAGCCAAACATAAGATAATAGGAAACCTTTTTATCACGTTTTGCTAAAGTATAGGGGTGCGCTGTTGTACACATGGTTATATATGACATTAGTCTACAATAACAATAAAACACCACTCAAGTGGTTTTTTTTTTTGACACAGTAGTGGCAGCGGTCATATACTCACCTTCACCCCTTACCGACACCGCTCTAGTGCCTGTAACTTCTGACTGGCCATAAGTCAGAAGTTAAGTTACAAAAGCTCAATGCATCTCTATGAGCGACAGAATGAGACCAGAATGAGGCTCTCATAGAGATGTGTTGAGTTATAACCTCCGGAGTGTTCCATGAAACACTGGAGCTGCCGACACGTCACAAATCCCCGCAGACCAATTGAAGCACCACTGGAAAAGGTAAAGCTTCTGGAAGTTGAGTATAAGACAAGGGTCAGGAGAATTACATTTAAAGTATCACTACATTGGTGCAATAAAAAAAAATGCTTTCATGCTGTTTAAATGATATACATATATTAAGTTTATGTCAAATCTTTTATGATTGGGTTATGCACGATTTGCATAATTGCAATCATGTGCTGGCTAGACTTGTTCGGCTTCTCTCAATAGAAATGAATTGTCTAGTTGGCACATATCTGCATGTATGTAAATCGTATACATGTAGTCATGTGACTGCCCACCCGCACCAACAATACTGGGAGTTTGTGACAGTGTGCGCACTTCACACTCATGATTTGGCAGTCAGAAAACTAAAGACATGACAACCCCTTGTAATGACTTCTTTTAGAAACAATAGAGTTGGAAACAATTAAGGCTAGGGTCACACTTGTATGCATTTTTTAAAGGGAACCAACCACCCCAAATGACCCCCCCGGACTGTTAATATGTGTCCCTACACCAGGCACACACATTTGGGGCAATCGTTTTTGCTAAAAAAACTGTTTAGTAGAAGCTAAGATACATGTTTATAAAAGTTAATAAATTCCGACGGATGGGTGTTACCTAGCTTTGTCCACGTGCAGTGTTCGTGCTTGTGATCCTCCTCTCCCCCCTCCCCTCTCACTTTCTAAGAGCCTGGCCGTGTCATGAAAGGGGCGTGGCTAAACAGCGTCATGAAAGGGGGCGGGGCTCGCCACTATTTAGCCCCGCCCCTTTCATGACGCGGCCGGGCTCTTAGAAATAGAGAGGGGAGGGGGGAGAGGAGGATCACAAGCACGAACACTGCACGTGGACAAAGCTAGGTAACACCCAATCGTCAGAAGTTATTAAACTTTATAAACATATATCTTAGCTTCTACTAAACAGTTTTTTTAGCAAAAACGATTGCCCCAAATGTGTGTGCTGGGTGTAGGGACACATATTAACAGTCCGGGGGGGTCATTTGGGGTGGTTGGTTCCCTTTAATGTGCTTTTTTCCAGCCTTCGTTTAGATCCTGCAATCTAGATCCTGACAACCCTATGGTCTTGGTCATTTCACGGCAGCGCGGATCATCCACGTATATATCCTGTGACCACATTGTACACATGGCTTTGTGGATTCTGCAGCAGCCGTTACATTCCCATAAACTGGTTGTGGGTCTCACAACCTAACCAGGTGACAAACAACTCTTGAATTGCGTATGATTTTTATTGAGCAGAAGACCCTATTTGTGCTCCATATCTTTCACGTTTTTTTTACTCTACATCCACAACATGTCAGTTTCTCTTGCAAGGACGTTGAGTTTTATGCACAGTTGGATCTCATAGTCTTCATTATATGTGGAAAATCCTCAGATAAAAACGCACATGCGTTCTTAGTGCATTTCTGCTGTGGAAGCGCATGTAATCCGCACATAAGTTTATCAATGAAGTTGCGTCAAAGCCAAATACCAGGAAGTATCAAGAACAAAGAAGCTTTATTTAAAACATGACACGTCAACAAGAAACAAAAAAAAAATGCAGTAAACAAAACTCAATAAAAACGCATGTGAAAAAGAACGCAAACAACCAGATTTACATAGTAGGTATAGAATTGCTATAGAAAGTCTGCAACATCACGGTGGGCTCACAGCCTTACGTAAGAAAAAGGCGCTAGATAATTTTATAATTAATATAAACTGTATTACAACCCTGCAAATAACCACAAATTGTATATTTATTCTATGTGACGAGTCAGTGTACACTACTTAGGGTTTTGTAAGCTTTAGGACAGCGCTTCACAAATTGTCAGTGCCCCCTAGTTATTGTGAGCGCAGCACAGCGAAGAACGCTATTGTGACCCAAGGCAATAAGTGCAGTAAAGGCCATTCCTGGCTGCAGCAATGTCTGGTTTAGCAAAATAAGTGCGTACTTATCTGGTTATTAATTCTAATTAAAATTAAGATATTTAAAAAAAAAATTGCAATGGAGTATGCTCAACATTGAGTCATCTCCTTGTAATGAGACCCAAACAGAAAAGACGTAGACTCTGATTGTACAATAATGTAGCGGGAATGTTCCACAATTCCAATTCCACAGCGCCATCTACTGGTATTAATATAGAAATAGTTACAAAAATAATACCTTTCAAGAGGAAAACCTAAATTATTTTCACATTATTAGTTATAAAATTTGTTTGGTTAAAAATGCTGAGCTCCTGGATAATAGGCCCTTGTGTTAAATCTATAAGTCATTTGTAGGGTCGTCATTATTTTTTGCTTTTTAATTATAGTGTCTTCCAAAACTGTTTCTTATGACTGTTTATTTAATATTTATTCATTTATATAGCGCTATTAATTACATAGCACTTTACATACATTTGTATATGTATCTGATTTGTAAAGCGCTGTGGAATATGTTGGCGCTATATTAATAAAGATTATTATTATTATTATTATTTTTATTAGATAGAAAAAAAACTTTCAGAACCTTTTAGGAAAATAAAATAATTGGCCTAAGTAAATCACGGATGCAAATAATATTAGGGTTCAACATTCCGAGTGAATTGCAGATGAATTACTATTTAGTGAAAGGAAAATTCTGTAACTCACAGTTTCTTTACAAAGTCTAAGCTCTGAACACCGTCCACAGCTCGGAGATAGCTCTGAAAGGCGTATTTACATCAATATCCACTGAATAGGTGACAATTATTAAATTGTTCAGAGGTCCATTGGCCAGATCATGGACTTATCCGTTGTCCTTCTTTGGGTGCAACAATGTGGTCAAGAGAACAGGGGGGTACATAGAAATCATGGCGCCCCGTAGCAGAATTTCTAATTGTTCCCCCCCCAAGTAATAATCATATTCAGCATGGTCATGGTAACATAAGAGCATATCTCATAACGTTGCAGCTCTCACCAGAGTAACTCTCCCTCCCTCTCATTGCACCAATAAGAATGCTGTCACTCAAACATTGTATGACACCCCCACAGGTATTCTTCCACATGCTCAGTATGATGACCTTACTGTACCCCCCTCAACTACTCCTGCAAAGTGTGGTGATCCTAGCACAATATAATCCCCAACTGTAACCCCCACACAGCCCTCCATGCAGGATAATGAGCCTACATACAGTGTAATGGCTCTCACCCCTCTTCACAATGTATAATGGTCCCACTAGCTCTCAAGACATTATAATTGCCCCCCATTAGCCCTCTGCACAGAAGGATGGACACCACTCAAACCACAATGTATAATTGCTTGAATACAGTGTAATGGCCCTCAAGTAGCCTTCAATAAAGTATAAAGGCTCCGACATAACCCTCCAAATAGTATAGTGGCCTCCACAAAGCCCTTTGAATACTATAATAGCCCCACATAGCATTTTATATAGTATATAGCATCCCATAATCCTCCATATGGTATAATGTTACCCCATAGTTCTCCATATTGTTTAATGCACCCCCATAGTCCTCCTTATAATACAATACACCCCACAGTCCTCTATATAGTATAATGAAGCCTCTATAGTTCTCTATATAGTGCAATGAACCACATAGACCTTAATATATTATAATATTCCACCTATAGTCCTATAATACCCCATTGTGATGTCACAATACTCCACTATGATATCATAATACCCCATTGTGATGTCAGATAACCCCATTGTGATGTCATAAGGCATAAGTGTACTTGTTCTTGTCTCCCTCATCCTCATGTAAAGCGCCAATGAACCTAATGGCGCTATATAAATAAATAATAATAATAAGGCAATGAGAGACGTCACAAGGCAATTATATAAATAGATACTGTATAACTTGTGTTATAAGTATTGAAATCTCTGGTATTACCATATGTGAGTCCAGTGGTCGCTCCTAACATTGATTGACAGGTATCTCTGTTTGCACTGTTACACAGGGAAGAGTGTGGATGACTAAATAGGACTGACCACTACACTCCCATGCATACAGTCAACAGAGATTTCTATTAACAAAAAGTAAGTTTTAATGAAACTTTTCCAGCACAAGTATGTATCAGTCTGATCAGCTCCTCCTCCAGAAACCCTTTTCAATGTGAGATACAGTCAACAAACTCAGCTCTACTACATTTTTTAACGCACAATAGACTTGCATTATATGTAGTTTCAAGACACAGATACCATACTTTGCATTCTGAAAGAAACAATAACCATGTATGAAATTCGGCCCTATTACAAATTAATTTGCTAATATTTGAGATTCTTCTAGATTTTTTTTCAATCATTTTATGCTTAGCTTTGTTCTCTGTTTTGTTTTTTGGCCCCTATAAAAATGTGAAGGAGGTCATTTTTTTTAAAACTTATCCCGAATAGTGTAAAATAATAGATATAGCTCTGTCCCTTTTTAAAATGTAAATTAAGGAAACTTTATATCAGATTATTATGTAAAACTAATTTAATACTTACCAATCCATTATATTGCTATTAGACGTCCAGAGATTTTCAGTTACGTTGCAGTTGTGTCTACCACATATTTATGGGACCCCGTACTTATTAGAAATGCTCCATTATCCTAAAAGCTTTAAGTTCTGAATTTAATCTTTGGTTTGGAGATTGCTGGGAAGCGCTCAGATGTCTGATTGTCACATTTATATTTCTGAGAGTATTCTGAGCAATACACATACAGTAAAATGTCTACTTCCCACAGCCCTTTATGTGCTATATAACTTTTATAGTTATTGTAAAAAATAATTTATGGAAAAAATACTTAAATCTTTTTTCATCCCTACTGACTTGATGTAAATGTGCACTTTCCGCGTTACTATGATCAATTGTCGTGACTCTTTTTCATTATTTGTTATGATGCACTGTTTGTCCAAAATGTAAAAGACCACCCTACTACAGAGTTTATCTAAAAATGATACGTAGATTTCATATGGTATGTAAAGAACAGCTTCATTTAAGCTGAAATCAGATAACAAATAGATTACATATGGTGGAAAAAAATACTATTGTAACATACTTATGTGTGTGCATTCCGGCTATGTCTCTCCTTTTTATCTCAGCCACAATGTGTTTAAATGGTATAGACCACATGACGAAGGCTCCGATCTGGAGACGAAAAGCGGTTTGTGCATTGAAGACCACTAATAAAGGTATTTCATTGAATTTAACCCTGCGGTTCTGATCGCATATTCTATACATTTGTACTGTTTCTGGTCAATTTGACCCGACCTATAAAAATGTTGATATTAGATACTGTTTTACGAATACCTATTTCATTATTAATCTGTATGTGAACATGGTTGATCATAAACAAATGAAAAATTAAATGAAAACTTAATTTTTATTTACTTTTTTCAGAAAAAAGGTAACACGGGCTGTTTGCAATTATGTTCACTTTACAGCATTCTGCACACAAATAACAAACATGCTTTAGACTTCTATTACTATAACATGAAATCTAACTACATATAACTTTGTGTTAATATATTTTATAAACCAACAAATGAAAAACAATGAAAACTTCAGTTTTTCTTTTTTATCTCTTAAAAAGGGTGAACAGGTTCATGCATTTTTACATTGAACACAATAATAAAACACACCTCCTTTACATAGATATTTTGCACACCCAGCACATTTGTTTTATTGTCACAAGGAGATGGACAGAAGCTCTATCTCTTCCTTTTGTGGATGGTAGCTGTGCTGCTGGAGGCTGTGGAGTCTCTTTCTCGAGCATGCTGCTGGACACTCTTCACAATGGCTGCTGCTCCTTCACATCTGGGGTTTACTTTTCTGGCTTTGATATATGGCCTAACTAGGGATTTTCCTAATTCTTCAATGAAAATTCTTCTTTTATACATCTTATTTCCATTCCAATTGGGGTTGATTTCCTCCCATAAAACAAATGTGTTGTATGCCGAAACATCCAGAATGTTGTAAAATATTATCATTGGCCAACGATTAGTTTTGCGTTTGCATTAGTGATGAGCAAGCATGATCGCCGGTACTCGGTGCTCGCCCAAGCATTTCAGTACTCAAGATGCTCAGAGTTCGCCGAGTACCGGCTCGTGCTCGAGTACAATTGCCTGCATGTTGGCACTCTGTACGGAGCCAGCCCAAATGCAGGGATTGGCTACCTCACATTGTAATGCCACAGCCATGTTGGTTGTGGCATCACAGTGATTGCGTGGCCGCACAGCGTCATCAAATCTATATCAGACCTGAACGCGCTGTGGTCAAGCCGTCGGCTGGCGAACAAGCAGCTGATCTGACAGCTGTTCAAATGTCCAGCACAGACACTATTAGGTGATGTCGTTGTTGGAGATTTAAACAGTTGTCAGACCAGTTGTGTTTAAATTTCCAGTGTGGACACCGCCAGGAGATCAGCAGCGCAAGCCACACATCTCCCAGTGACGTGCGCCGCTGATCTCCCGGCGGCTAGCTCCACTCATCTCCTGGCGGCAGTACCTTCGGATCTCCTGGCGGTGTTGGCGTGGGAGATTTAAACAACACAGCTGACCTGACAGCTATTTAAATCTCCCGCGCTGACACCAATAGGAGATATCGGCATGGGAGGTTTAAACAGTTGTCAGACCAGCTGTATTTTGTATTTAAATTTCCCGCGGGGAGACCGCCAGGAGATCAGTGGCATGCGTCGCCGCTGATCTTCCGGCGGCTAGCGTCAGTCATCGCGGGTGTCGGCGCGGGAGATTTAAACAACACAGCTGATCTGACAGCTATTTAAATCTCCCGCACCAATAGGTGATGTTGGCCCGGGAGATTTAAACAGCTATTAGACCAGCTGTGTTTAAATTTCCCTTGCGGGCACTGCCAGGAGATTAGCAGCGCCAATCGCCGGGAGATCAGTGGCTGCTGCTGCCGGGAGATCAGCAGCACTCGCCGCCCATCTCCCGGCAACAGGTACCGCTGATCTCCCAGCGGCAAGCGCCGCTCACTTCCCGGTGGCGGCAGCCACTGATCTCCCAGCGTTGTCAGCGCGGGAGATTTAAATACAGCTGATCTGACAGCTATTTAAATCTCCCACGCCGACAGAAATAGGTGATGTCAGCGCGGGAGATTTAAACACAATTGTTCTGACAGCTGATTCAGGTCCTTGAACCTGATATTGATACTGATCATCGGATCAGTTTGCCAGCCAACAAACTGATCAGATGATATTTGATCTGGATTGCACGTCGCGGGACCCTTGAGCCTGGACTACATCAGAGGGGATCATTAATAAAGATGTAGTCACTAATTGTGTTTGTGTTTTCTTTCTAATAAAAATATTTTCTCTATGTTGTGTTTTTTTGTCTGATTACTAGAAATTAATGGTGGCCATGTCTAATATTGGCATGACCCCATGATTTCAGGCTTAGGGCCAGCTGCTAATACATAGCTTTACCTGGCTAGCATGCAAACATATGGTGAAGCCCTCGTCAATTTTTTTTTAAATTATTCATTAAAAATATAAATGAAACCACAAACACATTTAGGGACTGCATCTTTATTATCCCCTCGACCCTCATCTCTGAACTCTCTAAACTCTGCTTCATCAGAGACCAAGGGGACGAACAATGCTTCTATTCCCGTGGTCCCTGAAGGAGAGCCCGGAGTGCTGCAGCATCGTAAGGGGTTGGAAGCTTTGTTTGTCCCCTTGGTCTCTAATGATGCAGATCCCAGAGTGTTCAGCACAGAGATGAGGATCAAGGGGATAAAAAAGATGTAGTCCCTAAATGTGTTTGTGTTTTTATTTATTTTTTAATACATTTTTCCCCAAAAAATTGACATGAGCTTCGCCATATTTTTGTATGCCAGCCAGGTACAGCAGGCAGGTACAGACTGCCCCAACCCTCAGCTGCCTAGTTGAACCCGGCTGGGAACCAAAAATCAAGGAAAGCCCTTTTTTTTAATTATATCATGAATTTCATGAAAGAATGAAATAAAATTGACGTGGTTTTCGCTCTATTTTTGTGTCCAGCCAGGTACAACTAGGCAGCTGGGGGCTGGAATCTGCAGTGCAGGGTGGCCCAAGCTTTCTGGGCCCCCACTGGTGCGAATTGCAGTCCGCAACCACCCCAGAAAATGGTGTTTTCATAGAAGCATCATCTTCTGGCGCTGTATCCAGCTCTTCCAGCGGCCCTGGTGCCAGGTGACTCACTGTGTAATAATGGGGTTAGGGCCAAATTTGTACTATCAGCTGGCCCTAAGTCCGAAATTCATGGAGTCACGCCAATATTAGGCATGGCCACCATGAATTTCTAGTAATCAGATAAAAAAAAAACAACACAGAAAATATTTTTATTAGAAATAAAACACAAATACAATTATGACTGCATCTTTATTAAAGAACCCCACTTCCGACATAGTTCAGGCTCAAGGCTTCCACGACGTCCAATCCGGATTCAATATCATCTGATTAGTTTGCTGGCAACAATAGGTGATGTCAGCGTGGGTGATTTAAATAGCTGTCAGATCAGTTGTGTTTAAATCTCCCGCACCGACACCGCCGTGAGATCAGCGGCTGCTGCCGCCGGGTGTTAAGTGGCGCTAGCCGCCAGGAGATCAGTGGTGCCCGTCACTGGTAGATGGGCGGTGGCAGCAGCTGAACTCCTGGCGTCGGACGCCGCTGAAATTTAAAAGTCTGACAGCTGTTAAAATCTCCCATGCTGACATCATCTATTGGTGTCGGCATGGGAGATTTAAATAGCTGTCAGATCAGCTGTGTTGTTTAAATCTCCTGCGCCGACACCACCGGGAGATCAGCGGGTGCCGCCGCCGGAGGTGAGTGGCGCTAGCTGCTGGGAGATCATCATGGCCCGTTGCCGAGAGATGGACGGCGGGCGCCGATCATCTCCCGCGGCGGCAGCCGTTGATCTCCCGGCGATGGGCGCTGCTGATCTCCCGGCGGTGTTCGCACGGGAAATTTAAACACGGCTGGCCTGACAGCTATTTAAATCTCCTGCGCCGACATCACCTATTGGTGTCAGCGCGGGAGATTTAAATAGCTGTCAGATCGGCCACTGCTTGGCATACATATACTGAGGCTTGCACACCTCAGTACGGCGACGGCATAAATTCCCGCCGATTCGCTGATCACTCCCTGTTCTCCTCGTAACTTGCGATCCTGCTGCCGCCGCTCCTGCAGCACCCTGGTACCATTTGATTACCCCCTGTCCTCCGCTGCACAGGCGGCAGGCATGGGGGAGAGGTGGTGATCGGATGACATCTGGGGGCTGCAGGAGCCAGCGGCAGCGGGATCGCAAGTTACGCTGCTTAAAGTGACATTTGAAAGCTTTAACAGTGCGTCAGGTGTGCCGCTGGCAAAATTCTCATGTTCCCTCATAGGATAACATTGTTCTCGGTGCTTGGGTCGAGTACCCGAGCATCACGATATGCTCAAACCGAGCATCGAGCACCCGAGCATTTTACTGCTCGCTCATCACTAGTTTGCATGTGTATGTTGATATTCCTTGATCCAGTGTATCAACTTCCCATTTTGTGGCATTATAATCTAATATGATGTCCGGCTTTCTGTCTTCTCAATTATTTATTGCATTGTCATGGTGCATTGTGCTCATCGGAATTACATGTTTATTTTTTTGGGCACGTAAGACACAACTGCTGTATCTCCAGTAAAGTAAAAAGTAGAACTATACACATCTCTTTTACTAAGGATACCTTGCGGCAGTTCTGGCTTGTTTTTCCTTATAGTACCCAGCATGGCAAGTTGTCTTTTTTGCAACATCTGGCCCAGTTGGTAGGATGAAAGAGAAATGACTGGATGTGTACTTGCTCACTGATAAGAATACCCTTTTGAATAATGAGATGAAGTACACAGGAAAACAAATACATTTGCAGGCAGAAATAATTAATGATCTGTTGAACAATTTAAAATGTTATCGGTTCATATTGACCCGAACAGTACAGGTGTAACAATCAGCGTGTAGCAGAAAGTAAACAAAAAGAAACAAAAAAAAATCAACACTCATATAAGAACCGCTCAAATGAGGAAAAGTCAATTAATCACAAGTTTCAGATCCGTAAAATAAAAAATCTACAGGGTCTCAAATTTCATTTCAGGTCATATGGACCTGAACAGAACAACAGGGTTGAAGGATCAGCACCTGAAAGCGCACCAGTGTCTGTCCCTCTCGTAAATATTGTATTTCTTCTTGACAAAAATATTTCAGTGTTTACACACTCAATGTTGTTTTGATATAATTTTCTAAAAGTTTAAATACCGCATCGGTTAGCTGATTTGTAACGGCAAACATTATGGCGCCTTTTTTTTCCTGCTATATATATGCAGCGGCGGACTGGGGTGTCTGGGGCCCACCAGGAAAATTGACTCCAGGGGCCCACCCACCCGGGCCCACCCATTCTTCAGCTATATGCAAATACCCGTTATCCGTTATACCTATTATTATTATTATTATAGTGTAGCGTGGACTGTAAAACACAGGCGGCTCCTGCACATCACTGTGCACTCACCATTACTGTGATGTACAATTACTGCAGTTTCGCTCACTATTTCTGGGATGTGCAATTACTGTAGTTTCGCTCACCATTACTGCGATGTGCAATTATTGTAGTTTCGCTTACCATTACTGCGATGTGCAATTACTGTAGTTTGCATTAAAGGGATTTTTTGGCGAAAACAGGTTATCAGTAGTGATGAGCGAGTACTAAAATGCTCGGGTGCTCGAAGCTCGGGCCGAGTATCCCGAGATACTCGTGTACTCGGCCCGAGTACCGAGCCCAATGTTATCCTATGGGAGACCCGAGTATTTTTATGAAATGACTGCCGGCAGCATGGAAAAATCCTAAAAATGTCACAAAAGTCTCAGAAGAGTGTTCAAATGACATGGCAACACCATGGGGAAGACCCCTGGAAGCATTTCTCACTCATTGTTCACAGCTGTGAACAATCTTGTCCGAGTTTCACGCCAATTTTACGGAGTCACCAGAAAACCTTCCAAAATTATACCAAAATGAATATTTAGGGTGGAAATGTTAAGGGCACATACCCAATAGTGGGATACAGCTGGTGTATGTTACTTTTTGTGATTACATGAAAGATTTTACGTGAAAACATTGTGCGGCACTCCGATGTCCCTGAGAAGAGACGTACATGAAGCCCTGTCTTGAAATAATGTGCCCATTTTGACGAACTGGGTCTATTGTAGTATTTTCCTTTGCCAGGGCAGTCCAAAATTGGGAGGCTCCACATTGTCCCTGGATAGAGACATGCAGGAGGGCCTGTAAACCTCAAGTGGGTGTATTGTAGTATAGGCCTTTGGCAGGGCAGCCAAAAATTGGGAGGTTCAACAATGACCCATGCATACAGACATGCAGTAGGGCCTGTAAACCTCAAGTGGGTGTATTGTAGTATAGCCCTTTGGCAGGGCAGCCAAAAATTGGGAGGCTCCACATTGTCCCTGGATAGAGACGTGCAGGAGGGCCTGTAAACATGAAGTGGGTGTATTGTAGTCTAGCCCTTTGGCCAGGGCAGCCAAAAATTGGGAGGCTCCACATTGTCCCTGGATAGAGACGTGCAGGAGGGCCTGTAAACATGAAGTGGGTGTATTGTAGTATAGCCCTTTGGCAGGGCAGCCAAAAATTGGGAGGTTCAACAATGACCCATGCATACAGACATGCAGTAGGGCCTGTAAACCACAAGTGGGTGTATTGTAGTATAGGCCTTTGTCAGGGCAGCCAAAATTGGGAGGTTCAACAATGACCCATGCATACAGACTTGTAGTAGGGCCTGTAACCCTCAAGTGGGTGTATTGTAGTATAGGCCTTTGGCAGGGCAGCCAAAAATTGGGAGGTTCAACAATGACCCATGCATACAGACATGCAGTAGGGCCTGTAAACCTCAAGTGGGTGTATTGTAGTATAGCCCTTTGGCAGGGCAGCCAAAAATTGGGAGGTTCAACAATGACCCATGCATACAGACATGTAGTAGGGCCTGTAACCCTCAAGTGGGTGTATTGTAGTATAGGCCTTTGTCAGGGCAGCCAAAAATTGGGAGGTTCAACAATGACCCATGCATACAGACATGTAGTAGGGCCTGTAAACCTCAAGTGGGTGTATTGTAGTATAGGCCTTTGGCAGGGCAGCCAAAAATTGGCAAGTTCAACAATGACCCATGCATACAGACATGCAGTAGGGCCTGTAAACCTCAAGTGGGTGTATTGTAGTATTGCCCTTTGGCAGGGCAGCCAAAAATTGGGAGGCTCCACATTGTCCCTGGATAGAGACGTGCAGGAGGCCTCAAAACATTTTTCCCATTCAAAAGGAGCGGGCGAAAAAATTTACCACTGCGGGTATACCTCAAACAGTGATTGAATCCCAGCACTCATATATTTGATTTTATGTTCAAGGTGAATTTATTTACAGTTCGTGCAGATGTAACAGGTGACATGCAGGACAAAAGACGTTTCGGCCAACACTATGGCCTTGTTCACAAGGTCACTACAAAAAGAATATACAAAATGAATACAGTGCAGGTGGATATATATACATTATTTACACAGACATTCAGTCAAGTCACATTGAGATCAGTTTTGTATGCTTGATGAATCCTTAGAGGAAAGGGGTATCATTAGGAGGTGTGATATATAAATATATACAAGAGGTGGTACTGGGGTAGAGGGTATGTAGAAACAAGGGATCTGCAGGGAAAAGAACGCATTCCTCATTTTACCTGCCAGTATCTCAGTACAGGAGTGTCACCACAAGGGGAGGTGGTTGTTGGGGGCGATATACCATAAACAGGTGAAGGTAATCTAAAACATAATATATGTTGTTATTCATTATGATATCTACATAGGTGTGTATATACTTATCATAGTTGTTAGAGCTAGATACCTGTTAGATCATATTTTATAGGATAGATCCGGTGTGCTGCTGAGTCAGGGCACTATAGTTCAGTGCATGGCTTTAGGAGGCGATGTGAGCTGTCAGAGGATCTATCTATGAAATTTATCTTATATAAGTACACAAAGTATAGATACATATTGGGTTTTAGTAGGAGTATTATGTAGTTCTTAGTACCTTATAGTCAGGATCCCCAGGGTGATGTCCTGTGTTGAATCTGCTTTCTATTAGTGCAGCTCAGTAGAGCTATGTAGTCTATGGAATAGACAAGTGTCAGTGTAATACAAGTCCCCACGGTCCTGCTTACTTCCGTTTGTTGTGGAGTAAATGGAGCAAACGGAAGTAAGCAGGACCGTGGGGAGGCCAGATAATACATGAGATAAGTATATGACCACAGATGTAACTTGTATTACACTGACACATGTCTATTCCATAGACTACATAGCACGTGGGTCGCACCACACAGATGGTCCGATCACGACTGAATTCACATCGTTATAATGCAAAAATTGGCCTTATGACCCATAGCTTATCAAGGCACCTTTTATTAAATCACAATAAAAATTTCAAAATAAAACTTACACCCGTTGAGGAGATACCTCTGGATGCTCCTAATAGAATGCAACAACTGAATAAAAAGGAGGCTTTTTGGATTTACAGGCTGCGAAGCCTATATCCGGATGGCCTAAATGATAAGCTTGAAAACATTTAGTAGGATAATTTATAGATGAGAACAACTTTTAAAAATCCTGTTGAGGTTCATAATTGGGATCCCATCATTTTATGAGGTGGGGACATTGAGGTTATCAGGAGTGCTCTTGCAGTGTTTCTCCTTGTGGAAGTAGGAATGTCTGCTCTGTGGGTCCTAAAATGACATGTGAAGCGGTTCATAATTTGGTGTTGACATTGTAATGGTCCACCTGCATTTATGGAGGCATTGGTCTCTGGAGGGAGAGGAAGAGCAAACTGCTGTCTCCTGAATGATAATAAATAATATGAAACATTGTCTAGAGAAGGAAAAGATGGTACAGTGGGACTCTGGGTGGTGATTGAGTATAAATTGAATAAGATCGATTCCAACAAATATATGAGATATATGTATATTTATTTTTAAGGAAAGTGATACGTTTTCTATGGAGCACTCTCCTTGGGGAAGTAGAAATATCTGCTTTTTGGGTCCTGGAATGACAAGAGAAACTGTTTACAATGTATAATGTATAATGTCCACCTTTTATTATGAAGGCAGTTGTTTCAGTAGGGAAAAGAAGATTTAATCACTCTCTAGTGGAGGATAAGATGGTTTAGCAGGTTTTTGGGTGAAGATAAAATGATCGAACGTGAATAGAGTAAGATCGATCCCCGTAGAAGTATGAGATATATCTGTATATATCATCAAGGAAATTGTAAAATATTTTATGGTGAATGTATCACGCTAGTATATAGCGACCCAATATAGCTGTCTCATTGAGGGGGATTGAGATATATTGGGACGTAACAATTATGTGGTACTTATGAATAGGTTGACTTGGAGCAAGTGTCCTATAGATGAAGTGTATAGCCTAGTGGTATATACCTCTGAATGGAGAAGATATGTTGATAGAAAATGTGCAGGATCGATTCCATCAGGAAGTGAGAAAAACATTTTTAAAAATTTTAGATTTTTTTTTTTTTTTTTTTTTTTTTTTTTTTTTTTAATCTTTTGGGAATATCATTTTTTGATATCAAGTGGATCATAATTAATAAGAAATAAAAATAATACTATGATATTTGGACCTTGATTTCGAAACACAAAAAGAAAAAGAAAAAGTAAATAAAAAGAAAACAAAGATAAAGATTAATAATGGAACAAAAGGGAACTAATAATGTTTAAAATACAATTGGTTCTTTGAATTATACCCTTATATGTATGTGTGTATATATATACAAAAAGGAAGAGAGAGAGATATTTGTATATTTATTCTATTGTTCTCTTTTTTATCTTGGGAGGAATTGGTTAACACTAATGAGACTGGATACTGAAGAGTCAGACATGTGTGATCAATATGATTAATTAGGAGGGATAACACACACTATATAACCTCCAAATTTTATGTAATACTTTATATACCTGAGGAAGGCTATTTTATGACATTTATAGCCGAAACGCGTTGTTTTAATTATGCTTTTATGACTTTTTATGACTGTTTACTACTGTGAAGCCTTTTGAAATAAATCTCCAAGAAGGAAAAAGGAGCCAGTGTCCTTATCATCAGGTAAATCTCCTTGGGAGCGCTCAATCATCTGGATACCTTGATTATTTGCATAAAATATGATCTAACAGGTATCTAGCTCTAACAACTATGATAAGTATATACACACCTATGTAGATATCATAATGAATAACAACATATATTATGTTTTAGATTACCTTCACCTGTTTATGGTATATCGCCCCCAACAACCACCTCCCCTTGTGGTGACACTCCTGTACTGAGATACTGGCAGGTAAAATGAGGAATGCGTTCTTTTCCCTGCAGATCCCTTGTTTCTACATACCCTCTACCCCAGTACCACCTCTTGTATATATTTATATATCACACCTCCTAATGATACCCCTTTCCTCTAAGGATTCATCAAGCATACAAAACTGATCTCAATGTGACTTGACTGAATGTCTGTGTAAATAATGTATATATATCCACCTGCACTGTATTCATTTTGTATATTCTTTTTGTAGTGACCTTGTGAACAAGGCCATAGTGTTGGCCGAAACGTCTTTTGTCCTGCATGTCACCTGTTACATCTGCACGAACTGTAAATAAATTCACCTTGAACATAAAATCAAATATATGAGTGCTGGGATTCAATCACTATTTGCTACGGATCACTTGATCCTTTCCCAACAGCACCATAGAATAGCTAACGCTCTGAGTGCTGGTCATCTACGAATTATTTGGTATACCTCAAACAACAGCCTAAGTATTGTAACGGTCATCATGGTGGCACATGAGGAGAAGGAGGAGCAGTCCAGCGATTAGCCAAAGTCCAGAAGTGTGTACCCATGGGTGACTGGAGGTACATGGCAAATTCCCAGAACAAAATTTTAATTCAGTTGTCATTTGCTGGTGGTGTGGTGAAGTCTGGCCCAATCCAACCCTTGTTCATCTTGATCAGAGTCAGCCTGTCAGCATTTTCAGTTGACAGGCGGGTGCGTTTATCAGTAATGATTCCACCTGCAGCACTGAAAACACGCTCTGATAAAACGCTAGCGGCAGGGCAGGCCAGGACTTCCAAGGCGTAGAGAGCCAATTCATGCCACGTGTCCAGCTTGGAGACCCAATAATTGAAAGGCACAGAGGAATCTCGCAGTACAGTTGTTCGATCTGCAAGGTACTCCTTCAGCATCTGGCCAAACTTAGCATTTCTGGAGGCACTACCCCGCACCTCAGGGGCTGTGGTACGTGAGGGGCTGAGAAAACTGTCCCACATCGTAAAGACTGTTCCCCTACCTCTGTCGGATTGGACTTGTGCCCCTCTCGGCCGTACGCCTTGGTTGTCCACCGAATCCTGACCTATGCCGCTAGCGTTTTGTTAGGGGAATGATTTGCCTACTTCCGTGACTATGGCCCTGTGGAACTGCTGCATTTTGGCTGACCTCTCCACCTCAGGAATGAGAGACATAAAGTTCTCCTTGTAGCGTGGGACTAACAGTGTTGCCAGGGGTGCACCAAGCCCCACTGCCGCCTGAGCCGCGGCACCGATTACGGGGGGGGGGGGGGTGCTAGTGGAGCCCAGCACTGCCGCCCCTTCTGCCTCGCTACCGCCGCCTGAGCCGCGGCAGTGATTGCCGGCCGTGGCCGTGAGTACCGGGGGGGGTTGCTGTTGAAGCCCGGGGCGCTGCCGCCCCTACTGTGACTCTCCCCCGGCGGTCGCCGCTTACCTGCGGTGCGCGCAGGGTGAGCGGCCGGCGCCATGACAGGGGGAGGCTGTGTGCATGAGGCGCCGCCCCCTTCTACACTGCCGCTCCCCCTGCCTGCTGCCGCCTGAATGGCAGGGCTCACACTGTCCAATGGACGGTGCGGCCCTGAGTGTTGCCAACCAGTACTGATTGTCGGCCAAGATGTTCTGAACGCGAGGGTCACGAGCCAGGCAGCTTACCATAAAGTCAGCCATGTGCGCCAGACTCTTAACAGCCATCACTTCAGTATCCAGACCAACACGATGACTGAACATGCTGTCCTCCTCCTCCTCCTCATCTCCCCTGTCCTCTGGCCAGCCACGCTGAATCGAGGGCATGACTGGTGTGCATGTCATATCCTTAATTTGGCCAGAGAGTTGCTCCATGTCTTCATCCTCCTCCTCCTCGTCATAGTCCTCCACTGCACGTTGTGATGAGATGAGGCTGGGCTGTGTGTCATCGCGCTCGACCTGCAATGCATCCTCTTTGATTTTCAGCAGAGACCGTTTTAGAAGGCAGAGTAGTGGTATGGTGACGCTAATAATGGCATCATCGCCGCTCACCATCTTGGTGGAGTCCTCAAAGTTTTGGAGGACGGTACATAGGTCCGACATCCATCTCCACTCCTCAGGTGTTATGTGTGGAGTATGACCCATCTCCCGACGGCTTAGGTGATGCAGGTAGTCCACAACTGCCCTCTTCTGCTCACATATCCTGAGCAACATGTGCAGCGTTGAATTCCAACGCGTGGGGACATCACACACGAGTCTGTGGACCGGAAGACGCAAACGGCGCTGAAAGCCGGCAAGGCCGGCTGAAGCAGCAGGTGACTTGCAAAAATGTGCAGACAGACGGCGAACTTTTACCAGCAGTTCAGACACCTCTGGGTATGACTTTACAAACCTCTGAACCACCAGGTTGAGCACATGGGCCACGCATGGAACATGCGTCAGCTGGCCTCGCCTCAAAGCTGCCACCAGGTTCCGGCCATTGTCACACACGACCTTTCCTGGCTTTAGGTTCAGAGGTGTGAGCCAGTGATCTGCCTGCTGTTTCAGAGCTGTCCACACCTCTTCTGCATTGTGGGGTTTGTCACCTATGCAGACTAGTTTCAGCACAGCCTGTTGCCGCTTTGCAGAGGCACTGCTGCAGTGCTTCCAGCTTGGGACTGGTGTGGAGGGTACAGTGGATGAGGATGCGCAGGAGGAGGAGGCTGAGGAGCATGACATTCCGGAGCTGTAGAGTGTCGGTGAAACCCTGACAGAGGTAGGGCCTGCTATCCTTGGTGTGGGAAGGACGTGTTCCGTCCCTCGCTCAGACTGGGTCCCAGCCTCCACAATATTAATCCAGTGTGCCGTCAAGGAGATGTAGTGGCCTTGCCCACAAGCACTTGTCCACGTGTCTGTGGTTAGGTGGACTTTGGCTGAAACAGCGTTGTTCAGGGCACGTGTGATGCTGTTGGACACGTGGTTATGCAATGCGGGACGGCACATCTGGAGAAATAGTGGCGGCTGGGGACCGAGTAACGTGGGACAGCAGCCGCCATCAGGTCGCGGAATGCTCCCGTCTCCACCAGCCGGAAAGGCAACATTTCTAGCGCTATGAGTCGCGAAATGTGATCATTCAGGACTGTGGCATGTGGGGCGTTGGTAGCGTATTTGCGCCTGCGTTCAAATGTTTGCTGAATGGATATTTGAACGCTGCGCTGGGACAAGGACGTGCTTGATGGTGGTGTAATTTGTGCGTGGGCAACTTCAGGTGCAGGGCCGGAGGCTTGTTTGCGGCCAGCATGGACAGGGGATTGGCTCGCACGCACAACAGGCGAAGACGTAGCAGTGACATCAGCAAGCACCGCTCCTCGACTCTGTTGCACTTCCCACGAAGTCGGGTGCTTGGCTGACATGTGCCTGATCATGCTGGTGGTGGTCAGGCTGCTAGTTTTCGTACCCCTGCTGATACTGGCATTGCAGGTGTGGCAAATGGCCTTTTTAGAGTCTTCTGGAGCCAACTTAAAAAACTCCCAGACTCGGGAAGACTGAACATTTGCACAGGCACCTTGAGTCGTGTTGTTGTTCCGGGGAACGGTTGCCTGCCTTCTGCCTGCGGACACGACCCTGCTTCGTACTGCCTGTTGGGATGCTACGCCTCCCTCCCCCTGTGCACTGCTGGCCTCGCTCTGCATATCCTCCTGCCATGTTGGGTCAGCTACTGGATCATCCACCATGTCGTCTTCCTCTTCCGCACCCTGATCCTCCTTCTGACTTCCTGGCAATTTTGTCTCATCATCGTCCACCCCTTGTTGAGACACATTGCCAACGTTCCATTCGTGAGAACGTGGCTGCTCAAATATTTGGGCATCTGTACATACCATCTCCTCATCACCCACTTCAAGAGGAGGTGGCGACAGGCCCGATTCTGCGAATGGATACGTGAACAGCTCTTCCGAGTGTCCTAGTGTGGGATCAGTAATGTCCGTGGACGTGTACTCGGCCTGGTGGTAGGAAGGAGGATCAGGTTGGGAAATGTGCGGTGCAGTATCACGGCTACTGACACTTGACCGTGTGGAAGACAGGGTGTTTGTGGAGGTGCCCATCTGACTTGAAGCATTATCCGCTATCCAAGTAACAACCTGTTGACACTGCTCTTGGTTCAACAGCGGTGTACTGCTGCGGGCCCCAAGAATTTGGGACAAGACGTGCGAGCGAGGAGATGTGCCCCTTTGTTGTTGCGAAATTAGTGCTTGCACACGACCTCGGCCTCTGCCTGCACCACCATCACGTCCACTTCCTTGTTCCTTGCCAACGCCCTTGCCAACGCCCTTGCGCATTTTGCCTGTATACAACGACAACTGTCTGGAGACTGTAGAGGTCACAGGAGATGAGGATTTTAGTCCCTAACCTGTATCAAGGTAGTACGTACACCAGTATGGTGACTGTAATGGTCACAGAAGATTAGGCTTTTAGGCCCTAACCTGTATCAAGGTAGTAATTACAACAGTCTGGTGACTGTAATGGTCACAGAAGATTAGGCTTTTAGGCCCTTAACCTGTATCAAGGTAGTACGTACACCAGTCTGGTGACTGTAATGGTCACAGGAGATTAGGCTTTTAGGCCCTAACCTGTATCAAGGTAGTACGTACACCAGTCTGGTGACTGTAATGGTCACAGATGAGGATTTTAGTCCCTAACCTGTATCAAGGTAGTACGTACACCAGTCTGGTGACTGTAATGGTCACAGATGAGGATTTTAGTCTCTAACCTGTATCAAGGTAGTACGTACACCAGTCTGGTGACTGTAATGGTCACAGGAGATTAGGATTTTTGTCCCTAAGCTGTATCAAGTAGTACATACACCAGTCTGGTGACTGTAATGGTCACAGGAGATTAGGCTTTTAGGCCCTAACCTGTATCAAGGTAGTACGTACACCAGTCTGGTGACTGTAATGGTCACAGATGAGGATTTTAGTCCCTAACCTGTATCAAGGTAGTACGTACACCAGTCTGGTGACTGTAATGGTCACAGATGAGGATTTTAGTCCCTAACCTGTATCAAGGTAGTACGTACACCAGTCTGGTTACTGTAATGGTCACAGGAGATGAGGATTTTAGTCCCTAACCTGTATCAAGGTAGTACGTACACCAGTCTGGTGACTGTAATGGTCACAGATTAGGATTTTAGTCCCTAACCTGTATCAAGGTAGTACGTACACCAGTCTGGTGACTGTAATGGTCACAAGATGAGGATTTTAGTCCCTAACCTGTATCAAAGTAGTACGTACACCAGTCTGGTGACTGTAATGGTCACAGATGAGGATTTTAGTCCCTAACCTGTATCAAGGTAGTACGTACACCAGTCTAGTGACTGTAATGGTCACAGGAGATTAGGATTTTAGTCCCTAACCTGTATCAAGGTAGTACGTACACCAGTCTGGTGACTGTAATGGTCACAGATGAGGATTTTAGTCCCTAACCTGTATCAAGGTAGTACGTACACCAGTCTGGTGACTGTAATGGTCACAGAGATTAGGATTTTAGTCCCTAACCTGTATCAAGGTAGTACGTACACCAGTCTGGTGACTGTAATGGTCACAGGAGATTAGGCTTTTAGGCCCTAACCTGTATCAAGGTAGTACGTACACCAGTCTGGTGACTGTAATGGTCACAGATTAGGATTTTAGTCCCTAACCTGTATCAAGGTAGTACGTACACCAGTCTGGTGACTGTAATGGTCACAGATGAGGATTTTAGTCCCTAACCTGTATCAAGATAGTACGTACACCAGTCTGGTGACTGTAATGGTCACAGATGAGGATTTTAGTCCCTAACCTGTATCAAGGTAGTACGTACACCAGTCTGGTGACTGTAATGGTCACAGAGATGAGGATTTTAGTCCCTAACCTGTATCAAGGTAGTACGTACACCAGTCTGGTGACTGTAATGGTCACAGGAGATTAGGCTTTTAGGCCCTAACCTGTATCAAGGTAGTACGTACACCAGTCTGGTGACTGTAATGATCACAGATGAGGATTTTAGTCCCTAACCTGTATCAAGGTAGTACGTACACCAGTCTGGTGACTGTAATGGTCACAGGAGATGAGGATTTTAGTCCCTAACCTGTATCAAGGTAGTACGTACACCAGTCTGGTGACTGTAATGGTCACAGATGAGGATTTTAGTCCCTAACCTGTATCAAGGTAGTACGTACACCAGTCTGGTGACTGTAATGGTCACAGATTAGGATTTTAGTCCCTAACCTGTATCAAGGTAGTACGTACACCAGTCTGGTGACTGTAATGGTCACAGGAGATGAGATTTTAGTCCCTAACCTGTATCAAGGTAGTACGTACACCAGTCTGGTGACTGTAATGGTCACAGATAGGATTTTAGTCCCTAACCTGTATCAAGGTAGTACGTACACCAGTCTGGTGACTGTAATGGTCACAGATGAGGATTTTAGTCCCTAACCTGTATCAAGGTAGTACGTACACCATCTGGTGACTGTAATGGTCACAGGAGATGAGGATTTTAGTCCCTAACCTGTATCAAGGTAGTACGTACACCATTCTGGTGACTGTAATGGTCACAGGAGATTAGGCTTTTAGGCCCTAACCTGTATCAAGGTAGTACGTACACCAGTCTGGTGACTGTAATGTCACAGATGAGGATTTTAGTCCCTAACCTGTATCAAGGTAGTACGTACACCAGTCTGGTGACTGTAATGGTCACAGGAGATGAGGATTTTAGTCCCTAACCTGTATCAAGGTAGTACGTACAACCAGTCTGGTGACTGTAATGGTCACAGATGAGGATTTTAGTCCCTAACCTGTATCAAGGTAGTACGTACACCAGTCTGGTGACTGTAATGGTCACAGATTAGGATTTTAGTCCCTAACCTGTATCAAGGTAGTACGTACACCAGTCTGGTGACTGTAATGGTCACAGGAATGAGGATTTTAGTCCCTAACCTGTATCAAGGTAGTACGTACACCAGTCTGGTGACTGTAATGGTCACAGGAGATTAGGCTTTTAGGCCCTAACCTGTATCAAGGTAGTACGTACACCAGTCTGGTGACTGTAATGGTCATAGATTAGGATTTTTAGTCCCTAACCTGTATCAAGGTAGTACGTACACCAGTCTGGTGACTGTAATGGTCACAGATGAGGATTTTAGTCCCTAACCTGTATCAAGGTAGTACGTACACCAGTCTGGTGACTGTAATGGTCACAGATGAGGATTTTAGTCCTTAACCTGTATCAAGGTAGTACGTACACCAGTCTGTTGACTGTAATGGTCACAGGAGATGAGGATTTTAGTCCCTAACCTGTATCAAGGTAGTACGTACACCAGTCTGGTGACTGTAATGGTCACAGGAGATGAGAATTTTAGTCCCTATGTCCTAACCTGGATCAAGCTAGTAAGTACAACAGTCTGGTGACTGTAATGGTCACAGAAAAGCTTGGTCTCCGATCTGGATCACCCTGCCTATATCCTCCTAGATTAGTCCTGAGAAGGACTGTTGTGGTCAGCTCAGCAGCAGTTTGCAGCCCTGCTCCGGATCTACCTATGAGGGCCGCAAATCTGTCCCTAAGCTGCAGCAGACATTCTCCCTACACTCACTTTCTGGATGCCTGTGTGCAGAGCACAGTCAGGCAGGGTCTTATAAAGGCTCGGTCACGCTGTGCAGGCCGGACAATCACTGCAATGCCACAACTAACAGGGCTGTGGCATTGCAGTGGTCTGCCAGCCAATCCCTGCACGTGGGCTGGCTCTCAAAAGAGCGCCAACAATGCAGAGATGACGACCACGAGCACAGCACGAGTATCGCGAGATTACTCGGTGCTCGCCGAGTAGCCCGAGTACAGTGATACTCGTGCGAGTACCGAGTAGTGGCGAGCATGCTCGCTCATCACTAGTTATCAGTGATGCACAGGTTAGGAAGGATCACTTATTTATTGGTCGAATCCGCACCATCAGAAGAATGTGGAGCTTTGAGTATTTGTTGAGTTTTTTTACCTCAGTATTTGTAAGGCCGCCTTCACACCACGGTGTGATCAGGTCCGTGGCTGTCCGATGTGAATCTGACAGCCCCGGACCCGATTTTGACATAATGCAGCCCTATGGTGCTGGACAGGGCCGGATGGCAGCTATTTGCCAACCAGTTTTGTCCCTGTCCGACAGCATCAGGCTGCAAACGATTTTTGCCCCGGACACAAAACCAGATCCTACCGGAGTCTCCTGGTTCCAGCACGATCCGGCACCCCTAACATGAGAGTCTATGGGGTGCCGGATCGTGCCGGACCTGAGAGTCCGTCAGGTTCCCGTACGCCGACTGCTGCAGTTCAGCGTGAGCTCCTCTGAACTTGAGCACCAGGAGGTATCCCCTGTGAAGAGTTTCAGCACAATTTCAGTAGGGGACAGCTCCTGAAGCTGCGCTCTGCAGAATCTGGCTACTAACAGGACTGGAGAGCATATTAACCCTCCGCTTCTAGTTGTCCGGACCTGTCAGACTGTGTCCGGTGCCTCCTGCAATGCACCGGACACAGCCTGACAGGGGAAAAAACATGGTGTGAAGCCGGCCTAAGACAAAACCAGGAGTAAAGCAATCAGAGGTAATTTTTTATGCATTTCTCACTCACTCCTGGTTTTGTCTTAGAAATACTGAGGTCACCAAATGCTCAACTTGCTTTCTCTGGCAAACCTCTGCATCTCTGCTGCTGTGTCACAGGACAGGGAGGTGTTAAACATCCAAATATTTAATATCTATTGGAAATATAATAGTTTCCACTTATTGATATCAGATAAAACAAATGACCGACCAAAATCCACTCTACCAATACTACCAGATAGAAGTCAGAAATACCACCACACTGTGACCAGATCACATACTACCACAACATAGTGCCCAAATAATGCCACATACCAGACAAATACCGCCACACCATGACGAAAGCACATAATACCACCACATAGTGATCAAATACTACCACATACAAGGTATAAATACTGCCACACCATGAGACCACATATTACCACCCCATAGTGACCGAATAATACCATATACAAGGGACAAATACCGTCATGTCATGACCAAATCACATAATGCCACCACATATAATACTAAATTAATAGAAATGTAAAAAAGCTCTGTATATTGGCTCAGTGTACAGGTAATACAGTGATCACCAGTGACATTATACACAGGAGTTCAGCATATAAAAACCGCAACTGCCGCGATTACCGCATGATCGCGGCACACTTGCGGCAAGCCCCATACAATGTCTATGGGTCTTGCGGTAAGTGTGCGGCAGGTGCGGCAAGTGCGTTTTTTTCAGTGTATAGTTTCAGTGTACAGGTAATACAGTCATCACCAGAGACATTATACACAGGAGTTCAGCATATAGTGTCAGTGTACAGGTAATGCAGTGATCACCATTGACATTATACGCATGAACTCTGTATATAGTGTTAGTGTGTTTGTGTAAGGCTGCTTTCACATCAGTGGTAATCGATTACCGCATGATCACGGCACACTTGCGGCAAGCCCCATACAATGTCTATGGGGCTTGCGGTAAGTGTGCGGCAGGTGCGGCAAGTGCGTTTTTTTTCGCGGCCGCACCTTCCGCAAGTGCCGAAACCACACCTGCCGCACACTTACCGCAAGCCCCACAGACATTGTGTGGGGCTTGCCGCAAGTGTGCCGCGATCGCGGCCGTTATGCGGTAATCGTGGCAGTTGCGTTTTTTTTCACCGCAACTGCCACGAACAGCACTTACCGCTGATGTGAAAAGGGCCTAATACATGTAGCTTCTCCCCCCACGTTCAATGTAGCTTCTCCTCCCCATCCATCCTTGTTCCTTCTCCCTCTATTCTCCCATCCATACATGTACCTTTTCCCCCATCCACCAAACCATCCATATACCTTCTCCCCATCCATCCATGTACCTTCTTCCCCATCCATCCATCCATCCATCCCGGTCTTCCTCCTTTTCCCGCCGCCCCATCCATGCATCCATCCCATTCTGCCCCCTCTTCCAGGCCGCCCCATCCATCCATCCATTCATCCATTCCACTCTGTCCCCCTCGGCTGCTATCATTGGCTGTAACTGCGCCTTACCTGACTCCACATTCCTGATCCCAGCAGCTTCTTCTTCTGCGGCTCCCGGTCTCCCGCTTGCCGGCACCAGGCAGCTTCTTCGTCTGCGGCTCCCAGTCTCCCGCTTACCAGTACCAGGCAGCTTCTTCCTCTGCGGCTCCCGGTCTCTGGGACCAGGCAGCCGGCACGATGAAGATTCTTCGTTTGCGGCTGCCAGTGTCCGGCACCAGGCACCCATCAGCTTCTTCCTCTGTGGCTGTCGGTCTCTGGCACCAGGTACCCAGCAGCTTCGTCCTCTGAAGCTCCCAGTCTCTGGCTCCTGGCAGAACCAGACACCCGGCAGCACCACCAGGCATCCGGCAGCACCAGGCACCACCAGGCCAGCACAAGCTACCACCAGGGGCCCGGCAGAACCAGGCACCACCAGGGTTCTGGCAAAACCAAGCACCACAAGGCACCCAGGAGCCCGGCGGCACAACCATCAGACAACCAGGGGACCGGCAGCACCAGGCACCACCATGGGCCCGGCAGCACAAGACACCACCAGGCACCCAGGGGCCCAGCAGCACCAGGCGCTACCAGGGGCCGGGCAACACAAGGCACCACCAGGCACCCAAGGGCCCGGCAGCACCAGGCACTACCAAGGGCCCGGCAGCACAAGGCACCACCAGGGCCGGGCAGCACAAGGCACCACCAGGCACCCAGGGGTCCGGCAGCAACAGGCACCACCAGGATGTCCGGTAGCACCAGGCACCACCAGGGGCCCGACAGCACCAGGCACCACCAGGGGTCCCGCAGCACCAGGCACCACCAGGTGCCCAGAAGCACAAGGGGCCCCACAGCACAAGGCACCACCACCAGGGGCCCAGCAGCACCAGGCACCAGCAGGGGGGCCCGGCACCACCAGGGGCCAGGGTCGGCACCATCAGGCACCACCAGGGGCCGGGCAGCACCAGGCATCACCAGGGGCCCGGCAGCACAAGACACCACCAGGGGCCCTGGGGGCCCGGCCCCACTATGAGCCCGGCAGCACCAGGCACCCTGGGGTCCCGGCACCATCTGTCACCCTGGGGGCCCGGCAGCACCAGGCACCCTGGGGGCCCGGCAGCACCAGGCACCCTGGGGTCCCGGCACCATCTGTCACCCTGGGGGCCCGGCAGCACCAGGCACCCTGGGGGCCCGGCAGCACCAGGCACCCTGGGGTCCCGGCACCATCTGTCACCCTGGGGGCCCGGCAGCACCAGGCACCCTGGGAGCCTGGCACCATCTGGCACACTGGGGGCCCGGCAGCACCAGGCACCCTGGGGGTCCGGCAGCACCAGGCACCCTGGGGGTCCGGCAGCACCAAGCACCCTGGGGGCCTGGCAGCACCAGGCACCCTGGGGGCCCAGCACCATCTGGCACCCTGGGGGCCCTGCAGCACCAGGCACCCTGGGGGCCCGGCAGCACCAGGCACCCTGGGGGCCCGGCACCATCTGGCACCCTGAGGGCTCGGCACCATCAGGCACCCTGGGGGCCTAGCAGCACCAGGCACGCTGGGGGCCCGGCACCATCATTCACCCTGGGGGCCCAGCAACATCAAGCATGCTGGGGGCCCTGCACCATCAGGCACCCTGGGGGCCAGGCAGCACAAGGCACGCATGGGGGCCGGTCATCACCAGACACCCAGGGGAGCCCGGCATCACTAGGCACCCTGGGGGCCCAGCAGCATGAGGCACCCATGGGGGCCGGTCATCACCAGGCACCCAGGGGGACCGGCATCACCAGGCACCCAAGGGGGACCAGCAGCACCATGCTCCCCCAGCTGGCACCCACACCCAGGGGGCATCAGGCCAACTCCCCCCCTGCTCTCCAAACTCACCACGGAGCCCACGTCTTCCTGGGGTGTCTGTCCTCCACAGAGCCCTGAGCGCCGGCACCCGGTGCGCACACAGGAAGCAGTCTCAGGGCGATGACGACATAAAGCTGAATGTGTGTATGTGTGTGTGTGTGTGTGTGTGTGTGTGTGTGTATGTCCGGGATTGGCATCTACACCGTCGCAACTACAGCCACAAACTTTTGCACAGTCACACGTATGGACCCCAAGAGCGTCATAGGCTATGTTGTGAGGCGAAATTTTAATCCTGCGCCTTCCAGTTCACCAAACAATTTTGCCCCTATCTACATAATGGGGAAAGAGTGACAGTTACCAGTTGACAGTTGTGAATGAGAGGGGTTTAGTGACAGCGCCAAAGACTAACAGAATATACCAGCATATAGTCACTAAGGTGGGGTCCCAACATGGGATATTCACTACGCACGGGGACATGTATACACACCACACACAGAGAGTAACAGCAAGTGCATAGTCGCTAAGGTGCAGTCCCCACATTGGATACTCACCACGCACACACACACCACAAAGAGACACACACGACACAGAGACACCCACGACACAGAGACACACAGACCTCCCCCACGGGGACACACACACCCTATAGCGACACATGCACTCACCCCACAGGGACACACACACCCACAAAGAGACACATACAACACAGAGACACACACACACTACACAGACACCCCCCCACACACAGGGAAACACACACATACACACCCTATAGGGATGCATGCACTCACCCCACAGGGACACACACATACACACATAAACCACAAAGAGACACACACAACACAGAGACACACACACACCACACAGACCCCCACACATGGACACACACACATACACACCCTATAGTGACAAATGCACTCACCCCACAGGAACACACACACCCCAGGGACACACACACCACACAGACAAGCACAGATGTGCACAAATCGCCTCACACAACTCGCCTCATACGTGTGCTATATTTAATTTCCAAAAATAAACATCTGATTAAAAACAGCCAATGTGCAACACATGTGCCATATAGGGAATTAAGGCAGATGTCAGTCACATGAGTTGTCTATTATGTGTATGTGTGAGGTAACATATACTGCCCGGCCGGGGGGAGGGTTTACTTTTGGCTGGAGATTTATCAGGCATCCTATAGCAACCAATCACAGCTCAGGTTCTATTTTCCTACAGGTCATTAATATGGCATATTCAAATCCTATTTTGTTATAGCTAACATCAATTGTTTATTAACCTGGGCGTAGCCGGGTAGTACAGCTAGTATAATATATATTATATATAATTATTATAATGCACCCCCATTATTCCCCATATAGTATAATGTAGCCTCCCATCCCTCCACATAGTATAATGCAGCCTCATAGTCCTGTATACAGTATAAGTCAGCCTCACATCCCTCCATATAGTATATTGTAGACTCACAACCCTCCATATAGTATAATGCAGCCTCATAGCCATCTTTACAGTATAATGCAGACTCATAGCCCTCTAAACAGTATAATGCAGCCTCAGTCCTCCATATAGCATAATAAAGCCTCATATCCCTCGATATAGCATAATACAGCCTCATATGCCTCCACATAATATAAAGCACACTCATAGCCCTCTATAGAGTATAATGCAGCCTCAGTCCTCCATATAGCATAATGCAGCCTCAGTCCTCCATATAGTATAATGCAGACTCATAACTCTTCATACAATACAGCCTCAAAACTCCCCATATAGCGCAGCCTTATATCTCTCCATATAGTGCAGCGTCATATCTTTCCATAATGTATAATGCACCACTCCTTCCTTCCCCCATAATCCTCTGGCCACTGTGCACTGTGTAATCTGTACTTACCTTTCCCGATTTCCCCGCTGCTCCAGTCTCTTTGCAAAAATCTAAGAATCAGGAGTAGGATGAGGAGGTGGCAGTGCTGGCATGCATTCAACTGTGGAACACATAAAGCAGGAAGTGCCACCTTTTCCTAGTTTGGAGGCGGCACCAGCCTGCTAAATGAGTTACACAGTGGAACACATGCCAGCACCGCAGTGATAAGAGGAAATGAGGGACAGGAGCAGGAGGCATTCCTCCCCTCCCTGACATATAGGCCCCATAGTGGCCATGTGCTGCGGCGCAGTCACATGGATTTGCAACGGCTGTAAGTGCCCGGGGTACTAGGCAGCCCGGTTGTCAATCTGTCAGGGAGGTCATGGTGGCTGTGGCCAAGCTTCGTGGCCCTGGTCGTGCAATTGTGTGGATTTATTTACAGGGGATTATGAGTAGTCTTTCTTAAAGCCACCTGTGTACCTGGTCATGGGTGACAAGCCCCACTTGGATGAGCCCCTAGGGCAGATGGTGTGGCAGCTGGGATGGTAATGCTTCCCACAGGTGGAGCGAGACCCCAGGGTTGGTATTAAAGTATATAGGGGTGATTGGAGTCATTGGTAAGGGGTGCAGGAGGTGGCAAGGAGGGCGCGGGAAATAACAGGAGGACACAAAGAGTGCAGTTCTTTTACCTTTACAGACAACTCCCAGGCAATCCAGGTCCACTCCACCGAGACCCTCTTCTGTATGCCTCTCCACGATGTCATTCTCTGCGCTGGTTTACTCGCCACTCCTGCCCTGCGTCTTCATGCTACAGTGTCCCAGACTGATGGCTATGGGCACTGTCGAGCGACGGTCGACACGTCCTCTGACCCTAGGCCTAGCCACCATCCTGCGTATTGTCCACGGTAGTTGACCACTGCACATAAAGCCCAGTGGTCGCCGGTTTCCTGGTTCAACCTTGCAGTGTTGTTGCCAGACTAGGGCTGGTCCCCTCTTGCAACCAGCTCTCCTAACAATGACCTCAAAGGTTGTTACAGGTTCGGGTTCCCACTGGCTGGGGTTTCCTTGGTCGAAGTACCCACCGGTCCCGTTAGGACCCAGCACTAGCCTCCCCTAGATCTCCATCTCTCTTGGTGTTCCTCTCAGAGACTACATCTACTCACTAACCTCCTGACTAACTCCTCCTCATGCTCTGTTTTCTACTCTGTTCCCATCCCCTCTGCCTATTCCCTCCTCCTGCCAGCAGATGGGGTTCCCCGTATGGGGTCACTTCTGCCCCTTCTATCTCCTGGCCAGGAGTTAGGAGTGGTGTTGGGTGTAGGTGGGTGGGTCTTGGTATTGTGTCCCCATGTTACCTGGGAGTAGCTTACCACACCTATGGATTAAGTGAAGTACCTCTGTGGCAACCATGTGTGGGACGCATATCCATGTGAAGCAGGAGGTGGGATCAGCTGAAGCTGGAGGCAGTGGGCGGCGCAGGACCTTGTACGTCTGGGCCCCATCACACCCGCAACCCCTGCGACCCGATGGTTACGCCCCTTGGTCCTAAGCATCCCAGTCTGACCTAATACTGTAATGTAATAGTTTAGAAAAATCATTTTATAACTTACATGTTCTTATGTTAATAAGGATGGTGTCTTCTGAGTGTAACTCTCTGTGCATTCTGTCAGGCTCCATGTCCCACCTCACTCCAGCTGAGACAGACATAAAAGGGCCCCATTGCAAGAATAATATATGGGCCCCTTGCAGTCTGATGGTACCTTTACACGCCGCTACAACAGGATGGATACAACCCTCTACTTCACTGCACGAGCACGCTCCAACGGTTACAAACAGTAATCGCATCTCCTTTAGACGCCGCCACAAGGTGCGCTACGCTACGTTACATCTATAGCTAGCTACATCGCCGGGTGTCTCAAGTAGCCATCTGTAGCTCATCTTAGCTCATTTACACACCGCTACAACCAGCTACTATGGGCGTACCTGGTGCAGCAGGGACAGCACATAGGCGTGCTACAATTGTGGATTACGAGACGTCCGTACGCTGATAGGACAAAGCAATAATACCATGATTGGGCAGGCATCGCAGGAGGCTGATTAATACTTGACGCTCGAGCAATTGTGTAGTGTGACTCGTCAGCTCCTTAAATATGCCGCCCTGTGTGGCGACAACCAATCGCAACGCCGGAGCTTCCTCCAATGATCGCTGAAGGGGGCGCGGAAACCCGGAGCCTGTGTCACGCCCCAGCTACATAGCATGGTGTAGAAACAACCCTTCTGTTCCTTCTTTACACGCCGATACAGCTCGCTACAATCGGCTTTGTAGCCATCTGTTTTCGAGCAGTGCTCGGAAACAGATTTATCTGTTGCCGGCTGTCACGTCCCGTCTTCACACGCCGCTACTACGGGCTATATTGGCGCTACAAGCTACATTTGTAGCCTGTAGCGGGTTGTATCCATCCTGTTGTAGCGGCGTGTAAAGGTACCATTACAGCTCATCAAAATGTACAATTCCTGGTGTATGACATCATGCGCATATGTACATATGTGAACTAGGAAAAAAGTGGGGGGCACCCTATTAACAACTTTGAGATTATGGATCTCTATTTCCCTCTTGGTTTGTAAAATATCAATTGTTATTGGTTTATTCATCAACACCACGTTTTGTTCCATGTTCCTGTTACTTGATCATTCATCATCACTAGGTTTCATTTAGCCAAGTCTCATTCCTATGTTTACAGCTATAAGATATGTGTAGGTTACTTTTATTATTATGTTCCTATTTATACAGGTTCTCTTACAATGCATGGTACATGGAGCTAGGTCATAGCAGAGTGGGTTGTGCTTGTATACTTGGTGTTTTGGTGCCCCTAACTTACTGTATTGTAGAGCTTCTGTCTTCAAACTAAGTCATCATTTAATGGGATAGTTCTCGCAGATATTCCACAGATGTTCCTAGACATGCCTGGGTCTGTCCATATGGTCTCCTTGTGTGCATGATGACAATAGGCCATAGATAACTGGGTTACAATGTAGGGGGCGTGGTTACACCCCCCCCAAGGGCACTGCTCTGATTTGTTACAGGCACTTGAGCACTAGTGGGTGTGGCTATAATTTAAGATGTACAGGGTGGGCCATTTATATGGATACACCTAAATAAAATGGGAATGGTTGGTGATATCAAATTCTTGTTTGTGGCACATTAGTATATGGGAGGGGGAAAACTTTTCCAGATGGGTGGTGACCATGGTGGCCATTTTGTAGTTGGCCATTTTGGATCCAACTTTATTTAGGTGAATCCATATAAATAGCCCACCCTGTAGATTGATGCGCCCCGGGACAGCCACTTGTGAGCGCAGTCCAGATATACAGCCTGTGTGTAGATTGAGCCAGGATGTGCTGTGTGTGAGTGGTCCTGTAGTTTCTGGCCGGGATTCACTTTCTAACTTTCAGGACCCATTATCAGGATGCAAACGCTGATAGATGTCACTTCTGGGATGCCGGAGTGGCGAATACATACTGATGATCTCTTTCAGGATCAATTACTATGATGACATGTTGATTTAATCATTTCTGGGACTCCATCTAAGCAGCACATGCAACACCACTCATACTTGCTGGTCACAGATGTACACTATCATGAAGTAAGTAACTACTATATCAACCATTAGATCACTTCCTCTGACGAAGCCGCCAGTCGGCAATACGCGGGGGGCTGTGCCCCTTAGGTTCTTGAACCCAGGTCTGTTCCACGATTGCTAGGGGATTATTGTGCCAGCTAACACTCTGTCATTGAATACTTCTACAGTACAGACCAAACGTTTGGACACACCTTCTGATTCAAAGTGTTTTCTTTATTTTCATGACTTTGAAAAATGTAGATTCACACTGAAGGCATCAAAACTATGAATTAACACATGAGGAATTAAATACTTAACAAAAAAGTGTGAAACAACTGAACATATGTCTTATAGTCTAGGTTCTTCAAAGTAGCCACCTTTTGCTTTGATTACTGCTTTGCACACTCTTGGCATTCTCTTGATGAGCTTCAAGAGGTAGTTTTCCACTTGGAAGAGCCTTCCAAGTGTGACCCTAGCCATAGTTGGTGAGGACTTTATTCCCTTGCTCCACTTGGCTGTTAGACTGTGGGTCACAGACCAAGGAGAAGTCCAGAGTAAGATCCAACCACTTATAGAGGGACTGCCAGAATCAGCAGATGAATTGAATCCCTCTGTTGGAGACAATGTGGAGTGGAAGGCCGTGAAGCCGAAGGTACATGCTGGATGAAGAGCTCTGCAAGTTTAGAAGCAGAAGGGAGACCAGACAGCGTAATGAAGTGTCCCATCCTGGAAGACTGGTGTGGCCGGCAGGCTTAGAAGAATTACCCCAGTGTGGGACTCGCTTCTTGTCTCTCTCAGTTACAAGAGTCTTACCAGGAGGAAGAAGCTGCGACAGCCTGACTGGGGCCATTGTGATCATCTTGGCTGCTCAGGCTCCTCTTCTAGGTTTTCTGAGAGGAAGGACTTGGATAGCGCATCAGCCTTGATAATCTTCTCTGCAGGATGGAAATGGAGAGAGAAATTGAACCGAGATAAGAATATAGACCAATGAGCCTAGTGATGGTTGAGTCTTTGAGCAGACTGGAGATACAACAGATTCTTATGATCAGTATAGATGATGACTGGATGAACTGCCCCTTCAAGCACATATCGCCATTCCTCGAGGGCTAACTTAATTGCCAGTAATTCTCTATCCCCAATTGAGTAGTGAAGTTTGCAGGGTGAGAATGCCTTAGAGAAGAAATCACAGGTCACAATCTTACCCATAGGCAGCTTTTGTGTGAGGACTGCTCTGGCTCAACAAGCATCCAGTTCAAAGAAAAAACTGCTTATTGATCATTGGTCCGTAAAGAGCTGGAGCGGGTGAGAAGATCTGCTTGAGGGAGGTGAAGGCTGACTCGGGCTCAGGAGTCCAATCATTTGGTTTGGAACCTTTAGAAGTCAGGGCTGTGAGTGCTCTTACCAGAGAGAAGTGGGGATGAATTGCTGATAGTAGTTGGCAAATCCCAGGAACTGCTGAATGGCCTTGATTCCCTCAGGTCGAGACCACTTTTTAAGCATGGCGGAGACCTTCTCTGGATCCATCTCGAGACCTTCATTGAAATGATATAGCCAAGAAAAGGTAGGGACTTGACTTCTGCTCAAACAGATATTTCTCAAGCTTAGCATAGAGACAATTCTCCCTTAATCTTTGAAGAACCAGATGAACACCAGGATGTCGTCCAGATACACCACTACACAGACATACAGTAGGTCATAGAATATGTCATTATCAAACTCCTGGAAGATGGCAGGTGCATTGCTTAACCCAAAAGACATCACCCCAGATCGTATATTGACGAGGTTGTAAGCCCAATAGAGACCAAACTTGATGAAAATCCTGGAACTTTGAAGGTGATCAAAGGAAAAGGGTATTTGTTCTTTAATAATAATAATAATAATAATAATAATAAAGCTTTATTTATATAGCGCCAACATATTCCGCAGCGCTTTACAATGTAGGGTTAGCGTACAGAAAATATACAGTAAGTAATTACAATAGAGAACAAATAAAGTACAATCATTGGATACAAAAACAATAGGCATAGAATCAATGTGAAAAAAAAAATACAATAAATAAAGCAAGAAATGAAGGTGACCCTGCTCAAAAGAGCTTACAATCTACAACGGGATAGGGGTTGTACAAGGTGCCGGGGCTTATTGCACTGGTGGTCCAGGCATCTTGAGGAAATGGGGTATAGGGCTAAGCTTACATGAATGGTCATCAGTCTGTGTAGACCTTTATGGTTTGGTGGAGTTTGTAGAAGAATAATGTCCAGAGGATAGCCCATTCACTGTCTACAGTACAATGGACATGTTAGGGAGTATGATAGGCCGCCTTAAAAAGATGCGTCTTTAGGGATCGTCTGAAGCCATGCAAGTTGTGGATAGTCCTGATTTCTTTGGGTAAAGCATTCCAGAGGTTTGGTGCAGCTCTGGAAAAGTCTTGGAGCCGGGAGTGGGAGGATCGGATTAGTGCAGATGTTAGTTGAAGGTCATTTGAGGAACGTAGAGAGCGGGTGGGTGATAGACAGAGATGAGGGAGGAGAGGTAGGGGGGAGCTGCACTGTGAAGAGCTTTGTGGGTGAGAACAAGCAATTTGAATTTGATCCTGTAGTATACGGGCAGCCAGTGCAATGACTGGCACAGAGCAGAGGCATCTGAGTAACGCTTGGCCAGATGGGTGATCCTGGCTGATGCATTAAGGATGGACTGGAGAGGAGAAAGTCTGGTGAGGGGGAGGCCACTTAATAGAGAGTTGCAATAGTCAAGGCGGGAGTGGATTAGGGCCACGGTGAGGGTTTTTGTTGTTTCCAGGGTGAGAAAGGGGCGGACTCTAGAGATATTCTTCAGGTGTAAGCGACAGGAGCGGACGAGAGATTGCGTGTGGGAGGAGAAGGAGAGATCGGTGTCAAATATAACACCCAGACAGCAAGCTTGTCTATAATAATAATAATAATTTACTATAATTAGATTGAGCCCACAGGCATAGAGACCCATCTTTCTTCTTGAAGAAGAACCCAGCTCCAACTGGGGAGGAGGACTTCTGGATAAAGCCTCAGGACAAATTCTCCTTGATGTAATTAGACATGGCTTGAGTCTCTGTGGGAGAAAAAGGGTAGATCCTAACTTAAGGCAGAATAGATCCGGGGATTAATTTGATAGGATAATCGTAAGGCTTGTGAGGAGGGAGAGTCTCAGCTTCTTTCTTGGCAAATACATCTGCGAAGGACCAGTAGGCGGAGGGTAACCTGGGTAAGGCTGGAGGAAGCCATGGGGTGGAACCAGGCAGTACTGGTTTGAGGCAGTGAATATGAGAAGACTGACCCCATTGAAGAACATCTCCGGATAGCCAATCCAAGATGGATTCATGATGACTCAACCATGGAAGACCTAGGAGAAACGGTGGATAAAGATTTGGTAACATGTAGAAGGTAATTTTCTCCCAATGGACTGCTCTGATCTGAAACTCTACCTCTTCAGTGATACCAAGAATGGAATCCTTCAGAGTCTTCTGTCTATGGAGATGTTGCGTTGGGGCTTTTGTAGGGGAACAATTGGAATCCCAAACTGTCTGGCCACAGCTTGCTGGATGAAGTTTTCTCCAGACCCGGAATCCAGATTGGCTGTCTCAGAGAACCTCACTTTTCCGAAGATAACCTTTATAGAGATAGTTAGTGAGTGAGAAGAATCATTCTCACCTAGGGAGGCCTCTCTTACCTGTCCTAGGTGGAATGGTTTTCCGGCCTCTCAGAACCACTGCGTTGACTGGAATGAAGATTCCTAGCTGGATTGTCCTGTTGCTGATTCTTCTTCACCTTGACATGGTCAAGTTTCATGAGTTCGTCCTCAGAACCCAGAGCGGCACAATGCGGAAACCAAGGTTTCATTGAAGAAGATGCTGGACGGGGAAATCGCTTCTCAAAAATCCTCTCTCTGGAGCGCTCCTAAAGACGCAGATCAATGCAAAGGTGAATATCATGAGATCATCCAGCGTCTCAGGTATTTCCCTGACTCTCAATTCATCTTTGATTCTTCCAGATAATTCCGGAAGGTTCCGACCAGAGGTTCATTATTCCACTGGAGTGCTGAAGCCAGGCTGTGTAAATGAATTGCATACTGACCAACAGCAAGGGAGCGTGGTTGCAAATTGAAGAGGGACTCAATAGCAGATGTGGCACAGCCGGGTTTGTCAAAAATCTTGCGGAACGTGTCCACAAATTCTTGCAGATTAGAAACGAAGGGATCATTCCGCTCCATTAGTGGGTTGAACAAGGCTAAAGCCTCTCCCTCCAGGTGAGAGGCTAGGAAATCCACCTTGGCCATGTTATTTGGATAATGCTGAGGTAATCGACGAAAATGCAGCAAGCATTGGTTGAAAAATCATCTGCATAACTTGGGGTCACCATCATAACAAGGAGGCTTGCAGAGGTCAGGACAGGGTTCTGTTGTAGACATAATCATCAGGTTCTGTACTGGAGGCTGAAAGGCAGGAGGAGCAGCAATCAGCTGTACCTTAGTTAACTGTTCATCCGCAGAGGTCATGTAGTCTAAGAGGCGGGTCTGTATCTCACATTGGCTATAGAATTCCTGATGAAGCTCTGCTAACTGGGATGCGTTGGTGGGCTCAGCTGCCTGAAGATTAAACAGGTGGGTATCCAGGGTTTGCATGAAGGTAACTAGCTCATCCTGGCTCTGACAAAGCCCAACCAGTTCTCTCTGGGCTGTGAATCAGGGATTAGCAAACTCCATGGCCTGGGCAAACTGTTACCCCCGGAGGGTGTGGAGATGTAAAGTGGACTCACTGGGCCACTGGTGGAGTAGAGGCAGCTAATTACCTGTTACAGCAAGAGACTGGTGTGACTTCAGTAAAACCAAAGATATTTATTAAAGGAAGGCTTAACAAATGGATGTCTGAGGGGAGGATCCTCTTGATCGTGAAACCAAACTCTCGTATTGGAGACCCGACAAGGTAAACCCGGTACAGGGATTCATGTGGTACAGCACCAGGAGGTCGAAATGCAGTGAATCCTGGACCAGAGGGGTGACCGGTACAGACCAAATAGATGAAAGGAGAAGACTGTGGAGCACTGGCTCTGTCAATAGGATGAATCCTGGGAGCTCTGAACAATCTCAGAGAGGCTGGTTCAGCCGGTAAAGGAATCTGGACGGTTCTATGCACTTCAGGAGAAGCTTGGCCAGCCAGGGTGGAATCCGGAGCATCAGAGAGATCCAGGATAATGAATTGCCAGCAGAGGATTCTTTGGAAACAAAGTTGTTAGAATAATGCTGAAAGTAAGGCAAGAGTCTTCCCAAAGCACCGAATTAGGGCGACCTGGACAGAAGCACCGTTCCTAGAGAATTAACAAGTTACCCATGCACCTCCCTTAGGGGAGGATGCATTTTATGAACAGAGCAACTCAATACTTAGACTGAGAGCCCTAATAGGGAACAGGTGTGCTGCTCCTTTAAGTGCGTGCAGGATGTGGGGCGTGCATCATAAGAACATTCCCAGGAGACCTGCCAAGGGGATACAGGTTCCTGGAAGAGAATGGAGCAAGTGGCCGCATGGAACTGAGTCACCGTAGCTGGGGTGTTCACGTCGCAGGCGTTGACTCTCCTCTTGTCACGGAACCGCGCCTGCGGCTGTGAGGCCCGGTGGTCCAGATCAATAGGGGGGATGGCTGAACAGTAGGGGATAAATGTCTTCGTGACGCCACCTGCGGGTGTTCGGTAACTGTACCAACGCTGCTAGGCCTCCGGGGCATGTTAGGCAGCAAGATGGAACGCCCCCCACAGGATGAGCGGGAGTCCCAGGAGCCAGAGGATGCACAAGATGTTGTGAGGCAGCCGCGGTAGTACTGCTGTTAGGCCCAGGAGTCAGACACAGACACGCCAAAGTCTTTTAAGTACCTTTACTGGTGGTATTCAGGTACGCCAGACCGGGTTAGTGAAGTTAGCACTCCTGGAGGTTCACAGCAAGCAGTTGTAGTAGACTTCCTTTCTCTATTTCTCTCTCTAAGGTCGGGTGGGTGTGGAATCCAGCCGGACCGGGCAGTGTGTTCAATGGAACTTGCTTTCACCTGGGTAACAGCACTGAGAGCACTGTAAAAGGGTCTGAGCAGGATCAGTACTCTTCCCTGGGCTCTCGTAGGTAGGTGCTTCAGGTGGAACAGGTGGCTAAACCTCCTGTTAGACGGGCTGGTTCTCTGTGGTGGCTGGGTAGCTCTCACAGCTTCGGTTCCAGTAACCGGTTTGTAAGGAAAGAGTTAGAATAACTCTGTGTTCCTTGAGAGGTATTCTCCTTCTTCCTGTGACCCCAATTGCAAGGGTCTCCTCACTTGCTAGCTGGCTGGTGGGGCCTAGTGTGTCCCTCATAGGATGGAGGTTACACACAGGCTGGCAGCTCTTGTAGCGACTGCACACACTCTGAAGTTTCTCCCTCCAAGACTCTATTTATAGGGGGAACTGGCTCAAAGTGACCAGTGAAGCTCCCCCTAGAGGCTCGGGGTGAAACCAGGTGTTCTAAGGTGTTGTAGTGTTGTTAGGTGTTTTGTGAGTATTGCTAAGGATTTCTGTAGTGCCCAACAAGGTACCAGGGTGCCACAGAGCCATGGGCATGGTGAACAGAACAAGCAGAGCTGCGAGGTGGCCTCCAATCTCCCTGCTCAGCAAAGACTGGTCTCGCAGCAGGGACAGGGAGGGTGAGGCACATAGAGCCACGGGATAAGGTCTCATCCAACTCTCTCTTTGACAGCCTTCAATCCGGCTTCTGCCCCCACCACTCCACCTAAACTGCCCTGACCAAAATTACTAACGACTTACGGCCAAAGCTAACAGACAGTTCTCCGTCCTCTTCTTCTAGACCTGTCCTCTGCTTTTGACACAGTCGACCACTGTCTCCTATTACAGCTCCTCTCTTCCATGGGTAGCACTGACCTTGCCCTCTCCTGGATCTCTTCCTACCTTTCCAACTGCACATTTAGCGTCTCCCACTCCCACATGACCACCTTGCCACATCCCCTCTCTGTTTGGGTCCGTCGAGGCTCTGTCCTGGGGCCCCTCCTTTTTTCAATCTATACCCTTGGTCTGGGACAGTTCATAAAGTCCCATGGCTTCCAGTATCACCTGTGCACTGATGACACTCAGATCTATCTCTCTGGCCCAGACGTCACTTCTCTCCTGTCCAGAATCCCGGAGTGTCTATCAACCATACCCTCCTTCTTCTCCTCTCGCTTTCTAAAACTCAATGTAGACAAAACTGAACTCCTCAACTTTCCTACATCTCACACACCTTCCTTACTAGATCTGTGAAGCCCACTGGGAAGGGGTACTCGGTACCGGACCGTGTTGCTGCTGGGGGATGTCACGGAGGTCCTGGTCCGAACCGTGTTCCGGGTTCACACAAGTAAAAGGGAATATATACAGGGGATAAAGTTTGTCGTGACGCCACCCATGGTTTGTGGTCAGTAATGGGACCACCGCTGCTGCAGAACCTCCGGGGATGATGTTTGGCAGCTTTGGATGGAACGGCTCCCCCGCAGGTAGAGCCTGGTTCCCCGGGGCAGTGGTAATTAGAGTCTATGATGAATGTTATAGATTCTGCAGGATAGGGATGATAGTGGAGATGATAGGAACAGTTTGTGAGGAAGTTGTGAGGGAGAGCAGGGTTTGCAAGGATTATAAAGGGGGTTGTAGTTGACACAGGCACTTTGCAGTTGCAGCAGTGGTTGTCTTGGTGCTGGATGAGGTATGGTAATAGGTGCAATTCACTTACTTTCCTGCTGCTGCAGCCTTGTGTTCGGCTCTGCAGATGGGGATCTCTGCTGTTGAATATAGGGCAAAGGGTGCCATTAACACACATGCTCACGGTTTTGTAGTTCTCCAAAGCTTTACTGTAGTTGTTGTTCAGCAAGTACTGTCCACGCAGTCTGTAATGGGTGCCGGCTTGCTCCCACCCTGACCGGGTCCTTGGCTTCCCACTGCTGCGCTGTGTGTGTGGCCCTGCTGCTGCTTTTAGCTGAGCTTCTGGCATTGTCTCTCCTCACAGGTACCCCCTTTGCAAGGCAACTTGAGTCTTCTGTGTGCTTCTGACCCCGCCGTGTTGCTTCGCTCAGGTACAGTGTCGATCTGCAATCTCCACTTTCCCGGTATTTACTGTGCTGTGTGTGTCAGTCACAGTTTCGGATCCGGTATCTGATCTGTGCGTTCCTCCGGGGCGAGTGGTGATGTCACTCAGTTTCCTAGATGTGTTCCTTTGTTTTCTGTACTCCTCCCCACAGACCCTGGCTAGGCCTGGAATCGATGAGCAGACTGTAGAGAAGCCTGCTCCTTTACACTACAGTCTCTCTCAGTTCTCCCAGGAACTGGACTCTTCACAGTACTGCTACATAGTGAACTACTTCCTCTTGACCCTGAGTATATAAGGGAGCTGGTTTAGCTCCCCCTCCTGGCCCAAAGGTGCTAGTGTAGTGTCAGTGTTGTGTGGGGAGGGAACCCGTGTGATGTTACTGTGACACATTAACCCTTGGGGTGCTACAGATCTATCTATCACAATAAATGGCATCACACTTTGCCCTGTACCTGAAGGCCGCTGCCTCGGTGTAACCCTTGACTCTGCCTTGTCCTTCAAACCGCACATCCAAAGCCCTTGCCACCTCCTGCCGCATCCAACTCAAAAATATTTCAAGAATTCATCCCTTCCCCAACCTTCAATCTACTAAACTACTAGTGCATGCCCTCATAATCTCCCGTCTCGACTACTGCAACCTCCTCCTCTGTGGCCTCCCTGCTAACACTCTTGCACCTCTCCAATCTGTCCTTAACTCTGCTGCCAGATTAATCCACCTCTCTCCTCGCTACTCCCCCACTTCTCCCCTCTGCAAATCCCTCCACTGGCTCCCAATTCCCCAGTGTATCCAATTCAAACTACTATCATTGATTTACAAAGCCATCCACAATCTGTCCCCCATATGTCTCTGAACTAATCTCCCGATATCATCCATCTCATAATCTTCGATCCTCCCGGGACCTTCTTCTTTCATCCACACTTGTACATTCCTCATCTAACTGCCTGCAAGACTTCGCCCGAGCATCCCCCATTCTCTGGAACTCTGGAATTCTGCACCCCAAAACGTCTGACTATCCCCTACACTCAGAATCTTCAAGCAGAACCTGAAAACCAATCTCTTCAGAACAGCCTACAACCTGCAATGACCGAGCTGCCGCCCCACCGCCACTGCCCAAATAACAATATGTGCCCACTTAACATTTAATAATGTCCAGAGTATCCCACAGTACAGCTCCCCTCTACACAGTATGATGCCCCCAGAGTGTATAATGGTGGCCTCAGTAGCACCCACACTGTATGATGTCCCCCTCAGTAGCCTCCATATTGTATGATGTCCCCCTCAATATTCCCCATACTGTATGATGTGACACTCAGTAACTCTCACACTATATAAGGACTCACTCTGTAGTCCCCACACTGTATCATAGCCCTATTAAGAAGCCCACACTGTCATGGCCCCTTTCACAGCCACCACTTCCACTATGTATGTTAATTCCCTCAGTAGCCTGCATTAGTTTCACCTATACTGAGTCTTCTTCCTCTTTGTGTATCCCGCATTGTCTATTAGTACTCCCCACTCAGTATCAAGGCCCTCTTAAAAACCACTGCACTGTATCATGGCCCCATTAGTAGCCCCCACACTGTATCATGTCCCTCTTTGTAGCCCCCACACTCTATCATGACCCCATTAGTAATGTTTAGCAGCCTATGTTTTTTCTATATATGGTTTAATATATTTAGTGAGCAGCAGGCACTTTTATCACCTCTCATATGCTCTTCCAGTGAGTACGGAAAGTATTCAGACCTCTGTAAATTTTTCATTGCAGCCATTTGTTAAATTTAAAAAAGTATATATTTTTTCTCTTTAATGTACACTCTGCACCCCATGTTGACTGAAAAAAAACAGAAATGTAGGAATTTTTTATACATTTTATAAAAGAGAAAAACTGAAATATCACGTGGTCATAAGTATTAAGACCCTTTACTCAGACAATCATACTTGTCACATGCTGTCCATTTCCTTGTGATCCTCCTAGAGATGGTTCTACTCCTTCATTGGAGTCCAGCTGTGTTTAATTAAAATGATAGAAATTTGGAAAGGCAAACACCTATCTATATAAGACCTCACAACTCACAGTGCATGTCAGCCCAAATGAGAATCATGAGGTCAAAGGAACTACCCAAGGGGCTCAGAGACAGAATTGTGGCAAGGCACAGATCTGGCCAAAAGTTACAAAATAATTTCTGCAGTACTCAAGGTTCCTAAGAACGCACTGTCCTCTATAATCCTTAAATGGAAGAAGTTTGGAACCACCAGAAGAAGATGTCTTCCTACATCTGGCCATCCAGCCAAACTGAGCAATTCTTGGAGAAGAGCCTTGGTGAGAGAGGCAAAAAAGAACCCCTAGATCACTGTGGCTGAGCTCCAGAGATTCAGACCATCATTGCTACATGATTCAGATATCCAGTGACATTGAGGTTTCCATTGATGAAGAATGCCCCACTATCTTTTTTATCTTTGGGGTCATCTGAAGGCAATTGTGTATACTGTGAAGGTACGAGATGTACAGCATCTAAAACAACGGATACTGGAAGCCTGTGTTAGCATTTCTTCTGCAGTGTTGCTTTCAGTATGTAAAGAGTGGGAGAATAGGGTTGCATTGACAATCCAACACAATGGGAAGCACTTTGAACACATTTTATACGTGGTCATAAACTTGAAAATAACTCATGAAATAATAGTTATGTTAAAACCAAGCACACCATTGTTTTTCTTATAAAATTCTCAATACATTTGATGTGTCACATGATCCTCTTACCATTGAAAAAATGAAGTTGGATGCAAAATGGCCATCATAGTCACCACCATCTGGGAAATGTTTTCCCCCTCCCATATACTAATGTGCTACAAACAGGAAGTTGATATCACCAACCATTCCCATTTTATTTAGGTGTATCCATAGGTTACAGAGATATTACATGGCATGGCAATGACGCCCAAAATATTACACCATTTAATCTTGTCATGGCACTCGTCCCTCGTCTGAAATAAAATAGTCTGCAAACTTGTCCCTTATTTGGAAATGGCTGTGGTTGTTCTAAGTCTAAGACATTGATAATCCTCCAATGTGGTTTCCAAAAGTTCATCCTGGTCCAAGGGAAGTCATTCTTTCAACAAGAGGTAGTTGTGGAGAACAACACAAGCTTTGTCAACCTTATCCACTGTCTCGGTTTTTAGATGAATGGCCTTTCCCAAAATTCTCCACTTTGCAGTCTAACCCCTTCCCGACCTTTGACGTTATAGAGACATCATGGAAGTCGGTGCGTTCCCGACCCATGATGTCTCTATAATGTAATGGCTTGTTTGCGCTCCTGCAGCTCTTGTGACAGGGTCAGTGACAAGTCACCGGAGCTGAAGGATCACAAGAACTTATACTTTAGCCCGGGGGTGTGGCTTAGCCCCCCATGGCTAAAGTCGCTCTGATTGGCATTTAAAAGTGAAACTGCTGATCAGAGCGAATCAGAGTGACTAACCCTTCCAGATCAGATTGGAGCTCTCTCAGATCTGGAGGGGTAGATCAGCAGGTGCCCTCTCCCTCCTCAGCCCTCTCCCGCTCCGGTGGTCATCAGGGCCCCCCCGTCCCTCCCATCCACCCCCCCTCCTATCATTGTCTATCTGCCAGCGGGCTGCACCCGCTGATGGACCCGACGGTCAACCTCCTCAGCCCCCTCCTGTGCTAATTTTCCTAGGCCCCCCCACATCTGGAGCCCTGTGTCCTGGACCCCACCTCGCCCCGCCGGTGCACCCGCTGGTCAACCTTCTCTGCTGCGGTGTGGGCCTCTCCTCCTCTCCCAGGCTCCTCCTCCTCACCGGTGGATGAGGTAAGTATGAATGAATGGATGGATGGGTGCATGCATGCATGCGTGGGTGCATGGGTGAATGGATGGATGGGTGCATGCATGGGTGGATATATGGATGGGTGTAATGGAGCATGCATGGGCGGATGGATCTGTGCATTCATGATGTGTGCATGCATGGATGGATGTGTGCATGCATGGATGTGTGCGTGCATCGATATTGCATGGATGGATGTGTGCATGCATGGATGTGTGCATGCATGGATGGATGTGTGCGTACATGGATGTGTGCGTGTGTGGATGTCTGCATGCATTGATGTGTGCGTGCATGGATGTCTCTGCATGCATGGATGTCTGCGTGCATGGATGTGTGCATGTGTGTGTGGATGTGTGCGTGCGTGGATGTGTGCATGCGTGGATGTATGTGTGCATGGATGTGTGCATGCATGGATGTGTGCATGCATGGATGTGTGCATGGATGGATGCGTGCATGAATGGATGTGTGCATGCGTGGATGTGTGCCTGCGTGGATGTCTGTGCATGGATGTGTGGTGCGTGTGTGGATGTGTACATGCATGGATGTGTGCATTTGTAGATGTATGTGTGAGTGCGTGCGTGGATGTGTGCACACATGGATTTGTGCATGGATGGATGTGTGCGTGCATGGATGTGTACGTACATGAATGTGTGCGTGCATGGATAGTTGTGTGCGTGGATGTGTGCGTGCGTGCGTGGATATCTGCATGTGTGGATGTGTGCATGAATGGATATCTGCGTGCGTGTATGTCTGCATGCATGGATGTCTGCATGCGAGTGTGGATGTGTGAGTGCGTGGATGTATGTGTGCGTTGATGTGTGCATGCATGGATGTGTGCATGGATGGATGCGTGCACGGATGTGTGCATGCATGGATATGTGCATGCGCGGATGTCTGTGTGCATGGATGAGTGCATACGTGGATGTCTCTGCGTGCATGGATGTGTGCTTGCATGGATGTGTGCATGTGTGGATGTGTGAATGCGTGTATGTGTGTGTGAGTGGCTGTGTGTGTGCGTGGATGTGTGCATGCATGGATGGATGTATGCGTGGATGTGTGCGTGTGTGGATGTGTGCATGGATGGATGTGTGCATGGATGTGTGCGTGTGTGGATGTGTGCGTTCGTGGATGTGTGCATGCATGGACATGTGCATGTATGGATTTGTGCATGCGTGGATGTGTGCATGCGTGGTTGTGTGCATGCATGGTAGTGTGAGTGCATGGATGTCTCTGCGTGCGTGGATGTCTGCGTGCGTGGATGTCTGCGTGCGTGGATGTGTGCATGTGTGTGTGTGTGGATGTATGTGTGCATGCATGGATGTATGTGTGCGTGCATGGATGTGTGCATGCATGGATGTGCATGGGTAAATGTGTGCATGCGTGGATGTGTGCATAGATGGATGTCTGCATGGATGGATGGCTGCATGCATGGATGTGTGCATGGATGGAGGGATGCATGGGTGGATGGATGAGTGCATGCATGGATGTGTGCATGGATGGATGGATGCATGGGTGGATGGATGGGTGCAACAAGGGATCAACTGTCCTCTTGTAGTCTCTGGGATCATAGTCATGGTGCACTGTGTGACAGATCATTGCCATACAGTGCACCATAACTCTGACCCCAGAGACTGTAGGAATAGGACAATTGATCCCTTGCTGCAATCTCTGGATGGAGCAGAGACAATCAAGTGTTGTGGGACCTTCGTTGTGGACTAAGTCGGAGGTGATCGAGCGTCGTGGGACCTTCGTTGTGGACTACGTCGGATCTTTATAATAAAGATGGAGTGCGAATTTTGTTTGATGCATTTTTTCAAGTAAAAAGATTTTTCTCTGTGTGGTGTATTTTTTGACTATTTACTAGAGATTCATAGTGGCCGGGTCTAACACTGGCCCAACATTATGAATATCGGGCTTAGTGCCAGCTGTCAATAAAAAAAGCTGGCATTAACCCCTTCATTACCCAGTTTGCCACCGGCACCAGGGCAACTGGAAACGCCTGGGTACAGCGCCAAAAAATGGGGCTTCAATTAATGCGCCATTTTTTAGGGAGGCTGCGGGGTGCAATTCATAGCATGGAGGGCCCCTTGGGCCTCTCCATGCTGAGGATTCCAGCCCCCAGCTGCCAAGTTGTACCTGGCTGGGCCAAAAATATGATGGAGGCCCACGTAATTTATTTCTAGAATTAGTTCTAGAACTGAAAAAAAAATGGGCTTCGCTGTATTTTTGGCTGCCAGTCAGGTACAACGAGGCAGCTGGGGGTTGGTGGCAGTCCGTAGCTGCCAAGTTGTACCTGGCTGGACCAAAAATATGGTGGAGCCCCATGTCATTTTTTTTCTAGAATTAGTTCTAGAAATAAAAAAAATGGGCTTCACTGTATTTTTGGTAGCCAGCCAGGTACAACTTGTCATTTTCTGGTGCTTTTCCCCAACTCTTCCAGTTGCCCTTGGGCACACGGGTTCTCCATATGCTACATGGTGTCCGCTAACAATTTCAATGGAAAATTATCTCCAATTGTTAGCGGAAACCATGACGCGTACGGACAACCCCTCCCTGTGCGCCTGAACATTGGAGCTCCCCCTCAAGTGACCCCATTTTGGAAACTAGACCCCCCAAGGAACCTATCTAGATGCATAGTGAGCATTTTGAACCCCCAGGTGCTTCACAAATTAGCCTGTAAAAGGGAAAAAGAAGATTTTTGTGACAAAAAAAAGTAATTTTTCATTTTTATAGATCAATTTGTGAAGCACCCAGGGGATCAAAGCGCTCACTATGCATCTAGATATGTTCCTTGGGGGTCTTGTTCCCAAAATGGGTCACTTGAGGGGAGCTCCAATGTTTAGGCACACAGGGGCTCTCCATACGCGACATGGTGTCCGCTAACAATTGGAATTGTTAGTGGACATAATGTCGCATATGGAGAGCCTCTGTGTGACTAAACATTGGAGCTGCCCCACAAGTGACCCCATTTTGGAAACAAGACACTTAAGGGAACTTATCTAGATGCATAGTGAGCACTTTGATCCCCCAGATGCTTCACAAATTGATCCGTAATAAGGAAAGAGTACTTTTTCTTCATAAAAATTTTCTTTTCTTTTTTACGGATTAATTTGTTAAGCACCTGTGGGTTCAAAGTGCCCACTGTGTATCTAGATAAGTTCCCTGCGGGGTATAGTTTACAAAATGGGGTCACTTGTGGGGAAGCTCCAATGTTTAGGCACACAGGGGCTCTCCAAACGTGACATGGTGTCCGCTAACAATTTGAGCTGATTTTCCATTCAAATTCTTAGTGGACACCATGTCACGTTTGGAGAGTCCCTATGTGCCTAAACATAGGAGTTCCCCCACAATGGCCCCATTTTGGAAAATAGACCCCCAGGGAACTTATCTAGATGCATAGTGCAGCAGCAGGGATGAGCAAACTGTACAGTAACCGGATTGCTCAGGATTACACATCCTGAGCAATCCGGTTACCGGATTGCGGTTCCCTCCACACATTTTTGATGAAAAATGTGTGTGACCGCAATTGCATTCACCGCATCCGGATCTCGATGCGGTGAACGCAATTCAGGTTTTAAGTGTGACCCTAGCCTAAAAAAAACTTAAAGCTCTCTTAAAGTGAAGTTTAAAGGAGATTTTAAGGTGCCTGGGGTTCAGAGCTGCTTGATCACTTAAGTTCACCAGATTGAAAGCTACTGGTGGACCCGATGGCCGTGAACTCAGGTAACCTTAAAGTGTAATTGTCGTTTACATTTTTTATCTAATAATAATGTAGAGCAAGTGATTATAATAAACTTTTAAATATACTTTGTAAATTAAATCTGGAAGAAAACCTTTAAAAAACTCTCTTGAAGATGTACCCCTAAGGCTGTTTCTAAACCAGACATACGCTCGTTATCAGGAAAATCTGTATTCAGCTTCATGCACTGAATACAGCCATATAAGAGAGAAGGGTGGGACCTAAACAGCATGTCTGCATACAGCCAAGGCCATATTTGGCCATCATGCTGCCCTAGGAACTTTTAGTGGTCACTCCCCTTACTGACGTCACACACTGAGTCTGTGCACACAACATCTATTTGAGGCAGGTCTACTCTGTAAAATGCTTAAAAAACGCTCAAAAGACTGAACTTGTGCGCAACAAGTGCAGACGTTCATTTTTTTAGTGTTTAATTAGCACTTTTTAAACGCCTTCAGCTTTTCAAAGACATCAAGTGTGGCGCCCCTGAGGGTCCAGTCACCTCATTCAGAGGTGTGGTACCCCACTCTCGGGTAAGGAGGGATCACTACTTGGCACCCAGACACCCGCATCCAACACTACATACTCCAGGTCAGGGATTTGAGCGGACCCTGTTCAGGGAGGGCCCCATCCTAGGCTGGAGAGGAAGTAGAAAAGGGGAGCACCAGGATGTGGGGAGCAGGAAAAGAGAACAGACAGACATAGCAGAGGGAGAAGTTGGTGTCAGGAGGCTGATATGAGAGCACATGTGAGAGAGACATCCTGGGGACTGGAGCTTGTTGGAACTTGTCCCAAGAGAAAGAAGGAAGAAACCAGACAGAGAAGCTCTAGAGGAACAGAAGGCACGGGAAGTGAAAAATCCACCCATGGCTCCCGCATCCAACTTGACAAGAACCGGGGTTGGCTGGAAGGATCGGTCGCAGAGGGGACTGGCCCCAAACTACCGTGTTTCCCCGAAAGTAAGACCCTGTCTTACATTTTTTTGGGGGCCAAAAGTGGCCCCCGGTCTTACTTTCGGGGGGGGTCTTACATTGGGTGCCCCAGCAGTGTGGCCTACAGGCCCCCTCCTGCTGGGACACTGGGGGAGCGGGTGCACGTCACGTGCGCCCGCTCATTACATATGCACTGCATCCCCCTGTCAATCAGCGACAGGGGGAGCAGTGCATTATACTGTATATATGGGCCCCCTCCTGCTGGCACACTACCCCCCTGTTCTGAGGCCCCCACCGCTGCTGCTGCTGCAGACATCTTACCCTACAGGGTCTTCTTGCAGCAGCCAGCGCGTCCGTCCTCTGTCCTCGGCTGTCTCCCGGATCATGTGAGCCGTCGCAGCGCATGACGTCATCGCGACTGCGACCGACCGGTCACATGATCCGGGAGACAGCCGAGGACAGAGGACGGATGCGCTGGCTGCTGCAAGAAGACCCTGGAGGGTAAGATGTTTGCAGCAGCAGCAGCGGTGGGGGCCTCAGAACAGGGGGGTAGTGTGCCAGCAGGAGGGGGCCCATATATACAGTATAATGCACTGCTCCCCAGTCGCTGATTGACAGGGGGATGCAGTGCATATGTAATGAGCGGGCGCACGTGACGTGCGACCCGCTCCCGCTCCCCCCCCCTCCGCTAGGGGCCTTACATTGGCCCCCCCGGTTGTAAGGCCTTATAATCGGGGGAGGCCTTACATTAGCAGGCCCCCCCTTTACCCCTAGGCGGCCTTACAATCGGGGGGGCCTTACTTTCGGGGAAACACGGTAGTGGAGTGACTGCTGAAGGACTCAGCTAGTGAACCAGAGACTGTGGCAGCTTCAAGGGCATTAGTCAATAACCACTCTTACTCGTCAAAAAGGTAGCCGCATATGGTTGAGGGGACTAGGGCAGAGCCGCCCTCCAGGACCCAATGTAACGGGCACTGAGTGTGAGGCGCGGGGCAGAGAGGCAAGAGCCAGCGCAGGAAGACAGCCTGGGAAGGGACACCAGAAAGGGGGATTGTTCCCAAATTATTCAAGAGTTGTCTGGATCCCCGACTCAGAGAGCACAGCACCCTTCAGATCGCTGGAAACACCTGGACACTTGTTGAAACTGTGAATAAAAACTTTAAGACTGCACCTAGCTGTGTCCTCGAAGTTGTTTACTCCCCCACCACCCCAAATAAGACTTTACAACTGCCTTGAGGCCTCCCGCTCCACTCATAGGGAGCTGAACCACCATAGCTGCATCATCATCTGCCCCAGAGGATCTGTACCGCAGTGTCTGCCATCCATCTACAATTGTCGATTACCGTGGGTGGCGTTACGTTTAATCCCATATAAACTACCTCCCCCATTTAATTGACACTGCCAGGGTCACAGAGCCGGGTCATAGCCCGTGACTTCCTAGAGGACTGCCAACCTGGTGCCAAGTACCCCACGGCCCTGGTAGGCGTGTAACAAGCGATTAAAATAGGTGACCTAAGCATTGTTTCATTGAGGAGAAGCTATGGAGACATGCTGTCTGCTCTTTACTGAAAGTGTTCAAAGGAAAGCCAAGAGCAGACAAGTACCGTGTGTCAGAGTAAGCCTGCAGTCACATTGTGTGCACCCGCACTGACACTTGGAGTGCACTGCTGCACTCATCCAGTGTCGCTGGTTTCACACTTGCATTTTTTTTTTAAATCAGGCAAAATCAGGTTTTTTTTTTCTGGATCCAGGTTTTTGCCCAGTTACCTTAATGGTGTCAGGTAGAATCCTGTTACTTCAGGTTGTTTCCTGACACCATTAAAGGGAACCTGTCAGCTTGTTTTAACCCCCTATTGTACCACTACTTGTCCCTGCACCTTGCTAGCACATCCCTAATCATCCCTGTCTGACCTAAAACTGCACAATAAAGCTTGTGAAAAATTATTTAATAACTTACCTCAAGGCTGTGGCATAGACTTGGATGGCCGGTCTCTGGGGTGCCATTCTCCCCTCCTCGCCGGGTGTTATCATTCCTTCTCTTCTCATCCTCTTTTTTTGAAAATCCCACCTCCCCATCATAGTATGACATGCGGCCGGAATGCCATATCCAGTCCTTGTCAGGGTGCAGGTGTATGGGCTGCACGGTCCGGCGCATTTGCAGTGCGCATATTGGAGATGGGCCATACACCTGATAACCCCCCAATATGCACCAGACCGGAAATGGTGTCTGGCTGTGTGTCTTACTATGAGGAGGAGGCGGAAACTTAAAAAAAGAGGATCAGAAGAGAAGGAATAATAGCGCCCAGCAGGGCATGATAAGAGCCGGCAAGGAGGGGAGAATGGCACCTCCACTGTCACCAATATATAGCAACTCCAGCCTCCTCTGTCACCAGTATACAGCAGCAGCCTCCCCTGTCACCAGTATACAGCAGCCTCCAATGTTTACCAATTTACAGCAGCAGCCCCCAATGTCCACCAATATACAGCAGCAGCCTCCTCTGTCACCAGTATACAGCAGCAGCAGCCTCCAATATTCACCAGAATACAGCAGCAGCCTCCCCTGGCCACCAGTATATAGCAGCACAGCCTCCCATGCCACCAGTGGACAGCAGCACCAGCCTTCCCCCCAGTATCTAGCACCAGCCTTCCCCACAGTATGTAGCAGCACCAGCCTTCCCCACAGTATATAGCAGCACTGCCTCCCTCCCTACTCCATCCCATTTTCAGCTTCATGAGCTTTTACTTTCTCCTGTCTCCTCCTCACATGTCTTCCTCCTCCTCAGCCCTGGTCTGTCATCTGTAGTGGAAGTGTGGCGCCCTGCTCCCGCAGGTAGCCACAGACTTCCCTAATGCACTGCTGGGTTTCCACAGCAGGTACCTACTACATGCAACATCTTCCACCCCAGCACAGCAGGGGGAGCACCACTTGCTGACTTTAGGCTAGATCCCCTGTAAATACTGCTGCTGGGAGCGGAGTTAGTCAGAGGGTGCAGATGCTAGGAGAGCTGCAAGGACATCCTGGTGGTTGGTGCTGCGATTAGGCCCGGACCAGTGACCCGAAGTGGCCCTTCAACGTCCCGCCAGCCGAAGTGGGACTGAGGGCTAGGAGCAGAGAACCGAAAGGGAGCAAGGAACTTTAGGAAGTTCATCCCAGGAGAAACACCGGATATTGGGGATCCGCATCTGTGGGACACTATAGGACTACAGAAAACTCCGTTGCAACCGTGGAGGCCTTGGCTACCCAGTTTGTCCCCCCCTGTGAGTCAAGAGAGGGAGCCAGACACAGCAGGGCAGAGCCGCAGTGATCAGGAGAAGGTATCCCGGAGACTGCACAGGAGGAAAGGAAGACACTACAGTCAGGAAGAGACAGGAGTCAAGTCAGGCTGCAAGCAGGCTGTGCTTCAGACAAACACTACAGAACAGCGAAGGCATTATACCCACTTGCTTTGGGGACCCACTGTGCAACCTGTCCACCCGTCAGTGCCCTGGATCGTTTTACCTGCTTAACAACATTAAAAGGTAAAAGAGACTTTCTGTGGCGCCCCGCAACGAGTGCGTCACAAGAGGGTATTGCAGCCACAAATGCAGCCGCAATATCCTCTGACTCAGCAATGATCCGGTTAACATAGAGATCCAACCCAACATGCAACACCTAGAACAGGGGACCAATCATAGGTCCTGGGGGTGGAGTGTTAGGGTAGTGTAGTAGAACACAGACAATAATCTAGAGAGTTGAGAAGGAGAACGATCTAGAACTTGGAGAGGAGCTTGGGCTCCGCACCCCGTGCGGGCCCCTGGGCCGTCACCGGTCGGGTGTCAGCACCTGAGGCCTTAACCACCGGGATTGGGCATTTCTACACGGGTTCCCAAAAGACTCCCGTGCCCACAACTCACAGCCGGTTCACTGGTACCGAAGCTGGCAGCAGTTCACCTCTGCCACGCGAACCAGAAGAGTGGAGGAGCAGCTTCACAGGAGCACCCCACCACCAGCCAGTTTCCAGTCGTCTAACCAGCGGTGTACCCACTGAGGGATCCAAGGCTCCCCAAAGCATCCGGAACGTACATCATGGATAGGGCATTGAAGCAGCCTCCCCGTACCCGACCTGGTATTCCTGGGCGACACTGGCAAACAAGTTAGGTAGAATGGAGGAACACTTGCGGATCTCTGAGGGACACTATCACTGCTGAGTCCACCCGGTCTACTACTCAACCACTGTATACCATGTACTGCCTGCTGGTTACAGTAAAGACCCGTTATAGAGACTTTCTGTGTCCGTGCTTCCTTATGAACTGTCCGTCCGCACTAACAGGTAACCGCAGCTGCCGCACAACATCTTGAGCAGCTCCAGCCTCCGGGGATCACCGCTCAGCCTGTGGGGAGCGTAACATCTTGCTGCTGTCCATCCCCCGGAGGTTCCGCAGCGTCGGTAGCCCTTACCGAATCTACTCATAGGTGGCGTCACGAATAAATTAAAAAACCCCTTTAATCTGTTCCACCAAGACGTCTTCACTTTTGATCTGCACTACACCGGGCCCCACTACCGGCAGGCGCGGTCCACCCGTGACAAGGAGGAAGGAAGCATCGCCTGTCTAAACCGGAGTCCCGGCCACGGTGAGTCAGAAAATGGCGTCACGAACAGGATACGAGCAGGCCCGTTACCCAACGGGTATATTGTGCTTAAACTGGACTTTATTGTCTACACTGGACTTTGTTCGTCCCTAAAAGAACTTTCACGCCTTTACACCATTGGGTCAAGATGGCGCCCAAGATGGCGTTCCCGCCACAAGAAGCCGCCACGTGTAAGCCTAGGAGTGAGTCAACCCCCCCTCATCGTGGGAGGGCTAAAGACAAAAGGCGCCAAACTCTCTGTCCACCCTGATTGCTCGAATCAACCATGGGGGCGGACTCCAAAGACTTTTCCCACCATTGGACTACAAAAAGCCCACAGGAAATGGGAGTGTCAGACAGACTTCTTTACCAGCTCTAACAGAACGTTTACCGGTTGAACGGGTGTGGTTTCCCTCCATGAAAAGAATGGCCAGCATGAGACTCCAAAACCTAATGCGGGAGGTCGAGGCGGAGGCCAGAGCAGCCATAGGCCTACCGGGTACGGGTCCTGCCCTTACCATAGACGGCAGCCCCGACTTCTGGCTAGAGGCTCTACAAGACCTCCGGGTGCGACTACTTGAGACAGTGGAATGGACGATTCGCAGCTGGAGCGCGACCCTAGGCAGAAGACTCCATCATGCGATGCAGCAGAGCCGACCGGGTACAGCTTCTCCAAGCCCAGACGACATCGCCAGCTTTTCGACAGCCTCACCGTCGCCCACCACCTGTCCTGCTTCGTCACCGGAGCCAATAGACTGTATCATTCCCGTGAGGACCACAGCTCGACCTGTTCCAGCGGACGAAACCGCAGCCGACCCCGTTCCAGAGCCAGAGCTTTCAATATGCTCCCACGAAGAAGCTGACATCTACCTGGTTCCACCTGCGGAACCCGCGACTAGTTTCCACACTACCGAGACTGTCGCCTGTTTCTCCCCTGAACCGGAGGCCTCCTCTGCAATACAGAGGCCTACCTGGTGACCGGGATTGAAACACCACTTCCCGCTGCTACAGAAGAAGAGGCAGGCAGCCTGGAAGTCCTGCACAACGACCCCGAGGAGAACTTTGCAGCACAGCCACCCATTGATCCAGAGGATTCCATTCCATCGTCTTCGTCAGCCGAGCAGCCCGACGTAGTCATCGAAGGAGAGGTCGAGGAGGATGACGAGGAGACCTACAGTCCAGCTGAGGATCTCTACATCGGGTTCGCCTGGGGAGACACAAAGAATCCTTCTGCCGGGCGAACAGCTCGGGTGCACTGGTCGGGCGCCGCCGCAACAGCATCTTCTCCGGTTCCGTTGAACCGGGCTCCAATCCAGACTGCCCACCAAGCTCGAGCGGTTCAACAACCAGCACGCCGTAGTGACTTTATCCACACGCCGCATCACTCCGACGAAGAGGTACGTCGTATCCGGAGAGACGAGTGGCACACTCGACTGCAAGCCAACATGCAGGCTCGCGCCGAGGCCCCGCCGCCAATCTCCATTGCCTGAACAATTCCGTAAAACCGGGCGGGTAAGCACCTTTAACTTGTCCACCGGGTGGGGATTCGTAAGGGAGGAGGGTGTGAGTACCGAAGTATTTGTGGGGCGTCGTGATGTGGAATCGCACCTACCGCGAGGTCATCCAAACCGAGACTTGTATAGAGGGGACATAGTAACCTATGAGCGACATGTATGCTGTGACGGGTGGTTCGCTATACGAGTCCGGAACACTGCCCTCCATCAGTGACTTTCGTTGTTTGAACTTTTCTACTAAAGAGACTTCTTCCTGTTTGCGAAGTAACACCGCGACTTGGCGGCTACAGCCTGAACTTTTATTCTAAGGACAGCCGACCGCCCGCCGGGTCCGCGCAATGTGTTAACCTGTTTATTTACCTCACTTTTATGCATACAATGACTTGTCATTAATAAAAGTGTATTACCTGTTATAAAATATAAAAACCTCTGTAATGTGAGTAGTGTGACGCTTGGGGACAAGCGTATTCAACCAAGGGGGAGTGTGGCGCCCCGCAACGAGTGCGTCACACGAGGGTATTGCAGCCACAAATGCAGCCGCAATATCCTCTGACTCAGCAATGATCCGGTTAACATAGAGATCCAACCCAACATGCAACACCTAGAACAGGGGACCAATCATAGGTCCTGGGGGGTGGAGTGTTAGGGTAGTGTAGTAGAACACAGACAATAATCTAGAGAGTTGAGAAGGAGAATGATCTAGAACTTGGAGAGGAGCGGGGGCTCCGCACCCCGTGCGGGCCCCTGGGCCGCCACCGGTCGGGTGTCAGCACCTGAGGCCTTAACCACCGGGATTGGGCATTTCTACATGGGTTCCCAAAAGACTCCCGTGCCCACAACTCACAGCCGGTTCACTGGTACCGAAGCTGGCAGCAGTTCACCTCTGCCACGCGAACCAGAAGAGTGGAGGAGCAGCTTCACAGGAGCACCCCACCACCAGCCAGTGTCCAGTCGTCTAACCAGCGGTGTACCCACTGAGGGATCCAAGGCTCCCCAAAGCATCTGGAACGTACATCATGGATAGGGCATTGAAGCAGCCTCCCCGTACCCGACCTGGTATTCCTGGGCGACACTGGCAAACAAGTTAGGTAGAATGGAGGAACACTTGCGGATCTCTGAGGGACACTATCACTGCTGAGTCCACCCGGTCTACTACTCAACCACTGTATACCATGTACTGCCTGCTGGTTACAGTAAAGACCCGTTATAGAGACTTTCTGTGTCCGTGCTTCCTTATGAACTGTCCGTCCGCACTAACAGGTAACCGCAGCTGCCGCACAACATCTTGAGCAGCTCCAGCCTCCGGGGATCACCGCTCAGCCTGTGGGGAGCGTAACATCTTGCTGCTGTCCATCCCCCGGAGGTTCCGCAGCGTCGGTAGCCCTTACCGAATCTACTCATAGGTGGCGTCACGAATAAATTAAAAAACCCCTTTAATCTGTTCCACCAAGACGTCTTCACTTTTGATCTGCACTACACCGGGCCCCACTACCGGCAGGCGCGGTCCACCCGTGACAAGGAGGAAGGAAGCATCGCCTGTCTAAACCGGAGTCCCGGCCACGGTGAGTCACTTTCCTGTGTGTGTATCTTCCATAGACTGTTCCAACTCTCCCTATACAAATCCAACTCCACTCTAACCTGTCCCTCCTCACTACGCTGCTCCGGAGGTCCCAGTCCTACCTGCGGAGGACTACACCATCACAACTGCAATACCACCGACCTCCGACGGACTGTGGCGGCGCTGGTGCTAATCACCAGAAACTGCAGGTAGCGTCACAACAACCAACTTTGTAAATAATCCCTTGTACATAATCCCCTTCTCAAAAGAACTGTCCCCCGGGACATGGGATCAGGCGCAGCCGCCATTCCCAGTGACACAGTTAACCCTTCTGCCGCCTGATACCCGAGTACCCCACACCCTGGGGCGACACAGAAGATGATCTCACACTCCCTCAGTGCAGGGACCTCTCGGATCCCGGAAGTGCAGTCACTACTTCCAGGGTTAGTCAGCTCCCTGTATCCGAGGTATTTGGAGGTTCCCCCGCCCACTCCCCTTCGAAAAGACATTGGATCTCCTATATTGTCTAAAGGAGGGGAGTTTAAATAAAAATGAAAATAATTTTCTTTCCCCTATCTTGGCAAAACCCCCCCACCCCCTTGCAGACCAACACCTTAAACATGTGCCGTCCAGTGCCTAAGGGCAAATATGGCCCTGGATACAGCTGATCAATGTATTGTTAGTTTACCTCAGGCTAAGAGACAGTGCTGAGCTCGTCAGGCTGTCAGCACAAGCTTCTGTGATCTTATCTATATCCTCTGCAGTCACATTTGCTCTGCTCCCTGCGATCAGCTGGTGGCCAACAAACAGCTTTTGATAGAACACAGATCAGATCAGAAAACAGAAGCTGTGTGTGGGTCATCAGCTGATAGCACGGAGCAGAGCCAATGTGACTGAAGAGAAAAGTAAGATCACAGGAGCTTGTGCTGACAGCCTGACAAGCTTAGCACTATTTTAAGGTTCTGAACAGCTACTGAACAAAAGCCAGGTTCACCTACTGTACATCTTAGCAGAGTGTTCGGGTTTCCGGATCCAAAATCCGAATCGGCCAGGTTATTGGCCAGAAATTGGCCAGAAAAAAATTTGACGTGGGCTTCACCGTATTTTTTGTATCATGCCGGATATAGCAGGCAGCGATGGGCTGACCAACCCCCAGGTGCCTATTTGTACCTGGCCGAACACAACAATATAGGGGAGCCCCCTTTTTTTTTATTATTTCATGAATTTCATAAAATAATTTAAAAAAAAATGCGTCGGGATCCGCGTAATTTCTATGTCCAGCCAGGTACAGCTAGGCAGCTGGGGGCTGGAATCCGCAGCGCAGGGAGGCCCAAGCCTTCTGGGTACCCCCCGCTGCGAATGGCAGCCCGCAGCCACCCTAGAAGATGGCGCGTTCATTGAAGCGCCATGTTCTGGCGCTGAACCCAACTCTTCCAGGGCCATGAATTTCGGGCTTAGGGCCAGCTGATAATGCAAAGCTGGCCCTAACCCCTTTATTACCCAGTAAGCCAACGCACCAGGGCCCTGGATGAGCTGGGTTCAGCGCCAGAACATGACGCTTCAATGAACGCGCCATGTTCTGGGGCGGCTGCAGGCTGCAATTCCGGCTGGATACAAAAAATATGGTGAAGCCCACGTCAAATTTTTTTCTGAAAAATCCAAAAAACAATATGAATGAAAGGGACTGCAATATTATTAACCCCTCGACCATGGTCGATGGGTTAATAAAGATGAAGTCCCTTTTTATAGAATTGTTTAATGAATTTTTCAGAAAAATTTTAATGTGGTTTTCGCCGTTTTTTGTATGCCAGCCTGATACAGCAGGCGGCAATGGGCTTCGCCCAACCCCCAGCTGACTATTTGTACCTGCCTGGACACAGAAATATCGGGAAGCCCTTATTTTTTATTATTTAATGAAATAAAAAAAAAAATGCGTTGGGCTCCACGCGATTTCTATGTCCAGCCAGGTACAGCTAGGCAGCTGTGGGCTGGAATCCGCAGCGCAGGGAGGCCCAAGCCTTCTGGGTACCCCCCACTGCGAATGGCAGCCCGCAGCCGCCCCAGAAGATGGCGCGTTCATTGTAGTGCCATGTTCTGGTGCTGAACCCAACTCTTCCAGGGCCCTGGTGCCGTGGCTCACTGGGTAATAAAAGGGTTAGGACCAACTTTTTGTTATCGGCTAGCCCTAAGCCTGAAATTCATGGGGTCACGCCAATATTAGACATGCCCCCCATAAATTTCTATTAAATTGTTTAAATAAAAACACAACACCAAAAAAATATATTTTTATTCGAAAAAAAAAACAAAGACACACTTAGGGACTCCGTCTTTATTTAAAAAAAATCCTCTTCCGTCTTTAGCTCTGCTACACTTCTGGTAGAGAACCACCACCAGAGATGTAGCAGAGCTGTTCCATGACATCACCACAGGTCCTATCAGCAAGAGAACCTTGCCGGAAAGGTTAAAATAGACATTTTTATTTTTTTAGACACTTTCTTTTACTTAAAGAAAGTGTCCAAAACATAAAAATGTCTATTTTAATCTTTGCGGCAAAGTCCTCTTGCTGATAGGACCTGTGGTGATGTCATGTTATCGCGGGAGCTCCGCCATCGGTGGACCGCGGACAGGTGAGCATACATTTTTTTTTTATTTTTAACACCTTATTTTACTTAATTTCACTTCCGCAATGTATGTATATACATTGCGGAAGTGAAACAGCCCCACATAGCTCTTTATTTAGTGTTCCGGGGTGTTTGACGGTGTTCATCGAGCATTCGATGAACATTCGTCGAACACCCGCCGATTCGACGAATCGAACACGAACACTAGGGTGGTGGCTCATCTCTAATCAGGACCAAAGGATTATCAGGATCTAGATTGGTGGCTTTATTCAATGCATTCCGAAGCGTCAACCTCGCTCCTTCCTCAGGAACCAACCAAGTTACACATACTGACAGAAGACAGTGTTTAAATACACTGTGACAACGCTACAGGAAACACATGATCATTACGTAATCCTGGGAGGCTACAATAACGTAACATATATCACGGTCATTTGAAAATAAACACATTATAATGACAATGATTATATAAGAAGTTCTGAAACTAAGAGAAATACAGAGAGAGAAAAGGATTATCAGGATCTAGATTGGTGGCTTTATTCAATGCATTCCGAAGCGTCAACCTCGCTCCTTCCTCAGGAACCAACCAAGTTACACATACTGACAGAAGACAGTGTTTAAATACACTGTGACAACGCTACAGGAAACACATGATCATTACGTAATCCTGGGAGGCTACAATAACGTAACATATATCACGGTCATTTGAAAATAAACACATTATAATGACAATGATTATATAAGAAGTTCTGAAACTAAGAGAAATACAGAGAGAGAAAATAAAATAATGATGGAAAAAAGGTAGAAAAAAACCAAAAAAAATAGAGAAAATAAAAATGTGATTGTGTCCTTATGTATGAAAAACCTCTTAAGGGGTAGAACTCATGGAACCTCCTATACCTTTTATCATGTGCATGTGTCGAATAATCAATAATGCTATGAAGAAGCTACTACATGCAGCGTGGTGAGATAAATGTAGCAACGCCTAAGTTTTGGTTAGAGTATAATAAGTTTTATAATGATAAGTTACAGTGTCATGTCCAAAAGAAACAGGAAACAGAGATTAGAATCCATACAAAACTATATTCCCTTGCCCATGTGTACTGAAATTTATTCATTGTACTATATGCCCATCGTGTGTGTTGTTAAAGTGTCATGTTCAAAAGGACTAAAAGTGTACTGAAGTGTCATGTCCAAGAGAAACTTGTTGTGTTGAAGGCAGCGTAAAAATTGAGCTTCCTTCCTCTGTCCTCTCCCATCAACTTTGGACAACAGAAAAGGAAATAATTTCTTCTTCATCTTTCGACTGTTCTATAGCCATCACCTCTTCATGCTCATCACCCTCCATTTCCTCCTCAGCTCCTTCATCTTCACTACCACTTTGTCTGGTACCATAAGCCCTCCTCTATCACTCTACCTTTGAAATATTGTATTCTTTCTGCAAGCTCCTCTTCTTCCTCCTTCTTTTCCTGTGGTACCACCACCTCATTGTGCAGACTTTTCAAAGTTTTCTCCAGCATGTAGTGATGCTGATGACTGCATCGTCAGCACTAACCATCTTAGTAGCCATTTGAAAACTGTGAAGAAGGGTGCAGAGGTCTTTGATCTGTGCCTACTCTGCAAGTGTCATTTGCACCACATTCGGCTTGCTTTGAGTCACTGTACATATCATTACATACTGCGCCAGGGCTTGTAACTGCCGCCATAGTTGCTGCAACATGTGCAGAGTGGAATTCTACCCTTTCGGCACATCACATATTAAACATTTAACCGGTTGTCCAAAAGACCTCTGGAACAATGCTAGTCGATGAGCCGCGTGGTGAGGATGGCAGAAGTGAGCACACAGCGACTGTGTCTTGTGCAGCAGCTCATTCAGCCTTGGATAGTGGCATAGGACTTGCTGGACAACTAGGTTCAGGACGTGAGACATGTAAAGCACATGTGTAAGTTTGACCCAACATGGGACCGCTACTTGGTTTGCACCGTTATTGCACATGGCCTTCCCTGGTTTCAGGTTTAGCTGAGACAGCCAGTGTGGAAACTCAGTCTGCATAGCTGTCCACAACTCTTCAGCTGTGCAACTCACATCTATAAGGCATTTTATTTTTAAAATTGCCTTATGGCAGAGAGCCCTGGCAGGGTGGGGTGGAATCTGTCACAACTGTTGCAACATTAAGGGAGTAGCGAGGGCGCAGCTTGAAGCCCTAGAGGAGGTGGATGAGACAGAAACAGTGGATGAAGAGGTACAGGTAGAGTTTATTCCAAAAGTCTTGGGTATTATTACACTTGGGGAGTAGTCCATTTCCTGCATGACACCGCAGCCACCAGATTGTACAAGTGGCTGGTGAGGGAGATGTAACACCCCTGACCATGTTTGCTTTTCCAGGTGTCAGTGATGATATGAACCCTATCACACTCAGAGTTTTTCAAGGAACAGGTCATGTTGTCTCTGACATGCTGGTGTAGCGCAGGCACAGTTTTTATTGAGAAGTAATGGCTACTGGCAGCTGATACTGGGGCACTGAGATGGCCATCAGCTTTCAGAAATCATCTGTATCCACCAGTCGGAAAGGCAGAATTTCTGTGTCCTATAAATTGGAGATGGTCAAGTTCAAGCTCTTTACTTTAAGATGTATAAGAGGAAATAACCTTTTCCATGACCACAACTGGGGGACTGATGACTGGCTGCTCTACTGAGAGAGGGTGAAGTAGGGTAAACCCAACAAACTGCAACACTGTGATGGAGGTGCAGGTGAAGATGTTATGGTGGTTAACAAACAAGTGGTGTGATCGGTGTCTGGGACAAGTCAAAACCAGCATGTGTCTACACTTTCATAACCGTTGAGGGGCTGTCACTCATGCTGTCTGTAGCGGGTAAACAAGCTGGCACATTTTTCTGTGCGCTCTGAAAAAAGCGCATATCTGGATCTGCTCAGTGAAGCTGGCGAGTTCAGTAAGCTGGACGTCACAATAGGAATGCACAGGTAGGGGGTGCATAGCGTTACCTGCCGTTACCGCTATGCGCTATGCCTGCCTGGCATTAAGTTCTTGACGGATGCGCCAGGCTAGGGTCATAACGCAAGTGTGACCCTTGCCTAAAGCAGCCTTAGTAGGGAAAACTGACTGATTTGGATCACCACAGAAATGGTCAGAGTTGTCCAATTTCACTCTATGAATAAACAAACGTATTTTCTCGCATATGAGCTTCTGTTTATTTTCAATAAAATTCCTGTGTGGAATGTGACAATGTGTTAGTGTATTCACAAAAGTACCCAACCCTCACCAACAACAGTACATACAAACATATATTCACTGATTTTGTAGCTATAAGAAGGATCTCTGTGTAGGACTCAAAGAGTCTCTTGTTCAGTCATAGGAGGTGTATCAAGGATAACCCTGGCTACATTCTGTCTCCAGGAGCACATCCAAAGATAAACCCTCCACTATTCAGTCAGGTTCGTAACCTAGTAGTCAACTCCTAGTTAGTGGTCCACTCCCACCCCCCTGTAATACGTCCAATCTCAATGAAAAGATACATTTTTCTGGTATGTGCCAGCAATGTGGTTTCTCAACCTGTCCTACGCGTTTCGCCACCCCTTTTTTTGGGAGGCTCATCAGGGGCATCCTGGTTTCATACAAGATATAAAAATCTTTATGGATGTAGGGGCCATCTCATGTATATGGTATCCCAGGTTTGTGAAACCTAGAGGACTTCTCTGTCCGGTCCCGTATAGGGAAGTATCTGGATCCTGTTGCTAGATAGGTCTTCACTCTGTAATTCAGTAAATATATAACTGTGAAGTATCGCATTGATGTAACATTGGTAAAATTATATGGGGCCCCAACCACCAAGAAAGTGAGGTTTATGTATTTGGTCACCCATAAGTGAGTCAGAGGTATTTGTGAAGGTATCATACCCACATATATTGCTGGTTTTCCCTCAAGGTCTCTCCTTCTTCACTGTTTGTCAGGTATATCTGGTCTAAAGACAGATGTAACATAGTACTTAAACAAGCACCCTAGAAGTATACCAGATCATCAATGTTTATTTGTTTTATCACACTCACGGTTTCTGTAAAAATGGTAAGACCCCTCTCTAGTCTGTGATCCCTTTGTCAGCATCCAGACCTCCAGGGTTAAAACGCACAGTAAGCTGCATATCTATCAATTGTAAATGTCCAGCAGTGGAGTAAAACCAACCTGGTTTTGCACGAAGGACACTTCTTTTAACATCTCCTGCTAACTCCCCAGTTGTAAACTCCGGTGTTCATCTCTATAAACAAAATATGTACATTGGATCGGTATTAAAACCAACCCATATAATGCCACTGAAATTATCATGGATATATGTATATCAACTACACCTGATAGTTAGTGGGGTGAGGGCAGTGCATCAATTCGTTAGCTTCATTCATAAAGTTCCTTGAATCAGCAACCTCATTTAGTCCCTCACAAGCCTACAACAAAATATATAGACCTTATCTTACTCAAAATGGTCAACTATAGCTAAGCCATCTCTTATTTGGAGTCTCTTTAACAGAACTCCAACCTAGGGATATATCACAGATCATTACCTTGTCAAGTTTAGTATGGCATCTCTCCCCCTCTGTGGGTTAACAGCCTGTTTGTCTGCCTCCTTCTGTGGCGCCCCACCATGTAGGTGCCACAAAAGGGGTACTACACCTATAAAAGCGGTGTAGTCACCCCACTGCAAGTAGATTTATGGACAGTAGGCAGAACCCTAAACCCACACCCCACACTAGTCACACAATGGGAGGGAACTTGGTAGGGTATATTGTAACCTCCAGGGGGAACTAGAGTAGGAGTTAGTTCAGGCAGGGAGCCTGAGGCACAAAGGAGGGTTACCTCGGCTGAGGAACTTAGGGGAAGATAGAACAGATCCCAAAGACAGAGAAAGGAGCAAGAAATTCAGGCGGGAGTTCGCTCAAAGTAGAAACCAGGGTACCGGAGCCCGCACCTGCAGAAATCTTCAAGGTCTGCAGAAAATCCGTTGAATGGGGGTATATTCAGATACGGCCCTGACTCCAAAAGCACCCATTAGAGGGGAATCAGATACCGCAGTGGTCGTCTGCGGTGATCAAGAGAAGGTTTACCCGACGGGAGCAAATGGGAGATAAAGAGAGACAGCAGGAGGTCACACTTAATCTCTATGAAGTCAGACTTCACCCCGCCACTGGGAGGCAAGGAAACAGGAGGAACAAGAAAGGCACATACGTTGGTTCCGTCTACCTACTACTAAAAATCTGCTTGCAGCCACCCATCACCGCTTGTCTGATAACATCAAACTGCACTGTGAGCTGTAATGACTCCTGAGTTCCAGTAAAGTACCCGGTGAAGTGACTTGTCAACTCTGTGGCATCTTTTCCTAGCATAGACTGACTCCTTCCACAGAATCGCTGCCTCGGCGGTCCAGTCCTGCCTACGGACAATCAACCACCGGAGGACTGTAGAGGCGCTGGTGAGCATCACCAGGTATTGCAGGTGGCATCACAAACAAACTTTATCTTTATTTTATTTTTCCCCTTATTCATTGACCACAAGGGCCACAGTCTCAGGCAGCCACCCGTGACCTCCAGACTGAGCCTGAGATCTGAGTACCCTGCCCTGGGTGAGTCACTTCCTTCTGAGAACATGAGAGGCCGCCGGCTGAACAGCTGCTTAGTATAGTCCTCCCCTCTTATGACATGGCACCGCCGCCTACCGGATGTGTGTTGGTGTGTGAGGCTTCATTTCCCTGGCCTGCCCCTTGTCTCTCATAAGTGTAGGAGGGTTTGATCCATCGTGCAGCCTCATATCATAGAGGTTAAGTGCAGCGGAGCAGTGAGATGAACAGGGAGTAATACAATCTGTCAGCCCAGTTTAAATCCCCTCAAGGGAACCACAGGTCCACATACAATACTCCACACCGGACACAATGTGTATAAACATATCAGGGGAATATATTATAGGCACATATTCACTCCTTCCTTTTTTCATGGTATATGTATACCCTATATACTGTGCTGTATCCCAAGGTTATTGCCTGCCATATTGGGGATGTATCCTGGCTAATCTATGACATTAAGCTCCCTGTGTACATCTAACTAGTTTATGCCATTAGCTATTTTATGTATTATCATGACCATCTCCTACTATAAGGTACTGATCTGGATATATGTCAGAGTAAACCAGACCTAGGGGATTAGGCAGATGGAGGATGATGTGTACTATCAAATGTCCTGGGAGTTGGTCTGTTAAAGAAAAAAGAGCAAGCCCAGTTTGATCCTCTAGGGTACTAAAGTCAAGATGGGTCACTTTTTAAAACAGAGATATAAATGGATTGGTCATCCAATTTGTTACAAGAAGGGCCCTTGCCCTTTACGGCTGTTTTAGGGTCAGCTAATTTTCAACCAAATACTCCTGGGGCTGTCATATATGGATATCTGTCTCATCCCTACCTAAGTGGAGTTTCCATGGGATCACTGGAAGCAAGAGTATATCTGTGACTCATTCAGCCCTCCTGGATTTACTGTTTTCATCCGGTATATCCACCTGCATTCCTTCTGCAGGAGTGACCTATCCCAATCACCTCCTCTGAGTGGTGGGGGTAAGACTTCCATGGCCTGGAACCGAAGGCAACCTGGGTCATTATTATGGTTCTCTCTTAGATGCCTGGCAATAGGAGTATCCCTGTTGTTTCTGGCATCTCCAACGTGTTCCCCAATTCTCTTGCGAAACTCCCGTTTCGTTTTCCCTATGTATTCCAACCCACAAACGCACGTACATAGATAGATTATCCCTAAAGCTTTGCAATTAGCAAAATGGCGAATATTGAATATCCTATTTAGGCTTCTACTGTGAAATGTTTTGCCAGGTTGTATGTATTTACAGGTAATATATTTCCCGCACCTAAAGGTACCCATCTCTCTTCTATCCAGCCAAGTGCTTTTCAGTTTTGGGGGGTTGTACATGCTGTGGATTAGTTGATCTTTTAAGTTTCTCCCGCGTTTGAATGTAATAGATGAATGAGGAGGGATTAGGTCTTGTAGGTCTCGGTCTGCTCTTAGAATCCTCCAGTGTCTGTTGATTATATTCCTTACTTCTCTGGATCTGTTGTCAAATCTACCGATTATTCTTAAGGTGTTGATATCTGTTCTAGCTTTTGGTCTGAGGAGGTCGTCTCTTAGTGTTTCATCTGCTCTCTTCAAGGCCTCACTTAGAATCCTCTGTTAGAATCCACGCTCACTAAACCTTTTTTGCAGGTCACCTGCCTGTTCACAAAAGGTGTGTCCCATGGTACAGTTTCTCCAGATCCTGAGATACCGCCCCTTCAGAATTGATCGTTTGAGGCTCACGGGGTGATGGCTGCTCTAATGAAGCAAGTCGTTACTTGCTGTCAGTTTCCGGTATGTCTTAGTCACTAGACGCCCATCTTCGCCTTTCTTCACTGATCACCTTTTTTTAGTATAAACTGAAGGATTTGAGAATCACTGGTTGTACGCCAAACACAGCCTTTTTAGTGCAGGCTGTGTGCAGGCTGCGTTTTTGTGTCCATGCTGAAATCGGACAGGATCAGATGGTGCCAAAATCGGATGGCAAAAGGCACACATCCGATCCGAGCCCCTTAGAGATACATGGGATCCGAGTGTATCCGTTTTGAAACGGATACACTCGGAAGCTCCAAAATCGTGATGTGAACCCGGCCTAATAAATTAAACAGTTTGCACTAATCAACCTGTAATGGTGCCCGCAGCCACTCTCATTGCATTGTATCAGGCAGGTCAAAAAACTGCAACAAATTCACAGAAAAAAAAAGGCCTAATCACTTAATTTTGGAAATATGGACAGATGATTTTATATTATACCCCTACTAGGGATGAGCGAGTATGCTTGTCACTACTCGGTACTCGCACGAACATCTCGGTAATCGGGGTACTTGGCGAGTACCGAGTAATCTCGCTATACTCTTGCTATGCTCGGGGTCCAACTCCCTGCATGTTGGTGCTCTTTAAAGAGCCAGCCCACATGCAGGGATTGGCTGACAGACACTGTAATGCCACAGCCATGTTGGTTGTGGCATTACAGTGATTGGCTGGCCGCACAGCGTCATCAGGTCTTTATAAGACCCGACTGCGCTGTGCTCGTCACTCTGCTCCACAGACAGTCAGTGTAGGGAGAGCTGCTGCTGATTGAGGGAAAGATTTGTGGCCTTTCAGCTAGTGTAGGCGCAGGGCTGCCAGTCTAATTACCACAACAGTTGTTCTGAGGACTAATAGAGCTGTATACACGCAGGCAGGGAAGCAGGGTATATAGCAAACTTCGTTGTGCCAGTATACCAGCCTGCATCACATCTGGGGCTGGTGTACAGGCTGGAAATCTCATCCATCCATCCATCCATCCATCCCAAAACAGTGCTTTTAGGGATTAATATAGCTCACTATAGGCAGGAGTAGGTTTTAGCGTAAGTTAGGATACGCCAAAAAACTCGCTATTCTCGTCAGCATTTGTGTCTGACTAATCCACCTGCAGGGCTTTAATCTCAAATGTCAGTGTCATGCTAAAAACCAAATCTTGTCAGCACTCATTTAGCATCTTAGTGCAGCTACAGTAGGTTGCAGCGTAAATTAGGATATGCCAAAAAACTCGCTATTCTCGTCAGTGTTTGTGTCTGACAAGTCCACCAACAGGGCCTTAATCTCAAATCTCAGTGTTGTGCTAAAAACTAAATCTTGTTAGCACTCATTTAGCATCTTAGTGCAGCTACAGTAGGTTGCAGCGTAAATTAGGATACGCCAAAAGACTTGCTATTCTCATCAGCGTTTGTGTCTGACTAGTCCACCTGCAGGGCCTTAATCTCTAATCTCAGTGTCGTGCTAAAACAAACTCTTGTCTGCATTCATCTAACATTTGTGTGCAGCAGGAGTAGGTTTTAGCGCAAATTAGGATACGCCAAAAGACTAGCTATTCTCGTCAGCGTTTGTGTCTGACTAGTCCACCTGCAGGCCCTTAATCTCTAATGTCAGTGCCATGCTAAACAACAAATCTTGTCTGCACTCATTTAGCATCTTAGTGCAGCTACAGTAGGTTTTAGCGCAAATTAGGATACGCCAAAAGACTCGCTATTCTCGTTAGCATTTGTGTCTGACTAGTCCACCTGCAGATCCTTAATCTCTAATCTCAGTGTCGTGCTAAAAACCAACTCTTGTCTGCATTTATCTAACATTTGTGTGCGGCAGGAGTAGGTTTTAGCGCAAATTAGGATACGCCAAAAGACTCGCTATTGTCGTCAGCGTTTGTGTTTGACTAGTCCACCTGCAGGGCCTTAATCTCAAATCTCAGTGTCGTGCTAAAAAACATTTCTTGGACACCTTCATTTAGCTGTATACAGACAGCACAACATTGAAAATGCGCAAGGCCGTTGGCAAGGGGCAAGGAACTGGATGTGATGGTGGTGCAGGCAGAGGCCGAGCCCGTGTGCAAGCCGCGACAAACGCCCACATCATCTCGCTCGACCTTCCTGTCCCAATTTCTAAGGGACCGCAGCAGTACTCCACTATTGAATCAAGATCAGTGTCAACAGGTTGTTAGTTGGATAGCGGACAATGCTTCCAGTCAGTTTGGCACCACCACATGGTCAACTGTCAGTAGCCGTGAGACTGGACCGCACATTCCACACCTTGATACTCCTTCCTCCCACCATGCCGAGTGCCCGGCCCCGGACATAACTGATCCCACACTTGGCCACTCTGAAGAGCTGTTCACTTATCCATTTGTACATTCTGGCCTCTCGGCAGCTCCAGTTGAAGTGGGTCATGAGGAGATCGTATGTACCGATGCCCAAATATCTGAGCAGCCACGGTCTCACGAAGGAAACAGTGGGAACATGTCTCAACAAGAGGTGGACGATGATGAGACACAATTGCCAGAAAGTTAGGAGGAGGACCAGGGTGCTGAAGTGGAAGACGACGTGGTGGATGATCCAGTAACTGACCCAACCTGGCAGGAGGACATGCAGAGCGAGGACAGAAGTGCACAGGGGGAGTTAGGCGTAGCATCACAACAGGCCGGAAGAAGCAGGGTGGTGTCCGCAGGCAGAAGGCAGGCAACCGTTCCCCAGAACAACACAAGTGAAGTTGCCAGTACAACTGTTAGGTCTTTCCGAGTCTGGCTGTTTTTTGAGGTGTCTGCAGATAGTTTGAAAAAGGCCATTTGCAACACCTGCCATGCCAGCATCAGCAGGGGTAGCAAAACTAGCAGCCTGATCATCACCAGCATGATCAGGCACATGGCAGCAAAGCACCCAACTTTGTGGGATGTACAGCAGAGTCCAGAAGCAGTGTCTGCGGGTGACACCGCTACGTCTTCCACTGTGGTGCGTGCAAGCCATTCCCCTGTCCATACTGCAGGCGAAGATACCTCCTGTCCTTCACCTGTACTTGCTCAAGCAGAAATAGCACCATCATCAGCCACGTCCTTGTCCCGGCGCAGCGTTCAGTTATCCATACACCAATCTTTGGAACGCAGGCGCAAATACGCTGCCAACGCCCCACATGCCACAGTTCTAAATGCACACATTTCATGACTGCTTGCGCAGGAAATGTTGCCTTTTAAGCTGGTGGAGACGGAAGCATACCGCAACCTGATGGCGGCGGCTGTCCCACGTCACTCGGTCCCCTACCAACACTATTGTTCCCGGTGTGCCGTCCCCGCATTACATAAGCACGTGTCACAAAACATCAAAAGTGCCCTTAACAACGCAGTTTCAGGCAAAGTCCACCTAACCACGGACACGTGGACAAGTGCTTGTGGGTAGGGCCGGTACATCTCGCTGACGGCACACTGGGTTAATATTCTGGAAGCCGGGACCCAGTCTGAGCTTGGGACGGAACACGTCCTTCCGACACCAAGGATTGCAGGCCCTAACTCAGTCAGGGTTTCACCCACAGTGTACAGCTCTGGCACGTCATGCTCCTCAGCCTCCTCCTCTTCCTCCACTTCACCCTCCACACCAGTCCCAAGCTGGAAGCACTGCAGCACTGCCTCGGCTAAGCGGCAACAGGCTGTGCTGAAGCTAATATACGTAGGTGGCAAACCCCACAATGCTGAAGAGTTGTGGACAGCTCTGAAACAGCAGGCAGATCACTGGCTCACACCGCTGAACCTATAGCCTGGCATGGTCGTGTGTGACAATCGCCGGAACCTTGTAGTGGCTCTGAGGTGAGGTGAGCTGACACATGTTCCATGCGTGGTCCATGTGATCAACCTCGTGGTTCAGCGGTTTATTAAATCCTACCCAGAGATGTCTGATCTGCTCGTCAAAGTACGCAGCCTCTGTGCCCATTTTAGAAAGTCACATACTGCTTCTGTCGACCTTGCCGGCTTTCAGCGGCGTTTGCAGCTTCCGGCTCACAGACTGGTGTGTGATGTCCCCACGCGTTGGAATTCCACATTGCACATGTTGGTCAGGATTTGTGAGCAGAAGAGGGCAGTTGTTGAGTACCAACATCAACTAGGTCCAGTCCCGCCTGCGGGGAATATTCCATCCAAGCCGCAATATCACCGACTACCGGAGGACTGTGGCGGCGCTGGTGATCATCACCAGACGCAGCGGGTGGCGTCACGAAGACAACAAACTTGTAAATAACCCCTTGTAAATACAATCCTTTTTCATATTTTTCAGTTGACCCCCAGGGCCACGGCTCTGGGATGGCCACCCGTGACTTTCCAGACTTAGAGAGAGGGAGAGAGAGCCCGAGAGCCGAGTACCCCATAGCCCTGGGTGCGCGTCATCAGCATGGCCAGTCATGCTGTTGGTGTAGACCCTGAAGTCTTGCCTGTTAACAGTCTGACGCACATGGCTGACTTTATGTTACGCTGCCTGTCTTGTGACCCTCGCGTTACCAAGATCTTGGCGGACACTCATTACTGGTTGGTGACACTTTTAGACCCACGCTACAAAGAGAACTTTATTTCTCTTATTCCCGAAGTGGAGAGGTCTACAAAAATGCTGCAGTACCAGAAGGCCATAGTCACGGAATTAGTCAAAAAATTCCCTTCTGAAAGCGCTAGCAGCAGAGGTCACGATTCAGTGGTCAACCAAGACATCCGGCCGAGAGAGGCACAAGTCCAATCCAGCAGAGGTAGGGGAACACTCTCAAAGATCTGGGACACTTTTCTCAGCACCTCCCATACCACAGGCCCTTAGGTGCGGGGTGGTGTCAGAAGGACTGCAAAGTTTGCCAAGATACTGAGGGAGTACCTTGCCGATCGTATTAAAGTGCTCCTAGACTCCTCTGTGCCTTATAATTATCGGGTATCCAAGCTGGACACGCGGCAGGAATTGGCTCTCTATGCCTTGGAAGTCCTGGCCTGCCCTGCCGCTAGCGTTTTGTCAGAGCGTGTTTTTAGTGCCGCAGGTGGAATCATTACAAATAAATGCACCCACCTGTCAACTGAAAATGCTGACAGGCTGACTTTGATCAAGATGAACAAGGGTTGGATTGGGCCTGACTTCACCACACCACCACCAAATGATAGCGGAATTTAAATTTTGTGCCGGTAGATTGCCATGCACCTCCGCACACCCACACACTGGTACACACTTCATGTCTTTGGCTACTTGCTGTACTGCTCCTCCTTCTCCTCATCCACCACCATCATATTATCAGTGTGATCGTGGTTCATGATGCCACAAAACCATAATTTTTCTACATCATATTTATGATGATTATGACCCTAACCGTTCAAAAGTTAGGCATTAGTTTCATGTATACTCACCAGGGGTAAATGTTTTAGTCCATGCTTACAGAATGGGCATTACAAGTACAAGAGACCTGCTCCTTTGTAATGGGAACAATTTTTAGAGGCTCTCCTCCATGTTTTTTCACAGGGGCATCGCAATGTCTCCTAATTTTTGGCAGTCCTTGCTATTGCAATCCTACAAAAGACCCACGTCTTTAAAATGGGCCCATTATTTAAAGAGGCCCTCATGCACGTCTCTATCCAGGGGCATCAGAGTGCCACGCAATTTTTGGCTTCCCTGCCAAGGGCAATACTACAAAAGACCCACTTCCTTATAATGGGCACATTATTTAAAGAGGCCCTCATGCACGCCTCTATCCAGGGGCATTGGGGTGCCTCCCAATGTTTTGCAGCCCTGCTTAGGACAATACTACAAATGACCCACTTGCTTAAAATGGGCACATTATTTAAAGAGGCCTTCATGTACGTCTATTTCCAGGGGCATTGTGGTGCCTCCCAATGTTTAGCAGCCCGGCCTAGGGCAATACTACAAAAGACCCACTTCCTTAAAATGGGCACATTACTAAAAGAGGCCCTCATGCACGCCTCTATCCAAGGGCATTATGGTGCCTCCCAATGTTTTGCAGCCCTGCCTAGGGCAATACTACAAAAGACCCACTTCCTTAAAATGGGCACATTATTAAAAGTGGCCCTCATGCACACCTCTATTCAGGGGTATTGTGGTGACTCCCAATGTTTTGCAGCCCTGCCTAGGGCAATACTACAAAAGACCCACTTCCTTAAAATGGGCACATTATTACAAGAGGCCGTCATGCACGCCTCTTCCCAGGGGCATCAGAGTGCCACACATTTTTTGGCTTCCCTGCCTAGGGCAATACTACAAAAGACCCACTTCCTTGCAATGGACACATTATTAAAAGAGGCCCTCATGCACGCCTCCATCCAAGGGCATTATGGTGCCTCCCAATGTTTTGCAGCCCTGCCTAGGGCAATCCTACAAAAGACCCACTTCCTTAAAATGGGCACATTATTAAAAGAGGCCCTCATGTACGTCTCCATCCAGGGGCATTGTGGTGCCTCCCAATGTTTTGCAGCCCTGCCTAAGGCAATACTACAAAAGACCCACTTCCTTAAAATGGGCACATTATTTAAAGAGGCCTTCATGTACGTCTCTTCCCAGGGGCATCAGAGTGCCACACATTTTTTAGCAGCCCTGCCCAGGGCAATACTACAAAAGACCCACTTCCTTATAATGGGCACATTATTAAAAGAAGCCTTCATGTACGTCTCTTCCCAAGGGCATGGGAGTGCCACACAATTTTTAAAAAAAAAAATCTTTCATATAATCCAAAAAACTAACATACACCAACTCTGTCTCACAAGTGGGTATGAGCCCTTAATATTTTTTCCATGAAAATCCGTTTTGGTTTCATTTTGTAACGTTTTCTTGACAATCCGTAAAAGTGGCGTAATAGTCTGACAACATTGTTCACAGCAGTGACCTTGGAGTCTGAAATGCTTACAGGGGTCTTCCCCATGCTTTTCCCATGTCATTTGAGTACTGTTCTGATACTTTTGTGACATTTCTAGGGTTTATCCATGCTGCCGGGGATCATGCCAGAAAAATACTCGGGTCTCCCATAGGATAACATTTGGCTTGGTGCTCGGGCCGAGTACCCGAGTATCTCTGGATGCTCGGCCCGAGCTTCGAGCACCCGAGCATTTTAGTACTCGCTCTTCTCTAACTCCTACATTTTTTTTTATATGATTTAGAATATTAAGCATAAAGATCAAAGGGTAATCAAACTGAACATAAAGCCATTCATTGCTTGAAAAGATTCACAATCATTTTTCAACAATTTGCTAAATTTAACATTAACTTAATTTTGCTTTTTACCACCCAATTTCATTGGTGCCATAGTCACTTATGGTTAAGACTAGCAGGCAATAATTACCAGATACAGTGCTAAGTAAGCGATCTTTGTGTCATAGAGTTTGACCTTGTAAGGATAATGAGACAAGGAGAATTCAGAACAGATGAAAGCCAAGTACACCTACTTTATCTAGTGACAGCCAGGGAACACCTTCATGCTCAATCAATTCTCACTAATGAGACAAGATGGGGTAAGATGGTAAAATAGCAGGAACTGGCAACATTTTTTTCTGCTTAATGATCTATAACTTGCGAGGTACAGTAAAATTGTCACTTAGGTTTAAAGCAATAGTATGAGTACACAAGAAAAGAGACATATTAAAATATGATATCTTATACGCTCTTTTATTGAAATGCTAATGAGAAGATGAAGGTCTGTGGCAGAGGAATTAAGAGAAATCCACAATCTATATGACCTTTTATTGAGCATATTTTATCTAATGAACACAGAGAAGAGCTTTATGATAAAGGACGAACTGCAGATAAATGTATATTAAATATCTGATCACCATCCGGAGTAGGAAAATCTGCACAAGATTGGTTATAGTACCTGTCCAAGTGTTAATTATTATAGATTGACCCCACATTTATTATTTATAAGAAGCATACATTTTTTCATGATTTGCTCCAGAATGGATAAAGTTATCTTTAATTTGTTGGAAAATGTATTTAAAGGGATCACTTTCAGCAGTCATCTTGCAATCATCATAGGTAGTTAAAGAGGGAGGGCAGATAATACATGGAAACATAGTCTCCCTGTCACAGAACATGCCAACAAAATGTGGCGGCCCTGCTGTTTTGCTGTCCCTAATGGCATTATCTGTATATTGTTTGTAATACCATAACTGGGGAGAATTGATGCACCCTCTACTGGAAACCCAGTGCATCCAACACCTCCCAAACTCTAACCAGGAAGTTGAGGGCAAAAGGGACCCACGCCGGGCAGACCACAGTTTCTGGTTGGAGTGAGGAGTTAGGATGGGGAGGGTAAAGGTAGCCAATAGGAGAGGTTCAGTCTGTGTCAGGCCGGGAGGCCGACAAGAGGACCAGCTGTAGTCAGGGCACCAGGCCCTAAGTGGCTAAGTTTTCAAGATCTGGCCACAGAATCTGGAGATTGCTGAACTTTATTTCCAGTGGCTATACTTCGTAAGACTTTCCAGGCACAGTAACATAGAGGGCCAGAGAGCTGTTAGGCGAACCAGCTGCTCACAGGGTCCACGTTGCCTGCCTGGCTGGAAGTTATCCACTGTACTCAGAGGGAGTATAGGAGAGCTTCAAGTCACCTAGAAACTTTGACACCAAAGTCTTCAGGAAGGCCACTATACCTCACTCCAGCAGACCAGACATCAGTTCTTCCCTGACTGGCTGGACCAAGAACCTGGTGGTGTGTGTACCCTGGATCTATGCTACAGCTGCAGTAAAGGTAAAGAACTAAGAGACTCTGTACAGTGCCTCCTTGCTTCCTGCATGCAGCCACCATGAACCCTACTTACTAGCCCAGCTGCTGGGTACCCCAGCCCTTAGAGCTCAACAAAATATTCTCACAAGTTTTTTTTAATCTTTTGTAACCAAGGTTTTTAATGCCAATGTTTGTACTGTAAAGCAAATCTCTTTATATCAATCTAGGGTACTGGCCATGAATTAACCGGCGATGTGAAGGGACTTTATGCCCGAAACCGAACTCCCGGCACACGAAAGAAAGGTTGTCATATAGGAGTAGGATTCCCAGTCGAGAATGTCCACAGAGAGTCCGCGACAGCTGGCCCGGAGTAGATGCACTGGAAGAGACTGCGAGGCCCGAAAGGAATAGAAAAGGGGTGCCCCTAGTGAACTGCCCATCTGCAGAACCAGTGACCGGATCCAGTTGTGTACTGTGTATTGCTAGAACCATACTGATGTCAGTAAAGTACCCGGACAGACTCGGCAGAGGAGACTCGCTGGAAGGAGGATAAGCGCAAGAGAACCAGAACAACCCATCCCTTACTCCCCACTCTGGGGAACACCAAGCCATACCCATGGAGGCCTCACCATCTCAGCTGCCGTGTTCATCATTGTTCCCCAGAGATCTGGACGGCAGCGGTGGCTTTACTAGTCACAACCCACGCGTGGCATAACGAATAAATATAAACTTTTTTTCCCCTTTTTATTGCCGCACCTGGGACCACGGGACCGGGTCCGTCACTTAAGATGACCCTAGCAGCCCCAGAGGACAGCAGGGCTTGGTCTCGGTGCCCCCGTCCCTGGAGTGCGACAAATTTGGCATCACTAACAGGATCACCGACTAGGTAAAACCGCGTCTTGTGTGCCTAAAGACAGTTTGTGAACGTTGTTTATCGGGCCTGAGTAATGGCGGCCCAGGAGGACAAAAGCCATGTGCTGGCAGAGGAGTGCTCCAAGGCCCCTCATCATGGGTCAGGCCAGCACAGAGTGGGAAACCGAGCTCCCACCCCTGCCATTCTTCTCTCCAGGTGAGGGCAGCAAAAGTGACTGTATAACTCCACCCGTGGGTGGGTTGGCCGACAGCAAAGGTGAACGGCGACGCCCACGAAGGGAGGTGGAGAGAGACAACAGCACCTTGAGCATGGTGCATGGTGACAGTCAAGTGTGCTCCTGTAAAGGCCCAGATATGGCAGACAGGGGGAGAGGAGAAAAACCCCTGGCCAGTTTGGAGCAGTACTTAGCGGAACTGAACCACCAGCTGGGGCAAACCTCCATACGGGATGAAGCATAGGACGGCGCCGGTTTTGTACTGTGTATTGCTAGAACCGCACTGATGTCAGTAAAGTACCCGGACAGACTCAGAACTGTGTGTGAGAGACTCTCATTTACGAAACAGGGATAAGCTCCTGCCTGCAGAGCAGCACACTGCCTACTGCGCCCCGGCAGGGGAGACTGCAGAAAGAGGATAAGCGTGGAGACCAGGCAACCCATCCCTTACCCCCCACTCTGGGGAACACCAAGCCGTACACGTGGACGGCTCACCATCATCGTTCCCAGAGACCTGGACGGAAGCGGTGGCTTTACTGGTCACAACCTACGGGTGGCGTCACGAAGAAATATAAACTCTTTTTCCCCTATTTATTGCTGCACCTGGGACCATGCGACCGGGTCACGTCACCGTGACGACCCCAGCAGCCCCAGAGGACGACAGGGCCCAGTCTCGACTAACCTCACCTCTGGGGTGTGACACTTAGAAAATTAAATTAAAAAATCAGTTATTAGTTTTAATAATAAAAAGAAAATCTATAATCAATTTCCTTATCATTAAAAAATTTAAATAAAAGTCAGTTATCAATCTTAAAGGGAACACGTCAGGTCCCTTATGCCCTTCAACCTATCAGTAGTGACATGTGTACCCCAAAATTCCCTGCCTAAACAGCCCTGTGTAATGCTATTTACTAAAATCAAGTTTATAAAAAGCATTTATAAAGTGCGCTGTCCCTATTAGGGATGGGCGAATCTACTCGCTAGGACTCGTTACTCGGCGAGTAGTAAGGGACTCGCAGGACTCGGTACTCGGCGAGTTTCCCAGTGATGACTCGCACGAGTCCAATGCAAATCAATATCAATCCTAGTTTTGTCTGAAACGCTGACAAAACTAGGATTGCCATTGTTTGCATTGGACTCGTGCGAGTCATCACTGGCTACTGTGCCAGTGATAGCAGGGAGACTCGCAAAGTAACTGCTGTTTCTTTGCGAGCCGAGTCCAGCTGTCTTCTCTGTGCAGCTCCAGGGTCCTAGAACCTGCCTGCTCACAGACATTATGTAGCAGTGCTGAGATTGTTCTCAGTCTGCTCATTCCCTGTGCATGTAGCAGAGAGGACATCGCGTTTTGGACTACGTCGGACGGAAGAGGATTTTTTTTATTAATGATGGAGTCCCTAATGGCTTTTTTTTTTATTTCAAATAAAAAATTTTCTCTGTGTTTTTTTAACCCTTTATTGGAGATTCTTAGTGGCTGGGTCAAACGTGGCCTGACATTAAGAATCTCGGGCTTAATACCAGCTTGTATAACAAAGCTGGTATTAACCCCTTTATTACCCAGCGTGCTACCGCCACCAGGGCCGCTGGAAGAGCGGGGTTCAGCGCCAGAGGATGGCGCTTCAATGAACGCGCCATCTTCTGGGGCGGCTGCGGGCTGCAATTTGCAGCGGGGGGTGCCCAGAAAGCTTGGGCATCCCTGCGCTGCGGATTCCAGCCCTCAGCTGCTTAGCTGTACCTGGCTAGACATAGAAATTGCGCGGAGCCCCACGCATTTTTTTAAAATTATTTAATGAATTTCAGAGTCAGAGTCTCAGAGTCAGAGTCAGAATCTCAGAATTTCATGAAATAATTTAAAAAAAATGCGTGGGGCTCCGCGCAATTTCTATGTCTAGCCAGGTACAGCTAAGCAGCTGGGGGCTGGAATCCGCAGCGCAGGGATGCCCAAGCTTTCTGGGCACCCTCCGCTGCAAATTGCAGCCCGCAGCCGCCCCAGAAGATGGCGCGTTCATTGAAGCGCCATCCTCTGACGCTGAACCCCGCTCTTCCAGCGGCCCTGGTAGCGGTGGCACGCTGGGTAATAAAGAGGTTAGGGCCAGCTTTGTATTATCAGCTGGCCCTAAGCCCGAAATTTATGGTGGTCACGCCAATATTAGACATGACCGCCATGAATTTCTATTAAATTGTTTTAAAAAAAACACAACACAAAGAAAATTTTTTATTAGAAATAAAAAAAAAAGCCATTAGGGACTCCATCTTTAATTAAAAAAATCCTCTTCCGTCCGACGCAGTCCAAAACGCGATGTCCTCTCTGCTACATCCCCTGTGCATAAATATAGATGTGTATGCACAGGGAATGAGCAGACTGAGAACAATCTCAGCTCTGCTACATCATCTCTGTGCACAGACATTCATGTCTGTACACAGGGAATGAGCAGACTGAGAACAATCTCGGCACTGCTACATCAGGCAGCAGGCGGGCTCTAGGACCCTGGAGCTGGCAGCCAGCACAGAGGAGACAGGACTCTTATCTGTGCGAGTCAGCAATTACTTACAAAGTAAACGAGCAATGCAAATAAATGACAAAACTAGGATTGCTTCAGGCTGAAGCTTCCGAGACACATCTGCGAGTTGTAAATCTCACACTACTCGCTATTACTCGCTTCCCCATTCATTAACATTGGACTCGCTAGACTCGCAACGAGTAGCGAGTCCTGGGCTCGGACTCGCTAGAGTCAAGCGATTCCGAGTAATTTAGGATTCGCCCATCACTAGTCCCTATGCTAATTGGACCTTTTACTAGTTGAAGGGGTGTTTTTTCTCCAAGACTAGTTGGACTTTTTCCATTTTGTCACACCCCTGTGGGCGTGTTAACATGATTTCCAAAGGACAGCGTCACTACCTGTTCCTGGAAATATTGTGCGCAGCTTATTTTGCTAGCATTAGTGCACCTCTGAAGCTAGGTGTACAGAGAGATACACTGTGCATAATCAGAAAAATAGCTTGTGCACTACCGATCATGTGCAGTGCACCTTTGAACCTGGGTGTTATGGGTCATTTTGTGCAGGTGTTAAACCAAAAGTCAAAAGCAATGCTTGATTTTCATTAGTGGACAATAATCACCAAATTTAAATTGAACATTACATTTGACAGTTTCAAGTTATTTTAGTAACCTTTTCCACATTCTTTCACCCACAAACCTAAATGTATTTTATTGGAATTTTATGTGCTATAGCAACACAAAATGTAATACATGTTTTAACAATTTACAGGTCACAATTTTCAGATATACATGTGAATCTGAATGAATTTGAGTATCATCAAGTTAATTTATTTCAGTAATTCAATACATAAAGTTAAACACATATATTACATAGAGTCATTACAAACAGTGATCTATTTCAAGTGTTTATTTCTGTTAATGTTGATGACTATGGCTTACAGCAAATGAAAACCCAAAGGTCATTATCTCAGAAAATTAAAGTAGGTAGGATGAAGGGTATGAGAGATAAAATATTATCTAAATAGGTATCAGAGGCTTCACCTTGTGTGGTTGTGAGAGTCACAACCAAATAAAAGCAGATCACGGCTGCTGCAGTCCCCAGCGCGGTGCATATAGAGTAAGGAGGATGAATGGTTAAATATGCACTGCCGTATTCCGCGAGACATCAAAGGGTGAATATAATATTGATTTATTAGTCAACGGGTTTCAGGGCTCCCTGGCCCCTTCCTCAGGACAAATCAAATCATGTTCCAGGGCATTTCAGGGAGCCCCAAAATGCGTTGACTAATAAATCAATACTATATTCATCCTTTGATGTCTTGTGGAATAAGGCAACATGGTTTTCAACCCTTCATTGTCCCTACTTGAATTATCTGAGATAACGACCTTTGGATTTTCAGTGGCTGAAAGCCATCATCATCAACATTTACAGAAATAAACACTTGAAATAGATCACTCTGTTTATATTGACTCTATATAATAAATGTGTTTCACTCTTTCTATTCAATTACGGAAAAACAATAACTTTATGAAGATATTCTAATTCATTGAGATTCGTCTGTATTAGGCTAGGGTCACACTTGGAGGGACGTTTTTGGGAAGCCTGCGTTAATGCTAGGCGTTTTTTTCTGTTGCCATTTTTTTGCTATTTTAACTCTAGCGTTAACGCATGCGTTAACGCTTGGTACATATATGTACCATGCGTTAATGCATGTGTTTCCCATATGGTCCCATGTTAAAAAAAAGGCATGCGTTTTTGCAAATGCAGCAAAAAACGCTGCTTACCGTGATTTTTGTTGCTGATGCACAAACGCATAGTGTCAAAAGTGTTGCCTTTTGACCATGCATTTTTTGCTTTTGAACCTATGGATGCATTGTTGCATGCATTTTCCAAAAATTCAACTTTGAAAAACGCTTGCTTTTAGCGCATCCATGGCTCAAGTGTGACCCTAGCCTGAAAAATTGTGACATGCATTTGTATTCAGCCCAACTGAGTTAATCCTTTGTTGGAACCCCTTTGACTACAATTACTGCTGCAAGTCTTTTAAGGAATGTCTCTAAAAGCTTTCAACATCTAGGGGCTACAATTTTTGCCCATCCTTTGTTGCAAACTATCTCTAGCTCATCGATATTGGAAAATGAGCAGTGTGAACAGCTATTTTCAAGTTTTGCCACAGATTCTCAGTGGGTTTGTCTGGACATATGAATATGTTTTGGTCAAAACCCTCCATCGTAGCTCTGGTAGTATGTCACTGTCCTGCTGGAAGGTGAACCTACGCTCAAGTCTTTTGCTGCCTCCAAAAGATTTTCCTCAAGGATTGCCCTATATTTAGCTCCATCCATGGAAATTCTGAAGGAAAAACTGTTAGACACTGCAAATGAGATGAGACTGGGTCGTAGGTTCACCTTCGGGACAATTTCCCTAAAGATACTCTCAGAGGTAAAATCGAGGGTTTAGATCAAAGTAAATTCATGTGTTTGAATGACCCAGTCACAGTCCAGACTTAAATCTCACTGAGAATCATGGGCAACAGTTAAAAGTTGATGTTCACAAATATTCTCCATCCAATCTCTCTCAGCTAGAGTTATTTTGCAAAGAAGATCCACTAGAAGCCTCTAGTTGTGCAAATCTGGTAGGGACATATCCAGAAATCTTTGCAGCATTTGCATTGAATGATGGTCCTATAAAGTATTGAACTGGTGGTCTAAGTGCAAATGCAAGCCATAATTTCTATATTTTTTAAATATTTAGAATACCATATACACTAACAAGCAAAAAGGTATAGATGTTGTTGCAGCTAGGTGTATCACTCCCTACGGACGGAGCGGGTCCCCAAGATTTGGTATAGATATAATGTGGATGATTTTTTGGTAGTTGTTGGTGCAGGGAGGGAGCAGAAGGAGTGGACAGACACAGAGGTTGAAGTTCTTACCTGCCTCTTACCAGTACCTTAGTTCAGTGCAAACCCAGCCAAGTACTGTGCTCTCCCAGTGTGCAACTTGGCCAGCCCTCAGATAGTCTAGGTCCATTCTACTGAGACACCGTTCATAAGCCTTTCTGTGCTGCACCTTCTGACACGTTCTCCTCCTGTTCTTCCTCCATGCCCTCATGCTACAAGTCCCTAGGCAGGCAACTGCAGGTCCTCTTGAGCAACTGTCGACACGTCCTTTTGACCCTGTGTAGTCACTGTGCCAGGGAGAGTACACGGTGTTTGCAACTGCACTTGCAGTACAGTAGCCTTGATCATACAGTTTCACACCAGATTGGGGCCGATCCCCTCATGCAGCTAGGTCCTCTACCTCGACCTGGCAGTCAGCTGTAAATCTGGGGTTTTCTGAACTGGGGTTTCCTCGACCAACCTACCCACTGGTCCCGTTAGGCCCCAGCTCCAGTGACCCCTAGAACTCCATCTTGCTGCTCCTGCTTCTCCTCACCACTCACTCCTCCCACCCCCTTAACCTTCCCTTTCCTCACCAGTAGATGGGGTCTGCCATCAAGAGGGGTTTCTTCTGCCCTGCACAATCCATGACTCCACCTTTATTACTGCCGCAGAAACCATCCACAATCGTCTGTGATGTCCTATCACGGCGGGACGGGAAAGTGACTGATTTTTGGCTACCGCTACGAGCGGGATGAGGTTCATCTCAGTTAAGAGCTTGTTGCAGACAACGTTTTCCTGTGCGCTCAGCTAAAGCGCACTTCCTTCCTGGGGCTCTGTGCGTGTGGCCGCATCCAAGGTAAACTGTGGGTTACTATGGAGCAGCATTGCCATGCAGTGAGCAACGTTAACGCTAGCTGTTACAGTAGACTGAGCTAAGCTTTTAGCGGATCCTGGAGAAGTGGATCACCCTCCAAGTGTGACCCTAGCCTTACTGACCTGAGGTGAAAAATCAAATGCAAAAATTTTTATCAAATTTTATCAAATTTAATCAAAACCGCGTCAAAAACATATTTTCTGACTGGAGATGCAGATCTGGTGTAGAAATTTCTGCAACCAAATACACAATCTGTCGATGTACCCCTATTCTCCATGTTAATACAATTATAGCAGCAAAAACTTGAGCATATTTTTTAATTTAACCCCTTCACCCTGGGTGATTTTCCAATTTCTGTTTTTCATTTTTTCCTCCTCTCATGCCTTTTTAATTTTTCCATCAATATGTGATGGCTTGTTTTTTGCAGGACGAGTTATACTTTTGAACAACTTCCTTCATTTTACCATATAGTGTACTGGAAATGGGAGCAAAATTCCAAGTGCAATTCCGCAATTGTTTTTTTTTTATTCATCATATTCACTTTATGGTAAAACTGACATGACGAGTTTGTAGATACCAAACATGTATACTTTTACTTATGTTCAGACATAGCGTAATTCGGGCGTATTCCTGCTTTTATGTGGCTGTTTTGTGCGCTCCCGTAAAAGCAGTGCCAAAGAAAGCTGGAAAACCGTGCAGATGCCACGCTTAGCCGCGTATTTTTGCGTGCGCGCATTCACTCCAAAGGCGTGCATGCAAAAAGAATTGACAAGGCAATTCTTTGCTCTTTTTTCAGCATGCTTTTCCCACAGGCTACATGTTAAAATGGCCTCGGGAAAAGCGCGCCGGGAAAAGCACGGTGGCGGCGGTGGCATGCAGTTGTGCTTTTTGCATGTAAATGCGTGCAAAAAAGCACCACTGCACAATACGCGGCCAAATGTCTGAACACAGCCTGAAAAAAATTCAGAAGTTTTTAAAGAAAAAGAATTGTACTTCTGGCGCCATTTTACCCGACTCGTAGCGTTCTAATTTTTGGGATCAGGAGCTGTCGGACAGCTTATTGTTTGCAGCTTAAGCTGACGTTTTTAATTATGCCAATTTTGGGTAGATACGTTGTTTTGATCACCTAGTATTGCATATAACTGCAATTGCAATATTGCAGCGATTAAAAAAAAATGTACGTTTTCAGTTTTGAAATTTTTCCCATTACACAGAATTGATTTTATATTTTGATAGGTAGGGCATTTTTGAACTCGGCGATACCAAATATGTGCATTTTTATTTATGTTTTAATAGTTTTCTTTTCAAAGGGGTGTGATTTGAACTTTGTTTTTTTTTTATTTCTTTCATATTTTGGAAAACTTTTTTTTTACTTTTACTTTATTTTACTTGGGCCCTTAGGGTACCTTTACACGCGGCAACTTCTCTAGGAATTTCACTGGCAACTTAGTGGTTGCAGTGAAATCATGGAGACATTGTTCTATCTTGTTGCTGTGTACAAATGGAACAATGTCTCCATGGTTTCACTGCAACCAGTAAGTTGCCAGTGAAATTTCTAGAAAAGTTGCCGCGTGTAAAGGTACCTTTAGGGCACCCCAACAATGCAGTGTCTGATCACTTCTCCTCTTCACAATTGTGATAATCTACAGCTCCGAACAGGAGAAATTATCACTTTCTGTAGCATCACTTCCAGGAAGTGAGTCGTGACAGCATCTGGGGTCATCAGCTAACCCCGTGCTGTCATGGGAAAGCATCAAGGCCCTGTTATCACATCACAGGGCCACCATTGCTGGCGTAAAATAGCCCGCTAAAGTGCTTTTGATAACGCTGGGAGTGTTTGAGAGCATGATCTAAAGGATTAACAGTGCCAAGCGAATCGCTGATCCGGTCGGTCCTGTTAGCTCAACATGTCAGCTGATCAGATCAGATGACATATGCAGGGAATTGTGCAAAGACAGTGTGTGAGCTTGCATCAAAGGGAAGGAATACGGCCAAAGACCACTACGTCTTTGATCGTGAAAGGGTTAACTAGTGAAAAAAACATCAATTTCTCAAGATCTGTAATGTTTTTAATTTCTTTGTCCATGGAGCTGCGTCAGATAGTGATTCCATTTCAAGTTAGATAGAGAGATAGTTAGTAGGTTTTGGGACTACTTCCAAGAACAGCTTTTTTAGGGCTTAAAAGCACTGTTTGTCAAGCAGGTCTGTTCCAGTGCTGTGCCAGTAATTTTTACAGCACCTGACCAAATATAGCCAAGTAAATCCTTTTTGGCTAGTAGCAGTGTGTGCCAGGCACTGGTGTAGCATTGTTGTGAAGAAAGCTACACCTCTTATATTTACTAGCCTTTTTTTACTACATCTAGCCAAGCAAATACTAATGAGTTAGTAGCAATGTTTGGATAGGTAGCTGTGGTGCAGTGTCCTGTTGAAATCTACCACCACACAGCGCAGAAAACACTTTTGTATTGCATCTGCCCAAACCTACTTACCAAAACCTATTTGGGGTAGTGCCACTGTTTGACAAGGTACCTGTGGTCCACTGTTCTGTTGAAATCTACTGCTGCACAGCGCGGAAAACACTTTTGTATTGCATCTGCCCAAACCTACTTACCAAAATCTAGTTAGGGTAGTACCACTCTATGGCCACTCAGCTCTACTATTTTTACATCCATAGTTTTTTGTGCCAACAACAACAGAACTGCCAATTAGTTACCCTTAAATATGAGTGGTAAAAGGTTTACTGATGGTGGAAAGGGTAAAAATCTTTGTGTCCGTGGGTTAGGTGCTAAAGTAACAGAAACATCTGCTGAACAAATACCGTCTTCAAGCCAAACTAAAATGTCTACTTCTTTTCGCGGGCGATCTGCTATCATTCCTTTCTTATGCAGCAGAACATCGCTAAAACTTGTAGCTGAGGCCCAAAAAGAGCAGGTGCTGCAATGGATATCAAGCGCTCCATCAAGTGGGCTCTCCTCCACCTCAACTTCAACATCAAAAACCCTCCAGTCCTCAAAGGTGTCATCCCAATCACACTTGCTTCCTCATAGCTCACAAGTCTCCAGCCACCCTACTGACTATGGGTTAACACAGATGGGTGAGTCTGCAGAGCTGTTCACTCATACTGGGAATCAGAGGTCTGCTCCAAAGCTTCATTGAGTCAAGACGAGGAAATGATCTGCACCGATGCCCAAAATCTTTGTGAGTCAGATCCAGGCCCAGATGAAGAAGGGTCATTGCATAATGTAAACCCTCATTCCCAAACTGTAACCCTGCTGGTGGAGACAATGAGGCATATGATGATCAGACTCAGATACATGATTGGAATGACAAATTGACTTTGCGCTCAGGGCAGGAAGAGGTTGGCTCTGAGGACGACGAGTGTGAAAACACACAAGGTGATGATGAGGTTGGAGATCCCACTTACTGTCAACCCACTGACAGGCACTTGATAAGATCAGCACAGGAGGTGGAGGAGGATGCTAGTGAAGAGGTTAGGTTGTGGCTTCCTATACAGAGACAGAGTCCTAGAAGCACGTCAACAACTGTGTCCTCAGCCACAACTCTGCCTCTGTGAAGAAGCCGTGATGGCTCTGCAGATCGCATGGGCGCTAAGCAATGCCTAGTCTGGGCCTATTTTCAGATCACAGAGGATGACCCAACTCATTTTATCTGCAAAATTTGTAAACAAAATCTGAGTGGAGGCCAAAAAAAACAATACCTTAAGTACTTCATGCATGAACTGTCACATGGACATGAAGAATAAGCTCACTGTGCTACAATGTGGCCTAGCAGACCTGGCCAACCACCGTCTGCCCCATCAAGTGCATCTACGGTTTCTTCATCCTCTGTGACTGTGAGCACAGCTGTCACACAGGCTTTCGGCCACAGAACTTTTACCTCTTTACCTGCAACAGCCAGTGTGATTGACATGTCGTGAGTTGTTTTGGAAGTGGAAACACCTGCTGGTGTTGAGCGCTGTCAGACATCGAGAGCACCACCTTTTTATGAATGCAACAAAATATGTTTGCCTGCACCTCCCTCAGAGGCCAGCAGTTTGTCTGGTATACCCTTCTCAACCCTGTCTCAGCACAGTAACCAGCCTTTGGTCCCTCAGATGTGGACAAGTAAAAGACCATTTCCGCCTATCCATGCCAAATCTAAGAGGTTGATTTTTACCGTCTGAAAGCTGTTGGCTACAGAAATGCTGCCTTTCCGGCTGGTGGATACAGAGGATATTCGAGATCTCTTGGCCGTCGCAGTGCCCCAGTACTAGCTGCCCAGTTGGCACTACTTCTCAAAGAAAGCTGTGTCTGCGCTACACCAGCATGTTGCAAACAACATCACCACCTCCTTGAGAAACTCTGTGTGTGACAGGGTGCATTTCACCACAGAAACCTGGACGAGTAAGCATGGGCAGGGGTATTACATGTCACTGACTGGGCACTGAGTAACTAAAGTGACAGCAGGAGAAGGGGCTGCTGTACAAGTCTTGCCATCCACATGGGTTGTGCGTCAAACCTCTGTATGTAGAAGTTTCTCCACTGCTTCTGCCTCCTCCACCTCTTCTAGGTCCTCCACCTGTGCCTGTCTAGTAATGTGAAACGTTTTCAAACTGCGCAGAAGGAATCCAGCACACCTCCTTACTATGCAGGCAGCAGGGCTCAACTCCATCAGACAGTGTTTACATTAACATGTCTGGGAAATGTGAGTCACACAGCTGAGGAGTTGTGGTCAGCTCTGGAGATCGAGTTTATGCAATGGTTGTCTCCCCTGAACCTGCAGCCAGGGAAGGTTGTGGGTGACAATGCTGTAAACTTGGGTGCGGCCCTTCGCCAGGACAAGGTGCCTTGTATGGCTCCCATCTTGAACCTGGTCGTCCACCAATTTCTATCCCACTATCCCGGCCTAGATGCACTTCTGCAGAAGGCACGGTTGCTGTGTACTCACTTCCGCCGTTCGCATCCCGCAGCTCAACGACTTGCATCGCTACCGAAGTCTTTCGGCCTGCTGGTTCACCGCCTAAAATGCGATGTGCTGAATTTCAGATGTAACAGAATTCCACTCAGCACATTTTGCATTGACTGTGGCAGCAGCGTCGAGCCCTGGTGCAGTATGTTATGACATATAGCCTGGGCCAACGCGATCCAGAGGTGGGCAAACCACACTTCTGGAGTGGTCTCAGATCAAGGACCTCTGCACCCTTCTGCAGAGTTTTGAAATGGCTACTAAGATGTTAAGCGCTGACGATGCCAATATCAGCATGACTAATCTTGTCATCTAAATGCTGGAGCACACTTTAACCAGTATTCGGAGTCAGGTGGTGGGCCAAGAGGAAGGGGAGACAGTAAAGGAGGAGGCATATGCAGAAGGGATAACAAGATCTCGAAGGTCCAGATGGTAGGCAGTAGCAAGGCGGCTGGCATGGGAGGGTGGGAGAGAAGGAACAACGAGGACGCATGGTAGCAGCCAAACTGTTGATGAAGGTGCAGGAGCTGAGGAAGAAATGGAGGACGAACAGGCGATGGGCATGATCAGCAGATGAGGGAGATCGTGATCACATTTCTGCTGTGCGAGGTTGAGGGGAGAGGGCAGAGGAAACAAGTGTAAATGTTACCCCACCGCCACCAACACAACAAGGACTTGGGCTACCTGGATGCACAAGACACATGAGTGCTTTCATGCTGCATTACCTGCAACATGATCCTCGGATTGTTAGAATTCAAAGTAATGCCGACTACTGGGTTGAAACACTGTTAGATCCCCGGTACAAGAGTAAATTTGGCCAAATGCTTCCTGCCCTGTAAAGGGATGCACGCATGCAGGGGCATTAACAGAAGCTTTTAGACAATCTTATTACTGCTTTTCCCCAAAACCCCAGTGGTGCACATAGTGGATACCAAAGTTCTACCTTTCCAACCCGGGGAAAGTCGAGTCGTCATCACTCAAACGTTAACAGTAATGGTACCTTTACAGGCCGCTACAGAAGGTTGGAAACAACCGGGTGTCGGAGACAAATGTATCTTGCACCGTCAAATCCACCCGCGGTAGCGGCGTGTAAACTAGCTTGTTGCCACCTGTCACTTTCGGCACATGTTTCAGAGCAGTGCTCTAAAACAGGTTGGTTTCCACCCGATGGTAGCGGCGTCTAAAGGTGGAACAGGAAGGTTGTTTCGTCACCTAGTTAACTCCCTGGGGCGTGACACAGCCTCCGGGAAAGCGCCCCCCTTCAGCGATCATTGGTGGAAGCTCCTGCGTTACGATTGGTTGTCGCTGCATAGGGCAGCATATTTAAGGAGCTGACCAGTCACACTACACAATTGCAATAGCATCATGTATTAGCCAGCCTTCCTGCGCTGGCTGTCCAATCATGATGTTATTGCATTGTCCAATCATCGTACGAGCGTCTCGTAATCCACAACTCTGGTACGTCTATGTGTTGTCCCTGCTGCCCCAGGTCCTCCCATATTACCTTCTGTAACGGCGTGTAAATGAGGTAAGGTGCTCTACAGAAGGTTACTTGAGCACCCGGCGGTGCATCCAGAGATAGATTAAACCTTCTGTAGAGCACCTTGTAGCGACGTGTAAAGGCGGTATCGGGTACCGTTTGCAACCGTTCGAACGTGCTCGTCAGTGTAGACAGACTAATGTTTATCAAAATGAACAAGTCATGGATCCGCAAGGACTTTTCCACCCCTGTGTCAACCTGGGGAGACTAAACGCTTGTGTACTTTTCAACGTGCTGCATTAAATTCCCCATTTCCATATTTCAACTCTGGGGCAATTTATACCACTTTAGTGGTGGCTGTGCCTAATATTTTTGAAAAATGGAGCTGCCTGCTGGATCCGGCTGGTTCCAGAAATACGGCGAAGCCCACGTCAAATTTTTTTCTGACAAATCCATAAAACAATATAAATAAAAGGGACTGCATCTTTATTAACCCCTGGACCATGGGCGAGGGGTTAATAAAGATGCAGTCCCTTTTTTAGGATTGTTTTATTGATTTTTCAGAAAAAAAATGACGTGGGCTTCGCCGTATTTCTGGAACCAGCCGGATCCAGCAGGCAGCGACGGGCTGCCCCAACCCCCAGGTGCCTATTTGTACCTGGCCGGACACAAGAATATAGGGGAGCCCTTTTTTTTAATTATTTCATGAATTTCATGAAATAATAATAAAAAAAAATGCGTGGGGCTCCGCGCAATTTCTATGTCTAGCCAGCTACAGCTAAGCAGCTGGGGGCTGGAATCCGCAGCGTTGGGAGGCCCAAGCTTTCTGGGCACCCCCCGCTGCAAATTGCAGCCCGCAACCGCCCTAGAAGATGGCGCGTTCATTGAAGCGCCATCCTCTGGCGCTGAACCCTGCTCTTCCAGCGGCCCTGGTGGCGGTGGCACACTGGGTAATACAGAGGTTAGGGCCAGCTTTGTATTATCAGCTGGCCCTAAGCCCGAAATTTATGGCGGTCACGCCAATATTAGACATGACCGCCATGAATTTCTATTAAATTGTTTTAAAAAAAACACAACACAGAGAAAACACAGACGTAGTCCAAAACGCGATGTCCTCTCTGCTACATCCTTGTGCATAGATATAGATGTCTATGCACAGGGAGTGAGCATACTGAGAACAATCTCAGCTATGCTACATCATCTCTGTGCACAGACATTCATGTCTGTACACAGGGAGAGAAGGCGGGCTCTAGGACCCTGGAGCTTCGGCAGCCTGCAGGACCCGAGCCCGGCACAGAGCAGACAGCCGGACTCGTTACTGTGCGAGTTTCCCTGCGATTACTTGCACAGTAACGAGTCCAATGCAAGTCAATGGCAATCCTAGTTTTGTCAGAGTCTCTGACAAAACTAGGATTGCCATTGATTTGCATTGGACTCGTTACTGTGCGAGTAATCGCTGGGAAACTCGCAGAGTACCGAGTTCTGTGAGTCCCTTACTACTCGCAGAGTAACGAGTCCTAGCGAGTAGACTCGCCCATCCCTAAGCTATTCTATCTATCTATCTATCTATCTATCTATCTATCTATCTATCTATCTATTTATGTAAATGAATAGAAAAAAACAGACAGCCCTTCCTTTTAAGCTTTACAGCCCAGGTGCAAATCTATATAGCTGTGTAATATATAATCAAAAATAATAGCAGCACACTGGTTAAGTCAATGCATGCTAACACTATTGGTGTTATTTTTGAGAAAAAATAAAAACTAAAAAGTTTTTTCAAAAAAACTCAGATGTAAATTTTTTTTCCGTTTTTTTTCCATTTTTTATGGTTCTTTGCACATGCATTGGCCAATGGATGCCAGCCCTTCAACCACGTCTCGGTGACCATAATTCTGAAGGGTCCCTATCTACACTTAAAGCCTCTCTCGTACCCTAGGGGTCTCTGTTTCAGTGGGCAGTAGTAGGAAACATACCTCTTCAGTAGCACCCAGTGGTAGGGAGGCAGGAGGGCAAGTCCAGCAGCAGAGCCAGCTGCTCTGCACACAATAAATGAATAGAAAAAAACAGACAGCCCTTCCTTTAAGCTTTTCAGCCCAGGTGCAAATCTATATAGCTGTGTAATATATGATCAAAAATAATAGCAGCACACTGGTTAATTCAATGCATGCTAACACTGATGTTTATAAGTGTTATATTGGTGTTATTTTTGAGAAAAAATAAAAACGGAAAAAAAATTTACATCTGAGTTTTTTTTAAAAAACTTTTTAGTTTTTATTTTTTCTCAAAAATAACACCAATATAACACTTATAAACATCAGTGTTAGCATGCATTGACTTAACCAGTGTGCTGCTATTATTTTTGATTCTATCTATCTATCTATCTATCTATCTAGAAAAAACAGAGCAGCACTGCAGTATTGGGTGCAATTCAACCAAGTTGTCCTCAACACTCTCGATACATACAAAACCAAAAAAGTTGTAGCACTCCAGTAGCAGATGACACACCTCAAGCTTTTAATGTGGCATAGGGTGGCTAAGTTTCACACTGGCTGGATAAAGGACGTGTGAGCCCAAAACATAGCCATTGTCACATTGCCACATTGAAGGCTTGACGTTTGTCATCTACTACTTATGAACATCAGTGTTAGCATGCATTGACTTGACCAGTGTGCTGCTATTATTTTTGATTCTATCTATCTATCTATCTATCTATCTATCTATCTATCTATCTATCTATCTATCTATCTGTCTGTCTGTCTGTCTATCTATCTATCTATCTATCTATCTATCTATTCTAACTATTTACAGCATGGGAAAGGATAATATTTAAAACGCATACGCATGACATACTGATGCTAGGTGAGAAAAAATTGTACTCTTGCATAACACTTGCATGACATACGGAAGAACATACGGATTTCAATCGTCCTTCTCTCCAAGATGAGAAACGGGCATATTTTTCATACACTCGAGTGTCTCCAGCCCTTGTAACACATGTAGTCAAAAGCGCAGCTCCTGAGCTTCATCCACATATCGACACCCTCGTGATGACATACATGTGTGTCATTTTGCACTAATGAATTATCTATTTTCTATTACACTTATAAAATTTTTCCAAGTCTTTTCATTTATTTTGTAACAAAAGCATTATTATACAAATGGCTGTACATCTGTTGTACAATCTTGTTTCCCTGCAGAACAGGATGGTAAGCGGCCTATGGGCAGTATGGAATCTTCATCTGCCTGACCATCTGTGACATTCCATCCTATTGTGAGCCAGTTTAAGGAAGTCATATATTCACAGCTTGTTCTGTTAGAATGAAGAGTGTTTATTTAAACAATCATGAACATTTCCACTAAGCACATTGGATGTATGCATGTAAAAAATGAATTAAAGTTCAGTAATGTTGTGTAAATGACTAACATCTAATGCACTCAGTATATGTGTTTGTGCTGATCTGTGTTGATTTCTGATTCTATTTTTTTTTGTTTTATTTCAAGTTTGAAGTTCATAATAAAAATTAATATATGTGTGAAAATGCCCCTGAATAAATTGCACTAATTTTATTGATGTCGTAGTTTGTTTATTCTATCCATATATTAGGCCCTATGTGGTGCCCCACTGGTCGGAGCGCCACTAAAGGGTACTGCACCTAGACCAGTGTGTGTGGTATCCCTGTGGTCAGTGAATGGAGAGCTTAATATGTGGCTTATTCCTTGCATCCACACACCCTTAGCTCAGGGGACTACAGGGTTAAATCCTCTGCTAGGAGACCCAGCCCCAGTGGGAGGAGTTCAGGGCAAGCAGTGTGAGGGCAATAGGAAGTTAGAGGCAGTGAACGTCTGAGGAGAAGAAGGAAAGGGAGCCCTGAGTGAGAACAGGGATCTTCCAGGGAAGAGCAGCAGTTCGGGGACCGAGGAGCCATCTTGGGCTCACCACAGAAAGCACACCGGACACCGGAGTCCGAGTCTGCAGGAGAGCTCCAAGCCCACCAGACAATACCGGTTTACCGTAGAGACTTCAGTCTTCCGGGCGTCTGTGTAGCCACCAACAAGGGAACCAGGCACCGCCAGAAGAGAGATAGCGGTAAGCCAAGCGAAGTTAGCCCACTACCACACACAGGTTACAGAAGTACAGGAGGCCAGGTTTCAAGCCAGCCAGGCTTCACACAAACAAGCACTGGAAGAGTAGTAAGTAGGGACACCTAACAAAGCCACAGAAACTGTCCTGTTATCCAACAGCCCGGCCAAGTCCCTGCTCCATCCCCCCTTCATCATAACCAAACTCCCCAGGGATCCAGCTCCGCCTGTGGGAAGCTTCAATACCTAGCTGCCCATCCATCATCCCTGGAGGCCCCACGCAGCGCTGGTGCAGTCACCAGATACCACAGGTGGCATCACGTGAACTTGAACTTTATTCCCACTTCAACTACCCCTGTTTGTTGACCATCAGGGTCACGGGTCTTTGCCGCCCACCAGTGACATCCCAACCGCAGCAGAGGGCCCAGTCCCGATACAACCCTGGGTTAGTCAACTTCCACATAACAAAGTTGCACACATAGTCACCTAAATATAAGTGTGCTGATAATAGAGAAATTCTCATGGGATCATAGGCCCTATCAATACCCTTACTTTACTAAACAGACGATAAAGATACAGAAGACCTTATTTGGCATGAAATAGGCGAGAGGCTTTTAACCCCTTTACGACGAATGACGAGTATACTCGTCATGAAAAGATGTCAGTTCCCGCATCATGATGAGTCATGGCTTTGAACTGTCACTGCTTCTAAACGAACAGTGACAGCTCAAATCTAAAAGCTGTCAGTGACAGCCAAGGGTTAGGGGAAGAGGTGTGGGCACCCCTGTTAACCCCTTCACTCCCCCCCCCTCCCCAATCATACTTATCTGCCGGCGGGCTGCACCGCACCCGCCGGCAATGAGCTGATGCTCCAGCTCACCCTGTGTCCTGTCCACGCCCCCTGTGTCCAGCTCCCCCTGTGTCCTGTAGCCCCCCCCCCTGTGTCCTGAGCCCCCTGTGTCCTGTCCCCGTCCCCTGTGCAGCCCCTCCTGTGTCCTGTCCCCGTGGCCTGTGCAGCCCCTCCTGTGTCCGGTCCCCGCCCCCTGTGTCCAGAGCCCCCTGTGTCCAGAGCACCCCCTGTGTCCTGAGCCCCCTGTGTCCTGTCCCCGTCCCCTGTGCAGCCCCCCCTGTGTCCTGTCCATCCCGCTCTCCACCCGACATAGTTTGTCTGCCGGCGGGCTTATGCGCCCACCGGCGAAGCTGCAGGGCCCCCTCCTCCTCCCTGCTGGCCCCCGGTCCTCCGTCCCCAGCCCCCGATCCCCGGTCCCCAGCCCCGCTTACCTATCCCGGCGGGCTGCACGCTCGGTGCACCCGCCCGCACCGTCGGGCCTCATCTGCAGTCCGGTGTGGCTCCTCCTCTTCTCAGGGGCTCCTCCTTCTCATCGCTGGGTAAGTATGAATGAATGAAAGAATGAATGAATGAATTGAATGAATGAATGAATGAATGGATGGATGGATGGATGGATGGATGGGTGGATGGATGGATGGGTGGGTGGATGGATGGATGGATGGGTGGATGGATGGATGTGTGCGTGCGTGGATGTGCGTGTGTGGATGTGTGTGCGTGGTTGTGTGCATGCGTGGATGTCAGTACGTGGATGTGCGTACGTGGATGTGCATACGTGGATGTGCGTGCGTGGATGTGCGTGCGTGGGTGTGCGTACGTGGATGTGCATGCGTGGATGTGCGTACGTGGATGTGCGTATGTGGATGTGCGTACGTGGATGTGCGTGCGTGGATGTGCGTGCGTGGATGTGCGTGCGTGGATGTGCGTACGTGGATGTGCGTACGTGGATGTGCGTGCGTGGATGTGTGCGTACGTGGATGTGTGCGTACGTGTATGTGGATGTACGTGGATGTGTGTGTGGATGTACGTGGATGTCAGCATGCGTGCGTGGATGTGCGTACGTGGATGATGGGTGCATAGGTGGATGGATGGGTGCAACAAGGGATCAAGTGTCTTCTTGTTATAGTCTCTGGGATCATAGTCATGGTGCACTGTATAACTGATCATTGTCATACAGTGCTCCATAACTCTGACCCCTGAGACTGTAGGAAGAGGACACTTGATCCCTTGCTGCAGTCTCTGGATTGAGCAGAGGCGATCGAGCGTCGTGGGACCTTCGTTGTGGACTACGTCGGAGGCGATCGAGCGTCGTGAGACCTTCGTTGTGGACTTCGTCGAATCTTTATAATAAAGATGGAGTCCGAATTTTGTTTGTGTTTTTTTTTCAAATAAAAAGATTTTTCTATGTGTGTATTTTCTGACTATTTACCAGAGATTCCTAATGGCGGGTCTAACATTGGCCCTATATTATGAATCTCGGGCTTAGTGCCAGCTGCCAATAAAAAGCTGGCATTAACCCCTTTATTACCCAGTTTGCCACCGGCACCAGGGCAACTGGAAGAGCATGGGTACAGTGCCAGAAAATGGCGCTTCAATGAATGCGCCATTTTCTGGAGCGGCTGCAGGCTGCAATTCGCAGCATGGGGGGCCCAGAACGCTTGGGCCTTTCCATGCTGAGGATTCCAGCCCCCAGCTGCCTAGTTGTACCTGGCTGGGCCAAAAATATGGCGGAGCCCTACGTCATTTTTTTTTCTAGAATTAGTTCTAGAAATAAAAAAAAATGGGCTTCGCTGTATTTTTGGTTGCAGCCAGGTACAACGAGGCAGCTGGGGGTTGCTGGCAGTCTGTAGCTGCCAAGTTGTACCTGGCTGGACCAAAAATATGGCGGAGCCCTACGTCATTTTTTTTCTAGAATTAGTTCTAGAAATAAAAAAAAAATGGGCTTCGCTGTATTTTTGGTTGCAGCCAGGTACAACGAGGCAGCTGGGGGTTGCTGGCAGTCTGTAGCTGCCAAGTTGTACCTGGCTGGACCAAAAATATGGCGGAGCCCTACGTCATTTTTTTTTTCTCGAATTAGTTCTAGAAATAAAAAAAAATGGGCTTCGCTGTATTTTTGGTTGCAGCCAGGTACAACGAGGCAGCTGTGGGTTGCTGGCAGTCTGTAGCTGCCAAGTTGTATCTGGCTGGACCAAAAATATGGCGGAGCCCCACATCATTTTTTTTTTCTAGAATTAGTTCTAGAAATAAAATAAAGCCTTCGCTGTATTTGTAGCCAGCCATGTACAACTTGGCAGCTGGCTGACTGGAATCCTCAGCGTGGAGAGACTCAAATGTTGTGGGTCCCCCACGCTGCAAATTTCAACCCACAGCCACCCAAGAAAATAGCGCATTCATTAGAGGCGGCATTTTCTGGTGCTGTACCCCAACTCTACCAGTTGCCCTTGTGCTGGTGGCACACGGGTTCTCCATATGCGACATGGTGTCCGCTAACAATTTCAATAGAAAATTAGCTCCAATTGTTAGCGGAAACCATGTCGGGTATGGAGAGCCCCTCCCTGTGTGCCTGAACATTGGAGCTCCCCCAAAAGTGACCCCATTTCGGAAACTAGACCCCCTAAGGAACATATCTAAATGCATAGTGAGCACTTTGAACACCCAGATGCTTCACAAATTCATCAATAAAAATGAAAAAGCACTTTTTTTTTCCACACAAATTTTCTTTTTTCATTTTTACGGATCAATTTGTGAAGCACCTGGGGGTAGAAAGTGCTCACTATGCATCTAGATACGTTCCTTCGGGGGTCTAGTTTCCAAAATGGGGTCACTTGTGGGGGAGCTCCAATGTGGAGATACACAGGGACCCTCCAAACGCGACATGGTGTCCGCTAACAATTTGAGCTAATTTTCCATTCAAATTGTTAGCGGACACCATGTCGCGTATGGAGGGTCCCTGTGTGTCTCCACATTGGAGCTCCCCCACAAATGACCCCATTTTGGAAACTAGACCCCCTAAGGAAGGTATCTAGATGCATAGTGAGCACTTTAAACCCCCAGATGCTTCACAAATTCATTCATAAAAATTAAAAAAAACACTTTTTTTTCACAAAAAAATTCTTTTTGCCTACATTTTTTCAGTTTCACATGGGCAAAGGGATAAAATACATCCCAAAATTTGTTGGGCAATTTCTCCTGAGTACACCGATACCTCATATGTGGTCATAAACCACTGTTTGGGCGCACGGCAGGGCTCAGAAGTGAAGGAGCGCCATTTCACTTTTTGAACGGAAAATTGGCTCTAAAATTCAAATTGCTCTCCCTCCCTTCTGAGCCCTGCCGTGCGCCCAAACAGTGGTTTATGACCACATATGAGGCATCGGTGTACTCAGGAGAAATTGCCCAACAAATTTTAGGATGCATTTTATCCTGTTGCCCATGTGAAAATGAAAAAATTGAGGCTAAAAGAACATTTTTGTTACAAAAATTAAAATGTCCATTTTTTCCTTCAACTTTATTTTAGTTCCTGTGAAGCACCTGAAGGGTTAATAATCTTCTTCAATATAGTTTTGAGTAGCTTGAGGGGTGCAGTTTTTGGAATGGTGTCACTTTTGGGTGTTTTCTGTCATGTACACCCCTCAAAGAGACTTCAAATGTGATGAGGTCACTAAAAAATTGGTTTTGTAAATTTTGCTGGAAAAATGAATAATTGCTGATGAACTTTGAACCCTTATAACGTCCTACCAAATTTTTTTTTTTCTTCCAAAATTGTGCTGATGTGAAGTAGACATGTGGGACATGTTATTTATTAACTATTTTGTGGCACATAACTCTCTGGTTTAGCAGAATAAAAATTAAAAATGTGAAAATTGCTAAATTTTCAAACTTTTTGCCAAATTTTTTATTTTTTCACAAATAAACGCAAAAATTATCGACCTAAATTTAATACTAACATGAAGCCCAATATGTCACGAAAAAACAGTCTCATAATCGCTAGGATCCGTTGAAGCGTTCCAGAGATATTACCTCATAAAGGGAGAGTGGTCAGAATTACAAAAAATGGTCCGGTCGTTAAGTTGCAAAGTGACTCGGTCCTTAAGGGGTTAATAGAGTTACGTATATAAACAATCCACTTTATATAATAAATTATTTAAATAATAAATAATATCAAGTATTATCCAAGTCCAAATTCTAAAAGCCCTAAACTCAAGGATCAACTTTTAAATGACCAACTTTCCCCTCAAGAAAAGCCTCTCGACAACGCTCCATCCTGCAAATAGGAAAGAACAAAGGGGCCGGGTGGGCGGGTAACAGTTACTTGTCTCTTCAGAGGCAACTTTTTCCAACAAATCCAGTTGACAGCTGTCAGACAACCAGGCCAGCCAATCCAGGCGATCACCTGCTTCTGTTTCATGACAACAAGGACTATTAACCCTTTACAAGTTTACAAGATACCTCATGAGGATATTAAGGCAATCTACAGTAACACAAAATAAAAAACTACAACTGAGCCAAAGCACAAAGTGAACAGGTCTGTAGGACCGTGTTCACACCACTGAATAACTAGACCACAGAAAAAAACAGTATAACAAACATGTAGAAGTATTCTACTATATAATAGGTAATAATCTTGCATCCATGAGGTATATTTATACAGGATCAGGTTTTAAATTAGTTAGATAGGGACCGTTCTGGTATGGGTCACCTTGGCCAGGGCCGGCGTCAGCACCCGGCGTACCCGGGCAAGTGCCGGGGCCTGACTGCTTGGAGGGGGCCCACCGGGCCCCTGAGGGCTAGGGTCACACTTGTGTTGTGACCCTAGCCTGACGCAAGTATTGTCTGCTGCAGCGCAGAGCGTTTAACGCTATGCGCTGCCAGCAACTGAGCCCATAGAAACCCGACGTTTACATTGACAACCAGTGGTTGTCAAGGTAAACGTCGGGTTTCTATGGGCTGCCTCCAGCGCATAGCATTAAACGCTATGCGCTGCAACATACAATACTTGCGTCAGGCTAGGGTCACAATGCAAGTGTGACCCTAGCCTCAGGGGCCCCTGAGCACTGCCCCCACACCCAGAGCCATATCCAGGGGGCAGCTGGGGGGTCATTTTCAGGCTCCTGCAGCACCGAGGTCTCCCTCCTCCCCCCTCCACGGGAGCCGACAGAGCTGCACACACTCTGTGCTTACAGGACCTGTGATGATGTCACATGGAGGGGAGGAGTCAGGGATCACATGATCAGCTCCTCAGTGTATCCAGGACTGTGCTGGCCACCATGAATGATGCTCAAATATGGTGAAGTTTGTGTGTGGTCAGGAGGCATTTACAGTGTGAATGTAGCAGAGGTGAGTGTGTACTAGGTGCATGGAGCGGAGCCGTGTGTGTACGAGGTGTATGGCAATTAGGTGAAGGTTATGTGTGGGGTCAGGAGGGATTTACAGTGTGAATGTAGCAGAGGCGAGTGTGTACTAGGTGCATGGAGCGGAGCCATGTGTGTACGAGGTGTACGGAGCAGAGCCATGTGGGTACGAGGTGTACGGAGCGGAGCCATGTGTGTACGAGGTGTACGAAGCGGAGCCATGCGTACGAGGTGTACGGAGCAGAGCCCTGTGTGTATGATGTATACGGAGCAGAGCCGTGTGTGTACGAGGTGTACGGAGCAGAGCCGTGTGTGTACGAGGTGTACGGAGCAGAGCCGCGTGTGTACGAGGTGTACGGAGCAGAGCCATGTGTGTACGAGGTGTACGGAGCAGAGCCATGTGTATACTAGGTGTACGGAGCAGAGCCGTGTGTGTACGAGGTGTACGGAGCAGAGCCGTGTGTGTACGAGGTGTATGGAGCAGAGCCATGTGTGTACGAGGTGTACGGAGCAGAGCCATGTGTGTACGAGGTGTACGGAGCAGAGCCGCGTGTGTACGAGGTGTACGGAGCAGAGCCGCGTGTGTACGAGGTGTACGGAGCAGAGCCGCGTGTGTACGAGGTGTACGGAGCAGAGCCATGTGTGTACGAGGTGTACAGAGCAGAGCCATGTGTGTACGAGGTGTACGGAGCAGAGCCATGTGTGTACGAGGTGTACGGAGCAGAGCCATGTGTGTTTGAGGTGTACGGAGCAGAGCCATGTGTGTACGAGGTGTACGGAGCAGAGCCATGTGTGTACGAGGTGTACGGAGCAGAGGCGTGTGTGTACGAGGTGTACGGAGCGGAGCCGTGTGTGTACGAGGTGTACGGAGCAGAGCCAAATGTGTAAGAGGTGTATGGAGCAGAGCCAAATGTGTACGAGGTGTACGGAGCAGAGCCGCGTGTGTATGAGGTGTACGAAGCAGAGCCGCATGTGTACGAAGTATGTGTACCAGTGGTAGCCCCCCGCTGATTCCGCTCCTATAGTCCCAGCCGCCTTTGCCAGCAGCATTCTTCTCCAGAGTCTCTTCTGCCGCTGTCTGCATTCTGCAGCTCAGCATGGAGGGGCACGATGTAGTCATCACTGTGCTGATATGTGCAGAGCGACCGGAGGAGACCGGAGCGGCAAGAAGAAAGGTGAGGAGAAAGAGAGATCTGGACGGCCAGACACTCCGCTTGGCTGCTGTGCCACCATATGGCAGTGCAGCTCCATTGAGCTGCTTGCATTATTTGTGTGCTTGAGAATGCTTGTGTATATACCAAGCATCCTCAGACGCACAAAAATGCAACATTTTGCATTTGAAGTGTATTTTTAAAAAGCGCAAGGGAACGCAATCGCATTTTAGCCCGCTCCTAACAACGTGTAATATACTCACTGTCAGAAACAGCTCTTGCTGGTTTCAGCCGTCACTGTTCCTGTAAGGGCCCTTTCACATCAGCGGTATTTTCAAATCGCGGCAGATGCGGTGAAAAAACCGCATCTGCCGCGATTACCGCATAACCGCGACACTTGCGGCACACTTGCGGCAAGCCCCATGCAATGTCTATGGGGCTCGCGGTAAGTGCGGTTTCGGCACTTGCGGCAGGTGCGGCCGCAAAAAAAAACCGCTGCAAGCAGCGGTTTTTTTCGCGGCCGCACCTGCGGCAAGTGCCGAAACCGCACTTACCGCGAGCCCCATAGACATTGCATGGGGCTTGCCGCAAGTGTGCCGCAAGTGTCGCGGTTATGCGGTAATCGCGGCAGATGCGGTTTTTTCACCGCATCTGCCGCGATTTGAAAATACCGCTGATGTGAAAGGGCCCTAAGGCTGCCTTCACATAGGAGTTTTTTTAAAAATGTGTCAGTTGCGGTAAAAAAAAAACCCGCATCTGCCGCATTTTCCGTCTAGCGGCTGCACTTGCTGCATGTTTGCGGCAAGCCCCATGCATTGTCTATGGGGCTTGCGGTAAGTGTGCGGCAATATATATATATACATATATATATATATATATATAGTCCGCGATATGTACTTAAAGGGGGCCCACTGAGACCTTTTCGCCCGGGGCCCACAGAAACCTGGAGCCGGCCCTGACCTTGGCGTTGGTAGAACGGCTTTGTACATTTTTTGCAAAAAACGTATTAACTAAGTACCTTTTTTTGATACTGTTTTTTATTAGCACTTGCTTTTTATTATTACCTATTATAGCAGAGCACTTCTACATGTTTGTTATACTGTTTTTTCTGTGGTCTAGTAAGACAAAATGTTTAATATTAGCATATTCCTAATAATCTCCCTATATTACATTTCTTTAACCCTAAGTGCCACGAGCCAATGTAGTCCCCGCTCTAATTGATGTGGGGGCTTCCCATTCAATGGGCATTGCTACAAAACATTAGTAAGCTGTACAAAATAGAGAAATTACCATCTATAGAGTTATATCATAAGATAGCCTAAGCACTGATATCCACAATCATATACTGATATAGGCACTTCTTCTGCTGCCAATGGAGTAGTCCCCTACTAGATCCAGCAAGTGTAGCCTCACACTGTATAGAGTAAAGCGCCATGGAATCTAATGGTGCTATATAAATAAATAATAATAATATCTAAATTATAGCTTGTATATACAGTAGATAAGAGATGTACCGTATATCAAAAGCACAGTTAGAAGCAGTGTAACATTTCTCTAGAATGTAGTCTCATATTAAGGTGGGCATATGTATGTAACCAGGACATTGTTCAATATACCACATAATTCATAAAGAGTACTCATCACTGACATATACTCACATTTCCCCTTGATGTGGATTCATCAGGAGTATCAGATGTAGAAACCCGAGCATAGATGCAGATCCCCAGGGCATGGGGAAGTTACAAAGAATCCCTCTCTGATAGTAGAGCATGTAAAGCATTATAAAGTTAGTGGAATCTAGTCATGGGCGCTTTCACAAAGTGCAAATCATTTATGGGCACTTTCACATATAGAGTCTCAAATATATATATATGTATATATATGTAATGAAAAAACGTTGGGGGTCCTCCAAATGAAAGTGAAAAACAGTGGACTTTAATACATGTGGCAAGGTGCTTGAAAAAGGTGGCTAAGCCACCGAAATGTCCCCACTGGGATTAAAGTCCACTGTTTTTCACTTTGATTTGGAGGGCTGCCAACGTTTTTCCATTATGTACATTGGTTAAATAACCTTAGTGGGATATTTGCACCCGGTTATATGTTTATCTAGTGCAGCCCTATTTTTTTCAGTATATATATTTGTTAGGTGCCTTCCTCAAATCTCTGAGAGTGGGGGGATAGACCTCATTCCATCTATAAAGCACATCTTTGTGAAAGCCAGCGTACCCGTGATGTCAGAGGAGCCAATTATCTGATCTACTGCTTGTATTGCATGGTTATTAGCACTTTCTATCTGCACATGTGTTCAACCAGTATTATTGCCTGTAAACCTTTGTGGTGCATTTATAGAAAGAACAGCATGTATAGTTGTAGCTATAGACTTTTTTTGAATATTAGATACTAATAGTCCCAGAGTATAGTAAGGTCTACTAGAGCAGCCAACGCGGAGCCGAGACTCCATCTTGCCCTTTTTAGGGTGAAAAACCTCTGCTGGTACTTTTTGCTTAGGGTGAGAATAGTCTGGTAATTGGGCACCATTATTTCAACCTACCCTTATATTGTCTACTTTGGAAATATTTTGGATTAAGTTTGTTTTAATGTAATTAATAAAAGTTAACTTTTAACTGTGTATTTTCTGTCATATGTTATATTGTAAATCTCCAAATTCACAGTCCCAAAGAAATTCTGGCACATTAGAACAGATCTACTGCCACATAACCACGGTTTCATTCAGCAGTAGTAGAACGAGTACTGTGATGTCATACATCTGTAGTCTCACATGTCCCAATAAAACGGGACAGTCCCTAAACTCTGTTAAATGTCCGCCACTGCTACTGCACCCTCTGACTTTGTCTATGCCAGGGTAGAAAGAAAGAAATGGTAAGTGGGTGTGTCTTGCTGCTTGGTTAGAGGTGTAGCCAAAATCCGCTGTTGTGCGTGTAGTGTGCCACATACCGTATTTTTCGCTTTATAAGACGCACTTGATTATAAGACACACCACAAAATTTGGTGAAGCAAAAGAGAAAAAAAAAATTTTTAGTGTTAAATATGGTCCGTCTTGTAATGCCAGGGCTGTCTAATAATTCATATAGGGTATATGTCCCTCATAGCCCCCTCATCCTGGTATATTGTCCCTCATCCTGGGATATAGCCCGCCATCCTACCGTGTTTACCCGAATATAAGACAGTGTCTTATATTAATTTTACCCCCAAAAGTCCCACCCTGTCTTATATTCGGGGTATGACATATAAAAAAAAAAATGACAATTTTTTTTTTAACCATAAAATTAACATTTATTAACAAGCTGAACAGTATGGTACCAGTAGTCACCACAAAACAGCCCCATACAGTATCCCACTGCAGCCTCCCATGGGGTCCCAGCCCCATACAGTATGCCACTGCAGCCCCCAGAACAGTACCATTAAAACCGCAATTCCGCCGCACAGCCGACTTGCGGAACACTTGCGGCACACTTGCGGCAGGTCCCCATACAATGTACGGTATTGTATGGGACACTTGCGGCAAGGTGCGGCAAAGGTGCGGTAACCGCACCTTGCCGAAAGTGTCCCATACAGTACCGTACATTGTATGGGGACCTGCCGCAAGTGTGCCGCAAGTCGGCCGCAAGTCGGCCGCAAGTCGGCTGTGCGGCGGAATTGCGGTTTTAATGGGCAAGTCGGCAAGGAAACATCCTTACTTTTTAGGGTAATGGCGGCCTCGGACTATGGATTCCTCTGCGGGCAGGGCGTTGTCCAGATGCTTCTTCATGCAGGAGCTTCTGGCCAATCAGCACTCGAGCCGCTGAGCCAATCAGAGCTCGAGATGCTGGGGAGCCGCTGGCCAATCAGAAGCTCCTGCCGGCAGTGGTGACGTCAGGCAGGGGCGACAGGCGCACAAGATTAACCCTATGCCCTCGGGGTTACCTGCGGCACCTGAGGGCAGAGGGGAGCCCACGGAGGACAGCGGACCTGCGGCTGCACCTGAGGGCAGAGGGGAGCCCATGGAGGACAGCGGGGCCAGCGGGACAGCGGGGACACAGGTAAAACATGCAATGGGCAAAAATGGCACTTTAGCGGTACCCTGTCTTATACACCCGAAAATAAGTCACCCTGTCTTATAATCGGGGTATGACTTATAATTGGAAAATTCTACGCCAGCCCTGCCCCGACTTATATTCGGGGGTGACTTATTTTCGGGGAAACAGGGTAGAATTAGCCCCCTCAATCTGGATATGGCCCCCTTATATTAAATATAGCCCCCTTGTGCTGGCACACATGCCCCAGTGATGGCACACATCCCGCATTGATGGCACACATTCCCTGTTGATGACACACATCCCCTATTGATGGCACATGTCCCACTGTGCTGGCACATGTCCCCCAGTGCTGGCACACGTCCCCTATTGATGGTACATTGCCCCCAGTGCTGGCACACGTTACCCAGTGCTGGCAAATGTCCCCTATTGATGGCACACATCACCCATTGATGGCTCATGTCCCCCATTGATGACACACGTCCCCCATTGATGGCAAACGTAACCTATAGATGGCACACATCCCCTGTTGATGGCACACATCCCCTATTGATGGCACATGTCCCCTATTGATGGCACACATCCCCTATTGCTGGCACACATCCCCTAATGCTGCCACACATCCCCCTGTGCTGGTTATGGCCCCCCATGCTGCTGCCTGTAGTAAAATAGAAAATACTTTAGTTACCTTCTCCAGTGCTGTCCTCCCGGTGTCTCCCTCCATGCCGCTGCGCTCCTCCACTTCCTGGTTCTCGGTAATGCCGGTCATGTGATCGGCACAGCAGAGTGACATCATCTCTGCGTGCCCGATTACAGCGGCAAGCAGGGAGACACGGGGAGGACAGCACTGGAGGAGGTAAGTAAAGTCTTTTCTATTTTACTATGGGCAGCAGCATGGGGGCCATAGTTAGCACAGGGGGGCAAGTCTAATCTACGGGGGGGTGTGAAGGCACATATAATAAGCGCCACTCCCCCAGTCCATCACTTTGGTGTGGTTTCAGCACCACGGTGATTTATAGTAACAGTGCATATTATATGAGCGGGGGTACGTGACCTCCCACTGCCTCCTGCAGCCTGCACCAGCCTGCTCCAAACAGGCTCCAGAGCTGCCCCCACCTCCCCTGCAGTATATAATCCGTATATTTGGATTATAAAACGCACCCCGCACTTTTCTCCAAAATTTGAGGGAACAAAAGTGAATTTTATAATTCAAAAAATATGGTATTTTGTCCTTCTATCTCTTCTGTAAAAGTTGGAAGGTATGCTCAAATGAGAACAACACATTTAAGAAGCAGGAAAATAAATTGTAGGATTTGTGTGATTTGCAGTCTTTAACACCTTTATGCTTCATGATGTAACATTAAATCATGGAGTGTGACAGGGAATTTGAAGCAGGCTTACAAGCAGAGCCCACTTAACACTAAGAGTTGTGAGGGGGAGGGCAGTCTCGTCAAAAGTAATCTGACAGGTGCCCTGCCCCTATCAAAATGTATCAAACACACCAGTAATCAAATTGATATCAAGATCACAAATTGTCTATCAAGCTATCAATTGTCTATCAAACTGTCTATCAAGCTATCAAATTGTCTATCAAAGATATGAAATGTCTATCAAACTGTAAGCTATCAAATGTCTATCAAACTGTCTATCAAATGAAAATCGAAATGTTAGTTGTATCTTTTAATCATGATCCAATTATATTTAGGATCGATAATGATTCTTTTATTTATAGGAATCTTAATCTTGTAATAACTGCAAGCAGAATGATTTTATTGTGGTCGTTTTACTGACACACACCCGTATTATGCTATAGGTATTTTGATACAGTGATCTTCTGTTAATCAAAGTGTAACAAAGGTTTACTGTTCCCATAATATTGTCATCCGAATGATGGCCGTATTATGTATATGACCAATAATTATTCTCTTTTATAGGAATTTGATTATTATTGAAACCTATGGATAGCAATAAAAGATTTGTTTATTAGTTTTGTCAATGAGGGACATCGGACACAACATTCCGTATTAAGAAAGTTTATTGAGTAAAATCAATGACAAACAATGCGATACACAGCAATCAATGAATAAAATCAAAACAGAACAACGCAATACACATGAACCTACGAGCAAAAGTATTTCAGTCTTTCGTAGGATACATTTTGCAGAATCACATCTTGTAGGGTACCTTTACACACGGCTACATTTGTAGCTTGTCACCAGGTAACTTACTGGTTGCAGTGAAATCATGGATACATGATTCCATTTGTACACAGCAACAAGATAGAACCATGTATCCATGATTTCACTGCAACCAGTAAGTTACCTGGTGACAAGCTACAAATGTAGCCGTGTGTAAAGGTACCCGTAGAGTCATTAGTTACAGCAGGTGACGATACAATGAACAAAGCTGCTCGTGCTTGTAAGTATATATTTATTCTATTCTATACTATCTTTATATAATCAATGTTCAACAGTCTAAAAGATCTAGTTCTGGACTTCTGATTCTGAAACACAGAAACGTATTATCATTGAACAGCCTGGAATTGTGAAAAATAAAAAGTACTGGGACATTGAAACAAGGCCATTATGCAAAGCACAAAGGTGTGTTTTTTGTAATTGTTAGGCCCCTTTCACATCTCTACGTTTGCTTCGTTTTGCAGCGTTTTGCTTCATTTGCTTCATTGGCAAACAACGTTTTGGGCTGCGTTTGCAAAAACGCATGCGTTATGCGTTTTTGCAAACGCACATGCATTTTGACATGCGTTTTTGCTTGCGTTTTTCATGCGTTCCCATTAAAATCAATGGGGACAAAAACGCATGCGTTTTCATGCGTTTTTTGCGGTAAAAACGCGGAAAAAACGCAAATGAAGCAAATCGCAGCAAACGCAGAGATGTGAAAGGGGCCTTAATTGTAACTGGATCACCAACTGCATGGCAACAGCCATTCTCATGCATACTAGCACGACCGTCTAATTCTGGAAAAAGTTATTTTGTAAAACTACTGTTACATAACATTCATACTCATTTTTCTCATAAACCTGATAATATTGTTTGGTTTTATTTGTGTCGGCAAAAACTATATGACGAAATCTCACTTTCTTTCCCCAACATCAGATTTGTGGAGGGTCTGCCGCATACATTCGCAGATGATGAATTATTCCCTCCTGTAAAGGTAAATTTAACTATTGTTGACTAGATGGCGGCCCGATTCTAAAGAATCGGGTATTCTAGACTATGTATGTAGTTTATTTATGAAGATTTAAGAATAATGCAAAGCGAAGCTGGGTTTAAATCCTGTGACAATATCTTTGATTGCTTGCAGGAGGGCACAGCGGGCGTGTGCGGGCAGGAGCAAGCTGTGGAAGAGCAGGTGGGTGCTGGCAGGAGGGGGCCGGGGAACAGCAGCCAGGTTCGGGCAGGAGGGAGACAGGGAATCGCAGTGGGAGGTGGCAAGAGGGGGCCAGAACCCTCTGGTACTATACACACAGGCGACAGTGCTGCTGGTACAATACACACAGGTGACAGTGCTGATTCTGGTGGTACTATAGACACAGGTGACAATGCTGCTGGTACAATATACACAGAGGTGACAATGGTGCTGCAGGTAGTATACACACAGGTGACAGTGCTGATGCTGGTGGTAGTATACACACAGATGATAGTGCGATTAGTACAATACACACAGAGGTCACAATGGTGCTGCAGGTACTATACACACAAAGGTGACAATGGTGCTGCAGGTGCTATACACACAGAGGTGACAATGGTGCCGGTACAATACACACAGAGTGACAATGGTGCTGCAGGTACAATACACACAGGTGACAGTGCTGATGCTGGTGGTAGTATACACACAGATAATAGTGTGGTTAGTACAATAGACACAGAGGTGACAATGGTGCTGCAGGTACTATACACACAGGTTGCAATGCTGCTGGTAAAATACACACAGGTGACAGTGCTGGTGGTACTATACACACAGGTGACAGTGCTGATGCTGGTGGTAGTATACACACAGATGATAGTGCAGTTAGTACAGTACACACAGAGGTGACAATGGTTCTGCAGGTACTATACACACAGAGGTGACAATGGTGCTGCAGGTGCTATACACACAGAGGTGACAATGGTGCTGCAGGTGCTATACACACAGAGGTGACAATGGTGCTGGTACAATACACACAGAGGTGACAATGGTGCTGCAGGTACTATACACACAGAGGTGACAATAGTGCTGCAGGTACTATGCACACAGAGGTGAAAATGGTGCTGCAGGTTCTATACACACAGGTGACAATGCTGCTGGTACAATACACACAGGTGACAGTGCTGGTGGTACAATACACACAGGTGACAGTGCTGATGCTGGTGGTAGTATACACACAGATGATAGTGTGGTTAGTACAATAGACACAGAGGTGACAATGGTGCTGCAGGTACTATACACACAGGTTGCAATGCTACTGGTACAATACACACAGGTGACAGTGCTGGTGGTACTATACACACAGGTGACAGTGCTGATGCTGGTGGTAGTATACACACAGATGATAGTGCGGTTAGTACAATACACATAGCGGTGACAATGGTGCTGCAGGTACTATACACACAGAGGTGACAATGGTGCTGCAGGTGCTATACACACAGAGGTGATAATGGTGCTGCAGGTGCTATACACACAGGTGACAATGGTGCTGGTACGATACACACAGAGGTGACAATGGTGCTGCAGGTACTATACACACAGAGGTGACAATGGTGATGCAGGTACTATGCACAGAGAGGTGACAATGGTGCTGCAGGTGCTATACACACAGGTGACAATGTTGCTGGTACAATACACACAGGTGACAGTGCTGGTGGTACTATACACACAGGTGACAGTGCTGATGCTGGTGGTAGTATACACACAGATAATAGTGCAGTTAGTACAGTACACACAGAGGTGACAATGGTGCTGCAGGTACTATACACACAGAGGTGACAATGGTGCTGCAGGTGCTATACACACAAAGGTGACAATGGTGCTGGTACAATACACACAGAGGTGAAAATGGTGCTGCAGGTACTATGCACACAGAGGTGACAATGGTGCTGCAGGTACTATACACACAGAGGTGACAATAGTGCTGGTCTGATACACACAGAGGTGACAATGGTGCTGCAGGTAGTATGCACACAGAGGTGAGAATGGTGCTGCAGGTACTATACACACAGAGGTGACAATGGTGCTGCAGGTGCTATACACACAGAGGTGATAATGGTGCTGCAGGTGCTATACACACAGGTGACAATGGTGCTGGTACAATACACACAGAGGTGACAATGGTGCTGCAGGCACTATACACACAGAGGTGAAAATGGTGCTGCAGGTACTATGCACAGAGAGGTGACAATGGTGCTGCAGGTGCTATACAAACAGGTGACAATGCTGCTGGTACAATACACACAGGTGACAGTGCTGATGGTACTATACACACAGGTGACAGTGCTGGTGGTACTATACACACAGGTGACAGTGCTGATGCTGGTGGTAGTATACACACAGATGATAGTGCGGTTAGTACAATACACATAGAGGTGACAATGGTGCTGCAGGTACTATACACACAGAGGTGACAATGGTGCTGCAGGTGCTATACACACAGAGGTGATAATGGTGCTGCAGGTGCTATACACACAGGTGACAATGGTGCTGGTACAATACACACAGAGGTGACAATGGTGCTGCAGGCACTATACACACAGAGGTGACAATGGTGCTGCAGGTACTATGCACAGAGAGGTGACAATGGTGCTGCAGGTGCTATACAAACAGGTGACAATGCTGCTGGTACAATACACACAGGTGACAGTGCTGGTGGTACTATACACACAGGTGACAGTGCTGATGCTGGTGGTAGTATACACACAGATGATAGTGCAGTTAGTACAGTACACACAGAGGTGACAATGGTGCTGCAGGTACTATACACACAGAGGTGACAATGGTGCTGCAGGTGCTATACACACAAAGGTGACAATGGTGCTGGTACAATACACACAGAGGTGACAATGGTGCTGCAGGTACTATGCACACAGAGGTGACAATGGTGCTGCAGGTACTATACACACAGAGGTGACAATGGTGCTGGTCCAATACACACAGAGGTGACAATGGTGCTGCAGGTACTATACACACAGAGGTGACAATAGTGCTGCAGGTGCTATACACACAGAGGTGACAATGGTGCTGCAGGTGCTATACACACAGAGGTGACAATGGTGCTGGTACAATACACACAGAGGTGACAATGGTGCTGCAGGTACTATACACACAGAGGTGACAATAGTGCTGCAGGTACTATTCACACAGAGGTGAAAATGGTGCTGCAGGTGCTATACACACAGGTGACAATGCTGCTGGTACAATACACACAGGTGACAGTGCTGGTGGTACAATACACACAGGTGACAGTGCTGATGCTGGTGGCAGTATACACACAGATGTTAGTGTGGTTAGTACAATAGACACAGAGGTGACAATGGTGCTGCAGGTACTATACACACAGGTTGCAATGCTACTGGTACAATACACACAGGTGACAGTGCTGGTGGTACTATACACACAGGTGACAGTGCTGATGCTGGTGGTAGTATACACACAGATGATAGTGCGGTTAGTACAATACACATAGAGGTGACAATGGTGCTGCAGGTACTATACACACAGAGGTGACAATGGTGCTGCAGGTGCTATACACACAGAGGTGATAATGGTGCTGCAGGTGCTATACACACAGGTGACAATGGTGCTGGTACGATACACACAGAGGTGACAATGGTGCTGCAGGTACTATGCACACAGAGGTGACAATGGTGCTGCAGGTACTATGCACAGAGAGGTGACAATGGTGCTGCAGGTGCTATACACACAGGTGACAATGTTGCTGGTACAATACACACAGGTGACAGTGCTGGTGGTACTATACACACAGGTGACACTGCTGATGCTGGTGGTAGTATACACACAGATAATAGTGCAGTTAGTACAGTACACACAGAGGTGACAATGGTGCTGCAGGTACTATACACACAGAGGTGACAATGGTGCTGCAGGTGCTATACACACAAAGGTGACAATGGTGCTGGTACAATACACACAGAGGTGACAATGGTGCTGCAGGTACTATACACACAGAGGTGACAATAGTGCTGGTCTGATACACACAGAGGTGACAATGGTGCTGCAGGTAGTATGCACACAGAGGTGACAATGGTGCTATACACACAGGTGACAATGCTGCTGGTACAATACACACAGGTGACAGTGCTGGTGGTACTATACACACAGGTGACAGTGCTGATGCTGGTGGTACTATATACACAGGTGACAATGCTGCTGGTACAATACACACAGAGTTGACAATGGTGCTGCAGGTACTATACACACAGAGGTGACAATGGTGCTGCAGGTACTATATACACAGAGGTGACAATGGTGCTGGTCCAATACACACAGAGGTGACAATGGTGCTGCAGGTAGTATGCACACAGAGGTGAGAATGGTGCTGCAGGTACTATACACACAGAGGTGACAATGGTGCTGCAGGTGCTATACACACAGGTGACAATGCTGCTTTTACAATACACACAGGTGACAGTGCTGGTGGTACTATACACACAGATGACAGTGCTGATGCTGGTGGTAGTATACACACAGATGATAGTGAAGTTAGTACAATACACACAGAGGTGACAATGGTGCTGCAGATGCTATTCACACAGAGGTGACAATGGGGCTGGTACAATACACACAGAGGTGACAATGGTGCTGCAGGTACTATACACACAGAGGTGACAATGGTGCTGCAGGTACTATGCACACAGAGGTGACAATGGTGCTGCAGGTACTATACACACAGAGGTGACAATGGTGCTGGTACAATACACACAGAGGTGACAATGGTGCTGCAGGTACTATGCACACAGAGGTGACAATGGTGCTGGAGGTGCTATACACACAGAGGTGACAATGGTGCTGCAGGTGCTATACACACAGAGGTGACAATGGTGTTGCAGGTACTATGCACACAGAGGTGACAATGGTGCTGGAGGTGCTATACACACAGAGGTGACAATGGTGCTGCAGGTGCTATACACACAGAGGTGACAATGGTGCTGCAGGTGCTATACACACAGAGGTGACAGTGCTCCTCTCCCCCTTGCATGGCCCGGTGCTCCCCTCTCACCTGTCCGGGCTCCAGCGGCGCGATGCAGCTCTATCCTCCTCCGCCGCCATGTCGCCGCCCCTGGAGCTGTGGATCCAATATGGCGCCCGGGAAGTCTCGCGAGACTCCCGGACGCCATCTTGGAGAAAGTATGTCGCCACCCCTGGAGCTCTGGATCCAATATGGCGTCCGAGACTTCCCGGACGCCATATTGGATCCAGTTCTGCCAGGGGCGGCGACATGTCGGCGGTGGAGAAGACGGAGGAAAGGTGGTAAGTATAGGCGACTGTGTGTGTATGTGTGTGTGTGTTGTGTGTGTGGTGTGTGTGTTGTGTGTGTGTGTGTTAGGAGCGGCCGTAAGCGTAGCGGGCTCTATGAGTCCCGCTCCTGCTTACGGCCGCCATCTTGGCTCACCCTGAGCCGGTGTAGCTCTGGGAAGTGACCGGACGTTGGGACAAAGTGACGGATGTGATGTCACAAATCCCTCCGTCTTTTATATATTAGATGATCTCATGGAAAGCGTTAGTGGCAATAGCGAAATAGAAAAGGCATTTACCAAGTATGTATATCACAGAAATCTCAGTATTTTCTACCTGGTACAAATCATATTTGTCAAGGTAATAAAAGCCATATGATAAATTTAAACACAAAGTACATGGTACTTTTTAATAAAATACAGATATTTATTATTGTAAGTATGATTATTTTCTGCCAGCACCTACGTATACGGTTGATGCCAGTCTTATATATTTCACATATTGTCTTTTTTGACTGAGCTCCCATTATATATTTTTCCCCTTTCCTCTTTTCATAGTCTGGTAACCACTCATGGACTCCAGTGTGAGGTCCTAGCACACACCTGTTTTTAATTACATCTTTAGACATATAAGCCCACACAGATTCCACCAGTTCACCATTTCACTAGGGCATAGTGTCAGGACCTGGCAGTGGAGGCCCCTTGAAGTGGGTGCCAGGCTTGATCCTCAGTGGCCGCTGATGAGACTAAGACCTCTGTTTTCAACTTTAGCACAGGGCAGTTTTCTGCATTACATATTTGCACATTGCAGTTTGATCTTCTCTTTTCAGGGCCACTCATTAATTTGAATTTTTCATATATAGAGTAGTGTCGCGGCAGATATCTATTATTGTAAGTATGATTATTTTCTGCCAGCACCTACGTATACGGTTGATGCCAGTCTTATATATTTCACATATTGTCTTTTTTGACTGAGCTCCCATTATATATTTTTCCCCTTTCCTCTTTTCATAGTCTGGTAACCACTCATGGACTCCAGTGTGAGGTCCTAGCACACACCTGTTTTTAATTACATCTTTAGACATATAAGCCCACACAGATTCCACCAGTTCACCATTTCACTAGGGCATAGTGTCAGGACCTGGCAGTGGAGGCCCCTTGAAGTGGGTGCCAGGCTTGATCCTCAGTGGCCGCTGATGAGACTAAGACCTCTGTTTTCAACTTTAGCACAGGGCAGTTTTCTGCATTACATATTTGCACATTGCAGTTTGATCTTCTCTTTTCAGGGCCACTCATTAATTTTAATTTTTCATATATAGAGTAGTGTCGCGGCAGATATCTATTATTGTAAGTATGATTATTTTCTGCCAGCACCTACGTATACGGTTGATGCCAGTCTTATATATTTCACACTTTTTAATAACCCTCGGGATAAATTACAAATTGTAACACTAGTGTAACAAATGTACCCAGGAAAAACACGGTTTTTTTTGGAAGTTTTTGAGGATGCCACGCGGGTGCCTTACGGGTATTTGATGCTAGACTTAAGAGCTGATATCCCTGAGGAACTTTGCTTGAGGACAGATCTGTTTCCTCCAGCTTTACCCGCTGTGTATATTGAAAAGAAAAATACTTCTAAAAAGTGAATTTTGGACAAAAACAGATATTCTACACTGTGACCATAATGTGTTGTAAAGATGTCTGAAAGAATACATCGTAAGTGGGATCTCTTAAGAATGCTGGTGAAGGCCCTCCTCCCCTCTGTTAGAAAATCTATTTTGTGCAATGCGAGCTGTGATATAATTACAGCCATTGGGGAAATTGCATTAAAGATTTTAAAATTCCTCTGAAATAATGCCAAAAAAATATACAAAAAAAGCGGCATAAAGCTACAATAGCCATGAGTAATAAATCCCTCAGCATAAAGAAGAAGAAACATGTACTAAATCAGACCGGCGGATTTATAGGACCTCTTTTAGGATTTGCGATTCTGATTATAACGAGTATTCTCACCAGTAAATAATGGAGCATACTGAGAAAATGTATCTTGTTCCTAAGCAGGAATAATAAAGCTGCACCCCCCCATTACAGACAGCACACTTCAGCGTGTTATCCAACGTCTTGCTGGTGAAATTAGTGACATTTTAAAATGACATGGCATACCGTACGACGTGAAAATTACAATATATAGCAATGTACTACAGAGATACTTGCTTCATGCTAAACATGATGTGAAGGAACTAACCGCATTAAAGGTCATTAGCGCACCTGAATCTGATCATCAATAATTGTCGAATTCAGAACCTTATAAAAATCTGACTGTCAATCAAATTGTAAGTCATGTAAATCCACAATATAAAAAGAATGCAGAACTTTTACTAAACAGACTGATGCAGAATAACAACAATACATCGTGGAATGATAAAAGTGAATTTTTATTCAAAGGTATTGTAATTCCAGGCTCTACCACATTGGATTTGGTACCACCACATCAGAGTCATGCCCTTATCAACAGGAATTTACCACGGGGATGGGATGTGTTTATCCACGCTATAGCTAAGTTAAATATACCCTACACTGTTGTGGATAATTCCACTACTAGAGTCAAATTAAACCGATTAAAAATTCAGATGAATGAAACTGATGGAACATCTATTCACCCCGCACTGAATGATCCGGTCTTTACACTCCTCACCATTAGCTATTTCTCAAGGGCCTATGAGGACTAAAAAAAGAGTGTCACCGATACTATAATCCATGTGGCTCACTATGTAACAGATTTGTTCATTGTATCGTCACCTGCTGTAACTAATGACTCTACAAGATTTGATTCTGCAAAATGTATACTAAGAAAAATTGAAATACTTTTGCTCATATGTTCATGTGTATTGTGTGTTTCATGTGTATTGTGTTGTTCAGTTTTGATTTTATTCATTGATTGCTGTGTATCGCGTTGTTTGTTTTGATACAGTGATCTTCTGTTAATCAAAGTGTATCAAATGATTACTGTCCCCATAATATTGTCATCAGAATGATGGGCGTATTATGTATACGGCCAATAATTATTGTCTTTTATAGGAATTTGATTATTATTGAAATCTATGAATAGTAATAAAAGATTTGTTTATTCGTTTTGTCAATGAGAGACAGGATTCCGTATTATGAATGTTTATTGAATAAAATCAATGACAAACAACGCGATACACAGCAATGAATGAATAAAAGATAAAAGACAGTAAAACTTAGCGGCCAATTCCTACAGCAGGTGAACACTTTAAAAATACATCGTGCATCTCTATATGAATGGGTTGATCATTTCTTTTTACTCTCAAAATACAATGACGACAGTTGACCAATTAACGTCACTCTGTGTGAGTCTGTGTGAAACTTCAAAATGTTTTTTTACAGGGAAAGGTAATATGGCACTTTGTCAACATTCCCACATTGAATAACTACACAAATATTGTTCATTGTATCGGTAATAGTGCCGGCAATAGCACTGATGTGCTTATGCTAACCTGAGTAGACTGATTACTAAAAAGAAAATAATAAAGTAGGATCGGCACCGGTCTACCGTGTACGGGGAGGCTCAATAAAAGACACAGCAGTCAGGTCTTTCCAAGAGAGAGTCACACACTTTATTAGAAAGGCAAGGTTATATACCATAATCAGAGGTACCTAACAATGGAGTAATACGTAATAGGGTAATACGTGGCAAGATGGCGGGGACATATTCATACAAAAATATACAAAAATGTAAGTAATGTACATAAGTACAGCAGTGTATGAGACCAGTGATCAAGCTAAAAAATATTCACGCCCTGCAAAGTAACTAAGTGAAAAAGTTAATAAATAAGCGCACAAAACTCACAAAAACGAATTTTGCCACTAAAAAGTGTTACAATATGTTTCATATGTAAAAAAAGTCTTATGTCATATATAAAAAATTAATGAAAATAACAAACTGTCCTGTAAAAATTGTCCTTGTATGGCTCATTCAAAAAATAAAATAAAAAGTCACAGCTCTCAGAATGTGTCAATGCAAACACAAATACATTTTTGTATAATATAATTTTTAGTGTGTAAGAGTTGCAAAGCATAAATAAACTATGTGAAACCGGTATCACTGTAATCGTACTGACCTGAAATCAGTCTTATCACTTTTCCTGCACAGTGAACCACGCACAAAATATATAAAAAAAAACTAAGACATTTCTGATTTTTGCTTATTTTTCAACTAAAAAAATCTAAATAAAAGCGATCAAAAAATGTTATGTTTTCTAAAAGGTACCAAAATATCTTAAGCTCATCACTCAAAAAATAAACCTTCATATGGCTCTGTCAAAAAGTTACAACTCTCAGAATATTGTGATGTAAAAACTATTTAATATTAAAAAAGCAAAATTAAAAATAAGAACTATACATCAGGGAATTTCTGTGCAAATCCCAAAAAGCGCGATTCAGGCAAAATCCCAGTTGGAATCACTTATAAGGCAAATTAAATACTTTGGATTGCATCTGGTATCTGCTGCAGAAATGGGGAATGACCACAGTTCTTTGCGTGCCTAAAAAGATGAACACCAGAGAAACAGACACCATAAAAAGTTCAAAGTGTCTTTATCTACTTCAATAAAGTGAGTGGTTCTGTCAGGGGTTTTGCTTGAACCACATTTTTGGGGGATTTACATGGAAACTCCAAAGTACGTGCTCAGTGCAGAACATAATACTGGGAATTCAGCCTAATACTGAGAGTGATCAAAAAATGTTCTGTAACCCAAATGTTACCAATAAAATCCATAAGTTATCCCACACAAACAAAGCCCTCATTTTAGTCTGTCATCTGTTACTGGAAATATAGGAAGTTCCCACGTTACTGGTAGAACAAAGAATCTGGAATAGCGAAAACTGACACCCCGAAAAATAAAATGCAATGAAGTCTGTGCTCCCAAATCCAAATGCGCCCTTTCTTCTGTGTTCCACTAAATCTAAACCTAAAGTGATCACGTGTGTGGAATTATTGTAAACTGGACACAATGCCAAGGGGAAGTTACAATATATGAGGGCACAATGGATGGGCATGAAACTGGCATGTTTTCATTTCTACAAAAAAAGAGCATGGTATGGATGCTACAAAAATGACTGCAGATAGAGAATTTGAGCGATGTAACTTCTACGATTGGGTCACTTTTGGGGTTTTTCTTCTTTGCTTTGCAAATGTTTCCCGCAAAGTATTCTAACAAAATTTGTGCTCCAAAATCCAAATAGTGCTCCTTCCTGTTCAGCCAAACAGTAGTTTCTGATGATATATAGGGCATCAACATGTTCATGAGAAATTGTGCAATAAATTGTGGAGTTCAGTTTCACCTTTTATCCATTGTGTAACTGACAAATTTGCAGCTTTACTTCTTGACCATATATCACTGTGTTCATGAGAAATTGTTTAACCAATTATGGGGTCCATTTCTCCTATTATCCATTGTCAAAATTACAAATTTGGGGCTAAAATAAAAAGACAACTGTAATTTTGGTATCCACATTTTAAAAAGTTCAGTGAAGCACCTCTGGGTAAAAATGCTCAACATTCTCTAGATGAATTCCTTGATGGGTCTAATTTCCAAAATGAGCTCATGTGGAGACTTGATGGTCAGTGATTGCTCTTGTTTGTTGGCCTGGCTGTCTTTAGAAAGACCGCATGCAAAAGGACTCTTCTCACTGAATGCCCAAACGTCTTCCCAGGGGGCAGAACACTACTGAGACAATGCAGGGTGACTGATACACATATTGGTAAGACTTTATTGGATCACCAACAGTAAGAGGCATATAGTACATTCCCAGTAAGAATACTGGATGGTACAAAGGACAGAGTCTCACCCTTCTACTGGCTCATCAGGACTTAGAATATTCTTGCCTTAGGGGCTTCCAGGACCTACTACCCCAGCCAGCAGCATCCCGCTTTTCCCAGGCACCAACTTAGAAGAGATAGCGGCAAGCTTAGGAAGCCAATCAAGCACAGCATTGACCCACAGCACAGCCCAATCTGGGCTCTTTAAGCAGCTCTTTTATCCTCTGGCTAGATTATTGGATCATAGGCTGAAGTAACTCAGCAAGGAATGAAGCCAGGTGACTGAATTGTCTCAACTTGAGTTCTTCAAGCAGTTCATTGATCCTCCAGCTGGATCCTTGGATCCTAAACTAAAGTCCTGGAGAATATGAAGTGACAGGACCAAGTCCCTTTTTATATTCCTCAGTCTTTACTTTAGGGTATTGTGTTCTTACAGCATTGATGGGAGAAGGCTATTTCCTAATTGGTCACCAGTTCAATCTGATTGCATAATTTTCCTCTGAATGATGTAATCAGAGGGGCTGAGGCAATCTCTACTTAGCAAGTAATCCACAAATTAACACACAATTAGTCCTCCGATCAGTCTGACATGAAATAATGACTAACCTCTCTTGATTTACAAAACAAAAGAACAATATATCTGGCCTAAGCCTAGGGTCACACCAGCATCTGCCCTCATGCTGACGATTCTGATTAAAACTTAGTCTCTGGCAGCCTCACTGCATAGCGTTATCGTAATGTAACGCTGTGCTCAGGCTGCCTATATATTGCTATGGTTACTGGACGCCTGGCGCAGCCGCCGGCTCCACATACAAGGACCAGATATGCACTGTTGCTGAGCGAACAGGAAAATGCTGCAAACCACGTTTCCTGTGCGCTTAGCAATAGCTCATATCCAGGACTTCTGTGTGGAGTCGGCGGCTACGTGAGGCATCCAGTAACCATAGCAATATATAGGCAGCCTGAGCACAGTGTTACACTATGGTAACGCTATGCGCTGAGGCTGCCAGAGACTAAGTTTTAAGCGGAATCGTCAGCCTGAGGGCTGACGCTGGTGTGATCCTAGCCTAATTAAGAACCGTTAACCCCGACACAAGTGGCCAATTGCTGTGTCATCACAGCTCACTTGTGGGGATGTTTAGGTACCTTAGGGACCCTGAAAACACTACAGGGCCATTCCATGTCAAGTGAACCAATGATTATTACCTCTATATTTTTAATTCTTTTGAGATTTTGTTATTTGATAATAGCATGTCAGACAATGCAAAATGTGAAGAGAAAATTAAAAAAAAATTTTTTTTTTTTTTAAATGATTTTCAAAGTTTGAAAAAAGTGCGAATCTCGGTGTTGCCTGCCTTTACATTTCTCCTCATAACTCAGGCTCAAAATAAGATAGAGAGACAAAATAAACACCGTTCTACTCAGAATTGTACAGGCTTTCACCAGATATGTCACAAGAAGATCTTTGTTAATATTTTACCCGTGCGATCGCAAACACAAAATTTTAAAATGCATTTACGAAAAATCGGCATCATTTAAATATTTCAAAAACTGCCCATATGTCTGCTGTGCTCTTAGCCACATCTGTACCAAATTTCAAGTTGGGATCGCGATGGGATCATATTTTAAAATATTTTACTATTAATAGCGTCAATGGGTCATTCCATATCAAGTGATCTAAATATGAATATTTTTTTTTTACCTGATGTCTTTAGATTTTTTAAATTTTTTTTCTATTTGAAGTACTACTTTAGTTAATTACAAATTAAAAGTTTAGAATTTTTTTCTTAATCAGTTAATTTTTTACAGATATTTAAAGTTTTAAAAAAGTGCGAATTTTGGCCTGGTATGGCTTTACATTTTTTTTATCTCGGGCTAGAAATAAGATAATGAAGTGGGAGAGGCATCATTTTACTCAGAACGGTAACAGCTTTCATTTGATATGTCACAAGACTATATTTTTTTATATTTTGTTTGGGAAAAATCAAATTCAAAATTTTGATGCGCAATTGTGAAATAAATGTTAATTTGAAAATTGTGAAAAAATGCCTGTGTGTTAGGGCCCTTTCACATCAGCGATATTTTCAAATCGCGGCAGATGCGGTGAAAAAACCGCATCTGCCGCGATTACCGCATAACCGCGACACTTGCGGCACACTTGCGGCAAGCCCCATGCAATGTCTATGGGGCTTGCGGTAAGGGTGCGGCAGGTGCGGCAAGTGCGGTTTCCGCACCTGCCGCAAGTGCCGAAACCGCACTTGCCGCACCCTTACAGCAAGCCCCATAGACATTGCATGGGGCTTGCCGCAAGTGTGCCGCAAGTGTCGCGGTTATGCGGTGAAAAAACAGCATCTGCCGCGATTTGAAAATACCGCTGATGTGAAAGGGCCCTAACTTGTGTTCTTGGTTATATTTGTGAAGAGATTCAACTTGGGACCTGTCAAATTTATATATTTTTCATTTTATAGTTGTATGAGTTATTACAACTTATTGAATTTTTATTCAATAAGTTGTAATAACTCATACAACCATAAAATAAAAAATATATAAATTTGACAGGCCCCAAGTGGAATCTCTGCACAAATATACATTTACATGCAACAAAAAAGAAACACAGAAAACAAATCCCGTAAGTGCCAGGATAAATATATCTTAATCATCAGAACCCAACGCTCAGCATTTTCAACCTGAATGCATTGAACAAACCAAAAGAAAAAAGGTGATCATATCCTCAAGTTTGATTAAACAAGATTTAAAACCCGAAAATGTTAACCCCTATTTATACATGTAAATTTGTTTTCTATTATATCACTAAACATGTCATTTATTAAGTGTTTAATAAGAATAGTACAGTAGTTAAATCATCATTCTATAAAACATGAACTAATCAAACAATTAATAGTACGTTTTTAAAGTGGCCTTTTATCATCAATTTGTCCCTTCTTGTGGGTGAAATGTAATCTTGTCCATACTTTTTTTTACTAGCAATCGCCATTTCCTTTTGTGTCACAGTATGTACGGCCTGTCACTGTGTTCGGCTTCACCTGAGTTATTATCTGACTTTTGTGCACTTTTAAAATGTCTGGCTTTCTTAGATACACAAATGAAGGCGCTGGACCAGAAGGATGCAATAAAGTCAATTCTACTTCTTCATTTTCACAGTCTTTGGAGAGTACAGTAGCCGCCACCAGTGCCAACCATATTCACAGGTCACATAGCCAGTTATGTCATCCATTGCCAATCTTGTGCCGCCTTCTACCACTTCATGGACTTCACTGTCTTTACTGAATGAAAAATTCTTGTTTTTATTTCTGTTTCACTACATGGAATGAAAGTGTGGGATTGCTGAGTCCCTTTGATGGGTTCTGCTTCCTGTAACCGACGTTTTAACAAACTCTCCTTCTCTTTGTAGTCCTGGTTTGTACAATATTCAATACAATATTGTTCATTCTCAGGTTGAGCCCTAACAAAGCTTTCTCCTATATGACCTCTCCTGCTTCTAAGCTGTAACACATCAATATAATACAGTAATGTCTAAAAATCATGGATTATTTGGTGAATATAGACCCCACACTTTTAGACCACAGGCTGCGTTTGCGATCGCATGGGTAAAATATTAACAAAGATACTCTTGTGACATATCTAGTGAAAGCCTGTACAATTCTGAGTAGAACGGTGTTTATTTTGTCTCTCTATCTTATTTCTAGCCCGAGATATGATAGAAAATGTAAAGTCATGCCAGGCCAAAATTCGCTTTTTAAAACTTTAAAAATCTTTAAAAAATTAACTGATGAAGAAAAAATTAAAAACTTTTTTTTTTGTAATTAACTAAAGTTGTACTTCATATAGAAATTTTTTTTTAAAAATCTGAAGACGTCAGGGAAAAAAAATATACAAGGTGTCCACGAATTATTTCAGCCAAATTTATCTTCCAAAATTGAACTAATGCTTCCTCCCATCTGAGCCATGTCATTTCTCCAGGAGAGGTTTATGACAATATGTAGGATTACAGTGCTGACACCCGCGGGAGATCAGCTGTGGCTCTGCATGATCTCCCGGTGGCTACCGGTGATCACCGGTGGCCACCGGGAGAGATTTCAATGTGATCTGCAGCGTTCTCCTGCGCTGTCATGCGGAGGACACTGCGGATCCATTGAGATCCATGCATTTTTTGTGCGCTTGCGGATAAAACAAGCGCCCGCGAACGCACAAACAATGCTGCATGCTGCTTTCTGAGTGCGGAGGAGGGCGCATAAATTATGCGCATCCGTACGCAAATGCGGCCAAACGCAGCCATACGCAGGCACATGTGTTCCCAAGTTAAACATAGGAATGCATGTGCGCAAGCGTTTGGCAAAAGGTTTGATGAATCACCCCCAAAATGCATATGGCGAAGAGTCATCTGTACTTACTTCTTTCAAACAATGTCTTTCACTTGGTCTTGGCTTGGTTGTTCCTGTCTGTAGGCTTCACTGACTACTTGCTTCTCTACAAAAATATCCAGATTCCAGGAACTTGTGCAATCTAAGGTTGAAGAGACTGAAAAAAAGGCAAACATAAGAACCAGACACAGTATAAAATACAAGATAAAACAATATAATATACTTGAGACCCATAATTAAATTCAGACCTAATACCAAACATTTTACATTCACTACCCTCACTAACCTTCATTTAATGCACTATTGGAGATAGCATACAAGGAATATATATATTTATATATATAGATAAGCCATGGGTCACACTTGGAGGGTCTGGGACATTTGACGGCAGCGCTAAATGCTGAGCAAATTCAGCTGCAGCGGATAATGTTACCAGCAAGCGTTACCAGCAAGTGTCTTGTGCTGCTTGGACGAGCAGGAAGGCACAATACAGTCTTCTTCTCAGTCATAAATCTTTTGTGCCCAGCACCACCAGCTGCAGCCTGGCACACACACGCACTGTTGGCACTGCCAGGGCCCCCCCCTCACCTGCTGCCAGTCACACACATACTGCAGCTGGTGGTGGTGGCACTGCAGCCTGGCACACACACACTGTTGGCACTGCCAGGGGCCCCCCCCTCACCTGCTAGCTACTGCTTGCTTGTTGTTGTCCAGCAGACCAGAACAAATCTAGTTTCTCTCTGTCCTCCTGGAATCCGTCCGTGCAGACTGCGCACACACACACACAGCGTCTGGAGGAGGCGGAACCCGGTAACTGTGAAAGTGAAACTGACTGAGAAGCAGCTCTGCCTCTGACACAGACTGCTGCTTGTTCTTTGCTATTAGAGTGGGCGGCGCCGGGCCCCCTGAGCTCCCAGGCCCGGTCGCAATTGCGACTGCTGCGACCATGGTAGTTACGCCACTGCTGTTCACAATAAGTCCCAGGGAGCAGAAAAAGCACTGGAGACCAAGGAACACACAGTGGGCAAAGACAATGGGGGCAGAGAGCGCATGGTGAGGCAGAAAGAGGGCACTGGTGGGCACAGAGAGTGGGAGAGAGCGCACAGTGGGAGAGAGCGCACAGAGGGAGAGAGCGCAGGGGGGGCAGAGAGAGGGGTGGGGGAAGAGAACACACAGTGGGGCAGAAAGAGCACAGTAAGAACAGAGCGCACAGATGTAGAGAGCACATGGATGAAGAGAGTGCACGGAGGGAGAGAGAGTGCATGGAGAGAGAGAACACAAAGGGGGCAGAGCACGCATGGAGGGAAAGAGATCACAAGGGGGGCAGAGAGAGCTCATGGAGTGAGACAGAGTGCACAAAGGGAGACAGAGCATACAAAGGGAGAAAAGAGCGCACAGACAAACAGCGCATGGTAGGAGAGAGAGTGTGCACAGTGGAGGGCAGGCGGAGGGGGTTAACACTGGAGGGCAGGCGGAGGGGGTTAACAGTGGAGGGCAGGCGGAGGGGGTTAACAGTGTGTGGAGGCAGGCTGAGGGGGTTAACAGTGGAGGGCAGGCTGAGGGGGTTAACAGTGGAGGGAAGGCTGAGGGGGTTAACGATGGAGGGTAGGCGGAGGAGGTTAACAGTGGAGGGCAGGTGGAGGGGGTTAACAGTGGAGGGCAGGCGGAGGGGGTTAACAGTGTGTGGAGGCAGGCTGAGGGGGTTAACAGTGGAGGGCAGGTTGAGGGGGTTAACAGTGGAGGGAAGGCTGAGGGGGTTAACAGTGGAGACAGGCTGAGGGGGTTAACAGTGGAGGCAGGCTGAGGGGGTTAACAGTGGAGGCAGGCTGAGGGGGTTAACAGTGTGTGGAGGCAGGTGGAGGGGGTTAACAGTGGAGGGGAGGCAGGCGGAGGGGGTTAACAGTGGAGGCAGGCTGAGGGGGTTAACTGTGTGGAGGTAGGCGGAGGGGGTTAACAGTGTGTGGAGTCAGGCGGAGGGGGTTAACAGTGTGTGGAGGCAGGCGGAGGGGGTTAACAGTGGAGAGCAGGCTGAGGTGGTTAACAGTGGAGGCAGGCTGAGGGGGTTAGCAGTGGAGGCAGGCTGAGGGGGTTAACAGTGGAGACAGGCTGAGGGGGTTAACAATGGAGGCAGGCTGAGGGGGTTAACAGTGGAGGCAGGCTGAGGGGTTAACAGTGGAGGCAGGCTGAGGGGTTAACAGTGGAGGCAGGCTGAGGGGGGTTAACAGTGGAGGCAGGCTGAGGGGGTTAACAGTGGAGGCAGGCTGAGGGGGTTAACAGTGGAGGCAGGCTGAGGGGGTTAACAATGGAGGCAGGCCCTTCAGATCAGTCCCCGGGCCCCCATGTGGTGACCGGTGGGGGTGCTGTTAGAGGACCGGGGGGGTGCTGGCGGTGTTTGTCTGCTGCCAGTCATACTCACCGCGCCGCCGTGCGCGGTTCCACTGTCCCGCGGTCCGCAGTGAGGAGGAGAGGAGGGGCGGGCACAGCAGCAGAAAGTGAGCTTTCTCTCACTTCCCGTCCTCCCTCCTCTCCGGCCGACGCTATCGCGGTCACGGCAGCCGGCTGTCAGCACGGGTCACGGGGCCCCTGGGGGCGGGCCCGGTCGCGACCGATGCGACCGCGGTAGTTACGCCACTGATGGTTACTGTTTGTCTAAGCAGTGACACTGAACCTTTGGCTCTATGTAGTTTGCACCAGATGACATGTCCAATTGACTTTCACAATACCCTTGCGTGATAGGCATTTTGGCCAAAAAATATTGCATGAACACCTTTCTTGATCCACTGTTCAAGGACAAATTTCTATCTCTCATTTAAGAGTCAGAATAGGGTTGCACAAATGAATTATTGAAGAGGGCCATTGTAGATCAGTTGATGAAAAGATCACCCTCAGTCAACACTGGCGGCAGAGGTACCTCCTCTTTTCAACACCAAGAATTACAAGGTTCAGATACACACACTAGGTGCAACACAGGTAGGTGTAAAATGTTCCAAAACTGGGGCAATTTACATAAACCATGACATTACTCCCAAGGGCAGCTTAGGGAGAAAAGGAGGAAAGGAACCACACAGCAAAGTATCAGGAAGAAACAATATGTATGTGTAGGGAGAAAACAAAAACAAATAGGGAATGAAAAAACAACTAGGTATACTTCACTAGACACCAAGCAATGAATGGAGTTTCAACAGTAACTCCAACAAAGGACCTGTATGCAAGAGGCACGCAAATGTTATAGTCGGCATCAAGGAAAGTTCTGAGCCATTCTTAAAGGTTACATCATACATCAGACTCCCCAGTGTGAACAGAGTCTGAAGCCGGCATGACAATTACAAAGGACTGTCTATGGGTGTAACTATGACAAAGAGGGAGAAGTTAAACAACATAGTGAAGAAGTACTTAAGTAACCATATCTGCATCCTTCCTTTAACCCCTTCATGACCTTGGACCCTGACTTTTTGCGCCATGTTCTGCGACCCGTAAAATCCTCATTTTTCAGGATCTGGGGCTGTGTGGTGGCTTATTTTTTGCATCTTTAGCTGATGTTTCTAATTATACCATTTTTGGGTGGATCCGCTGTTTTGATCGCCCATTATTGTATTTTCTAGCAATGTTGCAGCGACCAAAAAAACGTAATTTTGGTGATTGGATTTTTTTCCGTTACGGAGTTTAAGGCTCTCATTAACAGATTTAATATGTTGATAGATCTGGCGATTCTGAACGCGGCGATACCAAACATGTGTATTTTTAAATTTTTTTAATACTTTTATTGTGATTGGGGAAAAGGGGGGTGATTTGAACTTTTATGTTTTTTTTTACAGGTTTTTAAAAACTTTATTTTTTAATTCATTCTTAGTATTACACTGCCCCATAGAGAGGCACCCTATTGCACAGTCCACTCGCTTCTTGGAGATACAGATGAGCTGCAGCTCAGAATCACAGACTAGTTGTGGTTGGCAGCAACTGTGGAATTACATTTATTAACCTTAGGGGAGTACTATCGTTCTAAAATTATACCTAGGGGACTAAGGTCGAATGTAAGGCCTAATCTCATGATGAATTCACCAGAATTTTGTGCACGTTTTTGTAGGATATCTAATAAATATGCGCTAGATACAATCCTTATAATTATTGGGTATCTACAGCAAAAACTGTTAAGAATACAGGAATGTGTATCTGAGTTTGAGATTAAATTGAAGAGCATTTTATCTGAGGCGGATTGGAAGAGTTTTTTTGAGCTTTTTTCATCACATGTAACGAAATTAAGAGGAGAACTTGAGGAGTCCAAAAGAAAAAAATGGACATCAGATATTGAGGACTATAAACAAGGAAACATCTATAACTGGCAGAGGGATGGTGGAAATAGTTGGAAGAAGAAAGGTCATTGTTGTAGTAATGATGATATTGCACAAAATGCGTATAGATATAATAATGTTTATTCATTTTCAACATCTAGGAACGAATCTGAGCAAGCCAAAGGGTCAAGGACAAGGACAGGGGGCTGGAGACAACACCAATCCAAAAAAAGAGAAAGAAAAGAAAAACAAAGGGAAGCCACAAGCACCACAAAAACCAATGGGGACCAGGAACTAGTGGTAAATATTTCATCTAAAGTTTTAACTGAATCACAAACTAAATTATTGAGTAAAGGATTGAATTTCAGTCCAACAAGTCATGTGGACTGGTTTCAGCTCACTATTGAGTTGAATAGATTTTACAGACAAATGAAATTAAGAGAATGGTTTAAAAACAGTACAGTTAAGTGTGACAGACGTACATGGTGAACTTGATGCTAAAATACTTAGAATACCGAGTAAGAGTGATTTCATTCCCCCTGTAAACTCTACATTTATATCTGCGTTCATTGATGATGTAAATGTCGATATAGAGACACTAAAGAAAAGTAGAAGTGAGAGTTCCTTTGTAAAACCTAATTTAACTACAGCTGAGTCAGAGGTATTGAGAGAACTTGTCCATGATGGCGATGTCATTATTAAAAGTGCGAATAAGGGTGGTGCCGTCGTCATCATGGATGGGTCTAAATATAGCAATGCGTTAAATAGACAAATATATGATCCACTTGTATATTAGGAGCTGTCTAACGACCCCAAATTTAAGATACTAAGTGAACTCAAATTGATCTTTGATAGCGCTTTGGAAAAATGTTTGATAGATCAAGACATTTATGAGTACCTAATGATTAAATTTCCAACTACACCAATTATATACGTTCTACCTAAGATTCATAAATCGTTGGAGAATCCTCCAGGACGTCCCATAGTGGCAGGAACAGAATCTTTCCTGAGCCACGTGGGATTGTTCCTGTATAGGATTTTAAATCCAATTGCTATTCAATTTAAATCATATATTAGAGATACGACTGATTTTCTAAAAAAGATTGAGAATTTGGAGATAGAGAGCAGCTTCTGGTTAGAGTCATTCGACGTAACTAGTCTATACATATCAATAGTGCATGATTATGGTGTAGGATGTGTAAGAAAGAAATTAATAGATCTTGATTATACTGATGGTGCAAAGGACCTAATTTTGGAATTATTGAATTTGGTGTTACGGAGAAATTATTTTCTATATGGTGACACCTTCTTTGAGCAGCAGAGAGGGACGGCAATGGGGACAAACATGGCCCTCGCTTATGCTAATATAGCAATAGGCGTAATGGAGGAGTATGTCGTATCTGTGTCCCACCACTTCAGGAATGTCCTAGGGTGGTGGAGATACATTGATGTCATCTTTCTCATTTGGAAAGGAAAGGAACGGACACTGATGGACTTTTTGGAATTTTTGAACCAGGTGAATGGTACCATCAAGTTTACCATGATACATTCTATGAATCAAATTCAATTCTAAGATGTGCTTGTTTCGAAGGAGGGAGACACTTTGGTTACAAGCACATATATTAAACCAACAGATAGAAATAACACGCTGTCATATACTAGCCATGATCCTCGCAATATCATAGATGCAATTCCTATGGGCAATTCTTGAGGGCTAGAAGGATTGAGAGTAAGGATGATAAGTTGAAAGCAACACTTGACACAATGACTGTAAAATTTAGACAACGCGGTTATCCACGCAAATTGTTAGAATCTCATAGATCAAGGGTAGAGAGTATTGAGAGGAAAACTTTATTTGAATCTGTGGTAAAGAAGAGTGAGAGTAGAATTCCATTTGTGTCTACATTGTGAGGTAGCAAGGGGAATGGTGGTAGAGGGACACTATGTTTTCCCAAGGATGGTGAGCTACTGCATGTATGGGACAGGAGATGCTTACATGAGCATATGTGAGGTAGGTGTGGCACAGTTAGAACGGTGGCTGTTGGTAGAGCATGTTATGGGACCTCATCTATGAGGAATAGGGGAAGGTTTTGGGTGGGCCTCAATTCCTCATCTCCCGCCCCAGGCTTTTGAAGTAGCTGGGAGGGAAAGACAGGTGGGAGAGATTAGGCCGGCAGAGACGGCTGTCAAGGAGGAGAGGGAGAGGTTTTGTTGTTTTTTGGGTGCCTGAAAAGGAGTAGCCTGTGAGCACACAGAGAGCGTGTACCAGACCCCAAGGTGGGGTAGGACCCCTAGACGAGCTCCAGGAGGAGCAGGTTTAGGGCCGACGCTATTTATCCTGATGAAAGGACTGTTTTTGTTTGTGTTTTTCCATTGTGTGCAATAAAACACACTTGTTTTTGGACTGAGCCTGAGTGTCACTGCCTTACTTGCTGCTGCTATAGAGACAGTTCCCTACATATGGTGGAGAATGCGGGCAATGCAGTAAGGCATACACTAATCGCTGTAGAGGACGAGTTGTATGTCCTGGGTGAAGCAAGCCCTAAAGCAGTTCTCAGCAATGGAGGACATTGTAAAGGCATTGGTGGAAGCCAACCTGCAGCAGAAGCAGCAACAGCAGATGTACGCTGAGGCGCTGCAGGCCCAGCAGCACAGCCATACGGAGGCCCTGAGACTTCAACAGCAAACTAACCAACTCCTGATGGAACAGTTAACAGCCCTGAGGTCGAGCACACCATCTGATCCACAGTAGGACATCAAGAAGCGGGTCCGTGCGTCCCTCCAAAAGATGACCTGAGGGGACGATGTCGAGGCCTTCTTGGCGGTTTTCGAGAGAGTGGCAGAGCGAGAGAGTCTGCCGCTACACCAATGGTCAGAGGTCGTAGCGCCATATCTGATTGGAGAACCCCAGAAAGCGTACTACGACCTGAGCGAGCAAGACGCCCGGGACTATCAAAAGGTAAAAGCCGAGATTCTAGCTCGCTTAGGTGTGAATGTGTATCTCCGTGCCCAGAGAGTCCATCGCTGGGCCTATGTAGAGACTGTAGCGGTCCGCTCTCAGATGTATGATCTCGTCCATCTTGTAAAAAAATGGTTACAGCCGGAGCTGTTGTCCCCAGAGACAACAGAGTGGTACTGGACAACTTTGTGCGGGCCTTGCCCCCAGCCATACAGCAGTGGGTGGGATATGGGGACCCTGTCGATGCCAACCAGCTGGTCGGTTTGGTGGAACGGAATGAGGCCACCCAGAACTTGTTAAAAGTATCTTCCCCAGCCCGGGTGCTCCCCAAATCCCGCAAGGTCACCGACCCTGAGAAATACAGGACTTTGACCCGCACCCCCACCCCTCCAGGGCCTCAGGCTAGGAAGCTAGAGACCGTTGTGTGTTGGAGGTGTCAAGAGCGAGGACATATTGCTGCAAACTGCCCTATCACCACAGATCCTATGGACTGCAGTGCGGCCCAGCGCGTCTCCCTCTATACCTCCCCGGTATATACCGCTGCTCCCCCGGAGCCTGCACATGCCTCTCCCATGTGTCAGGTTACGATGGCGGGATGTCCTGCAGCTGCCCTCTTGGACTCGGGAAGCCTTATCACTTTGGTGCAGGCCACCTTGGCTGGGTCTGCATCTTACACGGGACGGAATGTGGGGGTCTTGTGCATTCATGGGGACTTGAAAGAGTACCCTACCGCCATAATCACTATCAAAACCCGAAGGGGGAGTGTCGTCATGAGGTGGGAGTGTTAGAGTCCCTGCCGTATGGACTGATCCTTGGGAGAGACTTTCCCCTATTCTGGACTCTGTTACCGGGAAATCTGCTAAAAGCCTGGAAAGACAGAGAGGGCCTTGGTACAGAAGGGTCTCCCGCTGACCGTCCTCCCGCACTTGCTTTTCAGGCCAAGATAGTGCCTGAGGGGGCAGTGGCAGAAGTGACGGTAGCGGAAACCCTCACGAAAAACCAGCAGCAAGAGTCGCGAGAGTTTGTGGCCAGGAATACGGATGTGTTTTCAAAGGTGCCAGGGCGTACCTCGTTGATTGAACACAACATTGTCACCGAGCCCCAGGTAAAAGTTCGGATGAGGCCATACCGAGTACCGGAGGCACGGCGAAAGGCCATTTCAGAGGAGGTTCGTCAAATGCTGGAGTTAGGGGTTATTGAGGAGTTAAAAAGTGAATGGGCTAGTCCCATCGTTCTCATTCCCAAACCCGATGGGACGATACGGTTTTGCAGCCTTTTTCCGGAGGCTGAACGAGGTCTCTAAATTTGACGCTTATCCAATGCCACAAGTAGACGAGCTGATTGAAAGACTCGGGAATGCCCGGTACTTCTCCACACTCGATCTAACTAAGGGATACTGGCAAGTACCCCTTACGGATAGCGCCAAAGAGAAGACCGCGTTCATCACTCCGGAGGGTCTGTTTCACTACCTGGTGTTGCCATCTGGCTTACATGGGGCTCCAGCCACGTTCCAAAGATTAATGGACATTGTGTTGAAGCCTCATCAGAGGTACGCCTCGGCCTATCTGGATGACATCATCGTTTTCAGCAGCGACTGGGAGAGCCACTTGGCCAAGGTACAGGCTGTGGTGGACTCTCTCCGGGCAGTGGGGCTGACTGCCAACTCCAAAAAGTGTGCTCTGGGAATGGAGGAGGCACGCTATTTGGGGTACATGATAGGGCGAGGTATGATTAAGCCGCAGGTCAACAAGGTCGAAGCCATCCAGAGTTGGTCACAACCAAGGACAGTAAAGCAGGTGAGAGCCTTCCTGGAAATTGTGGGATACTACAGGAGGTTCATCCCCAATTTTGCCACACTCTCAGCCCCATTGACGGACCTTCTGAAAGGAAGACGGCCCGTGATGGTAAAATGGAACCCCCAGGCCGAGCATGCCTTTCGGGACTTGAAGACGGTGTTATGCGGGTCTCCCATCCTTATCACACCTAACTTCACCCAAACCTTCGTCGTTCAGATCGATGCATCAGAAGTGGGGATAGGGGCAGTCCTTTCTCAGGAGGTGAATGGGGAAGAACACCCCGTTACCTACCTGAGCCGCAAGCTCACGCCTGCAGAGAAAAATTACAGTGTGGTCGAGAGGGAGTGCCTAGCCATCAAATGGGCCTTGGAAACGTTGAGGTACTACCTGCTGGGGGCGACGGTTTCGGTTGGTGACTGACCATTCCCCACTCACGTGGATGAGCCAGTCCCGAGAGAGGAATGCGCGAGTCGCCAGGTGATTCTTGTCGCTCCAGAACTTTAACTTCACGGTGGAACACAGAGCCGGGAGGCTGCATGGCAATGCGGATGCCTTGTCCCGGGCTCACTGTTTGGTGTCGAGAGTTCACCCCGGGTTGAACTGAGGGAGGGGTGTGTGTGTGAGGTAGCAAGGGGAATGGTGGTAGAGGGACGCTATGTTTCCCCAAGGATGGTGAGCTACTGCATGTATGGGACAGGAGATGCTTACATGAGCATAGGTGAGGTAGGTGTGGCCACAGTTACTTAGAACGGTGGCTGTTGGTAGAGCATGTTATGGGACCTCATCTATGAGGAATAGGGGAAGGTTTTGGGTGGGCCTCCATTCCTCATCTCCCGCCCCAGGCTTTTGAAGTAGCTGGGAGGGAAAGACAGGTGGAGAGATTAGGCCGGCAGATACGGCTGTCAAGGAGGAGAGGGAGAGGTTTTGTTGTTTTTTGGGTGCCTGAAAAGGAGTAGCCTGTGAGCACACAGAGAGCGTGTACCAGACCCCAAGGTGGGGTAGGACCCCTAGACGAGCTCCAGGAGGAGCAGGTTTAGGGCCGACGCTATTTATCCTGATGAAAGGACTGTTTTTGTTTGTGTTTTTCCATTGTGTGCAATAAAACACACTTGTTTTTGGACTGAGCCTGAGTGTTACTGCCTTACTTGCTGCTGCTATAGAGACAGTTCCCTACAACATTTACTGAAGAAAGTGGTGCTGTGGCAAAAATAATCAAAAAGCATTGGGGTGTTTTATCCAATGGTGTTTCGGATGTTATCGAATTCTCCAGACCCCCTCTTTTTTCTTACAAAAGAAGTGGTAATCTAAGAGACCGTTTGGTTCGATCGGATATTGGCTCATTTAAAAGGACAAAACAAATATTTCTGACAGGGAAAGAAAAAAAAGGATGTATTCTTTGTTTGAATTGAGTAAATTGTGGAGCGATGCTAAAAGGCCAAGAATTTAGGGGTTATAAATCTCAGCAAACCTACAAAATACAGCACTATTTGATGTGTGATTCTGATTTTATTGTTTATTTGTTGGAGTGCCCATGCCATAAGTGGTATGTGGGAGAAAACAATTGTGATTTTAAAACTAGATTTGCAAATCACAAATACTCAATAAATAAAAAAATGGATCTTCCTGTATCCAAACATTTTCATGAGATGGGGCATAAGGTGAAAGAATTGAAGTTTAGAATAATAGATCATATTCTACCATTAAGAAGAGGAGGCAATAGGGTTGCTTTATTGAAAAGGAGGGAAATGGAGTGGATTTTTAGGTTAAATACTTTAAAACCCAAAAATATTGATTTTAAGATCCATACTCTCTGTTGATTTTTCATCTGACAATTGTCCTAGATCCATTCTATCCTTGTCTAATATCCACATATACTAGGTGCACAAAGTAATTTTTACCATTAGAGGTATGTTTTCTCCCCTGGGGGGTAGGAAAGTTTTTTACCCATGGGGATAATGTGTCTGTCGAACATAAAATAATTTTTTGGTTTGTAAAATAACCATATAGTGAAATTGTACTTTCCTTATGGGAAGGTTTCTGATTTTAATTTTTTGTTGCCCTACAGGTGCAATGCAGACCTGAAGCCGATGTCAATTAATACAGTCCAATATAAGAATATTTAATGTTTTCTATTGACGTCTATTAAAAGAGATGAGCAAGTTAAATACTGCTTCTTGATTTTTATATTTATTAGAATGGGACCATGTATGTTGTGGAAATGGATGGTAGCTGGTGCTATAGTGTGTGTGGAGTTCCAAGAAATTCCTGGTTCTGCTGCACACATTAGCATAACACATTCTGTCACCTATTATTAGGATTGACATGAATGTGTGAGCTACATATTATTGAGATGGATGAAGGTCCTTAAATAATCTTTATAATTGAATAATAAGACAGTATGTGATGTTTTACTGACATCATTATGATGATATGGCAGTGTAAATTGAGTGTTGGCACTATGGCACATAATGCCAGTAACCAAAATGGCAGAGATAGTTTCCGCGCATGCGCAGTTGTCTTATGACAGTTAAAGTAGGTGCACGCTGACGTAATGACGTCAGTGTCGGGCGCGGACATGCGCAGTAGAATCAGGAAGATGCTGAGAGGCAGCGTGGTGTGACCGTTAGACAATGGGCTAAAGGTTAGCATGCGCTCTGAGGGTAATAATTTTAATTGCATCACAGCTGATTATAAATTGATAATCACACAAAAATATTGTCTTATATGTAAGGCGATTTATGTAAACACTTGTTAAATGCACTATTGGAGCACTTTACACAATGAGATACTTATGAGTATATGTATGATTATGAAATCACTGCAAGTATTATGAATTTCACTGTTAATGATTGATTCAGTGCACTGTGCTTGACAAAGACCATCTCCGGTCAAAACATTGCACCACCGAGGGCTCCAATAAAGGGTGTCCCTTTTATTGATTTGTTGGTTGTGCTGCCTGGTTTTTCATAGATATATATATATATATTGTGTGGCAGCGCCGGGATTGCAAGTCAGGAACACGTTGAGCCCGGTAATAGTTCAAACAGTACCTGGTTTTATTGCTGATAAACACAGCGATGGCACAAGCTGCCGGAATCTGGGTCGCAGTCGGGTACACAGGATACAGTCCACACATAAAGTAACCCGGTTCCTTCAGATTATTAGCTTTCTGATATAGGTCGCCCCGAGCTCCCAGCCCTCCTGGGCTAGACTGTGTTATTATAGCACACGGCCCCTGGAATTCTTGACCTCTCCTGTCTATCTCTGCTGCTCCTTCAGCTTAGACAAAAAGCTGTCCACAGGGAACCCCACCCTGTCTCCTAACCAGGCTTTTAACCCTGTGTCTCCTTCCGGGGATCCTGCAAGACCCGGAGCGGAGGGAGTGGACCGTCGCTCTCTGTCACACCCTATACCGGGTTCAATATGTGTCAGTGCGCATTCTGGGGGAGACATAGCGCCCCTCGCATATGATCCCCCACACTGTCTCACAATATGTATATATATATATACTGTTTGTTAGAAAGGTTTACCTTTAATAAGTGAAATTCTTCATAATACCTCTGTTAACATTCTCCAAATACTGCTGTCATATGCAGCACTGCAGTAGGTGGCTGGACCAACTAGGAACCAAATTGTGTCTGAGTGTAAAACCACTGGCATTTCCCCTGGTGTTACGTCCTTACCAATATGTTGTCCAGGAAGCAGGCACTGATGCCTCCTGCACACAACGTGCAGGTGCACATACATAACAAACATTTAGCATAGAATATTGGAGGTATATTGTATATATTTCTGGGGGCAAGCAAAAAGTGACCCCAAAATTAGAGGTGCCCGAAGGACCAATTTTATTTTTTTTAAACGACACAAGAAAATGTAAGTACTTTATTTTACAGTATTTAACTTGGACACTGTTAATATTTTGGTCTTTTTGTCACAGGCCAAGTAACATATGACCCTCAAAATTAGAGGTGACTGAAGGACAAGGCAGAGGTTATATAGACCCTATGACATTGGGCGGCCTGCCAATCACAGTAATGCCACAACCAAGATGGCTACGGCATAACTGTGATTGGCAAGCAAGCCCAGCATGTTTAATGGCTCAAATCAGGCAACAAACATGTTGGGCAGGACACTTGAATTTTACGAGGTGAGCATACAAATACTCAGCGAGCACCAAATAGCCCAGACACTGTAATATCCGTGCAAGTAACAAACAGTGATGAGTAGATTCAATCATCACTATTAATGATACATGTAACACACTTGTGCACATGCCAAAAATCTGTATTCTAAACACATGGAATGAAATGAAATAAAGTGAATGCACATTTTCAAGAAGCAATACCCATAGCATGATGTTTTATAAGTGTGAACAGACCTATAATAATAATAATAATAATAATAATAATAATAATAATAATAATAAAGCTTTATTTATATAGCGCCAACATATTCCGCAGCGCTTTACAATGTAGGGTTAGAGTACAGAAAATATAATACAGTAAGTAATTACAGTAGAGAACAAATACCGTACAATAATTGGATACAAAACAATAGGCATAGAATCAATGTAAAAAAGAAAATACAATAAATAAAGCAAGAAATGAAGGTGACCCTGCTCAAAAGAGCTTACAATCTAAGACCATGAGTGAAGCATATAATGGCCACATACTATTTTTGGATGAATTGCTGTGACATAAGTGTAGAAGAGACGGCTTTTCATGCCGCTGACCCTCTGCAATAATAAAGGTTTGCTCTCCAAAAAAATAAAATACAATATATATATGTAAATATGTGGCGCCCCGCAACGAGTGCGTCACAGGAGGGCATTGCATCCCAGACTGCAGATGCAATGTTCTCTGACTAAGCAATGACATGGTTAACATCAGAGCTTCATACCCTACATGCATCACTAGCATAAAGGGCCAATAAGGTCCTGGTGGGCGGAGTGTAGGAGTAGAGTGTGAGGAGAATGTAGAAGAAGGAGGAAGGAGAAGGAAGTGGTCGGGAGGAACGTTGGAGAGGGGGTCCTGCACAGTTCCGTACAGCCCCGCATACCACCTACCGGTTGGCGTCATTACCCCGGTGCTTAACAACCGGACCCTGGGCGAACACTTATGGGTCAAAATACACCCGCAGCCATCTACAACCGGATCACTGGTTCCGAAGCTAGCAAGTCGTCTATCACTGCTATGCAAACCAGGAGTGGAGGGACCGCTCTACAGGAGTACCCCACCGCCGCCGCAAACAGAGCCGTCTTGCCAGCGGAGTACCCGCCAAAAGGACCCAGGCTCCCCTCACACCGGAACGTACTTGAAGTAGCCCCTTGAACCCGAACTTGGCACACTAACACAACATCGGCAACCTACCTAGAACAAGTTTAGAATGGAGGAACACTGCGGAGGTCTGAAACAACACCGGTCATTGCTGAGTCCACCCAGTTCGTTACTCGTTACCTGTATGCCATGTATCATCTACTGGTTGCAGTAAAGGACCCGTTACAGAGACTACTGGTGTCTGTGCTTTTTCAGAACTGTTTAGATCCGCGTACAAAGAGTAACTAATCTGCCTCACAACATCCAGTGCAGCTCCTGGCTCCAGGGACTCCCGCTCGTCCTGTGGGGAGTGTCCCATCTTGCTGCATTAAATCCCCAGGAGGCCCAAGCAGCGCCGGTGCAGTCACCGGGATTCCCCCAGGTGGCGTCATGACAAGAATTAACCACTTATCTGTTCAGCCAACCCTATTGATCTGGACCACCGGGCCCCACAGCCGCAGGCGCGGTTCCGTGACAAGGAGAAGAAAAACGCCTGTGACGTGCAGAACCCGGCTACGGTGAGTCAGAGTTTGGCGTCACGAACAGGATGCGAGCAGGCCCGTTCTTTAACGGGTATTGTGTGCTTAAAGAACTTTTATTTAATCAAAAAGGACCTTGTTCGACCAAAACAAACTTTTCCCGCCTTTTCACCATTGGGCCAAGATGGTGACCAAGATGGCGGACCCCGCCATGTGAACCACCACGTGCTGGCCCACGGGTGAGCCTCCGCCCCTCTTTGTGGGAGGGCCGAGGCAGAGGCGCCAAAATCATTGTCCGCCCCGATTGCTGGAAACAACCATGGTGGTGGGCCAAAGACTTCAGCCCACCTATGGACTACAAAAGCTTCAAGGAAGTAGGTGTGGCAAGGCTTTTCCAACAGCTCTCCTAAGAGAACGGTTACCAGGTCGGACGGGTGCGGTTCTCCCAAGAGAGACAATGGCCAGCATGAAGCTTCACCAACTGATGCAGGAGTTCGAGGCAGAGGCTAGAGCAGCCATAGGCCTTCCGGGTCCGGGTCCCGTCCTCACTATAGACGGCAACCCTGAATTCTGGGAAGCGGCGCTACAAGACCTGAGGGTGAGACTAATGGAGACGACCGAGTGGACGATCTACAGCTGGAGTGCGGGTTAAGCCAGCCGACTCTATCGTGCTACCCAGCAAAGGCTCATCAGTTGTCCCGCTCCAAGACCGGAGTCCAGTTCCTGCTCCGCTACCTCACCGGAGCCCACAACCTGCCCTGTCTCATCACCGGAGCCCATGAACTGCCTTATCTCACCACCAGAACCCACGACCTACCCCGTTTCTGAGCCAGAGCTTGTAACCTGCTCCATTCTAGAACTTGATACTTGTTTGGTTCCTGGAATTGAACCTATCAACGGTTTCACTCCAACTAAATCAGAGACTGTGACCTGTTCATCTCCAGAACCGAAGGCCAGTCCTGAAACCCTAGAGGCCTACCCGGTTACCAGAGAAGAAGCACCACTACCTATCGGTGCTGAAGTAGAAGACAAGGAGGCAGGCAGCCTGGAAGCCCTGCGAGATGACTCCGAAGAAGTCTCCACAGCCCCAGAGTCCACCTTCCCGGATGATCCCGAACCAGTGTCCCTGCAACAAAGTGAACCCGATGTGGTTGTCGAAGGAGTGGAGGAAGAGGACGACGAGGCCCACAGCAACACTGAGGACCTCCGCCACTCCGGTTCCGAATGGGGAGACAAAGAGGAACTTCCGGCCGAGCAAACAGCTCGGGTACAGTGGTCGGGTGCTGCCGCGGCATCTTCTCCTGAGCATCTTGTCCGGGTACCTGTCCAGACTTCCCACCAGCGTCAAGCCTGTCAGCAACCTACTCATCACAGCGACTACGTCCACACTCCATGTCGGTCAGACGACGACATATGTTGACTCCACAGAGCGGAGTGGCGGGCCCGAGAGCAGGCCAATATGCAAGCCCGTGCCAAGGCCCATCGTCAACCTGCTGAATTACATCCCCCGGAGGCCCAAGCAGTGCCGGTGCAGTCACCGGAATTCCCGCAGGTGGCGTCACGACAAGAATTAACCCCTTATGTGTTCAGCCAAACCTATTGATCTGGATCACCGGGCCCCACAGCCGTAGGCGAGGTTCCGTCACAAGGAGAAGAAAGACGCCTGTGACGTGCAGAACCCGGCTACGGTGAGTCAGAGTTATATATATATATATATATATATATATATATATATATATATATATATTTTACAGAAAAATAGAAGGAGCAGAGTCCGCTGTTTTTTTAGGAAGTGCAAGCGTACTCAGGAACTCCTCTCGTTCCTATGTTACATAAGATTTTGACGAAAAAGTCCACAGCACTACTAGTCTGATGCAGCAATGGTCTTTAATCCAGCTCAAGGCACATGACAACGTTTTGAGCTAAACAAGCTCTTCTAGCAACCACATAGTCATCAGCTAACATACTTATACACTCCTTGCCTGTTGCATCATTTCCTTACAGTTCATTTGCATAAATAACACACCATAATACATCCATTTTTAGTGCAGTGTACTTCAATATCAACATCATTGTAGTACACCATAGCCCATTATAAAGTGCTTATAACCTTCATATTATGTCTTTACCCTTTATACTAGTGTTTGTCTGGAAGTCTTATTGAGTATTCCCTTATATGGGATGTTTATGATATTTCTATACTGTGCCATATCTATAATATTAATATCTCTTACTGTGGCAGTGGCTCCTCAGGTGCCCATGTGTTTTCGGCATCCTGGAAATGATTCTATCTCTCCTGCACATACTTCAGACCTATCCATCACCTAGGAGATGACACCAGCGTGCATCATGATGTCACCACATTCGCGCATGCGCATTGCTCAATTCTGGACATTCTCCATCTTGGATGGGGCGGCCATAGTGTCCCCACAGTGTCCCCAGCGTCCTGGGTTTTAAAGTGATAAGACCTCTTCAAGTGCCCTGTGCTGATCTAATTTTGCTTACTGAAGTGCATAAGTGTAAAAAGCTTCATAAACCTTATACAATAAAGTGCATAATTGCTTAATATAACGTGTTCTTAGGAATTCCCTTTTACAGGTCCCCTTTTGTTTGGGGAATTCATTAATCTCTCCTTCTATATTAATACTTATCTATTGGCCATTTCACAGTGAGCAATTCTGCATCACTCTCCCTTCACAAACTGTTATCCATATTCAAACAGGTTTCAGTATGTATATTTCATGACCAGGTACCTAGACCTGATACTGTACCTCTATTTCGGTCTGGGATATATGTGATTTCTGCGGTGTGACATCTCTTTCATCAGGCCATTAAGTGCTTTCTCAAATATAAAGTGTTGCGTGAAATATAATAAAAAGTGCATGTGCCTTATTCCAACCCTTATTAAGGAGCCATTTATAATCAATTCAGGTTACTCGGATTAAATCAATGTTCACAAAGTGCTTTTGTTACCAAACAGTCCCTGTAGCGGCCGCTCCCAATCTTTAATCAGTCAGAAACATGTTACTACTACTTTGACTTCTTTCAGACTTCCGCCTCTTCCAGTAGTTCTATGTAAAAAACATATTAAAACATATATATAGTATTAATAGTGCATCGTTATCATCAACCTCAGAAAGTGCTAAAAACTAGGGATGGGCGAATCTACTCGCTAGGACTCGTTTACTCTGCGAGTAATAGTGGAATCACAGGACTTGGTACTCTGCGAGTTTCGAAGCTATTACTGGCACAGTAGCGAGTCCACCATCCCTCCGTCACCCCCGCAGCCTCCCCACCCGATCCTAAGTCAGGGCCGGGCGGGGGGAACAGGTGCAGGGACTCAGGCCTCGGGCGGGGAAGCCGCTTCCCCACTGAGTCCTGACCAGGGGTGGGCTTGGGGGGGGGGTGAGTGTGCCGGACCAGCCGGCTACTTACCTACCCCTGTCTCCGCCGGCGCCGGCCGCAGACTCGCTCCCCGAGTCTCTCTGCTTCTGTTTCCGGAGATTCCCAAACGGTGACAGAAGCAGTGAATAAATTAACTTCCGTCACCGCTCGGGAATCTCCGGCAGCAGAGCAAGTCGGGCTGACAGCAGGGTTCAGCTCAGGTCATAATGACCTGAGCTGAACCCTGACTGTTTAGTCAGTTCTCAGCTCTGCTACATCCCGGTGTGTCTATGCACAGGGATGTAGCAGAGCTGAGATTACGTTTTGGACTATGTCGGACGGAAGGGGATTTTTTAAATAAAGATGGAGTCCCTAATTGTCTTCTGTTTTATTTCTAGTAAAATTATTTTTCTCTGTGTTGTGTTTTTTTTTCATATTGATTACTGGAAATTCATGGCGGTCATGTCTAATATTGGCGTGACCACCATAAATTTCGGGCTTAGGGCCAGCTGATAATACAAAGCTGGCCCTAACCCCTTTATTACCCAGTGAGCCACCCGCCATCAGGGCAACTGGAAGAGCGGGGTTCAGCGCCAGAAGATGGCGCTTCAATGAACACGCCATCTTCTGGGGCGGCTGCGGGCTGCAATTTTCAGCGAGGGGTGCCCAGAAAGCTTGGGCCTCCCTGCGCTGCGGATTCCAGCCCCCAGCTGCTTAGCTGTACCTGGCTGAACATAGAAATTGCGCGGAGCCTCACGCATTTCTTTTTTATTATTTCATGAAATTCATGAAATAATTAAAAAAGGGGGCTCACCTGTATTCTTGTGTCCGGCCAGGTACAAATAGGCACCTGGGGGTTGGGGGCAGCCTGTTGCTGCCTGCTGGATCTGGCTGGTTACAGGGTCAGGGCCAGCTTTTTATTATCAGCTGGCCCTAAGCCCGAAATTTATGGCGGTCACGCCAATATTAGACATGACCGCCATGAATTTCCAGTAATCAATATAAAAAAAAAACACAACACAGAGAAAAATAATTTTATTAGAAATAAAACAGAAGACAATTAGGGACTCCATCTTTATTTAAAAAATCCTCTTCCGTCCGACATAGTCCAAAACGTAATCTCAGTCTGCTACATCCCTGTGCATAGACACACAGGGATGTAGCAGAGCTGAGAAATGACTAAACAGTCAGGGTTCAGCTCAGGTCATTATAACCTGAGCTGAACCCTGCTGTCAGCCCGACTCGCTCTGCTGCCAGAGATTCCCGAGCAGTGACGGAAGTTAATTTATTCACTGCTTCTATCACCGTTCGGGAATCTCTGGAAACAGAAGCAGAGAGACTCGGGGATCGAGTTTGCGGCGGCGGCGGAGGCAGGGGTAAGTAGCCGGCCGGTCCGGCCTTATAGGGTCCGGCAGCAGAGGAATCGCTGCAATACTCGTTCCCCATTCATTAACATTGGAATCGCTAGACTCGCAATGAGTAGCGAGTCCTGGACTCAGACTCGTCAGAGTCTAGCGATTCCGAGTAGTTTAGGATTCGCCCATCCCTACTAAAAACCCAATGTGATTAAAATATACACAATAGAATCTGAGGTAAGACCCTCCTTGACTTTAAAGGGCGACTCCAAGTTTATAATCCACGTTTAGTCCTCCTGGCTTTAGCGTGTTCAATCTCTTAATCCATTTTAACTCTTTAATCTTTAATTCCTTTACTCGATCTCCTCCTCTTCTCAACACGGGTACATTATCAATTACCCTACACTTCAAATCCCTCTCCTTATGTTTCGCCTCTGTGACGTGTTTAGATACAGGTAAATTCATCACTTTTTTTTTATACGGTATCTATGCTGACTCATTCTTGTGCGAAATTCCAATGTAGTTTCACCCACATAGTATTCCTTACACGGACACTCGAGCAGATAAACTATGTGGTCTGAGGCACATGTAAAATTGCTGAATTTTATCCACTTTTCCTTTTACTTCAAAGCTATCTCCTTTTTGCATATATGGGCAATTGATGCAGCCTACGCACGGGTAACTTCCTTTTCTTGTAGTTCCTGTTATTGTTAATTGTGTCTCTCTTTTTAATGTCCCTATGTCTGAACTGACCAACCGATCTTTCAAGTTTCTCCCTTTTCTAAGAGAGAAAAGCGGGGGTTTGCCAAATTCTTCTACCTCTGGTAGTCCATTTTTTTTAATATTTGCCAATTCTTCTTCACTACCTTCATAATTTGCCCTGATTCTTCCCCAAAGGTGGTTACTATCGGAATTCTATGATTATGTGTTCTCCTACTCTCTTTTATTTTTTTTACTCATCTCCAGTATCCTATTTGGGTATCCCCTCTCTCTGAATTTTTGCAACAGTTTATCCAGTTCCATCTCTCTTTCTGCTTAATCACTTACGATACACCTAACCCTCTGTACTTGCCAATATGGGATGGCTTTTTTCATACCTACAGGTTGGCTACTGTCGAAGTGTAGGAATTTATTTCTGTCTGTTGCTTTGACATGTAAGGACATGTATTTTTGACCATCTTCCAGTTTCACAGGTCTAGGTACCTGGTCATGATATAGGGGTTAATATGTATGAAGGGGTTAATATAGGGCAGTACATCTGTGAATTCATGATATTATCAATAAAATGTAGCGCCAGACACTAGCAACACTCAAGCAGCCCCACATAAGGACACTAGCACCACTATGGTTCACTGCATTTAAATCATGAATATCAATGTCCACCCTATATTCTAAGTCTCACTTCCTAAACTACAACTCCAAAACCACCTGTTAGTAATCTCCACTAGGAGCACATACAGATGACACAAGTGAAACTGCACCAAATTTAATCATCATTAGTAATCTCTTTATTGAGTAAAATTATATAAAATGTATTATATTTATTCAGGTACCAAACAGTGAGCTAATTAAATTTTAATAGTACATGGGTAGGCACAACTTGGATAAACATTTATATGGCAGCAAATAACTGTTACAATTCGGGGCACACTCTGTATAGGATTATTATTCAGTATCATAAAGCCAGGTAAAGGCTAAAATCTTCATATTAACCAGTATTCTATGATGACTCAGCTTTAAATATGATCCTACTACTGGGAAACTACCAATTGCCAGATTAACACAATCACTGATACCAGCGTTGGCTTTTACCTGTGCTGCAGTTATTGCTGTATGCCTCTACCTTCTCCTCCAAAGTTGTCTCCCAATTCCGCCTATGTATGTTTCAAGTTAGACACTTTATTCTTCCTCAAAATTGATGGTATGGTGTGGTATATGTGGTACAAAGATAGTGGGGCCATTCTTTATCAATGGAAACCTCAATGCCACTGAATATCTGAATCATGTAGCAATCTCAGATATCCAGTGGCATTGAGGTTTCCATTGATAAAGAATGGCCTGATTATCTTTGTACTCCATATAACACACCATACCATAAATTTTTGTGTTCCAACAGTCTGGGAGGGATCTATCCGCTGTGGGTTAGTGTCAGACCAATAGCAGTGGTTTTGTTTGTTAACTTCACCATTCACAAAAAAGTTTGCCTTATCAGGCATCTGAGACAACAGATACTGGAAGCCTGTGCTAGCCTTTCTTCTGCAGTGTTGCTATCAGTGTGTCAAGAGTGGGAGAAGAGGGTGCATTGACAATCCAACACAATGGGCAGCACTTTGAACACATTTTATAAGTGGTCATAAACTTGTAAATAACTCATGAAAGAATAAAGTTACATTAAAACTAAGCCCACCATTGTTTTTCTTATGAGATTCTCAATCAGTTTGAAGTGTCACATGACCCTCTTCCCATTGGAAAAAATAAAGTTGGATCCAAAATGGCCAACTTCAAAATGTCCGCCATGGTCACCACCTATCGGGAAAAATGTTCCCCCTTCCATATACTATTGTGCCACAAACAGTAAGTTGATATCACCAACCATTACCATTTTATTTAGGTGCATCCATGTAAATGGCCCACCCTATATATATCTGGATTTATATAGTGATGGTGGATATGACAATATCCCTTTAAGCTATAGCTATTAATATAGAATATGTGGGGAAGATAAATTTGAAGTTTATTAACTTTAACCTAAGTGTTTGTAAACGTATTACTTCAACTTTGTTAGGTTGGCAGCTGCATTAATGATAGATTGAAGTTCATATAATGGACTGTCAGTAATAAATTACCAAATGAGAAATGATCAGGAACTGAATACGGTAAGTGTTTCAGGTGTGTCAATGGTAAAATAAGGAATGTGAGATGTATTTTGGTGACAGATTTTGTCAGTGGATAAATTATGAAGGGCAGATCATTGTCAAACACAACCCAGGGACACTGGACTCTAAGCTGGTTTATGATGATTTATGAGTCACCATCACAGACAAATGTTAGGTTTAGCAAAGGTCAATTTTTAAGATGTAGGGTTTGTTCACTTCTTTGTAAAAAAAAAAATGATCCGATTTTTATCCAGTTAGATGAGTGAAATCCATTTGTCGCCTAGCATCCGTATGCTATGTGCTTGCCATCAGTTCATGTGCCATTAGTTTTTGTCTGACACCCATTGGCGAGTCTCAGACAGTTTACGTGACCATAGGCAGCATGCTGCAATTTTTCTTCTCAGGTCAAAAACAACTGAATAAAAAATTCCAGATCAGCGCTGACTTATTCTTTAACATTTGATGCGTGTACAATCTGATTTTTATCAGACTGCGCTCAGAGTAATTATACACAAATGTGATTAAACCCTTATGTCCCAATTCATAATTTCCATTTCTTAAGTCACTTTTTTTTTCTCTATTCGTTGATGCCAAATTCCTAAAAATGGCGTGTGTGGTTCATGAATTTCGTTCAAAATAAAAAAAAAAAATTCTTTTCTTTAACTTTTTATTCTTAGCACAAAAATTGCATGTTACATTACAATATTGCAACATAATGCACAAAAAAGTAGGCATAATAATAATTAAAGATAAGCAAACCTTTTGAAGTTTGGGTTCGGCTCTTTTCACCGAACAGGCATATCTTCGCTGAGTAGATCGGTGAATAGTTCACCAAACTTCTGAACCTCATTTAATTTAATGGGAGGCAAAATCAAGGGTATAGAAAATGCCTTCAAAAGGGGCCAAAAGGTGCCAAACACAGCTCAAACTATTTTACAGTGGAGTCCCGCTGTTTTGGCACAAACATTAGCTTTCTAGGGTTTCACTTACCAAGTTTCAAAGCCGCTGTGACCCTGCTTCTGTTTCCGTGCACCCTCATGAACCTGAGACTTATTGAGTGCTTCCCTCCCCCCTTGATTGGTTAAAATAAAATTTAGCCCCATCTATCCTCTCTGCCGCCATCTATGATTGCTTGCCAGTATGGCAACCAAACTGATGTCAGATTACTCTAAAAAAAAATAATTGATATTTTTTGTTTGCCAGTCAAGGTAGCTCAGGCAGCTGGGGGCTAGAATTCTCAGCGTGGTGAGGCCCAAGCATTCTGAGCCCTCCATGCTAAAAGTTGCAGCCTACAGCTGCTCCAGAATTGGTGCCTCTGTGAGAGACACCAAAACTGGTGGTTACACCACTCTTCCAATTGCCCTGGTGATGGTGGCAGACTGGGAAATAAGGAGTTAATGGTCAGCTGAATATTACCAGATGTCACTAAGCCCGAGGTTCATAATGTCAGGCCAATGTTAGACCCAGCCATTATGAACCTCTAGGTAAAGAGTAAATAAAACACCACACCGTGAAAAATAATTTATGTGAGAAAAGAACAGAAATACATCCCTCTTTTGCCATTTTTATTATCCCTACACAAACCCTCAATGATCCTCTGCAATGTTCGTGAAATGAGCTGAAAGTGACTGCATGCTGTGAGCGGGGTGACATCACAGTGTGGTTCATCTCAGGTAAGCTACAGCAACATGGCTGATTTGAGATGAACCAGACTGTGACGTCAACTCAATCACAGCATGCAGTTAGTTTCAGTTCATCTAAGGTCAGCCGCGTTGCTTTAGCTGACCTGAGATGAACCAAACTGTGACGTCATCCAGCAGCCACCAAGTTTCTGTTCCCGCTGTGAACAGACATTGCAGTGGATTGTGGAGGATGTGTGTGGAGAAAATAAATATGGCAAAAGAGGGGTTTATTTGTTTTCATTTACAAATAAATGATTGTTCACGGTGTGGTGTATTAGTTACTATTTACTTAGAGGTTCATAATGGTTGGGTCTAACATTGGTCCAACATTATGAACGGAAAAATTCAGCTGGCATTAACCCCTTATTACCCAGTTTTCCACAGCCACGGGGCAACTGGAAGACTCGGGTATGCCAGAAAATGGTGCTTCTAGGAATGTGCCATATTATGGGGCTACTATAGGATGCAATTCGTAGCAGTGCGGGGCAAAAAATACGGCGAAGCCCCAAGCTATATTTTTGATTGCCAGCTAGGTACACATAAGCAGTTGGCGGTGGGTGTCAGCCCGTAGCTGCCTAGTTGTATCTGGCTAGCAACCAAAAATACTCAAAGGGTCACATTGTTTCTTTTTTATTTCTAAACATAATTTTTTAAAAACATGGTATGGGGCTTTGTTGTATTTTTGTTTGTCAGCCAGGTGCAACTTGGCAGCTGGCAAGCATTCTGCCCCAAGCCGCTGCAAATTGCAACCAAAAAATGGCGCATTCATAGAAGCGCCAATTCCTGGTGCTTCACCCAACTCTTTTCAATGCCTTGGTGGGGTGGAATTGGGTGATACGAAGGGTTAATGACAGCTGAGTATTGACAGCTTGTCATTAAGCCCTAGATTGATAATGTTCAGGCTTTAATGAGACCCGCATTAATGAGACAGCAATCCTGTGAGCGAATAGTTAAAAAGCACAAACAGAGCAAAATACTTTATCTATTATATAATTGCCTAGAGTTCTACTTCCAGACAAAAGCCAACTTCTGTGGCTTTGTCCGGAGGTAAATGTCTGGAGATAAATGTCCGGAGATAAGTAACGTCACCAGCGTCACCTACGCCTGCTCAGGGTGGACCAAGATGGCGGCCCTAAGCGGAGCAGACCAATCAGATTCAAGCCGTGGCACGGTGCCATGTTTAAAAAGCTAAGAAGTAAAAAAAAAATGTTAAAGATGGCGCCGTGTTTCGCGGCGCTCTTTTCATTGGTCGCCGCCAGGCGCGAGCGACCAATGAGAAGAGTGGGGAGGGGCACGGCACCATATTTGAAATCCAAAGTTCACGCTGGATTTCAAATATGGCGGCATTGCGCGCGCTGTTATTCTGATTGGTCGCCGCGTTCAGCACGCCGACCAATCAGAATAGCGGCGAGCTGTATGGCGCCATACTAAAAATACACTAACTACAGTGTATTTCAAATATGGCGGCATAGCGCGCGCCGCTATTCTGGTTGGTCGGCGCGCTGAACGTGGCGACCAATCAGAATAGCTGCGCGCGCAATGCCGCCATATTTGAAATACACTGAGTACAGTGTATTTGAAGTATGGCGCCATACAGCGTGCCGCTATTCTGATTGGTCGGCGCGCTGAACACGGCGACCAATCAGAATAGCGGCGCGCACAATGCCGCCATATTTGAAATACACTGTGGTCAGTGTATTTGAAGTATGGCGCCATACAGCGCTCCGCTATTCTGATTGGTCGGCGCGCTGAACGTGGCGACCAATCAGAATAGCGGCGGCTGTATGGCGCCATACTTCAAATGCACTGTACTCAGTGTATTTCAAATATGGCGGCATAGCGCCCGCCGCTATTCTGATTGGTCGGCGCGCTGAAAGCGGCGACCAATCAGAATAGCAGCACACTGTATGGCGCCATACTTCAAATGCACTGTACTTAGTGTATTTCAAATATGGCGGCATAGCGCCCGCCGCTATTCTTATTGGTCGGCGCGCTGAAGGCGCGCGCAATGCCGCAATATTTGAAATACACTGTAGTCAGTGTATTTGAAGTATGGCGCCATACAGCGCGCCGCTATTCTGATTGGTCGACGCGCTGAATACGGCGACCAATCAGAATAGCGGCGTGCTGTACGGTGCCATACTTCAAATACACTGTACTCAGTGTATTTCATATATGGCGGCATAGCGCGTGCCGCTATTCTGATTGGTCGGCGCGCTGAAGGCGCCGACCAATCAGAATAGCGGCGCGCGCAATGCCGCCATATTTGAAATACACTGTAGTCAGTGTATTTGAAGTATGGTGCCATGCAGCACTCCGCTATTCTGATTGGTCGGCGCGCTGAACACGGCGACCAATCAGAATAGCGGCGCGCACAATGCCGCCATATTTGAAATACACTGTGGTCAGTGTATTTGAAGTATGGCGCCATACAGCGCTCCGCTATTCTGATTGGTCGGCGCGCTGAACGTGGCGACCAATCAGAATAGCGGCGGCTGTATGGCGCCATACTTCAAATGCACTGTACTCAGTGTATTTCAAATATGGCGGCATAGCGCCCGCCGCTATTCTGATTGGTCGGCGCGCTGAAAGCGGCGACCAATCAGAATAGCAGCACACTGTATGGCGCCATACTTCAAATGCACTGTACTTAGTGTATTTCAAATATGGCGGCATAGCGCCCGCCGCTATTCTTATTGGTCAGCGCGCTGAAGGCGCGCGCAATGCCGCAATATTTGAAATACACTGTAGTCAGTGTATTTGAAGTATGGCGCCATACAGCGCGCCGCTATTCTGATTGGTCGACGCGCTGAATACGGCGACCAATCAGAATAGCGGCGTGCTGTACGGTGCCATACTTCAAATACACTGTACTCAGTGTATTTCATATATGGCGGCATAGCGCGTGCCGCTATTCTGATTGGTCGGCGCGCTGAAGGCGCCGACCAATCAGAATAGCGGCGCGCGCAATGCCGCCATATTTGAAATACACTGTAGTCAGTGTATTTGAAGTATGGTGCCATGCAGCACTCCGCTATTCTGATTGGTCGGCGCGCTGAACGTGGCGACCAATCAGAATAGCGGCGCGCTGTATGGTGCCATACTTCAAATGCACTGTACTCAGTGTATTTCAAATATGGCGGCATAGCACCCGCCGCTATTCTGATTGGTCGGCGCGCTGAAGGCGCCGACCAATCAGAATAGCGGCGGGCGCAATGCCGCAATATTTGAAATACACTGTAGTCAGTGTATTTGAAGTATGGCGCCATACAGCGCACCGCTATTCTGATTGGTCGACGTGCTGAACGTGGCGACCAATCAGAATAGTGGCGCGGGCAATGCCGCCATATTTAATATATATGAAATTAGTGGTTCACTTGCAGCAGATGCGGCAACTTGATTTCAGTTGTTTTGGTCGCAAAGACCAAGGCTACAAGTGGTTTTTTGTGGATGCATTTGCTGCAACTGTTGAAGCCAACTTTGCCGCATTTACTACAAGTTAACTGCATATGGATTCTAGACTCCCGATGCTTTAGAATCGGGCCGCCATCTAGTTTGAAATAAAACACACAGACAGCCCTCCTTTTTCCATTTATTTACTCCAAACATATCCTCAGATGGTAATCCACAGTGAAGTTTTGCTCTCCCAGCATATCCTCTTCACCACCAGGTGATTTTTTGTTTTCGTTTTTCATTTTTTTCTCCCCTACTTCCCAAAGTCATAACTTTAATATTTTTTAAATCAATATAGACATATGATGGCTTGTTTTTTTGCAGGACGAGATGTTTGTTTTTTGGTTTTTTTATTCACCATGTTCACGATATGTTAAATCTGACATGATGTTGTGATGCCTTGGGTCGGTACAAGTTCTTAGATACCAAACATGTATACTTTTACTGTTATCTAAGTGGGGGAAAAAAATTCTGAATTTTGAAAAAAAAAAAATTTGCATTTTTTGCGTTGTTGATTTGCATGTTCTGCGACCCGTAGTGTCCTCATTTTTTGGGATCCGGAGTTGTGTGATGGCTTATTTTTTGAGGTTTGAGCTGACATTTCTAATAATACTTATTTTGGGTTTGTGCACTGTTTTGATCACCCATTATTACATTTTATTACAATGTTGCAGCGACCAAAAAAACATAATTTTGCTGTTTGGACCTTTTTTCCATTACGCTGTTTACGGCTCTTATTAATTGATTTTACAGTGGGGAGAAAAAGTACTTAGTCAGCCACCCACTGTGCAAGTTCTCCCACTTAAAAAGATGAGAGAGGCCTGTAATTGACATCATAGGTAGACCTCAACTATGAGAGACAAAATGACAAAACAAATCCTGAAAATCACATTGTCTGATTTGTAAAGAATTTTTTTTCATTTTAGTGAAAAATAAGTATTTAGTCAATAAAAAAGTTCATCTCAATACTTTGTTATATATCCTTTGTTGGCAATGACAGAGGTTAAACGTTTTCTGTAAGTCTTCACAAGGTTGGCACACACTGTTGCTGGTATGTTGGCCGATTCCTCCATGCAGATCTGCTCTAGAGCAGTAATGTTTTGAGGCTGTCACTGGGCAACATGTACTTTCAACTCCCTCCAAAGGTTTTCTATAGGGTTTAGATCTGGAGACAGGCTAGTCGACTCCAGGACCATGAAATGCTTCTTACGAAGCCACTCCTTTGTTGTTCTGGCGGTGTGCTTGGGATCACTGTCATGCTGAAAGACCCAGGCACGTTTCATCTTCAATGCCCTTCCTGACGGAAGGAGGTTTGCACTCTAAATCTCACGATACATGGCCTCATTCATTCTTTCATGTTCAGATCAGTCATCTTGGTCCCTTGGCAGAGAAACAGCCCCAAAGCATGATGTTGCCACCCCCACACTTCACAGTAGGTATGGTGTTCTTTGGATGCAACTCAGCATTCATTCTCCTGTAAACACGACAAGTTGTGTTTCTACCAAACAGTTCTACTTTGGTTTCATCTGACCATATGACATTCTCCCAAATCTCTTATGGATCATCCAAATGCTCTCTAGCAAACTTCAGATGGGCCTGGGCATGTAATGGCTTCAGCAGGGAGACACGTCTAGCACTGCAGGATCTGAGTCCCTGGCAGTGTAGTGTGTTACTGATGGTAGTCTGTGTAAGGTTGGTCCCAGCTCTCTGTAGGTCATTCACTAGGTCCCCCCGTGTGGTCCTAGGATTTTTGCTCACCGTTCTTGAGATCATTTCGACCTTACAGGGTGAGATCTTGTGTAGAGTTCCAGATCGAGGGAGATTATCAGTGCACTTGCATGTCTTCCATTTTCTAATTACTGCTCCCACAGTTTATTTCTTCACACCAAGCTGCTTCCTATTGGAGATTCAGTCTTACCATCCTGGTGCAGGGCTACAATTTTGTTTCTGATGTCCTTCGACAGCTCTTTGGCCTTCACCATAGTGAAGTTCAGAGTGTGACTGTTTGAGGTTATGGACAGTTGTCCTTTATACTGATGACAAGTTCAAACAGGTGCCAGTACTACAGGTAATGAGTGAAGGACAGAGGAGCCTCTTAACCTCCCTGGCGGTACGATTATGTCAGGAATTTTGTGCTAAAAGCGGTACCATTTTGTGCATGGAAATTTGGTGTTATGTATTGTAGGCAGGACAGTGATGACAGTGTAGGATGAGCAAATGTAAAATCAAGTGATACAGTGTAATCTGACAGGATTACACTGTATCACCTGACTTTATTTGTGTATTGTCACTTTTAGACTTTTCTTTACATTTACATTTAAATCTCCCGCCCAGTTCCGCCTACCATGAGCCCCTGCGGCTCACAGAGACGGAACCAGGAAGTGAGAAGGGGCTCGCACCGGCTCTCGCCGGCGATCACAGCAGGGACATCGCTGGATCACCGGGGAGATGGTAAGAAGCTCTGCTGAGCCCGCTCTGCAATTTGCCCCGAGCGTGACTCGGGGTTACCGCTTCTGGCAGTGAAAATTAACCCGGAGCCACGCTCGGGAATACCGCCAGGGAGGTTAAAGAAGAAGTTACAGGTCTGTGAAAGCCAGAAATCTTGCTTGTTTGTAGGTGACCAAATACTTATTTTTCACCAAAATATGAAAAAAATTGCTTTCCAAATCAGACAATGTGATTCTCAGGATTTGTTTACTCATTTTGTGTCTCATAGTTGAGGTCTACCCATGATGTTAATTACGGGCCGACCTCATCTTTCTAAGTGGGAGAACTTGAACAATTAGTGGCTGACTAACTACTTTTTTCCCCACATTATACAGTACATTGATAGATTGGGCATTTCTGAACACGGCAATACCAAATATGTGTATTTTTTTTAATACTTTTATTTTAAATGGGGAGAAGGGGGTGATTTAAACTTTTGTGTTTTTTTCATATGTTTTAAAACTTTATTTTTTAATTAATTCTTGATTTTACACTGACCCATAGGGCACCTCACTGCTGCAGCATTCAATGCCTTGTGCCATGTCCCGATGAGCTGCAGCACATCGGAACATGACACTTGGTTTCACTTTCAATGGTTGGCAGTGCTTGCCAACCACTGAGAGAAAGATGACATTTTCAAACATTCTATTTTTATTTACATATGACTTTTTGAACATGTTTTATTCGACTTATTTGTCAGCTGAATGATGAAAAGACAAAGTTTTTGCTACATTTTGAATTCGTTTTTTTTCGCGGCCGCACCTGCCGCAAGTGCAAAACCGCACTTGCCGCACCTGCCGCAAGTACGCCTATACTTTGCATGGCGTTTACCGCATCCGCGCCGCAAGTGCAGCCGGTATGCGGTAATCGCGGCAGATGCGTTTTTTTCACCGCATCTGCCGCGAATTTAAAAAAACGCTGATGTGAAAGGGCCCTAAAACAAATGAAATGATTTTATGAAAAACATTGCCTCGGTTTGCGTCAGTTTTGATTTTCATCGATAATTTTTTGACGGATTATTGACGAAAACCAAGGTATCACTGTATCTGCTCTTAATCTGTATTAATCTGTATACTATATGGGTACTGCACATAACACGTTCTTCTATCCTCCATGCTGGGTGTTATTCTCGGTATCAGCTCTCATTCTTTAGCAAGAAATGGAGATTTCAGAAAGAATGTCTATGGTTTTTGTTTAAATAAAATACAATGTCCACTAAAGCTTATACATCTCATATATTAATAAAGGAGACTCATCTACCAAATAGCTTGAGTAGTAATGAGAGGCACAGAAAACTAAAATGTTTGATGTGCAATACCCTAACATTTTCACTAGATGGCACCATAAGACCACAAACATTGTGAACTAGCCTGTAGAAGAATAAGAGCACATTTTAGGAGGTTTGTGGTTGGCAGAAGGTTTGTAGACCTCGCTCACATGGAGTTATACTTGTCATATATTGCACAAATGTATTACATTTTGCTTATTTTGGTACGTAATGACACATCGCTTTCACATTTTAAATTCATCCTGGGCACTTTAACGCCTTAACACTTAAATGACAATAAATGTATTCAATTGAACTGGTTTTAGTTTAAAACTATGGGACAAATATATGGAACTATGGTCATCAAAGGGTTAATGATTGCCTTTACAAATAAATCTTTTCTTTTTCATTTTTTGTCAGTGTTGCATTCCAGAATTTCATGAGTTTAGCTGTATGATATATTTTTTTGTGGCAGGAGTTATATTGGTCAGTTGGACTGTTATAGATATGTATAACTTATTACCGTATATACTCGTTTATAAGCCGACCCGTGTATAAGCCGACCCCCCTACTTTTGCTCGAAAAACCTGGGAAAACCTATTGCCTCGTGTATAAGCCGAGGGTGGACCCCAGCACAGGTATACAGCCCCCAGCAGTGTGGTATACAGGCCCCCCCAGTGGTATACAGGCCTCCCCAGTGGTAGTATACAGCAGTCTCCCCAGTGGTATATACAGGCCCCAGCAGTATATATGTAATAGCCCACAGGTGACGGGATACACAAGGACTGCACGGAACACAGAGTGTTAAACAAATGCACTTTTAATACAACTGGGAGAAAAGTGCAGGAAAGAAGGGGAAGGAGTGCAAAAGTAAATACAATATATATATACCACTGTGACTAGTTTGCCGAGAATGCAAGGTCTCTGAATGTCTTTAAATAAAGAAATACAAAGTCTTTATCAAGACGCAGAGTGTTTGTTTTCTTTTTTCTTGTATATTGAACTGCAGAGTCTTTTCCTATCTGTCCCTAACTAAAACAGTGTGCACACTTTACTGCGAGTTTTACTGCAAGATTTACTGCGAGGTACCTCGTTGCCGTTGGGGCCCGTAATTCGCTGACAGGTGTCTCTCGAGTTCAGACTTTGTCCTGGATCTCTGCCTTGCTCGTGCAGTCTGGCTCCTCACTCCACATCCAGTCTCTTTAGGTCTGTGTCTCTCTCTGCAACACACGTGGAAGTTGTCTCTCTTCTCCTTGTGGAGACCCCACCCATGCATCTCCTTCACTGTACCATGTCACTCTCAGCAGCAGGGGGTTTTATCTCTGCTATCCTTTCTTTTTGGCAGCAGGTGGCAGTATAACACAAGGAAGAGTCCACAAAACAGTCCTTCAACCATACATATTAATGGTAGCAGGTCTTACATTCCCCCCCCCCACCTCTTTAACATCGGCCGTCCCGGCTGATACTCTCCTGGGGCCCTCTGCACAGGAACACACGATGGCAACCTCTGCCGTGCTCTACAACCTGCTGCCTGGGAGCCAATGTCTTACAACCGACTCCAGTGACAGAATACACAAATTCATCTGCCAAGTACCGATCAGGGGAATACCAGCATTAGCCCTTTCAGTCCTACGTGGAGCTACGGCTAATTCACCAGACGCTGGTGCAGTAGCAGGGAGTACAATATCCTCGTCGTCATCTCTGGAGATTGGTGGATCATGCTCTGCAGGGGTGGCACCTGCATCTTGAACGGATGGGGGGTTCGACCTTCCGCAGTCTGTTGGGTTGGATGGGGCCCGCCACCATTCTTCATCGTCAGAGCCCTCCTCGAGAGTAACAGGAACAGGCACGGGCACAGTCCCCGAGTTGCTTTGTCCAGTCCTGTCTTCTGAATAGCAGGGCCTCAGCATGTTACGATCCAGGATGAGGGTGCCTCCTCCCCGCTCGCTTCTCACTTCGTACACTGGCCCATTGGGAGAGACTCTTCTGGTCACAATGTATGGCTCTGGTTTCCAGTGCTCACTCAACTTGTGTCTCGGGTGTTTCTCTGCAACTAGCACTCTGTCTCCTGGTAAGAACGGGGCCTCATGTACAGGTTCCTGCCTGGGGTATATCTTTTCTTGCAACCGCTTGGTGACAATTCGATGGATAGTCTCCAGCCATCGACGATGACAGTCAACTCAAGAACCTACGCTCTGACTTTCACTGATCTCAGGTGGAGCCAGGTTTAGTTCTTCAATGCCTCTTCCAGCTCTTCCGAACAATAGCACGTATGGGGCGTACCCAGTGGTGGAGTGGACACGGTTATTGTATGCCCATACGAGTTCTGCGAGATAACTGGGCCAGTGACTCTTACGATCATCTTCCAATGTGCGTAGCATTTGTAGGAGGGTCCGGTTAAACCTCTCGCAGGCTCCGTTGCCCTGTGGATGATAAGGCGTGGTTCTTGACTTTTGCATCCCGTAGATCCTTTGCAGCTCTCTCATGACACTGCCCTGAAAGCAGGCCCCTTGATCAGAGTGTATCCTTTTAGGGCAGCCGTATACCCGGATAAAGTCATCACTGATAGCTCGAGCAGCCGATTCAGCCGTCTGATCTCTGGTGGGCGTCACCACCGCAAATTTTGAGAAGTTGTCTGTCATCACAAGGCAGAACTGATAGCCCCGGTGGGCGTGGCCAATCTTCAGGTAATCTATCATAAGTACTTCTAACGGCTCTTTGGTGACAATGGTCTGTACTGGTGCTCGCTGTGGGAGAGCTTTATTTAACTCACAGTGTACGGTCAGCGTAACCAGGGGTTTGTGCTAGCTCTGGCTCTGCTGTAAGCATTTGTCTCATTATTCTCTGGAGGGCATTCGCATACTGTGGCAAGCCTTCCTCTTCACCCTGCAGCCGGTAGAACAGTTGTGCCTGCAAATCACCTGCTTCTGGCTTGCCGCCATACACCCTCTCCAAAATCTTCACCACCTGCTCTAACGTCTTTCTATTACTCTCAGGGCGCAATAAAACAGTCTCTTGAGCATGGCCCTCAAGAGCAATCAACAGTATCTCCCCTTGGTTTTCTGCAGTTACTCCTGCTACTTTCAACATGCCCCTCACTCTCTGCGCCCAGTTATGGAGATGTACATTGTTGCCAGTAAATTTTGGTATATGGGTCAGCATAGCACCCAGGGACAGTTGCCTTGCTGGTATTCCCCCATCAGGTTGTATTGGAACATTTCCATCAACATCATCCCTCTGTCCTTCCATTATTCAGTACCAGCCTGCGTATCCTGCCGACTACGCCAAATGTAATAGCCCACAGGTGACGGGATACGCAAGGACTGCACGGAACACAGAGTGTTAAACAAATGCACTTTTAATACAACTGGAGAAAAGTGCAGGAAAGAAGGGGAAGGAGCGGGAAGGTGTGCAAAAGTAAATACAATATATATATACCACTGTGACTAGTTTGCCGAGAATGCAAGGTCTCTGAATGTCTTTAAATAAAGAAATGCAAAGTCTTTATCAAGCAAGACGCAGAGTGTTTGTTTTCTTTCTATTCCTTATATATTGAACTGCAGAGTCTTTTCCTATCTGTCCCTAACTAAAACAGTGTGCACACTTTACTGCGAGTTTTACTGCAAGATTTACTGCGAGGTACCTCGTTGCCGTTGGGGCCCGTAATTTGCTGACAGGCGTCTCTCGAGTTCAGACTTTGTCCTGGATCTCTGCCTTGCTTGTGCAGTCTGGCTCCTCACTCCACATCCAGTCTCTTTAGGTCTGTGTCTCTCTCTGCAACACACGTGGAAGTTGTCTCTCTTCTCCTTGTGGAGACCCCACCCATCCATCTCCTGGACTGTACCATGTCACTCTCAGCAGCAGGGGGTTTTATCTCTGCTATCCTTTCTTTTTGGCAGCAGGTGGCAGTATAACACAAGGAAGAGTCCACAAAACAGTCCTTCAACCATATATATTAATGTTAACAGGTCTTACATTTACAGGTCCCAGCAGTAATACAGCAGCCTCCCCAGTGGTATATACAGGCCCCGGCAGTATATACAGCACCCCAGTGGTATACAGGCCCCAGCAGTATATACAGCAGCCCCAGTGGTATACAGGCTCCAGTGGTATACAGCAGCCCCAGTGGTATACAGCAGCCCCAGTGGTATACAGCAGCCCCAGCAGTATATACAGCAGCCCCAGTGGTATATACAGCAGCCCCAGTGGTATACAGCAGCCCCAGCAGTATATACAGCAGCCCCAGTGGTATATACAGCAGCCCCAGTGGTACACAGCAGCCCCAGTGGTATACAGCAGCCCCAGCAGTATATACATCAGCCCCAGTGGTATATACAGCAGCCCCAGTGGTACAGAGCAGGCCCAGTGGTACACAGCAGCCCCAGCGGTATACAGCCCCCTCCATAAGTGGTATACAGGGCCCCCACTTGCTGCCGCACACCTGTAAAATAATAGATCATTATACTTATCCCTGTCGCTGTCGCCGCCGACGCCGCTCCGACACCGCGCTCCTCCGGGTCTTCATGCTTCCTCCTCCGGCGCACAGACAATGACGTCATTGCCTGCACCCGCTGGAGGAGGAAGCAGGAAGAAGCATGAAGATCCAGAGGAGCGCGGTGTCAGAGCGGCGGCGACAGCGACAGGGATAAGTATAATGATCTATTACTTTACAGGTGTGCGGCAGCAAGGGGGGCCCTGTATGCCCTGTATACCACTGATGGTGGTTGGGGGCGCTGTATACCGCTATATGACTCGTGTATAAGCCGAGGGGGGACTTTTCAGCACAGTTTTTGTGCTGAAAAACTCTGCTTATACACGAGTATATACGGTAACTATATGTTTATTAAATATTACGTAGTTTTAAACAGTATATATTTAAACTTTGTTCACTTAAACATAACATTACTTAAACATTACCACTTTGTCCAGTTTTAAACAGCTACTTAAAGATTTGTTTCCTAACTTTCAGAGAAGCAAATTCATCAATTACTTTGTCAAAGTTGATCTGTTGAGCTCGATCATTCTCAATTGAAAGTAAAGCTAAGCTGCTGAGTCATTCTTGAGCCATAGTACTTCTCAAGTAGTTTTTTATGAGTTTAAGCTTAGAGAAGGATCGTTCAGCCTTAGACACAGTCACAGGAACAGTCAAATACATGATGCATGCTGTGCAAACGTCTGGATAGCTTGATGAAAGTGAAGAATGGTCGACTATTAGGAAATCAGCAATTCCTTAACACTTTTCATTTTTTCCAGTTGCTTTTGAAACAATTTTTTTACTGAACAGAACTGTGAAGAAAAGGCTGAAGTTACATCATCGGCAAACTTGTTAACAAAATCAACAGCTTTTTTGTAAATATCTCTTTCGCTTGCACTGGCCAAAAAATCAGGTTGTATTACTTCATAAGGGCTCGGACTCACTCATCCGAGTGTGACGGATGAGACTCTGAGAGGGCTGGAGCAGTGACCCTGAACCGCTTCTCCCTGTCTGGACGGGACTGTCAGCTGATTGTGTTTTTGTGCAGCTCCAGATTCCCCATCCAGAGAAGGAGAGGCCGTCCAGGGTCACTGCTCCAGCCCTTTCAGAGTCTCCTCAGTGAAACTCTGATGCAACTAGGAAAGTGTGTCCAAGCCCTTAGAGTCAAGAAGAGCTTTCATCCCTTCAAAGCGGCGATGAAGTTGAGTACAAAGTGTGTCTACCACTGGATAGAACACAGTAACTCGGAAACAAGTTTTTGGGTCTGCTAATCTCTTGTCTTCACACAACTCATCAAAGTGTTTCTTCACTTTCCTTACTCTGTTCTGGTGAAATTCATTTTTTATTCCCCATCGACTACTGGCTGCCCCGATTGTAGTTACGGCCCTGTCCAAATGCCTTAACGCATCCATAGGCTGCAATACAAAACGCATTGCAAAAGCATGCAAAAACGTATATCATTTTGCAAAAACACAAAACGCAGCCAAAAACATGGTTGCTGTGTCTAGGGCTGCGTTTGCAAAAGTTCACGTGTTTTGCATTTTTGCAAAATGACATGCTTTTTGCATGCGTTTACAATGCGCTTTGCATTGCAGCCTATGGGTGCATTAAGGCATGCCTTTTGGATGCCTTTTTAGCTGTAAAAACGCATACAAACGCAAACGCAGGCAAACACAGCCCAGCTTTAGATGTGAACTGGGCCATTCTGTGCTCACCATTCTTTCTCATTCTGTGTAAAGAAGCCGGGAACAAGCATCAAAGGACATAATATTGTAAATCGCGCTTATTTAACAGTCTGCACTCAATAAACATACATGTAACCTATATGATTGAGTGTAATGGTGCAATATGTGAGCATTTAGGGCCCCACTTTAAAGTTTTGCCTGGTGCCCCCACTTTGTCTAAAACCCACCATGGTATCAAGGATAACTATAAAGTGCCTGTATTGGTACCATTACACAGGGCAACATCGCCAGCAACTCAGGGGCGTGGTGAAGTTGCAGCAACATCGCCAGTGCATTGCTACGTGTAACAGGGTGATTTCAACTGCGATAAGTTGCTTAAGTGGAGTTGGCAGGTTTACTAACATGTTGGTATACCAGGCGATGTTGCTCAGGCGATCTGCTATCATCGCTCTGTGTGACACCGCAACAGCGATGTTGAAAGCAACTTCCCCTAGTCACTGCAATGTTAATGATCGCTTGCTGGGTTGAGTTTAACTCTGGCAGCGAAAGTTGCTTTCAACATCGCAGCTGCGTTGTCGGCGATGTCTCTGCATTTAACATTTCCATTGCGATCTTGGCTACATGCCCAAAACGTGTGCGCTCCCGTGAGTTGCCGGCGATGTTGCCGGAGATGTTTCCCCGTGTGACTGTACCTTAAGAGGACTCAGTACTTCACACGCTTCAGGTGAGAACATGAAGTACATAGGAGAACTGTGGGCTCCATTGAAGTAACATTGGCAGCAAATATTGCTGGCCATTTTATATCAAGAAGCGCCTTTTCTTAAACAATACCTGGTGAGACTTATTTATCTCCAACTGAAGAGAATCAATTTCAGGCACAAAATATAAACAGAAAGATAAAAATTTTCAAAACCAAACCTTATGTCCTACACTTCATGCTGCAAGGCAAAGGTTTTATACTTTTATCAAGACCGAGTTAAGGTACCGTCACACGCATCAATTTTCTGAACGATGTTGTTAGCGATCACAAGCACGTGCGATAGCTAACAAACTCGTTCAGACCGCTGGTGAGCTGTCACACAGGCAGACTCACCAGCGATCTGGACCAGCGAGCACGCTGGTATCCAAGGTACACATTGGGTTACTAAGCGCCGCATGGCATGGGAGATCATTCAGCGCGCTGTCACACTGAACGATGTTGCAGGTTGGTTGAGTTGAAGTTGACAGGTTTATGAACACGTTCATAAATCTGTCAACTTGAACTTGACTAATTATCGTTGTTGAATTGTTCGTTTAAAGCAACGAAGCATTAACGATGTCAGTTCAACATCGTTCAACACGTCACTTTTGAACGATGTTGAGAACAATGTTGAGCCGTGTAATGGGGCCTTAACACACAGTCTGAATATCTATGACAATGTTTCCAGGGTTATTTATAATCTTTGAAACCACAGAGTACATTTTCAGTTCTGTTTAAATGCTGCTTTGTGTACACTACTAATTTCAGGGGCTTATGAGTCCTCCAAGTCCCAAAAATCAAACTTTTGATGAACTAAGAACAGATGTGATCAGCCTCGACTGAAGTCTTCAAGGGAACTTTAGTACAGGAGAGAGACAAGTGGGTCAGAGCCATGTGGTTCTGCAGTTCCCACTCAGTAGCTTTTGCAGGTCTTTTCTTTTCTTCCTTTAGCAACTGGTGGTTGATGCAGGAGAAAAGCAAAAGACATGTCATGCTGTTTGTGGGGTGAGCTGTAACAAGCAGGGCTGCCACTAGGAGATTCGAGGCCCCTGACTGCCAAAACTTTGGGGCCCCCCTGAGACTCCACCCAGCCTCCACCTGGCTCCACCTCCACCCATGCTCCACCTCCACCCATACTCCGCTTCCACCCATGCCCCGCCTCCACCCAAACATACATTATATTTATAGTGAAAAATTGGAACGGCACCAAAAATTATCTTAATTTATGTGCAAAGCTTTCCCAACCAGCAATCCAGATGGTTCCTTATAAGAGGGTGAAAAAGGAAAAACAGCACAAAAAATTAGAAAAAAGTGGACTTTATTGCCCAATGCGTGGCCACGCTATATAGTATAATGCATCTCCCATAGCCTTACTTACAGTAAAATGCGCCCACATAGTCCTCCATATAGTATAGTGCACCCCCATTGTCCTCCATATAGTATATGGCACCCCCATAGTCCTCATATGATATATTGCACATTACATACTTTCCCACTAGTGTACTTGTGGTGCCTCTATGGCAAGACGCCACAGGGAGGCACTGCACACCAAACAGAAGGTGTAGTCCTCTGTAGCCGTGGATATGGAGGACCCAACAGAGTCTGCACTCTGCACCCATACAGTAGGCCACTTTAGGACAGGGGACCATATATTTAGTAGGTCCCAGGGGGTGGAGCCTAGAGAGCCAAAGACGGGGAGTGACAGTGGTGTTTGGCAGACGGTGTGAGACAGCAAGGAAAACGGACGGAGGGGACCCTGTAACTGATGGGCACCTCTTAGGGGAGTGGTGACCCAGACGTAGAAGGGGGTCATTCCAGGACTGGTCGGAGCCAGCTGGAGACCCAGGTCACCACCGGCAAAGGCAAAGGGGAGACGAGGCAGTTAGTCAAAGGTCTATCCCTAACTGCAGTATGGAAAAGATAAAACGAGACAAACGAGGCACAATAGTGCCCTATCAATATGACACTGATTGTGCACACAGATCACAAAGAGGTGCACTCACCTGATCTAGTTGTGTGCACCCACAATTAGTTTTGATAGCATGTAGTTAGAAGCTGCTGCAGGACCTCCACCGCCACGTAACACGTGCAAGAATATCCAGATCCAGGGATGGTGTATAGACGGTCCGCGCCACTGAATGCACTGATGACGGTGCCCGGAGTGGCACTGAAACGCGTAGGTGGAAATAAAGAAAGGGGGTCTTTCATTTAAAGACTTTTGACTGATTATTTCAAGCGGCGCAGACCGTCTATACACCATCCCTGGATCTGGATATCCCTAACTGCAGACTGAGGGCCCAGCATAAGGGAGCCACAGCACCCCTAAAGAAGTCCAACATCGGTCCCGCAGCTGGGTCCATGACACCGACAAGTAACAGACTTTATGGTAACAAACCCCGAGGACTAGAGACTTGACTCAAGAGGGGAAAGCACAGAGAGAGAGAGAGAAAAACAGGACCAAGAACACCATATTAAGGGCACCACTGCCAGACTCTGGAAAGTCCTCCAAGATCTACAGCTACGATCCCCGTTACCCCAGACTATACCCCAGACTATACTGTGTACCTTAACATCTGACCAGTACCAGTAAAGAACTGTTTGAGCTAATCTGGACTCTGTCTTAGTTATTCGTCGCCAGGAGAGATCTCTACAGCATCACAGGAGGTGAGGACTACTACTCCCCTCATCCACCCCGCTGCACTGAGGTAAAGCTCCACCTGTGGGGAGCTGTACTGCCAAAGCTGCATTTACATCACCTCAACGGCCGGCCGCAGTGCTGGTAACCCTATTACCAAGTACCACAGGTGGCGTCACGTTACCATTCCCCCTCTCCCGGTATCCGAGTACCCCCTACCCTGTTGACCGATTCATTTCTGGCACCACGAACAGGATCCCGTGCTCGGTAAAACCGGGTACTGTGTGCTTAAAATAGACTTTATTGACTGTTTTGTGAACTTTAAAATCGGGCCGCCATTACTGTTCCACAGCGCAGGGACAGCATCGTGCCTTTCAACCACGCAGATAAGTCCCGCCTCCCCGCTCTGCCGAAGTTCAACGAAGTGCAATGCCTGGCCCCGGAGAGACCCAAAGGCTGATTGACTGAACTTATTCAAATAAGCGGGTCTGCATATGTAAAAGACTATGTGCTGGCCCAGGGGCGTGCCTCGGCCCCTTAATGAAGTAGGGCGATGCAAGAGGCGCCAAATTGTCTCCCCGCCCCCCTTACCATCAAACAACCAAGGGGGTGGGTTGAGAACTGAACGGGAGGATCCAGCGAGCGTAGGGCCTGGAGAAGAGGAGGCCGCCAAACTGGAAAATCTGATCCGGTTCACCGAGGAGCCCAACCTGATTGGGGAGGAATTCGAGGAAGAAAGATCCATCCACCAGGCGAGTTCCGGGGAGGAGGACCGAGAGGAAGGAGCAGCCTGCGGTGCAGAGGAGTCCGGGCCCCGCGAGCTATGGTGGGCCAATCGCCTGGAACAACAACAGGACCAGGTCGGTATGGAGGTGAGGCGGTATGAATACCAGTCTCCAGCCCTGATCACGCACTCTTGGCAACCCGTCGGGAGGCTACAGTTCCAGGATTACCGGAAAGGCGACATCGAGGAAGTCGGGGCATCCGGGCCCCGCATGGTGCAGAAGGAGCTCCAGCCACACGGACATGCCGGTGTAGCCGCAATCACAGGTGAGCGGAACCATGCACCAGCCCCGGAGCACTAAGACCGGGACTTGTACGAGAATGACTGGGCTAACCATGAGCAGCACGCAGGGCTGAGAGGATGGTACGCCCTGTGTGTTCACAAATAGTGGACCAGAGACTGCAAAACCCGGTCATGTATATTGTTGTTTAATGTGAAAATGTGTGCATAGGCTGCTTTTTACCTTTTTAAGAGAGCAAAGAAAGGTGTAGATGGAACATCAGGGGTGTAGGAATTGCTTAATGTGTTTGGTTATAAACATATAACATTAAAAACAATTTGTCTTATTAAAATGGATAGACCCTTAGAAAGGAATAATATGATATGTACGGTAATATTACTTAAAGAACTCTTTTCATTACCTGAATAAATGTGCATGCAGTATACAAGTTTTCCAATAGATGGTACTCTGCTACTACTGTATATTCCTGCAAATTCTGAGCGGAAAGATTTATCCTTCTATATTGATGTCGTTTATACACTCATACATAATGTTCTTATTGTCTATTATATATATATACACTGCAAAAGTAACACTTCTTCCTGTTCAAATGTCTAACAAAAAAGACACAGTTTTCCAATAAAATATGCAATTATGGTTTTGCTTTTTTTATGTCAATTCAATTTTTTTTATATATATATTGTAAAAACATATTTTTTCTCAGAAAAATTCCACATACCGTATATACTCGCGTATAAGCCGAGTTTTTCAGCCCAAAAATTGTGCTGAAAAGTCCCCCCTTCGGCTTATACGCGAGTCACTGTATACTGTATACACTGTATACAGTATACAGTCCCCCCACCATCAGTATACAGGGCCCCCCCCCTTACTGCCGCAATCCTGTAAAGCAAGAGATCATTATACTTATCCCTGCCGCTGTCCCGCCGCCGCCATCGCGCTCCTCCGGCTTCATCCGGCTTCTTCCGGCCTCCTCCGCCGACCAGAGGAGGAAGCAGGAAGAAGCCGGATGAAGCCAGGAGGAGCACGATGGCGGCGGCGGGACAGCGGCAGGGATAAGTATAATGATCTCTTGCTTTACAGGATTGCGGCAGCAAGAGAGGGGGCCTGTATACTGATGGGGGGGACTGTATATACCTCTGGGGCTGCTGTATACTACCACTGGGGCTGCTGTATATACCTCTGGGGCTGCTGTATACTACCACTGGGGCTGCTGTATATACCTCTGGGGCTGCTGTATATTACCACTGGGGCTGCTGTATATACCTCTGGGGCTGCTGTATACTACCACTGGGGCTGCTGTATATACCTCTGGGGCTGCTACTGTATATACCACTGGGGCTGCTGCTGTATACTACCACTGGGGCTGCTGCTGTATATACCACTGGGGCTGCTGCTGTATACTACCACTGGGGCTGCTGCTGTATATACCACTGGGGAGGCTGCTGTATACCACACTGCTGGGGGCTGTATACCTGTGCTGGGGTCCACCCTCGGCTTATACACGAGTCAATAGGTTTTCCCAGGTTTTGGGGGCAAAAGTAGGGGGGTCAGCTTATACACGGGTCGGCTTATACACGAGTATATACGGTACTCTAATTGCCCTGAAAAGATGTGTATGACACCCTAACAACTCCAAGCACTATATACAAACTCTTTCAATCTTTTTAATGCAACCCCAAGCTTAAAGCATCAGCAGGCACATGTGTGGCACAGAATTCTTCACCTAACCATGCCTGTCTAATGATATTCTCCAAATCCAATATTTAAAAAAATAAATTTTCTTGCTGGTATTCTCTATGCTAATGAAGGCTTTGACCAACTGACATTATTTCGCCCAACTAGTCTGCCCTCTTTCCGTGTTATCATGCCCCTGCAGATATGATAACTTAATTTCTAAGAACTGACGTCTCTGCCTGTTCCTGGAAATCTCTTATCTCATGCCCGCAGCATCACTGCGCCTATCTGCTGGGTGTACAGTCCTTACTTCAGAGGCACACTGCACATGATCAGGAGTCTCCTGAACTTCTGTCTATGTGCTGTGGGCTCTGAAGTCAGACCCGTACACCCAGTTTGTCGTTGGGTTGCTAGTAGATATCGACGAGGAGTTTCGGGGGGGGTGCTGTAGGTGATGCGGCTCCTACCTGCGCCGAGGGTCGGCACGGGGTTGGCTGGAGGCCCCCCTCCAGGCTTGAGGGGCCCCCTAGCCGGTCGGGGCCCTGGTGCAGCTGAACCAGCTGCACCACGGTAAGTCCGCCCCTGACATAGACGGAAGTGCAGAAGACTCCTGATCATGCGCAGTGTGCCTCTGAAGCCAGGTCTCTACACCCGACAGAGAGGTGTAGTGACGCTGCGGGCATGAGACAACAGATTACCAGGAGCTGGTGGTGACTAATGGCATTCTTGTTTTTTCTGCATTCTTAACAGTGTTTTGAGTTTTCCCTTTTTTTCACTATATGGTATATTATCTTCCCACTTTTTCTTCTGCTGTATATTTTCTACAACACTATAAATATATTTTGACAATCTTTTTAACCCTACTTATTAAACCCTTGGTAAAAGTAACATTATAAGAAAATCCTAATTTCTATTAGTAAGGGCGACATCAGCCTGTAAAGTATAATGGTGGGTTTACACGCCGCGATATCGGCGTCCAACTCCGACCCAACTCCGACAAAAAGTCACGTGGGTCGCGAGTTGGAACCGATATCGTGCGCGCGTTGTACGGTTTGAGTGTACAACGCGATGCTGGAACGATGCCAAAACGATATCGGAGTTGAATAGCAGAGCTATTCAACTCCCCGATATCGCAAGGCCGTTGTACCAGCATCGCAGCGTGTGACAGCCCAACTCCGATCTGTACTCGCACCTCACCGATTAACTCCCATGTTAAATGGTCGTTACTGGGTTGGTGGGCGTACACATCGGAGGGACGTTGTTTCCCGATATCGCAGCGTGTAAACCGGCGATGCGATATCGGGAAAAGGGCTGAAAAAATGCGCGGTCCCGCGGCGTTGCCTCCGATATCGCCGCAATATCGGGACGTGTAACCCCACCATAATATTGTGAACCTCTTCTTTCAGGGTGTTTTGCCTTCTGCCCATGTGTTTTTAATAAAAGTATAATTATACCTCTATGGGTTGCACCACATATGAATACTGGTTCCTCTACCTATTTTGTCTAAAGTCAGAACAGAACTGTGCCATCCAAGCCAGATATACAGGGTGAGCTACCAATTCTTTTTTCTCCATGCTAAACTGATAGACACAGAAAGCAAAATGTTCTGAAAGCCACACTGTTGTAAGTTGTCAAATTGGTCTATTGAAATACGTGTGCAAAAGCAGTTATGCACACCTAATGTCTAGATTATTTTTACATTTTTTTATATTTTTTTCAACAAATTTGAACCCTTTTTCAATAGGTGACAAAATGAGAAGCGAGCACCTGCCACCGGGCACTATGCCTAGGCTTTTATACATGCTCTATCCCTGCTGATTGGCTGCACTATACCAGGTGATGTGATGTCATTGCTGCAAGGCATTATGTGGTCATGTCTGAGGTCATGTAAATCTTGTATGACTGATGTAATGTTCTGCAGTGTTTTTAAAAAAAATGTGAACTTTTTGTTGGTGGTTTACCCAAATCCAATTGTCAATTGTTCAAATTTGCAGAGATCTGCAAATTCCATTAATTCAACTGAAATCATAGTACTCATAATTCCATATTATTTATGGATGGACATTTTTAGGTCCATTATTCTTAAAGTAGTTTTTTACTTATTGACTTCTGGCCTCTATTGGCCAGCTCTGTGTTAGAATAATAAAATCAGTTTGTACTCACTCTCCTCAGGTTCAGCACTGGCTGTCTGGTGCTTCACCGGTTTCTGTGTAGTGACTGCAGCTGTGTTGTCACGAATACAGTTCACATTAGCGCGAATAGCTGAATTCAATGGTTCTTCCCATGTAGGAGGCATAAAAAAATTAGCTCAGCGATCAGCTTAAATAAAATAAAATAATAACAATTTATTTTTTAAATTGTAAAGTTGTCTACTTTGGTTGAAGATTTGAATTATAGAATGGTAGAGTTGGAAAGGACCTCCTGGGTCATCTGGTCTAACCCCTTGCTCAGGGCAGGATTCACTAAATCATCCCAGACAGATGTCTGTCCAGCCTCTGTCTGAAGATGTCCATTGAAGGAGAATTCACCACCTTTCATGGCCGCCTGTTCCACTTATTGATCCCCCCTCACTGCCAAAAAGGTTTTTCTAATATCTAATCTGTGTCTCCACCCATTCAGTTTCATCCCATTGCTTCTAGTCTTTCTTGTGGAAATGTGAATAAAGCTGATCCCTCTACAGTCTGACAGTCCTTGGGATATTTATAGACAGCTATTAAATCTCCTCCCAGTCTTCTTTTTGCAAGATAAATATTCCTAAATCCTGTAACCGTTTCTCATAGGACATGGTTTGCAGACCGGTTACCATTCTGTTCGCACTTCTCTGAACTTGCTCCAGTTTGTTGATGTCTTTTTTAAAATGTGGTGCCCAGTACTGGACACAGTATCCCAGATGAGGTCTGACCAAAGAGGAGTAGAGGGCAATAATTACTTCATGTGATATAGACTGTATGCTACTCTTAATACATCCCAGAATTGTGTTCTGAACAGAAAGCCACAGGATACCGTCACACCTGGCGATATCGGCGGCAATTTTTATGGCGATGCTAGGGCGTGACCTATCGCCGCCGACATCGCCAATGCGTCGCCCAATGTGACAGGGCGAGGGCGACACATTTGAGTTGTCGCCTGGTTTCAGAGCACTGCTCTGAAACCAGGTGGCTGATATGGGGCGATGTGTACACATCGCCCCATTTAAACTGGCGACAGTGATCAGGCAAGCGATGGGAGTCATAGGCTCCCATTGTACTGCATCGCCGCTGGGGTTTTGAGACACCCCGGTGGCGATGCCGCCTGTGAGATCGCCGATGCGCCACCGGAGGTGTCAACCCATGTAAATGGGGGATGGCGACGCTGGCAGGACACTAAAAACGTGCGCACTCCCGTCAGTCGCCGCCGACATCTCTGGCGGCGGCGCCAGGTGTGACGTGGTCCTTGGTGTTAATTCTACAATCTGTATATAAATTATAAAAAGAACATTATGGCTCTACAGAATATGGCATCTATATAGAAGAATAAATTGGCAGCAGACAAAACACAGAAACCAAAATGTACCTTCATTACAGAGGCTAGGTGTGGACAGTGGTAAGTATGTAACAAGCTTGCTGGGTGACACATATGGTAACATTTAGTAACCTAAACTGGGTTTTGAAATAAAAATGGTGTTAACATCGACGTCAGGAGTAACAGAGGAGATAGTAGACAACTGGCCGGACCTGAGCCAAGTGAAGCAGAAGGCCTGGAAGCAAGTTGGGGATCTCCTCACCTGGTGAATTTTGAGGCCTCCCTGCTGCGCTCCTCTTTTCTGGTCCTGGCTGCCTGTAGCTAAGCTGCAACCCTCTCTCTTCCTGCTGGAAAGTTTCTCACCCCTGTGGCAGGCAAATTGAGCCCTTCCTGAGCACCACTCTAACTGTCCCTGAGCTCTTGGGTGCTGTTGTGCCTCTAGATGTTTTGCTGTGGCTGGGAGATGTGGAGTCTCATGTCCTCCATTTTTGGCTGCTGGGTCAGTGGTACCCGCACAACCTCGGACTCCAGTGTCTGTTTCTGGCGCTCTACTCTGAGGTAAGCTGGTAACTGGTTCCACTCCCCAGGCCTGCTTCTCTCCTTCCTCAGACCCATCTCTTATGAGCCCACATGCTTGCTGCTTTTTCTCTCTCTACTCTGCCTAGGATTAGCTTAGCACTGCTTCAGTCAACATGTCATCTTCACAGTCCTCCTAGGAACTGAACTGACTAACCCCCCTACCAGGCCAGTATTTATAGAGGAGCTCCCCTGAACCCGGGTGCTGAACTCCTCCTTCTGGTATGGAGTCAGGAAAGGTGTTGCATGCTGTGGGCTTACCTGGTGTGCATACCCCTTCTTGTTCCAAGCATGACATCACCCCCTGTGGGAGGCAATGTCATTGTGGCAACCAGACTCTGGGGTGCCACAATCCCCCCAGTGAATTTCAGTACTCCTGGACTGAGGAAACATTTTTAGAAACAATAATAGTAAAATGTACAAAGTCTCAAAAATGAAAAGTACAAAAAACAATAAGATATTAAAAATGCAGTCACTATGGTGCTTAGTCCTTCCGCCATTGTCCAATGATGAACTTTATACAAAATGGCTTTGACCACACCCAGTCCTGTGGTCTATTGGTCCATTTTTAAACTAAATGTTCAAGAATGTTTAAGAGTTTATACAGTAAGTCCTTTAGGCATGGTATGCTTTGTGGTTGCATATTTACACAGCTACATGAAAACAGAACATGTTTACATTTTAAACTGGTTAAACTGTCCACTTAACTTGCTAACAGTCCTGTAACGTGCTGGGATCTGACCTTTGTTACTATGAGTGGATCTACACATTACAGGTATTTCTGATTGCCTGCTCTGGTTTCCAGTCTCTACTGCTGGTGTTGTGGGTGCACTAGTCACTGTTCTATGTGTGGACCTGCATAGTACGGGTACACCAGAGTGTCGTCTTAGACTCACCACGGGTTTGACAGATTCGTCGCTAACAGGGGGTCAACTCTCTTTTTCCACTGCAGCTGGTGGTTCTTCAGGTGGTTCTGGAGTCTCAACTAGTTCAGGTACGACAAGCTGGGGAAAAGTCTATACAGGCACTACTTTGGCTCCATTCCCTTGTGTCCACGACTTGGGAAAGTCTCCAAGAATGGTATGAATCATCTCTTCCTCTTTTTCTTGGTGTTGAGGTGGGTCTTGGACTTCCTCTCTGTTTCTTAATTGGTCAGGGCATATCTTTAGATGATCTCTTGAAACTGCCGCTGAGGTCTATCCTCCATCTTTACTAATTAGGCTGACTTTTGCATTGTCAAAATTCGAAGGCAATACAGTGTATGGCTGTGCCTCACACTGGTCATTCAGTTTAGTTATTTTTCATTTTCTGTTTAAGACTTGTTCTCCAGGTGTTAAGGGAACCACAGATGCATGTTTGTTATAGGCTCTCTCTTTCCTTTCTCTTGCTTGGGACACAAATCTCTCTACGCACTCTTGCACTTTATGGTACTGTTGTTGCCATTCGGTATCCCAATCTGCATCTGGTGGGTTTGTCTCAGGTGTTAGGACTCCCATATCTAAGTCAATGGGCAACTTGCTAGGTCTAGCCCTCATCAGCTAGGCAGGAGTACAGGTGGTAGATTTCACAGGAATATGATTGTATAAATCCAATAAATTTGGCAACTTTTCTGGCTACATACTCCATTCTTCCAGTGGCAGTGTCTTCAACAGGTCTATCACTACCAGAGTCATCTTTTCGCACATGCCATTGGTCTGTGGGTGGTATGGTGCCGTTCTTATTTTCTTGCAGCCGTACAAGTGCCAAAACTCCTGGAACACCTTTGCCCTTGAACGCTGGACCTTGATTTGTAAGAACCTGTTCAGGATAGCCATGGGATCTACAGAAATGGGCTTGAAAGGCTCTAGCTGCTGTCTTCGTTGTTAGGTCTTTTACCAGCACTACTACCAAGAATCGGGAATAGGGATCTACGATGGTGAGGGTGTAGACATAGCCCGACCGGCTCAGAGTTAGCTTCACATGGTCCAAGGCTATGAGTTCAAGTGATTGCCTGGTGACAATGAGCTGTAGAGGAGCTCTCTGGCTGTTATGATCCTTCCTCCGCAGTTTGCACAGTCTCTGCACCATTTCGCAATGGCCTTCCTCGTGCCAACCCAGTAGAATTGTTAAAGCAAAAGAACTTCCAGCTTTTTCCACTCAAAGTGCCCTGACCCATCATGGTACACCTCAAGGACCATCACACATCTCTCTTCGGGACCACTATCTGCCAGACCAGTTCATTGGTTCGTGCATTGATGTGCCGCCAGCACAGCTTACCCCCATAGATGAATAATTTGCTCTTTTCTCTCAGCAACTGTTGTGTCTCTTGCAGAGCAACTGGACCAGGGTGTGAGTCGGCTTGTGTCAACAACTCCTTGACTAAGCAGCTGGCTGGGTCACTATCTTGCATCTTTGCCCAACTGTGGTGGGGCAACAGGTTGAACGTGGCTTCTTGCATGACAGGCCATTTGTCTCTCACACCATGGGAACACTGGGACGCACTGCTGCGGTGAAAAACCGGTAACTATTTCTTCCAGCTCCTCCGGGTCTTCTCCCTCATCTGGCAAGTTAGGCATCCTTGACAGCGCATCAGCGTTGGCGTTCTTATGCCCTGCCCGGTACTTGATGGTAATGTTGTAATTGGACAACCGAGCCATCCATCGTTGTTCCAGTACACCTAATTTTGTGTTTTCTAAATGGGCTAGCGGATTATTGTCCTTATAGATAGTAAACTTTGCTGAAGCCAGGTAATGTTTAAAGCGTTCAGTTACAGCCCAGACTATGGCAAGAAACTCTAGCTTGAAGGAGATAATTGTCAAGGTTCCTTTCTGTAGGATGGAGCTTCCTGCTGGCATAAGGCAATCATTCTCTCCTTGCCTTTCTGCACCTGGGATAACATAGCTCCCAATCCCACGTTGCTCGCATCTGTGTAAAGCACAAATGGTTGGCCATAGTCAGGGTAGGCCAGGATCTCGTCCCCTGTAAGGGCCCACTTCTACTGGGTGAAGGAGTCTTCTACTCTGCTGTCCCCTTCAAATGGAGGACTTCGGGTTCTTGGCCTTCTTGCACGCACCCAGGGCATCGCTTCCGACAGCTGAAAAGTTGAACTGTGTAACGGTACCTTAAGAGGCACATATGTGCACTAAATGACCAAATATCCATTTAAGCTTGTTCTGTATCATCAATAAGCAGTCTTTCTATTGTAAATACTGTATATACTCGTGTATAAGCCGACCCGTGTATAAGCCGACCCCCCTACTTTTGCCCCCAAAACCTGGGAAAACCTATTGACTCGTGTATAAGCCGAGGGTGGACCCCAGCACAGGTATACAGCCCCCAGCAGTGTGGTATACAGCAGCCCCAGAGGTATATACAGCAGCCCCAGTGGTAGTATACAGCAGCAGCCCCAGTGGTATATACAGCAGCAGCCCCAGTGGTTAGTATACAGCAGCCCCAGAGGTGTATACAGCAGCCCCAGTGGTAGTATACAGCAGCCCCAGAGGTATATACAGCCCCAGTGGTAGTATACAGCAGCCCCAGTGGTAGTATACAGCAGCCCCAGTGGTAGTATACAGCAGCCCCAGAGGTATATACAGCCCCAGTGGTACTATACAGCAGCCCCAGTGGTAGTATACAGCAGCCCCAGTGGTAGTATACAGCAGCCCCAGTGGTAGTATACAGCAGCCCCAGAGGTATATACAGCCCCAGTGGTACTATACAGCAGCCCCAGTGGTAGTATACAGCAGCCCCAGTGGTAGTATACAGCAGCCCCAGAGGTATATACAGCCCCAATGGTAGTATACAGCAGCCCCAGTGGTGTATACAGCAGCAGCCCCAAAGCTGTATACAGCAGCAGCCCCAGGGCTGTATGCACCAGCAGCCCCAGGGCTGTATACAGCAGCAGCCCCGGAGGTATACAGGCCCCTTCATCAAGCTCCAGGCCCCCCCTTGCGCGGCAGCCTGTAAAGTAAAATCATACTTATCCTGTCCTGTCGCGCTGTCCATCACTATCCCGGGCTTCATTCAGCGTCCGTCTTCCGGCTTCCTGTCGTCGCGGGCAATGACGTCATTGCCCGCGACCAAGGGAACACGGAAGACGCTGAATGAAGCCCGGGATCGTGATGGCAGCGGCGGGACAGCGCGACAGGACAGGATAAGTATGATTTAACTTTACAGGCTGCCGCGCAAGGGGGGAGGCCTGGAGCTTGATGGGGGGGCCTGTATACCTCCAGGGCTGCTGCTGTATATAAACTTATACTCGCGTATAAGCCGAGGGGGGACTTTTCAGCCCAAATTTTGGGCTGAAAAACTCGGCTTATACGCGAGTATATACGGTAACAACTAAATTATTATAATAAATCTTTAAAATATTGAGAACTGTGTGTGCCTTAAAATAAGTGCATCAATTGTAAGATAGGGCATTTCCATCTGTTAACTGTGACCTACTTGCAATCCTTCATAGTGAATGTGCATTTCTTCCATTTATACGGAAGACTTGCCATAAAGGCTACTTGCATAAGCATGAACCAAATATGTTCAAAAAAATTAAACTCAAAACACAATTTATAATTTCAAAGGCCTTTGTAAATTTCATGTCATGGTTATTTTTTTTAATAATTTACTTGATCATCATAAATTGCTGTGGAAATATGTAGCTATCATTGTACCTAGCATTAGAAAAAAATTATAACTAACTAAGGCCCCTTTCACATCAGCGTTTTTTTTTTTTTCAAATTGCGGCAGATCCAGCAGATTTACTGCATCTGCCACAACTGCAGCCCAGTCTCAACTAGGGGAAACAAGGAAGTGTGGAGTTAGTTAGTTGGGAGGGAACACCAAAGAAGTAGAAGGTTGGACTAAAATACAGGACATGGTGGAGATGTTAGCTCCCGCTGGCTAGTGCATGGTCACTCTCGCCCCGAGAGGGAGAGACTGAAGGGTGTAGAGGGGGAAAGGAGCCCTAGGAGTGCAAAAGAAGATCTATATCACCTGCATACCCGAATCTGGCTGAAGGAACAGAGGGGCTGGTGGATGAACACAGGGGACAGGCTCTGAACATGGGGCGGGGATTCATACCCGAAACATTGAAACCAGCAACCATGCGATGCTAAAGGGGACCCGTGGCCGGAAATCCGGAATAACTCGGAGAAGGCGGCCATACTAAGGTGCAGTACTAAAAATCGGTACCAATCAATGCATGCGGCTGTCGGTACCTTAGCTATGTGCGCAGAGGTGCTGAGAGGAGAGGTGAGACAAGCTAGAAGCGCTGAGAGTACCACCAGTGAAGGAAAACCATGAGAGAGCAAGGAACACCTAGGGGTCTCGACACCAATGTCCCGTTTCTAGAGAAATCTCTGAAACCGGAGATTGGCAGAGGGAAGCAACCGGCGGCCTGATTGGAACATTACAGTAAAGGTCCAGAACTCCAATAGAAGTGCGTGAGACTTTTATTAGCGGCGACCACTGGCTGCAGAGGCCGCATTACACCCTGAGGTGCTGATGACCTGATGAACACCGGCCATGGAAAGAACTGACTGTCCTACTCCCTGCCCTGGGGAACCACTCCACCTGCAGGGAGCAAAATCTGAGCTGCCGGTCACCGTCCCCAGAGGTTCTGAAACAGCAGCGGCCACACATAGCCACACACCGCAAGTGGCGTCACGATTACCCCTTTTCCTTCATTTCCCCTGACTGCACTTTTAATTGACACCACCAGGGTCATGGAGCCAGGTGGCCACCTTGACATCCCCCAAAAGAACAATAAGAACTGGCCTGGTAACAAGTAACCCCACGGCCCTGGAGTGGGCATGTCAACTTGGCATCACGAACAGGATGCGAACAGCCCAGTAACACCAAGTCTCGTGTGCCTTAAAGAACTGTTAAAAGATTGTGTAAGAACAAGCTCGCAAAATGGCGACCAGAAAGAACAAGCGCCATGTGTTGGCCCGGAGGCATGTCCGACCCTCGTCATGGGTGGAGATTCACATGAAGGCGCAAGAGAGCAGGCCTGCCCCGAGTACTGAGAGAAAGCCAAGAGGGCCTGCTAAAACGTGTTAACTCCACCCAGAAGCATAAACAAGGGCTACAAGGGAAAGGCCAAAAACAGAGCCAGAGGAACTTTTGAGTGGTGAGGAAGGTTTGCGGTCAAGTAGACCTCACCCCTAAAGTAAGACTAAGAAAAGTTAGTTTGCAGAACTGTAAATAATTATGTGTGATAATCTCTGCCTTGTAAATGTTATGCACTGTATATAGTTAGTTAGGTACTAGGGATTGTAAAAATGTAGAAATGTAAATAGTTGACTGCCGTAATCATTGCACAATGTGCGCGGTAGAGACACTGTAACACGGCAGACAACGCTGCACCTGCACAAGAACTGTGTTGAGCCCCGGCTGGAGGCTAAAGGGTGCTGCGACCCACAGAACTGAGAACTTTGTATTTTATGTATATTTTGCTCCTATTTTAATTTTTCTAACACGGGACTTAAAAGAGACTCAATTGTATTTGTTATTGCAACGTTCAAGTGCATGCCTCCTGAAAGGGGTGAAAAGTATGCTTATGTTCATTTGTTCTTGTTTGAAAAAAAAAAGTGAGTTTTGTGAGGGGAATTAGGCTCCCCACTGCTCAGACCAACACCAGGGGTTCTGCACTCTTCCATTAGCAGGAGAATAGTGCGCCTGTTCTCTAGGTACCTGGATGGTGAAGTTGAGACCCACAATACACACACACTTAAGACCCCGGGATGAAATGATGAGTGGACCCGGGGGAAAGGAAAATAACAACAATAATAGCTGTATGAAAGAAGCGCTAAGGCTAGGGAATAGGAAATAAATGGACACACATTTAATAAGTCTTTACACTCTCCAGACCACGACGCGTTTTGATAGCAAGCGATCTTCCTCAGGCAGTGGTGGCCACCACTAAATACAGTCATATGAAAAAGTTTGGGCACCCCTCTTAATCTTACTAATTTTGTTTGTTTAAAATTGGGTTTTTGCAACAGCTATTTCAGTGTGATATATGTAATAACTGATGGATACAGTAATATTTCAGGATTGAAATGAGGTTTATTGTACTTACCGAAAATGCGAAATATGCATTATTTCAAAATTTAACAGGTGCAAAAGTATGGGCACCTCAACAGAAAAGTGACATTAATATTAAGTAGATCCACCTTTTGCAAAAATAACAGCCTCTAGTCGCTTCCTGTAGCTGTTAATGAGTTCCTGGATCCTGGATGAAGGTATTTTTGACCATTCCTCTTTACAAAACAATTCCAGTTCCGTTAAGTTTGATGGTTGACGAGCATGGACAGCCCGCTTCAAAATATCCCACAGATGTTCAATGATATTCAGGTCTGGGGACTGGATGGCCATTCCAGAACATTGTAATTGTTCCTCTGCATGAATGCCTGAGTAGATTTGGAGCGGTGTTTTGGATCATTGTCTTGCTGAAAGATCCATCCCCGGCGTAACTTTGACACTTATTCTTGAACATTATTCTCAAGAATCTGCTGATACTGAGTGGAATCCATGCGACCCTCAACTTTAACAAGATTCCCGGTGCCGTCATTGGCCACAGAGCCCCAAAGCATGATGGACCCTCCCCCAAATTTGACAGTGGGTAGCAAGTGTTTTTCTTGGAATGCTGTGTTTTTGTGGCGCCATGCATAACGCCTTGTTGTATGACCGAACAACTCAATCTTTGTTTCATCTGTCCACAGGACCTTCTTCCAAAATGAAAATGACTTGTCCAAATGTGCTTTTGCATACCTCAGGCAACTCTGTTTGTGGCGTGCATGCAGAAACTGCTTCTTTCTCATCACTCTCCCATACAGCTTTTCCTTGTGCAGTGTGCGCTGTATTGTTGACCGATGCACAGTGACACCATCTGAAGCAAGATGATGCTTCAGGTCTTTGGAGGTGGTCTGTGGATTGTTTTTGACTGTTCTCACCATTCTTCTTCTCTGCCTTTCTGATATTTTTGTTGGCCTGCCACTTCTGGCCTTTACAAGAACTGTTGCTGTGGTCTTCCATTTCCTTACTATGTTCCTCACAGTGGAAACTGACAGGTTAAATCTCTGAGACAACTTTTTGTATCCTTCCCCTGAACAACTATGTTGAACAATCTTTTTTTTCAGATCATTTGAGAGCTGTTTTGAAGAGCCCATGATGCCACTCCTAAGAGAAGATGCAACTAGGAGAACAACTTGCAAGTGGACACCTGAAATAACTTTTCTCATGATTAGATACACCGGGCTATGAAGTACAAAGCTCAATGAGGTTACCAAACCAATTTAGTGCTTCAGTAAGTCAATAAAATGTAGTTAGGAGTATTTAAATCATGAAAATCAGAGGGGTGCCCATACTTTTTCACCTGTCAAATTTTGAAATAATGCATATTTCACATTTTTGGTTAGTGCAATAAACCTCATTTTAATCATGAAATATTACTGTGTCCAACAGTTATTACATATATCACACTGAAATAGCTGGTGCAAAAATCCAATTTTAAACAAAAAAAAATGAGTAAGACTAAGAGGGGTGCCCAAACTTTTTCATATGACTGTAAGGAAGCTAGCTTGCTATCGAAACACGTCATGGTCTGGAGAGTGTAAAGACTTATCAAAGGTGTGTGCATTTATTTCCTATTCCCTAGCCTTAGCGCTTCTTACATACCACTATTATTGTTGTTGCTATTTTCCAAATCCCCTTCTGGAGAGCAGTGGAAGCTGCTAAGGACCTGCTGTGATGTCATAGGAACGCCTACCTTGGTCACATGGTCCACATCACGTGACCGTAGACGTCGGAACCTTGGAAGCTGTTACCAGTGGCGTTCCACATTGAGGCTCTCGCTTACAGACTCTAACTCGTGTTGTGCAGGGTAGGTGCCCAGGTGAGTGAGCTTTCAGTCCCTTGCCTTACCGCAGTGGTGGGGAACGTCCGGCCCCCGGGCCGGGTCCGGCCCGCCATGTTACCTGATCCGGCCCGTGGCCAGTTTGCTTTTATTTGTAGCGCGGTCCCTTTAAATCAGCAGCGGTGCGTGCCGGAATTGTCTCCGACCTGATACATAGTCAGCGTATGGCGTTCTGTGAAGCAGGAGCCTCTGCACTGTCCAGCTCAGCTCCCGGGAGGATTACAATCACCTCCTGCTTATCTTAAATAAACAACTCCTCCACCTCGGGAAGTCCATGAGTAAATCTAAAGGTGTCAGATAAGTAAATAAATAAAGTGTCTGCTCTGTGATCGTCGGCTGTGCAGGGATGAAAACTGTCAGCAGTATAAGAAGGAGCTGAATCCAGAAACATAGCCAAGGGAGGGAGATAAAAATCATGTGAAGCCATGTTAAAATCATATATGTCCACATTGATTTTTATCTACCTTCATTTGGATGTGTTGCTGGATCTCTTTTTGTACCTTGTACTTTGTGTACCTGTGTGTCTTATACTTCAGGCCCTGTGTACCCATGTGCCATATGCCTCAGGCTCAGTGTATCCATGTTCTGTGTACCCATGAGTTGTATGACTCTGGCCCCATGTACCTGTGTGCCATATGCCTCCGTCTCAGTGTACCCATGTACTGTACGCCTCAGGCTCAGTGTACCCATGTGTCGTACACCTCAGGCTCTGTGTTCCCAAGTGCCGTATGCCTCACGCTCATTGTACCCATGTGTCGTATTCCTTGTGCTCCGTGTACCCGTGTGCCGTATGCTTCAAACTCCATGTACTCATGTGCCGTATACCTCAGGCTCTGTCTAGCCATGTGCCATATACCTCTGGCCCTGTGTACCCACGTGCTGTGCACCCCATGCTCTGTGTACCCATGTGATGTATACCTCACGCTCCGTGTAACCATGTGCTGTATACCTCAGGCTCTGCCTACCCTTGTGCCGTCTACCTCAGGCTTTGTCTACCCTTGTGCTGTCTACCTCAGGCTCTATCTACCCATGTGCAGTATACCTCAGGCCCCAGAAATGGGGTTAGGCTACCTTCACATTTGCGTTTGTGTCTGCATGCAGAGGGCATGCAGACACAAACGCAGTGAAAGCAGGGTCATTTTTGTTCATAATGATGTGTCCGCAGCGGAGAATTTCCGCCTGCGGACACATCACTATGGAGCCCGTCCAGCCAATCGGCACGCTCGGGAGGCGGGCCGGAGACAGAGATCAGCGGCAGAGATCTCCTCCGGGCCCCTGGTAAGCTCCGACCATTGTCAGCGGGCAGAAACATCTGATCTGACAGCTGTTTGAATCTCCTGCGCCGACACAGAGAGGAGATGTCGGCGCGGGAACATTCAAACAGCTGTCAGATCAGCTGTTTCTCCTCACCGACACCGCCAGCAGATGTAAGTTTAGCAATGTTTTTTAAGTTAATAAATTTATACGGCCCGCGAATGATATTCTAAATTTCCAAATGGCCCTTTGCAGAGAAAAGGTTCCCCACCCCTGCCTTACCGCCTAATAGTCGGGTCTTCACTGTAGCGCTCCTTTTCTTGTTTTCATGACCCAGGGGAAAGGGCCCAGTCTCAACTAGGGGGAACAAGGAAGTGTAGAGTTAGTCAGGAGGAGAACACCAAAGAAGTAGGAGGTTAGAGTAAAAGTAGGGACATAGTGGAGATGTTAGCTGCCTTGGGCTAGAGCGTGGTCTCGCTCGCCCTGGGAGGGAGAGACTGAATAGTGTAGAGGAGGAAAGGAGCCCTATGGATGCAGAATAAGATCTATATCACCTGCATGCCCAAATCTAGCTGAAGGAACAAAGGGGCTGGTGGACGAACACAGGGGACCAGCTCTGAACTTGGCACAGGGATTCATACCCGAACTGTTGAAACCAGAGGCCATGAGATCCTAAAGGGGACCTGTGGCCACAAACCCAGCATAAACTCAGTGAAGGCAGCTGTACTAAGGCGTGGTACTAAGAATTGGTACCAATCAATGCCTGTGGCTGTCGGTATCCGAGCTATGTGCTCGGAGGTGCTGAGAGGAGAGGTGAGATGAGCTAGAAGCGCTGAGAGTACCACCAGTGAAGGAAACATCATGAGACAGCAAGGAATGCCTAGGGGTCTCGACGACACTGTCCTGGTTCTAGAGAAACCACTGAAACCGGAGATTGGCAGAGGGAAGCACCCGGCAGCCTGGTTGGAATGTTACAGTAAAGGTACAGAACTCTAATAGAAGTGTGTGAGACTTTTATTAGCGGTGACCACCAGCTGCAGAGGCCGCATGTCATCCTGAGGTGCTGATGACCCGATAAACATCGGCCATGGAAAGAACTGACTGTCCTACTCCCTGCCCTGGGGAACCCTTCACCCGTGGGGAGTGAAACCATCTGAGTGCCGGACACTGTCCCCAGAGGTTCTGAAGCAGCGGTGGCCACACCTGACTGCACACCGCAGGTGGCGTCACGAACACCCCTTTTCCTTTATTCCCTCTGTCATTTGAGACTGAATTTTTAATTGGCACCGCCAGGGTCATGCAGCCGAGTGGCCACCTTGACATGCCCCAAAAGAACAGTAAGAACTGGCCCGGTAACGAGTACACCATGGATCTGGAGTGGGCGTGTCATCTCCCTATACTCATTTTACTTTATTTCCATATCATAAGTCTTATTCACAGGCTAAGGGTTCGTTCACTTCTATGTATAAAATTTCTTAGTGCAATCCGATAAAAAATCGGGTTGCACTCACACCACTTTTAAACAATAGGACAGTGTCCACCTCACTGGAGACTCACCAATGCAAGTCATTGGATGTGAGAGAAAAAAACAGACAAGCATATGACATGAGTATGCAACGCATTTTTAACATTGTCTTTGACATACCCTAATAACTCTGTCAATTTAAAGATAGTTGTCACATTGTAATAAAGCAATGTTCTCTAAAAAAACAGATAAATGATAGATACAAAGATAGAACAAACAGATTGATAGAATAGATTGTTCTCCCTATATATTGTAATCTTGCACCCTTTAGCGCCTTTAAAATGACACAAAAGGGTGTTTAACCTTTTATTTAGACCAAAAATAACTAATTAAAAAAAACAATCATGTGGGCCCCCTATTTCTGATAGCCAGCTAGGGTAAAAAAGACATCTGCAGCCTGTAGACCACAGCTGGCAACTTTTCCTTGGCTGGTAATCCAAAACCAAGGTCACCCCACATAGTTTTATTATTAGTAAATAATAAAAAAAAAAGTGGAGTTCCTCCAAATTGGATAGCAATGAAAGGTGAAGCTGACAGCTGGGTATTCTCATGGTGGGAAGGGCCATGGTTAATGGGCCATCCCCATTCTAAAAATAGCAGCCGCAGCTGCCCTGTGCTTAACTCTGGCTCTTTCTGATGCCCTGGTGCATTGATAATTTGTGTAATGGAATTTGAGGTTGATGCCAGCTTTGTAATGTCAACTGGCATCAAACCCAAGGGTTAATAATGTTGAGATACCTGAATTTTTTTAACAGTCAGTGATAACACAATTAACCACACCAAAAAATCATTGATATGAAATAAAGTCCTGAGCACATTCTCTGTAGAACTATTTTATTGAAAAAAAAAATCTTCAGTAATCCACCAAATTCGCCTTAGTCCATATAATCAAACCTGCAAGACACGAAAAGAGATAAGGAGTAGTGATGAGCGAGTGCTAAAATGCTCGGGTGCTCGAAGCTCGGGCCGAGCATCCCAAGATACTCGAGTACTCGGGCCAAGCACCGAGCCCAATGTTATCCTATGGGAGACCCGAGTATTTTTATGAAATGACTGCCGGCAGCATGTAGAAACCCTAAAAATGTCACAAAAGTCTCAGAAGAGTGCTCAAATGACATGGCAACACCATGGGGAAGACCCCTGGAAGCATTTCTCACTCAAAAGTCACAGCTGTGAACAATGTTGTCCGAGTTTCACGCCAATTTTACGGAGTCACCAGAAAACCTTCCAAAATGACACCAAAATAAATATTCAGGGTGGAAATGTTAAGGGCACATACCCAATAGTGAGATACAGCTGGTGTATGTTACTTTTTGTGATTACATGAAAGATTTTACGTGAAAACATTGTGCGGCACTCCGATGTCCCTGAGAAGCGACGTACATGACATAATGTGCCCATTTTGAAGAAGTGGGTGTATTGTAGTATTTTCCTTTACCAGGGCAGTCCAAAATTGTGAGCTTCACCAATGACCCATGCATACAGACATGCATGAGGGCCTGTAAACCTGGAGTGGGTGTATTGTAGTATAGCCCTTTGGCAGGGCAGCCAAAACTTGGGAGGTTCAACAATGACCCATGCATACAGACATGCATGAGGGCCTGTAAACCTGGAGTGGGTGTATTGTAGTATAGCCCTTTGGCAGGGCAGCCAAAAATTGGGAGGTTCAACAATGACCCATGCATAGAGACATGCATGAGGGCCTGTAAACCTGGAGTGGGTGTATTGTAGTATAGCCCTTTGGCAGGGCAGCCAAAAATTGGGAGGTTCAACAATGACCCATGCATACAGACATTCATGAGGGCCTGTAAACCTGGAGTGGGTGTATTGTAGTATAGCCCTTTGGCAGGGCAGCCAAAAATTGGGAGGCTCCACATTGTCCCTGGATAGAGACGTGCATGAGGGCCTCAAAACATTTTCCCATTGAAAAGGAGCGGGTCTCCTGCCGTTGTAATGCCCATTCTAAAAGAATGGGCGAAAAAATTTACCACTGGGGGTATACCTGAAACAACAGCCGAACTATTTTAACAGTCATCATAGTGGCACTTGAGGAGAAGGAGGAGCACTCCAGCGATTAGCCAAAGTCCAGAAGTGTGTACCCATGGGTGAGTGGAGGTACATGGCAAATTCCCATAACAAAATTTTAATTCAGTTGTCATTTGTTGGTGGTGTGGTGAAGTCTGGCCCAATCCAACCCTTATTCATCTTGATCAGAGTCAGCCTGTCAGCATTTTCAGTTGACAGGCGGGTGCGTTTATCAGTAATGATTCCACCTGCGGCACTGAAAACACGCTCTGACAAAACGCTAGCGGCAGGGCAGGCCAGGACTTCCAAGGCGTAGAGAGGCAATTCATGCCACGTGTCCAGCTTGGAGACCCAATAATTGTAAGGCACAGAGGAATGTCGCAGTACAGTTGTTCGATCTGCAAGGTACTCCTTCAGCATCTGGCCAAACTTAGCATTTCTTTTGGCACTACCCCGCACCTCAGGGGCTGTGGTACGTGAGGGGCTGAGAAAACTGTCCCACATCGTAAAGACTGTTCCCCTATCTCTGGCGGATTGGACTTGTACCCCTCTCGGCCGTACGCCTTGGTTGTCCACCGATTCCTGACATATGCTGCTAGCGTTTTGTGAGGGGAATGCTTTGCCTACTTCCGTGACTATGGCCTTCTGGAACTGCTGCATTTTGGCTGACCTCTCCGCCTCAGGAATGAGAGACATAATGTTCTCCTTATATATAAATATTCCATATGGTTAGATTCATACAGCTCCCAGGGTATACCTGATCAGCTGAGCTACTCAACACTTACAGTATCATTAATCAAAAGGAGAACAGATGTGGAGCTATAATTGCTTGAGATATATAGTAAAAGTTATATCTTTATTAAGAGGGCAGACTGTAAACACATATAGTGTAAAAAATTCTGGTACAATTCATTACAAATACATGGCACAAAAATCCATATACATAGATGGATGCACAATTGATTTTTCATCAGTTAGCACAAAGACAGGATGATTGACAAATAACGCTATCTGACACATTTAGTCAGGGAAAGTAAATAGCATGTTGAGACATCCAGAGTAATCCAGGTATAGATTGGAAGCTCAAGGGTCAAATATTGCAACATCCCATTAAGGTGCATAAGGTAAATACATTGAAAGTGCAGTCACATACAATGAATAAGGTGCCAGTGCAGGATAAGGAGAATCAATCCCTCCATATCAGACTCCTTACGTACGTTTCGCTTGCTTAAATAGGCATATGCTTCATCATGAGGAGTGCTAATGTATAGTACATGGTGGATTTTATACTCATGAACACATGCGGTCACATGTGTCTATCAGCCAAACAGACCGCTGGAGGCGGCGCGTGCATAATCGGCACCAGAAGCCGGTGATGTCATTTCCGGCGCGACGTCCGACTCATCACAGTGCACCCGGCGGTCGCCATGGCAGCACATAAACAAGCCGGGCGCCGTATAATATTCTCCTTGTAGCGTGGGTCTAAGAGTGTAGCCAACCAGTACTGATTGTCGACAAGATGTTCTGAACGTGAGGGTCACGAGCCAGGCAGCTTACCATAAAGTCAGCCATGTGCGCCAGACTCTTAACAGCCATCACTTCAGTATCCTGACCAACACGATGACTGAACATGCTGTCCTCCTCCTCCTCCTACTCATCTCCCCTGTCCTCTGGCCAGCCACACTGAAGCGAGGGTATGACTGGTGTGCATGTCATATCCTCAATTTGGCCAGAGAGTTGCTCCATGTCTTCATCCTCCTCCTCCTCGTCATAGTCCTCCACTGCACGTTGTGATGAGATGAGGCTGGGCTGTGTATTATCACCCACACCCACTACTGTTTCTCGCTCCAAGTCATCGCGCTCCGCCTGCAAAGCATCCTCTTTGTTTTTCAGCAGAGACCGTTTTAGAAGGCAGAGTAGCGGTATGGTGACGCTAATAATGGCGTCATCGCCGCTCACCATCAAAGTTTTGGAGGACGGTACATAGGTCGGACATCTATCTCCACTCCTCAGGTGTTATGTGTGGAGTTTGACCCATTTCCCGACGTCTTAGGTGATGCAGGTAGTCAACAACTGCCCTCTTCTGCTCACATATCCTGACCAACATATGCAGAGTTGAATTCCAACGCGTGGGGACATCACACACCAGTCTGTGGGCCGGAAGACGCAAACAGCGCTGAAAGCCGGCCTTGCCGGCTGAAGCAGCAGGTGACTTGCGAAAATGTGCAGACAGGCGGCGAACTTTTACCAGAAGATCAGACAGCTCTGGGTATGACTTTAGAAACCGCTGAACCACCAGGTTGAGCACATGGGCCACGCATGGAACATGTGTCAGCTGGCCTCGCCTCAAAGCTGCCACCAGGTTCCGGCCATTGTCACACACGACCTTTCCTGGCTTTATGTTCAGAGGTGTGAGCCAGTGATCTGACTGCTGTTTCAGAGCTGTCCACACCTCTTCTGCATTGTGGGGTTTGTCACCTATGCATATTAGCTTCAGCACAGCCTGTTGCCACTTCGCAGAGGCAGTGCTGTAGTGCTTCCAGCTTGGGACTGGTGTGGAGGGTAAAGTGGATGAGGATGCGCAGGAGGAGGAGGAGGAGGCTGAGGAGCATGACATTCCGGAGCTGTAGAGTGTGGGTGAAACCCTGACTGAGGTAGGGCCTGCAATCCTTGATGTGGGAAGGACGTGTTCCGTCCCTCGCTCAGACTGGGTCCCAGCTTCCACAATATTAACCCAGTGTGCCGTCAAGGAGATGTAGCGGCCTTGCCCACAAGCACTTGTCCACGTGTCTGTGATTAGGTGGACTTTGGCTGAAACAGCGTTGTTCAGGGCACGTGTGATGCTTTGTGACACGTGGTTATGCAATGCGGGGACGGCACATCTGGAGAAATAGTGGCGGCTGGGGACCGAGTAACGTGGGACAGCAGCCACCATCAGGTCGCGGAATGCTTCCGTCTCCACCAGCCGGAAAGGTAACATTTCTAGCGCAAGCAGTCGCGAAATGTGATAATTTAGGACTAAGGCATGTGGGGCGTTGGCAGCGTATTTGCGCCTGCGTTCAAAGGTTTGCTGAATGGATAATTGAACTCTGCGCTGGGACAAGGACGTGCTTGATGGTGATGTTATTTGTGCGTGGCCAACGTCAGGTGCAGGGCCTGGGGCTTATTCGCGGCCAGCATGGACAGGGGATTGGCTCGCACGCGCAACATGCGAAGACGTAGCATTGACATCAGCAAACACCGCTCCTCGACTCTGTTGTACTTCCCACAAAGTCGGGTGCTTGGCTGACATGTGCCTGATCATGCTGGTGGTGGTCAGGCTGCTAGTTTTCGTACCCCTGCTGATTCTGGTATGGCAGGTGTTGCAAATGGCCTTTTTAGAGTCATCTGGAGCCAACTTAATAAACTGCCAGACTCGGGAAGACCTAACATTTGCACAGGCACCTTGTGTCGTGTTGTTGTTCCGGGGAACGGTTGCCTGCCTTCTGCCTGTGGACACGACCCTGCTTCTTACTGCCTGTTGGGATGCTAAGCCTCCCTCACCCTGTGCACTGCTGTCCTTGCTCTGCATATCCTCCTGCCAGGTTGGGTCAGCTACTGGATCATCCACCACGTCGTCTTCCTCTTCCGCACCCTGATCCTCCTCCTGACTTCCTGGCAATTGTGTCTCATCATCGTCCACCCCTTGTTGAGACACGTTGCCAATGTTCCCTTCGTGAGAACGTGGCTGCTCAAATATTTTGGCATCTGTACATTCCATCTCATCACCCACTTCAACAGGAGCTGGCGAGAGGCCAGATTCTGCGAATTGATACGTGAACAGCTCTTCCGAGTGTCCTAGTGTGGGATCAGTAATGTCCGTGGACGTGTACTCGGCCTGGTGGTAGGAAGGAGGATCAGTTTGGGAAATGTGCGTTGCAGTATCACGCTACTGACACTTGACCGTGTGGAAGACATGGTGTTTGTGGAGGTGCCCATCTGACTTGAAGCATTATCCACTATCCAAGTAACAACCTGTTGACACTGGTCTTGGTTCAGGAGCGGTGTACTGCTGCGGGCCCCAAGAATTTGGAACAGGACGTGCGAGCGAGTAGATGTGCCACTTTGTTGTTGCGAAATTAGTGCTTGCACACGACCTCGGCCTCTGCCTGCACCACCATCACGTCCACTTCCTTGTCCCTTGCCAACGCCCTTGCGCATTTTGGCTGTATACAGCTACAACAGTCTCCTGACTGTTCTGGTCACAGGAAAGCTGGATATTAGACCCTGCCTGTATACAGCTAGTCAAGTACAACAGTCTGGTGACTGTTCTGGTCACAGGAAAGCTGGATATTAGAGCCTGACTGTATAGAACTAGTCAACTACAACAGTCTGGTGACTGTTCTGGTCACAGGAAAGCTGGATATTAGACCCTGCCTGTATAGAGCTAGTCAAGCACAACAGTCTGGTGACTGTTCTGGTCACAGAAAAGCAGGAAATTAGACCCTGCCTGTATACAGCTAGTCAAGTACTACAGTCTGGTGACTGTTCTGGTCACAGGAAAGCTGGATTTTAGACCCTGCCTGTATACAGCTAGTCAAGTACAACAGTCTGGTGACTGTTCTGGTCACAGGAAAGCTGGATATTAGAGCCTGCCTGTATAGAACTAGTCAGCTACAACAGTCTGGTGACTGTTCTGGTCACAGGAAAGCTGGATTTTAGACCCTGCCTGTATACAGCTAGTCAAGTACAACAGTCTGGTGACTGTTCTGGTCACAGGAAAGCAGGATATTAGACCCTGCCTGTATAGAGCTAGTCAAGTACGACAGTCTGGTGACTGTTCTGGCCACAGGAAAGCTGGATATTAGACCCTGCCTGTATACAGCTAGTCCAGTACTACAGTCTGGTGACTGTTCTGGTCACAGGAAAGCTGGATTTTAGACCCTGCCTGCATACAGCTAGTCAAGTACAACAGTCTGGTGACTGTTCTGGTCACAGGAAAGCTGGATATTAGAGCCTGCCTGTATAGAACTAGTCAACTACAACAGTGTGGTGACTCTTCTGGTCACAGGAAAGCTGGATTTTAGACCCTGCCTGTATATAGCTAGTCAAGTACAACAGTCTGGTGACTGTTCTGGTCACAGGAAAGCTGGATTTTAGACCCTGCCTGTATACAGCTAGTCAGCTACAACAGTCTGGTGACTGTTCTGGTCACAGGAAAGCTGGATATTAGACCCTGCCTGTATAGAGCTAGACAAGTACTACAGTCTGGTGACTGTTCTGGTCACAGGAAAGCTGGATATTAGAGCCTGCCTGTATAGAACTAGTCAACTACAACAGTCTGGTGACTGTTCTGGTCACAGGAAAGCTGGATTTTAGACCCTGCCTGTATACAGCTAGTCAAGTACAACAGTCTGGTGACTCTTCTGGTCACAGGAAAGCTGGATTTTAGACTCTGCCTGTATACAGCTAGTCAAGTACAACAGTCTGGTGACTGTTCTGGTCACAGGAAAGCTGGATTTTAGACCCTGCCTGTATACAGCTAGTCAGCTACAACAGTCTGGTGACTGTTCTGGTCACAGGAAAGCTGGATTTTAGACCCTGCCTGTATACAGCTAGTCAAGTACAACAGTCTGGTGACTGTTCTGGTCACAGGAAAGCTGGATTTTAGACCTTGCCTGTATACAGCTAGAGTTAGTTGCAATAGACCACGTCAAGTTGTCACCAAGCCGGACAGGCTATGTCTATGCCTTAACTATCGTGGACCATTACTCACGCTTCTTAGTGGTGGTACCCGTCAAGGACCTGACAGCGAAGACGGCAGCAAAAGCATTTCTGACCCATTTCTGTAGACCACATGGTTACCCGGAACAAGTCCTAGCAGATCAAGGTCCAGTCTTTGAATCAGAGATTTTCCAAGAATTCTGCAATATGTACGGCTGTAAGAAGATTCGCACGACAGCGTACCATCCCCAAACAAATGGCTTATGCGAAAAGATGAACCATATTGTAATTGACCTATTGAAAACATTACCAGAATCTGAGAGAAATCAATGGCAAGATAAATTACCCGATTTGGTAGACTTATACAACCATGTTCCAGTGAGTTCTACAAACTGTACCCCAGCTTATCTTATGCGTGCAAGACCTGGTAAGCTACCAATTGACTTAGATATGGGAATTCTAAACCAGACACAGAAGTTGAAGAAACCAATTGGGATACCCTACATCAGCAACAGTATCGCTTAGTACAAGAGTGCGTAGAGAAAAATCTTCAGCAAGCTAGAGCAAGACAAGAGAGAACCTATAACCAAAGTGCTCAAGCAACTCCATTACAACCCGGTGACCAAGTTCTCAAAAGAAAGAGACGCACTAACAAATTGAATAATCAGTGGGAAACCATCCCATACACAGTCTTACCATCCAATCTAGACAATGCTAAAATGTGTCTAATAAGCAAAGATGAAGGAAGAACTTCAGTAGTTGTGTCCAGAGACCATCTCAAACCGCGTCCTGAAACCCTGAAGACACCAGAAGTAATAGTACCTGTACAGGTCCAACCAGAGAAAGAAGATGAAGTATTTCATACGGTGCTAGGAGATTTCCCCAAAACATGGCCAAATTACTACGGAGCAGTTGTAGTCCCAATGATTGCTTTCCCTCCAATGGTGGAACCAACACCAGAACCCGTATTACCCGAAGAAGTCCCAAGACCTGAAGTACTGGAAGTAGAACCTGTAGAGGAAGAATCAATTCCTGGTCCCAGTGAGCTTGCCAGTCCTACAGTCAGATCTTCATCTTCTATAGTACCAAACACTACAAGTAGGTACATGCCCACCAGCACCAATAGGCTACATGCAAGTAGTATACCCGTTTTACGCAGATCAGAGCAAAGTACCAGAGGTCAGTTACCAGCTAGGTACAGGGATTAAAAGGTCAAATTAACTGTAAAATGTAAATATGTTTGTGTAAATATAAATTAAACCCGGTAGATAGTGTCCAAGAGGGTGGAGGAACTAGATTAACCCCCATGTACATTAAGTTAGGGAAAGAAAGTGCCTGGGGGTGGTGTAGAGAATCCAGGCCTCCTAAGCAGATACACCCGTGGACAAATGTACATAGTTAATGTAACGTTAAAAAAGCCCAGTACCTACAGAGACTATCCTGTATGAACTTTTTGCATATTTTTTGAACTTTTTCCTTTTATTTTTTATGGACCATACTACCACGGACTGGTTGTGGTATAAACATTCTTGTATATATTCATCAGCCCGGAGGCAATAGACTAAATCCCCGGAAGGACTGCTTTTTGAATTTTTGGACTGTTTTTGAACTGTAGTGATTTTTGTACTTTTTACTTTTAAGTCTTTGTAAATATTAATTGTATTAATTGTTTGTTTCTTTGTTGTTCCACAGTCCCGGACTACTGTCTTTAACTAAGAGGGAATGTGGCAACCCAAGGGTTAATGTGCCACAGAAACAGCAACACGGGTTTACTCCCCACACAACAATACAGTCATTGCCAAAAGTTTTGAGAATGATACAATTATTAATTTTAACAAAGTCTACTGCTTCAGTTTTTCTAATGGCAATTTGCATACACTCCAGAATGTCATAAAGAGTGATCAGCTTAACAGCAATTAATTGCTACGGTAAGTCAATATTTGCCTAGAAAATGAACTTTAACCCCCAAAACACATTTCAACATCATTGCAGTCCTGCCTTAAAAGGAGCAGCTAACATCGTTTTAGTGATTGTTCCATTAACACAGGTGTGGGTGTTGATGAGGACAGGGCTGGCGAACAATCAGACATGATTAAGTAAGAATGACACCACTGGACACTTTAAAAGGAGGCTGGTGCTTGGTATCATTGTTTCTCTTCAGTTAACCATGGTTATCTCTAAAGAAACACGTGCAGCCATCATTGCACTGCACAAAATTGGCCTAACAGGGAAGAGTATCGCAGCTAGAAAGATTGCACCTCAGTCAACAATCTATCGCATCAAGAACTTCAAGGAGAGAGCTTCCATTGTTGTCAAAAAGGCTCCAGGGCGCCCAAGAAAGACCGGCAAGCGCCAGGACCGTATCTTAAAACTGTTTCAGCTGCGGGATCGGACTACCAGCAGTGCTGAGCATGCTCAGGAATGGCAGCAGGCTGGTGTGAGTGCTTCTGCACGCACTGTGAGGTGGAGACTCTTTGAGCAAGACCTGGTTTCAAGGAGGGCAGCAAAGAAGCCACTTCTCTCCAGAAAAAACATCAGGGACCGACTGATATTCTGCAAAAGGTACAGAGAGTGGACTGCTGAGGACTGGGGTAAAGTCATTTTCTCTGATGAATCCCCTTTTCGATTGTTTGGGACATCTGGAAAACAGCTTATTCGGAGAAGAAGAGGTGAGCGCTACCACCAGTCTTGTCTCATGGCAACTGTAAAGCATCCTGAAACCATTCATGTGTGGGGTTGCTTCTCAGCCAAGGGAATTAGCTCACTCACAGTCTTGCCCAAAAACACAGCCATGAATAAAGAATGGTACCAGAATGTCCTCCAAGAGCAACTTCTCCCAACCGTCCAAGAGCAGTTTGGCGCCCAACAATGCCTTCTCCAGCATGATGGAGCACCTTGCCATAAAGGAAAGGTGATAACTAAATGGCTCAGGGAACAAAACATAGAGATTTTGGGTCCATGGCCTGGAAACTCCCCAGATCTTAATCCCATTGAGAACTTGTGGTCAATCATCAAGAGACGGGTGGACAAACAAAAACCAACAAATTCTGGCAAAATGCAAACATTGATTATGCAAGAATGGACTGCTATCAGTCAGGATTTGGTCCAGAAGGTGATTGAGAGCATGCCAGGGAGAATTGCAGAGGTCCTGAAGAAGAAAGGTCAACACTGCAAATATTGACTTGCTGCATTAACTCATTCTAATTGTCAATATAACCTTTTGGTACTCATAATATGATTGCAATTATATTTCTGTATGTGATATAAACATCAGACAAACACAAATAAAAACCAGAGGGCAGCAGATCATGTGAAAATATAATTTTGGTGTCATTCTCAAAACTTTTGGCCATGACTGTACACTAGAAAGTGGGAGGAGCTTAGGTAGCACCTGCAAGAGTGGGAGGAGCTAATGTTTACCTCAGAGCAGGAGTGACAGTGAGTCAGTCTAGTCTGGAGTTGGAGGAGAGTGGAGTTGGAGTGGAGGTCCTGAGAGGTCTGAGGGAAGGAGTCAGAGAAACAGAGGAACACATCCGGGACAAGGAATTACCCTAAATTCATCCTGGAGAGGCGCTTAGGACGGATACCGGATCCGAGACTGTGCCTGAGACAGACAGGACAGTGAATACCGGGATAGTGAAGGTCCACCATCTTCACTGTACCATAGCAAAGCAACACGGAGGGGTCAGTGACACAGAGGACTCAAGTTGCCTAGCAGATTGGTACCCATGAGGGGAGAGAGGGCCAGCAGTTCAGCTAAAAGCGGCAGCAGGGCCACACACAAAGCGCAGAAGTAGGAAGCCAAGGACCCGGTCAGGGTGGGAGCAACCTGGCCCCAGTACAGACTCCGTGGACAATACTCTGCTTTAACATCTGCACAGTAAAGACTTGGAAAACGACAACAAACATTAGTGTGTGTGATCCTTGTGCTGAAGCCCCACTTTCCCTCATAAACTGCCATTGCCTCCACTCTCATCATCTCTACTACTACCCCTGCTTTCCTGCAACATCTATAACCACCATCACAGACTTTAATTACCACTGCCCCAGGGAACCAGGCTCTACCTGCGGGGAGCCATTCCATCTACAGCTGCCAAACATCATCCCCGGAGGTTCTGCAGCAGCGGAGGTCACCCTGACCACAACCCGTGGGTGGCGTCATGACAAACCTAATCCCTTGTAAATACACCCCATTTACTTGTGCGAACCCAGGACACGGTCCGGACCAGGACCGCCATGACATCCCCCATCAGCACCCCGGTCCGGCACCGAGTACCCCGTCCCAGTGGGCTCCACAATACCACCTGACATTACATCGCTGGCATCAACCCCAAATGCCATTACCCCATTTGCCAATGCACCAGGGCAGAGGGAAGAGTCGGGTTGAAGCACCAGGATTGGTGCATCTCACGGAGGCACCAGCTCTGGGGTGATTGCGGCCTGCTATTTTTAGGTGGGGGAGGGTACAGTTACCATGGCCCTTCCCACCCTGAGAAAACCAGACCCCAGCTGTCTCCTTTACCTTGGTTGGTTTTCCAAAATAGGGGGGCCCTGTTCCATTTTTTTCAAATTATTTATTTAATTATAAATAATCTAAAAAGCAGCGTGGGGCAACTTCTGTTTTGGATTACTAGTTGATTCTTCTAAAACTTTTCTAGTTCTTAACAAAGGGTCCTACTTCTTTATATGACCTAATAGGAGGTATCTACATGGGTTCATTGTTATGATATGTACATCATGTATCAAAACTAGTCTCTGAGTCCAATTTTTCATTCTTAAAGACATATTGAATTTTGATTTCCAATAGGCAATATAAAGTAACTCTTACTTAGCAATAGCTAGGTGGGTTGCAATTCTTACAGTACGTAATTTTAAGGATCGGCAAGTATTTCATAATTTTGTGAGCAAATACCATGGATTTATTTTTATTTTTCTAGATTCTGCATATTTCACCTTTCTTATCAATACCTCTTGGTATAACAATCAGTGGATATAAGCAACTTCAGCATATTTAATAGGTATGTGTCTCCATAATTTTCATACACGTTTTTATGCCACGAAAGTACATTATAGACATTACAGATGAGGGTTAATCACTTACTGGGGTGCTAAAGTGTAGATGTTGTTTTGGAAATGAATAGCAGGTTGTTGTTCAGCTCTCATTATCTTTCATTATCTCTTTGCCAGTAACTATTTAAACACAGTGTCATGCCCTGCTGCCCTACTTTGGGACCTCCTTTCCTGTCTATAATACTAACATTTCGGTACAAATTTCAGTGCTTTTAGCATCATTCTTGCTTCCTCCAAAGGCATTATGATTGCAGCTGCTACTGCTTTCTCCCTAGATGCTCACAAACACAGAGTGAATCCTCTCAGCTTCTTAAAGGGCTATCGTGTGACAAAGTACAGTGTCCAGGAGCCTCAGTTTTCCCTACCTTTTAGTTCCTGATCAATAAGGTCAATTTGATCCAGAACTCAGGAAAGTTGTTAATTTCTCATACCTTTGCATTTACCAGGCTTATCTTCTGAATTTAGAAATCCAAGTAATCGTGCTCCTACGAGTTGCACTGCTGTTTCAGGAAAAAAGGACCACACAAGGTCTTGATGCAATGGTGTATATTTCCAACGCATTTCGATGCTGTTCCAGCCCCTTCATCAGTGGTACTGAAGGAGCTGGGACAGCACCGAAACGTGTTGGAAATAAACACCATTACATCAAGACCTCGTGTGGTCCTTTTTTCCAGAAACAGCAGCAGGTATCGTGGGAGCACAATTACTTGGATTTCTGTATACACGCCACTTTGCAGTGGAAGTGCAGATCCAACAGTAGCTGTATGAACACATACATTAGTTGTGGATTTACACAACTGGCCCAGGTGTGCACATGCAGTCCTAAGGGTATTAAGTTTCCCCATACGATAAGACCCATTAACCTCTGTTTTGTCTCTCACTTGCAGATATCTTCTAAATTTATCCTCCAATATGCTACCCAACCTAACCTTCTTCTCATCTACCATTGTGCTTAAACACTGCTGGCCCCGACCATGCTTGTTTGTCTCTGAGACTGAGCTTTACCTGCCCTTAAAGGGAACCAACCACCCCAAATGACCCCCCGGACTGTTAATATGTGTCCCTACACCCAGCACACACATTTGGGGCAATCGTTTTTGCTAAAAAAAATGTTTAGTAGAAGCTAAGATATAGCTTTATGAAGTTTAATAAATTCAGCCGACTGGGTGTTACCTAGTGCAGTGTTCGTGCCTGTCAGCCTCCTCTCCCCCCCTCCCTTCAGTGAAGCCCTTCTGTGCAAGCCGAAAATGCCCCGCCTGTCTGCTGCTGCCTGATAAATTATGCACGCCCCTCTCACCCTCTAAGAGCCTGGCCGCGTCATGAAAGGGTCGGGGCTAAATCGCAGCATGCCGGAGCCCCGCCCCCTTTCATTTTCGGCTTGCACAGAAGGGCTTCACTGAAAGGAGGGGGGGGGAGAGGAGGCTGACAGGCACGAGGACAAAGCTAGGTAACACCCAGTCGGCTGAATTTATTAAACTTCATAAAGCTATATCTTAGCTTCTACTAAACAGTTTTTTTAGCAAAAACGATTGCCCCAAATGTGTGTGCTGGGTGTAGGGACACATATTAACAGTCCGGGGAAGTCATTTGGGGTGGTTGGTTCCCTTTAAAGCCATGATGCACAAGGTTATGTGCATTAGATTGCAATGTTTTTAATTATCCATTATCTTTGAGTTTTCCCCAAGGTGATTGACTGTCTAGAATCATTGGGAGATGTAGGCTGCTAGGCAAAATTCATCCATGGATAGGCATTTCTGCCATTTTTCTGGGACTCTGGATTGGTAAAGCTAAATATGTGAAAAACATGGAATACAGTATTTAACCCTCTCCACTACTCAATCCTGCGAAATGAGTTTTACGTATCTAATCTTAAGAACCCCACCCCTTTTGGTCATTACCTTGTCGCATTCTTGATAGAGGGACATAATTCTCCATGTATGGTTAAGGTGATTTTATTATTATGATTGACATTTAGATGAGCTTGAGTTAAACTTAAGGACTAAACTTGTTTTTATATATGTTTCAATATATGTTTTTAAATACCGTATATACTCGTGTATAAGCCGAGTTTTTCAGCCCAAAAATTGGGCTGAAAGTCTCCCCCTCGGCTTATACACGGGTCAATACGGTATGTGATGCGGTGGGGGCTGTGTCCGGGGCTGTGGAGGCTGGAGGAGGCGGGGGGGCTGCTGTATGAGCGGCCCCGTCACGTGGGGCCGCTCATTATATATGCACTGCTTCCCCCTGTCAATCAGCGGCAGGGGGAAGCAGTGGATATATGCCCCCAAATGCTGGCATTCGCCCCCCCTCTGTGTAAGGGCCCACCCCCGCTGCTGTAAGGGCCCCCCCCACTGTTTATCTTACCATCCCGGTCTTCTGCACAGCGCCGCTCAGCGCCGGACTGGGGTGTCTGGGGCCCACCAGGAAAATTGACTCCAGGGGCCCACCCACCCGGGCCCACCCATTCTTCAGCTAAATACAAGTACCTGTTATCCGTTATATCTATCATAGTGAAGCGTGGACTATAAAACACAGGCCGCTCCTGCACATCACTGTGCGCTTACCATTACTGCGATGTATCATTACTGTAATTTACATTAAAGGCATTTTTTGGTGAAAACAAGTTATCAGTGATGCACAGGTTAGGAAGGTGATCACTTATTTATTGGTGGAATCCGCACCATCAGAAGAATGTGGAGCTTTGAGCATTTGGTGAGTTTTTTCCTCAGTATTTGTAAGATAAAACCAGGAGTGGAGCAATCAGAGATTTATTTTTTTCTGCATTTCTCACCCTCTCCTGGTTTTGTCTTATAAATACTGAGGTGAGAATCTCACCAAATGCTCGACTTGCTTTCTCTGGCGAACCTCTGTAACTGCATCTCTGCTGCTGTGTCACAGGACAGGGAAGGGTTAAACATCCAAGTATTTCATATCTATTGGAAATAAAGAAGTTTCCCCTTTTTGATATCAGATAAAACAAATGTCTGAACACAATCCACTCCACCAAGACCAATAACACTAGATAGAAGGCAGAAATACCACCACACCATGACCAGATCACATATTACCACCACATAGTGCCCAAATAATGCCACATACCAGACAAATACCGCCACAGCATGACCCAAGCACATAATTCCATCACATAGTGATCAAATGCTACCACATATAAGGTATAAATACTGCCACAACATCAGACCTCATATTACCACCACATACTGACCGAATAATACCACATACAAGGGACAAATACTGTCATGTCATGACCAAAGCACATAATGCCACCACATAGTGACAAATAATACTAAAATATTAAAATTGTAAAAAATGCTCTGTATATAGTGTCAGTGTACAGGTAATGCAATGATCACCATTGACATTATACACAGGAGCTCTGTATATAGTGTCAGTGTGTGTGTATAAGTAATACAGATACTCACGAGTGATGTCTCTAGGTGAAGTTCTTTATCTGTCGCAGACTGATATCACGTCTTCTATGCAGGACTTATCTCTGCAGAAAATAACATAGTTAGCTATACCTGACTCACTTCCAGAGCACAATCCACACTTTTCCCAAGATTTCTACACTAAATGAAATGACAAAAAAAGAAACATAGTGCCGCACTACACAGAAACCGTGCTCCAGTATCATTCTGTGCCTGCTCATCCTTGTCGGCAGACATATTTGTCTGATGGCAAAGATGTAGCAGAGCTGTAGACAGAAGACCCGTGGATTTCGTCGGAACGAGGATTTTTTTTTAGTTAAAGATGGAGTCCCTAAATTTGTTTTGTGCTTTATTTTTAATAAAAAAAATTCTGTTTTTTTTTCTGTTTACTAGAAATTGGCAGCGGCAGCGGGCTGCGATTTTCAGTGTGGGGGGCCAAGAACACTTGGGCCCTACCATGCTGAGAATCCCAGCCCCCTGCTGCCTTGTTTTTGCTGGCTGGCCATCAACATATGGCAGGAACCCACGTATTTAAAAGAATATATATTTAACATAAGTTTAAAACAAATATTAGGCTTATCTGTCTTTAGATTGCCAGGCAAGGTAAAGCCAGGTAGCTGGGGGTGGCAGGCCTTAGCTGTCCACTTTATCTGCAGTGAGAATCAAAACGTCTGTGGAGCGCTACGTCATGTTTTTAAAAATGATTTCTTTTCACACTTCTATATGTGACAGACCCAACAGCCCATCACAGATGCTGTCAAAGAGGATGGGCATCTATGATTGGCTGTTTGAGTAATCTACAATCAGCCCATACATTCTAGTATGCTACTATGTAAGGCTGGCTTCACACTTGCAGATGCATCTGCAGCGTTTTGCAGATGCATCTGCAAGTATCAGCATGCAGACCGCGGCCCCTATGTTTATAATAGGGCGCACCGCGGTCTGAAAGCTCTCATTCATTCCTATATGTGAAGCGTCCGCAGGCGGATGCCTGCTTACAGATCATACACTCCCGCCCGCACCATGGACGCGAGATGTTGCGTCCATGGTGCGGGCGGGAGAGTGTGATCTGTAAGCAGGCATCCGCCTGCGGACGCTTCACATATAGGAATGAATGAGAGCTTTCAGACCGCGGTGCGCCCTATTATAAACATAGGGGCCGCGGTCTGCATGCTGATACTTGCAGATGCATCTGCAAAACGCTGTTGCATCTGCAAGTGTGAAGCCAGCCTAAGGGCTGCTTTCAGGTTACTCAAGCAGGCAATCACAGACGCCTATTCTCTGTGTCAGCGTCTGTGATTAGCTGTTGGGTCTGTCACACATACAGTAGTGTGGAAAAAAATAAATAATTAAAAAAAAATGACATAGCGCTCGCATTATTTTTGATTCTTAGCGCAGATAAAGCAGGCAGCTACAGCCTGCCACCCTCAGCTACCTGGCTTCACCTTGGCTGGGGATCAAAAGGCAGAAAAAAAAATGCGTGGGCTCCCGCCATATTTTGCTAGCCAGGTAAAACTAGTCAGCTGAGGGCTTGGATTCTAAGCATTCTGGGCCCCCCACGCTGAAAACGGCAGCCTGCAGCCATCCCTGGAATTGGCGCATTCATCGTAGCGCCATTTCCAGGTGCTTTATCTGGCTCTTCCAGTGGCCCTGATGCGGGGTGGCATGCTCGGTAATAATGGGGTTAGTACCAGCTTTGTGTTATCAGCTTGTTCTAAGCCTGAAATTCATAGCGTCACACCAAACTAGACATGGCCACCATGAATTTCTAGTAAACAGAAAAAAAAACACAACATAGAGAAAAACATTTCTTGATAAAAATCAAACACAAAACACATTTAGAGACTCCATCTTTAATAGAAAAAAAAAAATCCTCGCCCGAAGTAATCCACAAGTCTGTCTGCTACATCATTGCCATCAGACAAATATGTCTGCTGACAGAGATAAGCAGGCACAGAATAAAGGCCCCGTTACATGCTGCGATGTTCCAGCGACCCCACCAGCGATCCGACCTGGCAGGCATCGCTGGAACATCGCTGTGTGGTCGCTGGTGAGCTGTCACACAGGCAGACTCACCAGCGAGCAGCGGTAACGCTAGTAACCAAGGTCCACATCGGGTAACTAAGCACAGCGCTGTGCCTAGTTAACCGATGTGTACCTTGGTTACCAGTCTGCTCCCGCTTGCCCAGCCTGTCAGAATGGACATTGCTGGTTGTTGGACCCTGTCACACATGCCGATGCATGCGTGACAGCGGCAGACCAACGACCGAAAAATGGTCCCGGCCATTTCGCAACAATCAGCGAGCTGATCGCTGGTCGCTGCGACATGTCACACACAGCGATATCGCTGCGAGGTCGCTGCAGCGTCACAAAACCGGTGACATTGCAAGGATATTGTTAGCGATATCGTTGTGTGTAACGGTGCCTTTACACTAGAACACAGCTGTGAGAGAAGTGCTCAGCTGGCCTCCACCCGGTGACCGTGTTTTCCTGTGTGTTGCAAATAATGCATACTTTCAAATGCATACCTATTTTTGCAAGCGTTAGTATGCATTTTTGCAATGCAAGTCTATAGTACATTGCATTTATGCTGATTTACAAGGGATCCGTTGTAACACACAGCATAAATGCAATGTTAACCCAGCCTAACAGCAGGGAGGAGGGGAGACGGAGCCCTGGAGACTGCCTAGTCAGTCTACTGGTGGTACTGTCATGAACATTGCCCAGTATGTCCTCCCAGCCTTTGTGGTACTATTATGCTTGTACTACCACCAGTGGCTGTCAGGACATGCTGCGTGGGCATGATAGTACCGCAGACGCTGGCAGGACATACTAAGCAATGGGCATGCATGATGATACCACCCGAGGCTGGCATGACATGCTGGCCAATGGGCATGATAATCATGGCCATTACCCAGTAGTATGTCTTGCCAGCCTCAGCCAAAGGTACCAGAAAGTTACCTCCTCATCCGTCCTGCTGCTGGCTGGGAGTCCAGTACAGTGCAGCATGTAGTGTGAATGCCACACTATGGAGATGCTGCTTCTACTACTGCCATGTGGAGGCGAGGGCCACATAGAGATTACAGGGGCCCCATCAGGGGCAGACATGGGCCCTATCAGGGGTGTACATAGAGATCATGGGGCCAATCAGGGGAGTATATAAGATGAGGGGCGTACATAGAGATCATGGGGCCTCATCAGGGGCGTACATAGGGATCATGAGGCCCCATCAGGGGTGTACATAGAGATCATGGGGCCAATCAGGGAAGTATATAAGGATGAGGGGCGTACATAGAGATCATGGGGCCTCTTCTGGGGCGTACATAGAGATCATGAGGCCCCATCAGGGGCGTACATAGAGATCATGAGGCCCCATCAGGCGCATACATAGAGATAATGGGGCCTCATCAGGGGTATACATAGAAATCATGGGGCCTCATCAGGGGTATACATAGAGATCATCATGGGCCCCATCAAAGGCGTACATAGAGATCACAGAGTCCACTCAGGGGCGTGTATAGAGATCATCATAGGGACCACTCAGCAGTATATAGAGATTATGGGGCCCACTCAGGGGTGTGCATAGAGATCATCATGGGGACCACTCAGAGGCGTACATACAGATTACAGGGCCCACTCAGGGGCGTGCATAGAGATCATGGGGTCCAGTCAGGGATCGTACATGGAAATCATGGGGCTCAGTCAGGGATCGTACATAGAGATCATGGGGCCCCATCAGGGGCGTATATAAGAATGAGGGGTGTACATAGAGATCATGGGGCCTCATCAGGGGCATACATAGAGATCATGGGGCCCCATCAGGGGCGTACATAGAGATCACGGGGCCCACTCAGAGGCGTGCATAGAGATCATGGGGCCCACTCAGAGGCATACATAGAGATCATGGGGCCCAGTCAGGGATCGTACATAGAAATCACGGCGCCCACTCAGAGGCGTACATATAGATCATGGGGCCCCATCAGAGGCGTACATAGAGATCACAGGGCCCACTCAGGGGCGTGCATAGAGATCATCATGAGGACCACTCGGAGGCATACATAGAGATTACGGGGCCCACTCAGGGGCGTGCATAGGGATCATCATGGGGCCCACTCAGAGGCGTACATACAGATTACGGGGCCCACTCAGGGGCATGCATAGAGATCAAGAGATAACGAGGCCCACTCAGAGGCACACAGAGATAATGGGCCCACTCAGATGCGTACATAGAGATCATCATGGGGCACACTCAGAGGCGTACATAGAGATTACGGGGCCCACTCAGGGGCATGCATAGAGATCATCATGGGGCCCACTCAGAGGCGTACATACAGATTACGGGGCCCACTCAGGGGCATGCATAGAGATCATCATGGGGCCCACTCAGAGGCGTACATAGAGATTACGGGGCCACACAGAGGTGCACATAGAGATCATGGGGCCCACTCAGATGCATACATAGAGATCATCATCAGGGCCGACTCCAGGTTTTTGTGGGCCCCGGGCGAAAAAGTCTCAGCGGGCCCCCTTTAGCACATGCTGCTGTATATGTATGTATGTATATATATATATATATTATGCAGCAGTATTTTTTTTATAAAGGTTGCGGACAATAATATATATATATATATACTTCCCAAGTTTAATCCCTACCAGGCTGTCTCTCCCCCATTGTCTGTCTCTCCCATCCTGTACGCAGTCTCTCCCCTTGTGCCATCTCTCCGCTCTCTGTGAAGACTCTCTCCCCTGTGTGCTGTCTCTCCCTTGAGCCGGTCTCTTACCTGTGCTTCTTCCCCTCCCTGTGCGCTGTGTCTCTCCCCTGCACCTATCTCCCCCTGTGCCTGTCTCCTACCTCTGCACTGTGTCCCCCCCGGCGCACCTATCTCTCACTGCGTGCCTGTCTCCCCCCTATGCGCTGTGTCTCTCCACTGCACCTATCTTCCCCTGCGCCTGTCCCCCCCCTGTAAACTGTGTCTCCCCTTGCGCCTGTCTCTGCCCTGCACACTGTCTCCCCCCTGTGCCTGTCTCTACCCTGCACCTGTCTCTCCCCTGCACGGTCTCCCCCCTGTGCCTGTCTCTCCCCTGCACGGTCTCCCCCCTGCGCCTGTCTCTCCCCTGCATGCAGACTCTCCCTTGCACCTGTCTACCCCCAGCACGCTGTCTCCCCCTGCGCCTGTCTCCCCCCTGGGTTTAATTTGCCACTGACAGGGCCCCCTGAGCGCTGCCCCTCACCCCACTCCTGGGGGCCCCCTGAGCGTTGCCTTCCCACACCACCTCACCGCCAGGGGACCCTGAGCGCAGCCCTTCACCTCACCCTCAGGGGCCCCTGAGTGCTGCCCCCACACCCCTCAGCTTTGGGGGTCCTGAGTGCTGCCCCCACACCTCAGGGGTCCCTGAGAGCTGCCCCACACCCTTAGGTGAGGTGCGGGGGGGGGGGGGGGTTCCTTGTGCTAGTGAAAGATTTTCAGGTGTCCCCCTAGATAAGGTGCGGGGGGGGGGGGGGTTCCTTGTGCTATTGAAAGATTTTCAGGTTTCCCCTTAGGCGAGGTGCGGGGGGGTCCTTGTTCTAGTGGATGATTTCCAGGTGACCCCTTAGGTGAGGAGCGGGGGGTGCTGGTGGTAGATCTTAGCCGAGAAGCCGGGGGGGGGTGTTTGTGGTGGCCGGCGTGAGTACCTTGTCACAGTGACTGCCGCGCGCTCTGCCGGCTTCTGCACTCAGAGGAGAGGAGGGGCGGGCACAGCTGCGGGAAGTGAGGCTTCTCCCACTTTCCGTCCTCCCTCCACTGCTTGTCCAACGCTATCGTGGTCGCGGCGGGCGGTGGGAAGCATGGGGGCCCCCCAGAGGGCACGGGGGCCCCCCAGAGGGCACGGGGCCCCCCGGAGGGGGCGGGCACGGTCTCAGCCGCGACCGCGGTAGTTACACCACTGGGTGAGGGGGCCTCACGTATTTCCCTACAGGGCCCAGGGGGGGTATGGGGGCGGGGCTTAGTGGGCGTGGCCACAGAGTGTCGGGGCCCCCCGGGGGATCTCCCGATCTCCCGCTGGGCCAGTCCGCCCCTGGCGCCGCTCCTCGGTGCTCCGTCGTCCATGCTCCCGTCCTCGCTGCATCTGGGATCCCCGGCCGTCGCAGGTATATGACGTCATCGTGCAACGGCCGGGGATCCCGGATGCAGCGAGGACGGGAGCATGGACGGCGGAGCTCAGAAGACCGGCGCTGTGCAGAAGACCAGGGATGGTAAGTTAAGCAGCAGGGGGGGCGAGTGCCAGCATTTGGGGGCGGCTGTGTACCCCTGGGGGCGGCTGTGTACCCCTGGGGGCGGCTGTGTACCCCTGGAGGCTGCTGTATACCCCTGGGGGCAGCTCTGTATCCCTGGGGGCGGCTATATACCCCTGGGGGCGGCTGTGTACCCCTGGGGGTGGCTGTGTACCCCTGGGGCTGCTGTGTACCCCTGGGGGCTTCTGTGTACCCCTGGGGGCTTCTGCGTACCCCTGGGGGTGGCTGTGTACCCCTGAGGGCTGCTGTGTACCCCTGGGGGCTTCTGTGTACCCCTGGGGGCTGCTGTGTACCCCTGGGGGCGGCTGTGTACCCCTGGGGGCTGCTGTATACCCCTGGGGGCGGCTGTGTACCCCTGGGGGCGGCTGTATACCCCTGGGGGCGGCTGTGTACCCTGGGGGCGGCTGTGTACCCCTGGGGGCTGCTGTATACTCCTGGGGGTGGCTGTGTACCCCTGGGGGCGGCTGTATACCCCTGGGGGTGGCTATGGACCCCTGGGGGTGGCTGTGTACCCCTGGGGGTGGCTGTGTACCCCTGGGGGCGACTGTGTACCCCTGGGGGCGGCTGTGTACCCCTGGGGGCTGCTGTGTACCCCTGGGGGCTTCTGTGTACCCCTGGGGGCGGCTGTGTACCCCTGGGGGTGGCTGTGTACCCCTGGGGCTGCAGTGTACCCCTGGGGGCTTCTGTGTACCCCTGGGGGCTGCTGTGTACCCCTGGGGGCGGCTGTGTACCCCTGGGGGCTGCTGTGTACCCCTGGGGCTGCTGTATACCCCCGGAGGCTGCTGTATATACTGCTGGGGCCTGTATACCACTGGGGCTGCTGTATATACTGGTGGGGTCTGTATATACCACTGGGGAGGCTGCTGTATACCACTGGGGCTGCTGTATATACTGCTGGGGCCTGTATATGCCACTGGGGAGGCTGCTGTATACTACCACTGGGGGGGGCCTGTATACCACACTGCTGGGGGCTGTATACCTGTGCTGGGGTCCACCCTCGGCTTATACACGAGTCAATAGGTTTTCCCAGATTTTGGGGGCAAAAGTAGGGGAGTCGGCTTATACACGGGTAGGCTTATACACGAGTGTATACGGTATGTAAATTGATTACTTTTAATTGGATTTTAATTGTTTGTTCATCAATTTAATCTCTTGTTAAAGCACTGTGACCTAAATATTTCCAAAAAAGGTGTCAGTCATTGTTTATTTATTGTTTTTTTATAGCATATTAAATTGCACTTATAATCCCATGATTTAGGCCTGTCTGACTGCATTTTGTCTGCTGTTTTGGTATCATATATTTAACCCTTCTATTATCTACTTTTCATCTACAAATGCACTACAAAGTGTGAAATAACACCCTGGAAATGGTCTGTATGGACATGTCTTTTTAGTTGCTATGGCCAGTGTCACACTCATCGTTTTTAGCAGATGTCAGAGACATCCGCTAAAGACTTAGACATTTTCTGCTGAAGTGGATACCGTTATCAGTCTGCACTCCAGCAGGACGCAGTACCATAGCACCTCATGAATTACCTGCACAGCGGCCGCACACAGAGCGTCTTGGGCGTCCGCTTTTCCCCGTGCACAGGAAATGCTACATGCAGCATTTCCTGTGTGCTTCTGAAAAGCGCTGTTGCACCAAGTGGACTGACATGAATCATGGCTCTAACACGTGAGATGTCAATTGAAACGAAGGAGAGGATTATCAAAATCTTAAAAGGGGGTAAATTATCACGCAATGTTGCAAAATATATTGGTTGTTTCCAGTCAGCTGTGTCTAAAATCTGGTCCACATACAAACAGCATGGGAAGGTTGTTAAAGGGAAAGATACTGGTAAACCAAGGAAGACATCAAAGTGTCAAGACCGGAAACTTAAAGCAATATGTCTCCAAAACAGGAAAGGCACAACAAAACAAATGAGGAACGAATAGGAGGAAACTGGAGTCAATGTCTGTGACGGAACTGTAAGAAACCGCCTAAAGGAAATGAGATTTACATACAGAAAAGCTATACATAAGCCATTATTAACACCCAAACAGAAAAAAACAAGGTTACAATGGCCTAAGGAAAAGCAATCGTGGACTGTGGATGACTGGATTAAAGTCATATTCAGTGATGAATTACGAATCTGCATTGGGCAAGGTGATGATGGTGGAACTTTTGTTTGGTGCCGTTCCAATGAGCTTTATAAAGATGAATGCATAAAGAGAACATGCAAATTTCCAGAGTCATTGATGGTATGGGGCTGCATGTCAGGCAGAGTGCACTGGGGAGATGGCTGTCATTACATCTTCAATAAATGCCCAAGTTTACATGGATATTTTGAACAGTTTTCTTATCCCATCAATTGAGAGGATGTTTGGGGATGATGAAATCATTTTTCAAGATGATAATGCATCCTGCTATAGAGCAAAAACTGTGAAAACATTCCATGAAAGAAGACACAAAAGGTCAATGTCATGGCCTGCAAATAGTCCAGATCTCAATCCAATTGAATATCTTTGGTGGAAGTGGTGGAAGTTGAAGAAATGGTCCATGACAAGGCTCCAACCTGCAAAGATGATCTGGCAACCGCAATTAGAGAAAGTTGGAGCCAGATTGATGAAGAGTACTGTTTGTCACTCATTAAGTCCATACCTCAGAGACCGCAAGCTGATATTAAAGCCAGAGGTGGTGCAGCAAAATACTAGAGATGTATTGGAGTGTTCTTTTCCGTGTTTGTTTTTCATGATCTCATAATATTTTCCCTCTCATTGGTCTGAAAAAAGGAACCCTTACTGACTACCACATTTTTATCTTGATTTCTTTTAGTATTTCTTAAAGCCATAAAGTTGCCATTTGAAATGACTTTAGTTTTGTGCCATGTCTGTGATCTGCTTTTTTTCTACAACATTAAACAACTGAATGAACATCCTCCAAGCCAGGTGATTCCATAATTTTTGCCAGGGGTTGTATTCATGTATTGGTCAGCCACAGGTAACATCTCTGTACATGGGTAATGGTGGATATAGTAGAGAATATCTCAGAATTTACCCTCTAGTTTAAAAAAATGACTTTGCCCTCTGCTGGCCGAAGATATTGGTCAGGAACAAATAATCAGCAAGCAGGTTCCTAGAGGAAAGTATGTCAGGGAACGACCAGGTCAGGAGATAGCAGTGACTCAGCAGCAAGGTATTAAAGCCAGGATTTGACCAGAAGGAAAGAGTTGGTGTCAAAAAGCAGAAGCAAGCAGATGTGCCCGCAGGGGTGTGGAGCATTGTCTCACCTGCAGAAGAGTCGAGTGCTCCAATTGCTGCCCCAGAAAGCCTGTGCCAGGTGGTTTACAGGAAGAGTCCCCAGAGTTCCGCCACCATGTTTCAGAACAATCGTCAGTACATGAATACAGCATCAGAAATACCATTAGTACACAAATGCAACACCAGAACCACCTTCAAGTACACAAATGCAATGCCAGAACCGCAATTAGTACGTATTATAACTCCTGCACCATAACCACCATCAATACATGACTGCAGCACAAGAAACACCATCAGTACATGACTGGAGTACAAGAATCAACTTCAGTACACAAATGCAATGCTAGAACCACCTTCAAGTTTACGACTGCAGCTCTAGAACCACCTTAAGTACATGATTGTAGTTCCAGACTTATTGTCAGTATATGAATAAAGCATCAGAACCACCATGCCTCCACTCACCTACGAATACAGGGAGCTGTCTGACCCTGGACATACTGCCTGCATCTCTGCCTGTGATGAGAGTAAGATCATCTCTCTCCCACTGGAGACATCACAGCAGAGGCAGAGGAGGAGCAGGAGAAAGACACAGGAGCAGGTGAGCTGCTAATAGAGCTGAAGATGGGTGAGGGGAGACTGGGGCTGTGCTGCTATATACTGGGGGAAGGCTGCTGCTGTATATCCTGGGGGAGGCTGATGCTGTATACACTGGGGGAGGCTGCTGATGTATACAATGGGGGGAGAATGGGGCTGTGCTGCTATATACTGGTGGGAGGCTGCTGTATATACTGGGGAATGCTGCTGTATATACTGAGGGGGAGGCTGCTGCTGTATACTTGTGGCATGGGAGGCTGCTGCTGCTGTATACTGGTGACGGGGAGACTGCTACTGCTGTATACTAACAGCATGGGAGGATGCTGCTGTATATTGCTGACAGGAGAGATTGTGCTGCTATATACAGGTGACAGGGGAGGCTGCTGCATTATACTGGTGACATTGGAGACTGCTATATACTGGTGATATTGGAGGATGCTTCTTCTTTATAATAATGAAAGGTGAGGCTAGTGTTGCTATATATTGGTTACAGGGGAGGCTCCATTCTCCTCTCCTCGCATGCTCTTATCATGCCCTGCTGAGTGTCATCATTTCTTCTCTTCTCGTTCTCCTATTTTTTAAAAATCTCGCCTCCTCTTCATAGTATGACGGGCAGCCGAACATCAGTTCCAGTCCGGTGCATTGTGGGGGCTTATCAGGTGTACAGCCTGGCTTTAATATGTGCACTGCGCATGCGTGGGAGCCAGACTGTGCAGACAATACACCCGCACCCTGCTTAGGACTGGACATGGCGTTGTGGCCATATGTTATACTATGAGGAGATGCCGTTATTTTAAAAAAATGAGGATGAGGAGGGAAGAATGGAGCCATGGAGACCGTAACATACAACAAATTGTGGGGTATTGGTTTGTCTTTTGGTCCAAAACACTTAAGCTTGTGAGCCACTACACGGCTCCCCACATCTCACAAGTCCTATCCACTAAATTCATATCTAAAGTGAGCTAAGGACACAAATAGAAAATTACTTTTCTTACCACAGCAGATTCAGGTCTGGCCATATGCCATAGCCTGGATGTAAGTTATTAAAACATTTTTCATAAGCTTTATAGTGCAGTTTTAGGCTGCCTTCATACTTGCGTTTGTGTCTGCATACGCAGGGCATGCAGATGCAAACGCAGTGCAACGCAGCACATAATTATGTGAACGCAGCGGAGAGTCTCTGCATGCATTCACATTAGTATGGTGACCGGGCAGCCAATCAGCTGTCTCGGGGGCGGCAGGGAGGAGGAGATCAGTGGTGGAGATTTCCTCCTCCCGGCCACAGCTGATCTCCCGCTGGTGTCAGCGCGGGAGATTTGAAGATACAGCTGATGTGACAGCTGTTAAACTCTCCCGCGCCGACACCGAATAGGGTGATATCAGTGCAGGAGACATGAAACAGCTGATCGCTGCTTCAAATCTCCCGCGCCCACCTCACCTATTCAGTGTCAGCGCGGGAGATTTAAACAGCTGTCAGATCAGCTGTTTCTCCCCGCTCCCCACTGACACCGGCGGGAGATCAGCTGTGGCTCTGGCTGATCTCCCGGTGGCCGCCGCTGATCACCGGCGGTCACTGGGAGAGATTTCAATGTGATCTGCAGTGTTCTCCTGCGCTGTCATGCGGAGGACACTGCGGATCCATTGAGATCCATGCATTTTTTGTGTGCTTGCGGGCGCTTGCGGATAAAATACCGTATATACTCGCGTATAAGCCAAGTTTTTCAGCCCAAAATTTGGGCTGAAGAGTCCCCCCTCAGCTTATACGCGAGTATACAGTATATACAGCAGCAGCCCCGGAGGTATACAGGCCCCCCCATCAAGCTCCAGGTCCCCCCCCCTTGCGCGGCAGCCTGTAAAGTAAAATCATACTTATCAGTGTCCTGTCGCGCTGTCCTGCCGCTTGCCGACACACGATCCCGGGCTTCATTCCGCGTCTTCCGTCTTCCTGTGGTCGCGGGCAATGACGTTGTGCCGCCCAGCTTAGGGGACCGGGATACCCGGCGCAGGGTCCCTTTCCTTGGGGGAGTCACTGGTGGCTGGACCCAGGCCGTGGCCCCAGGCTGACACACTCCTAAAGGGGGTATTTACAGGGGATTTAGAAGTTTATATAGTTTATAAAGTTTGTAGATGTTATTGTCGTGACGCCACCAGGAATAATGTGGCTATATATGGCCACCGCTGCCTTGTACTGGCCAGGGGATGATGATGAGAGACAGCTGAGATGGTATAGTCCTTTTCCGGGTAGGGCTGTAGGGTCCCCTGGACAGGTGATGTTAAAGTTAATGATAGATGAAGATGGAAGTCTGGTGAGGAGATGTTAAGGGCACAGATACTTACTTGATTCACAGCAAATTCTCTCAGTGGTGATGGTCCCAATCCTGGATAGATGGTAGCTGTTAAATCAGAGGCTGAGGCACAGATGAAGTTTAACTGGTTTACTTTCAACCAAACTACAATACAACAAGTCCCGTCTCCGGAGTCTGCAATAGGGGTTCAGTTGCTCAGGCCCCACCGGGTCCTTTACCTCCTGCTTGCGCTGTCTGTGTGGCCCTGCTGCCGTGTGTGAACTGGCTGCCGGCCCAAATCTGTCCTCTCTGGGTCCCACTCAACAGGCAACTTAAGTCCTTTGTCTCTCTCTGCTTACCCCCTCCGGGAGTACTGCTGAACTCTTAGTATGTTGCTGTGTCTGGCCCTGTAAGCTTGTTGTTACCTCACGTTGTCCGGTTGCTGTATTGTATATAACTAATGCAGCCACGGATCCGGTATCCGTATCTGCGCTTTTTATCTAGGGTAGATAATGATGCTACCCGATTCTGAAAGTGTTCCTCTTATCAGTTTTCTCCTCCTCAGACCGATGGCTTGGCCCTAGAAAATTGTCAGTCACTCCTCAGGAACTCAATGCAGCTCCTGTCACTCTGAGCTCCTGGCTCCAACTGTCTGAAAATCTACCTCAGACCAGTGTTTTATCTCTAGGGAAATCTCTGGTGTCTCTGGAGCTCCCCCTACTGGCCAAAGGTGGTAGTGCAGTGGCATGGCTTTCTATGTGAGTGCAACTATTATGATCTTATACTGTGGCTAATACCTGCAGGGGCGCCACAACGTCATTGCCCGCGACCACAGGAAGCCGGAAGCCGGAAGACGCGGATTGAAGCCCGGGATCGTGTGTCGGCAAGCGGCGGGACAGCGCGACATGACACTGATAAGTATGATTTTACTTTACAGGCTGCCGCGCAAGGGGGGGGGCCCTGGAGCTTGATGGGGGGCCTGTATACCTCCGGGGCTGCTGCTGTATACAGCCCTGGGGCTGCTGCTGTATACAGCCCTGGGGCTGCTGCTGTATACAGCTTTGGGGCTGCTGCTGTATACAGCCCTGGGGCTGCTGCTGTATACAGCCCTGGGGCTGCTGCTGTATACAGCTTTGGGGCTGCTGCTGTGTACACCCCTGGGGCTGCTGCTGCTGTATACACCACTGGGGCTGCTGTATACTACCTAAGGGCTGCTGTATATACCTCTGGGGCTGCTGTATACACCACTAGGGCTGCTATATATACCTCTGGGGCTGTATATACCTCTGGGGCTGCTGTATGCTACCTCTGGGGCTGCTGTATACTACCACTGGGGCTGCTGTATACTACCACTGGGGCTGCTGTATAGTACCACTGGGGCTGTATATACCTCTGGGGCTGCTGTATACTACCACTGGGGCTGCTGTATACTACCACTGGGGCTGCTGTATACTACCACTGGGGCTGCTGTATACTACCACTGGGGCTGTATATACCTCTGGGGCTGCTGTATACTACCACTGGGGCTGCTGTATACTACCACTGGGGCTGTATATACCTCTGGGGCTGCTGTATACTACCACTGGGGCTGCTGTATACACCTCTGGGGCTGCTGTATACTAACCACTGGGGCTGCTGCTGTATATACCACTGGGGCTGCTGCTGTATACTACCACTGGGGCTGCTGTATATACCTCTGGGGCTGCTGTATACCACACTGCTGGGGGCTGTATACCTGTGCTGGGGTCCACCCTCGGCTTATACACGAGTCAATAGGTTTTCCCAGGTTTTGGGGGCAAAAGTAGGGGGGTCGGCTTATACACGGCTCGGCTTATACACGAGTATATACGGTAAGCGCCCGTGACCGCACAAAAAATGCAACATGATGCGTTTGGAGTGCGGTCAGATTGCGTATAAATTATGCGCATCCGTACGCAAATGCGGCCAAACACAGCCATACACAGGCACATGCGTTCCCATGTTAAACATAGGAACGCATGTGCGCAAGCGTTTGGCTGCATTCGGTGCGCTGCGTGCCAAACGCAAGTGTCAAGGCACCCTTAGGTCAGACAGGGATGATTAGGGATAAGCTAGCAAGGTGCAGGGACAGGTAGTGGTAGGATAGGGGGGAATAACGAGCTGACAGGTTTCCTTTAATGATGTCAGGAAGCAACCTGAAGTAACAGGATTCTACCTGACATCATTAAGGTGAATGGGCAAAAAGCTAAATCTTGAAAGGATCAGGATTTGGGTGAAAAAGCTGATTTTGCATAATTTGAAAAAAAATTGCGAGTGTGAAACCAGTGACACTGGATGAGTGCAGCAGCGCGCTCCAAGTGTCAGTGTGGGTACACACAATGTGACTGCAGGCTCGTTTTGACGCCTGGTACCTCTCTGCTCTTGGCTTCCCTTTGAACAGTTTCAGTAAAGAGGAGGGGTGAATGCACAGGCAGCATGTCTCCATATAACTAGGACTCTCCTCCTCCTCACTGAAGCAATGGTTAGGTCACCTTTTGTAATCACTTGATGACTGTGAAAAGCAGAAGGTGTTAAAAAAAGAAACACTCAAACGACTGAACCTTTGCGCAGCAAGTGCAGACGTTCATTCTTTTAGTTTAATTAGTGCTTTTCAAAGCGTTCTACAGAGTAAATCTGCCTTAAATAGATGTTGTGTGCACATAGTGTGACGTCAGTAAAGGGAGTGACCACGAAAAGTGCCTAGGGCAGCATGAAGGCCAAATATGGCCCTGTCTACAGAACTTGAACTTCCATTTCACAGGTATGCAGTGTTGAAATATTGCTGCAATACAGCAGAGCTCAGAGAGCTGCAAAAAACTGCAAGAAGATAAATTTCAATTTTCCTGTTCTGTATTAGGCTAGGGTCACACATAAGCCCTGGATCTGTTATTAGCATCAGTTTTTTAACTTTATTTTTCTAAGTCCAAAAACTGATGCTAAAAACGGATCCTGGGATCAAATGTGACTGCATTGTTAACAAAAGCTATTTGGTTTTTTACTGGACCCAAAAAACGCTGCAAGCAACGTTTTTGGGTGCAGTAAATAAATGGATGCATTTTTTTAACATGGGTCCCTATGGGAAAGCGGATACTTTTTTTGTGCAGTAACAAAACAGATCCGTTTTTTCTAGCGTTTTGTTGGCAAAAAATTGCAAAGTCCAAAAAATGCATTGCTGCACAGGAGGCTCAAAAACAGCCCAAAAAAAAAAAGGGGATTTGTTATTGAAACCAGTGAAAAAAACTGATTGGCATGTGTGACCCTAGCCTTAGTTACTTGACTCACACTGCTAACACTTTTATTTAATATAAGCTCTAGAGGCAGAGTTATATTCCAGGCAACATCCTTCCCATAGCCTGGAACAGCTCATATACATATAAGAAAACTATGGATTTCTCTGGAATAAAACATTGAATCGCATATATCAACGTATCATTTTATTTAGATTCCTACAACCTGCATGTCCATATAGATGGCTTAGGGCCTTTTCACACTTAGGTTTTTTGAAAAATGCAGCAGTTGCGGTAAAAATAAACGCATCTGCCGCATTTTCTGCCTAACGGCCGCACATGTTCCACACTTGCGTTGTCTATGGGGCTTGCAGTAAGTGTGCGGCAAGTGCGGTTCTGGCAGTTGCAGCAGTTGCGGCTGTGAAAAAAATGTGGTCAGCAGCATTTTTTTCGCAGCCGCAACTGCGGCAACTGCTGGAACCGCACTTGCCACACCTGCCGCACACTTACCGCAAGCTTCATAGACAATGCATGGGGCTTGCCGCAAGTGTGTAGCAAGTGCGGCCGTTAGGCGGAAAATGTGACAGATGTGGGTTTTTTTTACCACGACTGCCACATTTTTCAAAAAACAACAGTGTGAAAAGGCCCTTAGTAGGCTTGATCCTACTGACAGATTCCCTTTAACAATGGTAAGGAGTATTGAGTGTTGTTTTTACCAGTCATCATCAGACTGCGGACCATACAGGAACCACAGTACTGATGAGACGTAGTCAGTATCACAAATCAACATTTATGTGGCGCCCCTGCGGGTATTAGCCACAGTATAAGATCATAATAGTTTCACTCACTTAGAAAGCCATGCCACTGCACTACCACCTTTGGCCAGTAGGGGGAGCTCCAGAGACTTCCCTAGAGATAAAACACTGGTCTGAGGTAAATTTTCAGACAGTTGGAGCCAGGAGCTCAGAGTGACAGGAGCTGCATTGAGTTCCTGAGGACTGACTGACAATTTCCAGGGCCAAGCCATCGGTCTGAGGAGGAGAAAACTGATAAGAGAAACACTTTCAGAATCGGGTAGCATCATTATCTACCCTAGATAAAAAGCGCAGATACGGATACCGGATCCGTGGCTGCATTAGTTATATACAATACAGCAACCGGAAAAACGTGAGGTAACAACAAGCTTCACAGGGCCAGACACAGCAACATACTAAGAGTTCAGCAGTACTCCCCGAGGGGGTAAGCAGAGAGAGACAAAGGACTCAAGTTGCCTGTTGAGTGGGACTCAGAGAGGACAGATTTGGGCCGGCAGCGAGTTCACACACGGCAGCAGGGCCACATAGACAGCGCAAGCAGGAGGTAAAGGACCCGGTGGGGCCTGAGCAACTGAACCCCTATTGCAGACTCCGGAGACGGGACTTGTTGTATTATAGTTTGGTTGAAAGTAAACCAGTTAAACCTCATCTGTGCCTCAGCCTCTGATTTAACAGCTACCATCTATCCAGGATTGGGACCATCACCGCTGAGAGAATTTGCTGTGAATCAAGTAAGTGTCTGTGTCCTTAACATCTCCTCACCATACTTCCATCTTCATCCATCATTAACTTTAACATCACCTGTCCAGGGGACCCTACAGCCCTACCCGGAAAAGGGCTATACCATCTCAGCTGCCTCTCACCATCATCCCCTGGCCAGTACAAGGCAGCGGTGGCCATATATAGCCACATTATTCCGGGTGGCGTCACGACAATAACATCTACAAACTTTATAAATTATATAAACTTCTAAATCCCCTGTAAATACCCCCTTTTAGGAGTGTGCCAGCCTGGGGCCACGGCCTGGGTCCAGCCACCAGTGACTCCCCCAAGGAAAGGGACCCTGCGCCGGGTATCCCGGTCCCCTAAGCTGGGCGGCACATTTACATCCAGGTACCTTATACATCGATGACATCTTCTCTGATTGAAGTCATTTTCATCCCTTTTATATCCATGTAGCGCAGATGCAATAATCAAATTTCATGCGCACAGCCCATCTCTGCAGGCTTCCCACCTATCTGTCTTTAGCAGCATTTCCACACTGTCCTTAAAAATAAAAGTACAGTGCCTTGTGAACGTATTTGACCCCCTTGAACTTTTCAACCTTTTGCTACATTTCAGGCTTCAAACATAAAGATATAAATACTAATTTTTTTGTGAAGAATCAACAAGTGGGACACAACCATGAAGTGGAACAAAATTTATTGGATATTTTAAACTTTTTTAACAAATAAAAAACTGAAAAGTGGGGCGTGCAATATTATTCGACCCCCTTGAGTTAATACTTTGTAGCACCACCTTTTGCTGCGATAACAGCTGCAATTCGCTTGGGGTATGTCTCTATCAGTTTTTCAAAATCGAGAGACTGAAATTCTTGCCCATTCTTCCTTGAAAAACAGCTGGAGCTCAGTGAGGTTGGATGGAGAGCGTTTGTGAACAGCAGTTTTCAGCTCTTTCCACAGATTCTCAATTGGATTCAGGTCTGGACTGTGATTTGGCCATTCTAACACCTGGATACGTTTATTTTTGAACCATTCCATTGTACATTTTGCTTTATGTTTGGGATCATTGTCTTGTTGGAGGATAAATCTCCATCCCAGTCTCAGGTCTTTTGCAGACTCCAACAGGTTTTTTTTCAGAATGCTCCTGTATTTTGCTCCGTCCATCTACCCATCAATTTTAACCATCTTCCTTGTCCCTGCTGAAGAAAAGCTGGCCCAAACCATGATGCTGCCACCACCATGTTTGACAGTGAGGATGGTGTTTTGAGGGTGATGAGCTGTGTTGCTTTTACGCCAAATACATAGTTTTGCATTATGGCCAAAAAGTTCGATTCTGGTTTCATCTGACCAAAGCACCTTATTCCACATGTTTGGTGTGTCTCCAGGTGGCTTGTGGTAAACTTCAAACGAGACCTTTTTATGGATATCTTTGAGAAATGACTTTCTTCTTGAAACTCTTCCATAAAGGCCAGATTTGTGCAATGTACGACTGATTGTTGTCCTATGGACAGACTCTCCCACCTCAGCTGTAGATCTCTGCAGTTCATCCAGAGTGATCATGGGCCTTTTGGCTGCATCTCTGATCAGTCTTCTCCTTGTTCGAGATGAAAGTTTAGAGGGTCTTGGTAGATTTGCAGTGGTCTGATACTCCTTCCATTTCAATATGATCACTTGCACAGTTCTCCTTGAGATGTTTAAAACGTGGGAAATCTTTTTGTATCCAAATCCGGCTTTAAACTTTGCCACAGCAGTATCTCTGACCTGCCTGGTGTGTTCCTTGGTCTTCATGATGCTCTCTGCACTTGAGACAGATCCCTGAGACTATCACAGAGCAGGTGCATTTATACAGAGATTTGATTATGTGGCACCCCTGCGGGGGATTGCCACAGGTTCCACAGGTGCAAGGAGGGAATTACACCTTGGTTAGCACAGCACACCTTCCACCCCAGACCTGAAGGGGGAGCTCTACTGGCTGCCTTAAGTCAGTTCCCCTTTAAGAACATCCAGGCCTGAGGGGAGGAGTTAGTTAGTCCCAGAAGTCAGTCTAGAGTCTGAAGTGAGAGGGAAGAGAGAGGAGACAGAGGAACTGGTCGCTGGGAGAGATCCAGGCCCAGGACCAGGGACCACTGACCGCTGTGCGCACCCTAGGGAAAGGGTCGGAGGCAAGTGGAGAAAGAAGGGAACTAAGAAAAGGGAAGCGGTTACTACAGCCCTTTAGTACACCCGGACACCGGAGTCCGACGCTGCCAGCATTTAGTGTCACAGCAAAGGCCCGAAAGACTTAGGAGGAGTTCAGCCCTGAGGAGAACAAAATAAGAGACGCTAAACTGACCAAGTATAGGACCAGGGGCCATAGGAGGAACAGGGACCCCCCAGAAGGACCTCATTGCTAGTTTAGGACAAAGTCCAGAGAGGGAGAAGAAGCGGTGGGTTCAGTCTCAGGCAGGACATACACCACAGAGCACAAAGACAGAGGAGGTCTCATTACCTTCTAAAGTGGAAGTCCCAAGTTAGACCAGGGACCTGGTTATTACTCTGGACTGTACGTGTTAACCTGTCACCAGTAAAAGGTAAAGAAACAACAATCCCTGTGTGTCTGTGTTCCTGTCTAACTGCCGCAATTCACCGCCTTGTCTGCAAAGACGCAACTACTACTCCCCTCATCCATCCCCGCTGCCCTGAGGTAAAGCTTCACCTGTGGGGAGCTGTACCACACTCTGCTGCACCCACCATCACCTCAGCAGCCTGCTGCAGCGCTGGAATACCCGTTACCGGGTACCATAGGTGGCGTCACGTTAACAATCCCCTTATTCCCCACCATTCCCCGCCATTGAGGGTCCAGGGCACGGGACCAGGGATTGACCAGCCGTGATTCCCCATCAAAGCCGCCATCAGCCCCGGTACCTGAGTACCCTATACCCTGTTGACCACCTCAATTGCTCACAGGTGGATTCTATTCATCATTACCAGTCATTTAGGACAACATTGGATCATTCAGAGATCCTTACCTGAACTTCTGGAGTGAGTTTGCTGCACTGAAAGTAAAGGGGCCGAATAATATTGCACGCCCCACTTTTCAGTTTTTTATTTGTTAAAAAAGTTTAAAATATCCAATAAATTTTGTTCCACTTCACGATTGTGTCCCACTTAAAAAATTAGAATTTATATCTTTATGTTTGAAGCCTGAAATGTGGCAAAAGGTTGAAAAGTTCAAGGGGGCCAAATACTCTCACAAGGCACTGCATATTGCCCCATTAAAAAATCTAGAAGAATATTTATATTCTAATTATTTATTTAGATATAATAATTTTAAATAAATAGATAATTAAATTGTATAATATAATAATTTTCTTTGACCCTCACTGTATTTACTGCACAAAATATCCCCACACACTACTCCTCCCCACAATATCCCCTCCAAACTGCCACTTTCTATAATATCTCCCCCATGCACTGCCCCTCTGTATAATATCCACACTCCCCTATCCATAATTTCCCCCACACTGCCTCCCTGTATAAAGTCTCCCCAGCTCACTGCCTCATGCTATTCTATGCCCCTTTTAACAATCCCTCCCTAAGTGCCCCATAATATGCACCCTAATTAATACCAATCTGCTCCTACCACTGCCTCCACATTGCGTCTCTCCCATGGAGTGCTTACCATTTCCCAGTGTCTCTTCCCTTCTGCAGTTCCGGCTGAACCAGCAGTGTGACAAATTCATCAGATTGCTAGCCTTATCGTAACCATGTATGTCGGGGTGAGGTTAGGACTGATGTGTGTTCCTCTGCCCCAGTCTGGGTGCTCAAGTTTTCAAATGTATTCCTGTCTGCTAGTCTGCAACATATTTGATAAACTACAAAGGTAAAAATCTCTAGGGCTTATCTGATGATTGATTGGTCATTCATAGATTGACTGCTGCAATCCACCATATGGCATACATTCAAATGTATTCCTTTAAATTCTAGCTGTTCCTCAATGGCAAAAGATTGATCAGTTGCACTACAAAAAGTCTCATGGTCCTGTAGCTCTACCCTAAAAACAAGACTGATACACTGTGTTATGCCTACTGCAGAGATTGCGAGAGTGATGTACAAAACGATTAATGGTTTTGTAAATCATTGTGTCAAGCACCATTCCCTCAGCACCTGCACTAAGTATAATATAGTGTAGTGTCCATTGAAGGGGGTAGGATGATGGAGGAAAACACATCACATTGGCTGCAGTCATACAAACAATTCTCCAGTAGCAGGGGTTAATTACAACAGGTGCATGAGTTGCATTCGCACCCTGGCCCTGGAGCCAGGGGGACCCGAAATTCCCTTTGGTCTATAGAAGAAGACTATTACTATTGAAAATTTGGAACAATTGGGGGCCGCTGTTGGAGCTTTTGCATCGGGGCCCATGAGCTTCAAGTTACGCCATTGACCAGTTGGGTTGGCGATATGGTCAGTTATCATACCCTACACAGACTAAGGAATGTTGGTTGCTGTGAGAAAAGATTACTCTTTTCACTACTTTTTCATATTGTAAGAATCATTTTATGCCTGTAATATGTTGTGCAGAAGAAGTCCATCTATATTAAATTTATACCCTTAGCAACAGCATACTTACATAGCTAAAGGCAAAAAAATGGAAATTTATTATTCACATTACAATAACAAACTTAAAAAAATGGAGCTGGAAGGGTCACAAGGTCTCCAGACACAGATGGCTGCCACACTTTGAACACTTTGCTTCTGATACTTGTTAATTGGCTTTCTTAGGTTCCATCTGTGGTGACTGACTAGATTTTCAATGGCTGTAGGTCTTAAGTGTATTCTAGCTACATCACAATTAATTTGTCACAAGAAAGGTCACAGTATGAAAAGGTCACAAGGTGCCCAGACATAATTTTATGCAATATGCATGAGTGCACCAAAAGGGTAGCAGACACACATGCTGCAACGCACCCACCAGCTAAGGAGGTCTACCTTCATTAAAAGGATCAGTAAGTTATAGTCACTGCTATTACAAATAACTAAGAAATTGATATGTGATGCACATTGTGTTCTCTCAAGCTGATCCATCTCAACTTTTGAAACAATCCTTCATATGTACCAACAACTTTGCTGTGTCTGCGCTTCTTACATCATTTCATCAATGTCACATTGCTTTATGCATTACACCTGTGCTATAACATCACTATGTACATTATAGCTAATATTCCTACCATGTATTTGTTTTTACGTGTCAGATATGTAATGAACTAGAATAAAGTGAAGAATTGGTGTACAATGAAGCTGCCACTCACCTTACTGCTACAGCACTGGGCCCTGCTCCCTTCTTAAGTCTGGCTCCCACTGTATTGGTCCTTACCGGGTTTATTCAGTAACGTGGCAAAAATATCTGACATCATTTCCCAAGGCTTTTGCAGGCTGCGTTTTGGACCTCACCTTCCACCAGATTTAGGGTGCTTCACATTGCGTTGTACCACACATTCAATGGTCCCATTCGGGTGTCTCCTTGTAGGAAACACATGCTCCCGAACGATGACTGTGTCTGCACCATTAAAGTCAATGACCTCATCGACGCATGCGTCTGAATCCCACTTTGTGGTTGATTGGGCCGTCAACCCCCATGGGACCACTGACCTTGTGTTACAATGTAAAGTTAAAGTAGCTTTCGCCGCAGCCAGGTTACTCATTAATAGTGATGAGCGAATAGTGAAGTGTTCGGTTTCTGAATATTTTCGCCGAATACTTTTTCCCATTCAACTCGAATACTGAGTCTAATGCAAGTCAATTAGTCATGTGTTCCACCCACAAATGTCCAGCATTTCCGAGGGAGGAAGGGTGAGCTTTTTCTTTTGTATTTTCACTGCATACAACATGTTGCTCTATACTCAGGGAGAGCCTTCCATTCCAATGGCTCTTACTAGGGTGCCAGCTCCCATTGTTCACTAAAGGGAGCTGGCAATTTGAGCCAGATCATTCCCATCACTCTCGAGAACCAACGATACTTACCGAGTAATGAACATCCCATATACTGTACTATTCATGCAAGTAACGAACAGTAACAAGTATATTCGCTCATCCCTACTAATTACTTCACAAGTTTTTTTACTACCAATTGTTACCTTTAATTTTAGACCAATTCATCATGTTGCTATTGCTTTAAGGTTCTGCTCTGTCAATCCATAAATTACAGGATTATTTTTATTGTGTTTTTCACCCCTTTGTCTTTGCAAGAAAGTTACCAATAGATACCTACAGTTAGGGACAGAAATATTTGGACAGTGACACAATTTTCGCGATTTGGGCTCTGCATGCCACCACATTGGATTTGAAATGAAACCTCTACAACAGAATTCAAGTGCAGATTGTAACGTTTAATTTGAAGGGTTGAACAAAAATATCTGATAGAAAATGTAGGATTTGTACACATTTCTTTACAAACACTCCACATTTTAGGAGGTCAAAAGTAATTGGACAAATAAACATATCCCAAACAAAATATTTTTATTTTCAATATTTTGTTGCAAATCCTTTGGAGGCAATCACTGCCTTAAGTCTGGAACCCATGGACATCACCAAACGCTGGGTTTCCTCCTTCTTAATGCTTTGCCAGGCCTTTATAGCCGCAGCCTTCAGGTCTTGCTTGTTTGTGGGTCTTTCCGTCTTAAGTCTGGATTTGAGCAAGTGAAATGCATGCTCAATTGGGTTAAGATCTGGTGATTGACTTGGCCATTGCAGAATGTTCCACTTTTTTGCACTCATGAGCTCCTGGGTAGCTTTGGCTGTATGCTTGCGGTCATTGTCCATCTGTACTATGAAGTGCCGTCCAATCAATTTTGCAGCATTTGGCTGAATCTGGGCTGAAAGTATATCCCGGTACACTTCAGAATTCATCCGGCTACTCTTGTCTGCTGTTATGTCATCAATAAACACAAGTGACCCAGTGCCATTGAAAGCCATGCATGCCCATGCCATCACGTTGCCTCCACCATGTTTTACAGAGGATGTGGTGTGCCTTGGATCATGTGCCGTTCCCTTTCTTCTCCAAACTTTTTCTTCCCATCATTCTGGTACAGGTTGATCTTTGTCTCATCTGTCCAAAGAATACTTTTCCAGAACTGAGCTGGCTTCTTGAGGTGTTTTTCAGCAAATTTAACTCTGGCCTGTCTATTTTTGGAATTGATGAATGGTTTGCATCTAGATGTGAACCCTTTGTATTTACTGTCATGGAGTCTTCTCTTTACTGTTGACTTAGAGACAGATACACCTACTTCACTGAGAGTGTTCTGGACTTCAGTTGATGTTGTGAACGGGTTCTTCTTCACCAAATAAAGTATGCGGCGATCATCCACCACTGTTGTCATCCGTGGACGCCCAGGCCTTTTACAGTTCCCAAGCTCACCAGTCAATTCCTTTTTTCTCAGAATGTACCCAACTGTTGATTTTGCTACTCCAAGCATGTCTGCTATCTCTCTGATGGATTTTTTCTTTTTTTTCAGCCTCAGGATGTTCTGCTTCACCTCAATTGAGAGTTCCTTTGACCGCATGTTGTCTGGTCACAGCAACAGCTTCCAAATGCAAAACCACACACCTGGAATCCACCCCTGACCTTTTAACTACTTCATTGATTACAGGTTAACGAGGGAGACGCCTTCAGAGTTAATTGCAGCCCTTAGAGTCCATTGTCCAATTACTTTTGGTCCCTTGAAAAAGAGGAGGCTATGCATTACAGAGCTATGATTCCTAAACCCTTTCTCCGATTTGGATGTGGAAACTCTCATATTGCAGCTGGGAGTGTGCACTTTCAGCCCATATTATATATAGAATTGTATTTCTGAACATGTTTTTGTAAACAGCTAAAATAACAAAACTTGTGTCACTGTCCAAATATTTCTGGCCCTAACTGTATATATTTAAGATGCCTAGTGATGGGTGAGCAGTAAAATGCTCGGGTGCTTGATGCTGGACCCGAGCATATGGAAATGCTTGGGTGCTTGACCCGAGCACCGAGCCCAATGTTAACCTATGGGAAACTCAAGCATTTTTCCGGTGGCACCCCCGGCAGTCTGCAGAAAGCCTAAAAATGTCACAAATTTATAAGAACAGTGCTCAAATGACATGGGAACAGCATGAGGAAGACCCCTGTAAGCAATTCTGACGCCCAGATCACTGCTGTGAACAACGTTTTTTGAATATTATGCCACTTTTATGGACTCACAATAAAACATCCAATAACGAAACCAAAATAAATTTTCCTGGTGAAAATGTTAAGAGCTCACACTCACTTGTGAGACAGTTTTGCTGTATTTTCGTTTTGTTTTTTATTACATTAAAGATTTTAAATAAATGGCGTGGGATTCCCCATAAATTTCAAGTATAGCAAAGTCTAAGCAGACAGCTGGGGCCGATATTAGAAGCCTGGGAAGGGGTTAATACTAAAGGAGCTACCCAGGCTATTAATATCAGCTCCCAGATGAATATTTAGCCTTTACTGGCTATTAAAATGGGGGAGGCCCCGGAAAAAATAGCATGGATGGGGTCCCTCTATTTTAACAGCTAGCAAAGGCTAAGCAGACACCCGGGGGCTAGTATTAATAGCCTGGGAAGGGACCAAGAATATTGGCCCCCTCCGATGCTAAACACAAGAGCCCTCAACCGTCCCAGAAATGGCGCATCCATGAGATGCGCCAAATCTGGCACTTAGCCTAGCTCAGCCACACTGCCCTGTAGCAGTGGCAGTGGGGATTGGGGTTGATGTCACTTTATAATGCCAGCTGACATCAAGCTCAGGTTAGTAATGGAGAGACGTCTATAAGGTGCCCACATTACTAACCCCATAATCAAAAAGTGAAACAAAACACAGACACCCAGTATAAAGTATTTTATTTGAAATAAAGACAGTATTCCTTTATTGTTCTTATTAAACCATACTTACCGTCTTGTCTATTCCACCTGAAGCTAGTGTCTCCTGTAAGAGAAATAAAATAATAAAGCAACCTCATCCTCACCTCTCCGTTGCCAGGAGCCTCCATGTGTCCCACGACGGCACCGACTCTGCTACATCTGATGGCAGGCTGGAGAGTTGCTAGATGCGATCATTCAGCCTACCATCCAGCAGAGTCACTGGAGAGCGCATAAGAAAAATAGGGATAAGGGTGTAGCTCACCACGGCCTCCCAAGACTGTCGGTGCAAGGATCACTGGCTGATCTCCATAAATTTGAAGGAAAGGAAAAAATTGATCCGCACCATTTACAATCTTGATTAAAACTCCGGTTCTTTATTCAATCATTCAAATAAAAATTCATATATTGCGGGGTACACAAGTTCCCCCTCAACACTTGAAGGGGGGCTTGTGTACCCGGGAATATGTGGATTTTTATTTGAATAAAGAACCAGATTCTTAATCAAGATTCTAGATGGTGCGGATCAATTTTTTCCTTTCCTACTGGAGAGCGCATGCCTGCGCTCGTTAGTGACTCGCTGTGGCCTCATAAAGATGAGATGAGTTCATGTGAATGAACTCAGTTCACCTCTGTGTCGTCACTGGGAGCGTGGGAAAAGTCTCCCGCACGCAGCGCCGGCAAATGATGTCTGTGCCTGTGTGCTGGGGAATTTTCCCATGCTCCAGGGTGGGGTTGCCAAGCATGTTCCCGAGCATGTCGCCAGTACTCGCCGAGCGCCGAGCATCTCGAGTACAGAGATGATCAGGCGAGCATCGAGTACAGGCGAGCATGCTCGCCCATCCCTAATGCCTACACATCTACTCTTCCAATGTATACCGCATGATATCAGTTACCATATACATTTGTTTCAAAAGTATTGAGACTGACACAAATTTCAGTTTTCATAAAGTTTAATATTTTATTGTATTGCAATCTTTTAATCAGATATTTCTATTGTTACTGAAGTACAATTTTAAGCATTTTATGCATTTTTAAACTTTTATTGACATATCAATTTTATGCAAAGATTCAAAATTAAAAGAGTTGAACCATTTTTTTTAAGATTTCTGCAATTTAGCATTCAGCCAACATGCTGATTATCAGCTGGGTTGTCAAATCCTGACTGATGACAATCCATTCTTGCCTAATAAGATCTTAGGGTACCATCACACCTAGCGATTACGGTGGCGATTTTATAGGCGATGCTGGAGCGTGGACTATCGCCGCCAACATCGCCGATGCGTCGCCTAATGTGAAAAGCCGAGGGCGATGCATTTGAGTGGTCGCCTGGTTTCACAGCAGCGCTCTGAAACCAGACGACCACTCTGGGGCGATGTGCACACATCGCCCCATGTAAACGGTGGAGGACGGCGATCTCACTGGCGATGGGAGCCATGGGCTGCCATTTTACGGCATCGCCGCTGGGGTTTTTAGACACCCCAGCGGCGCCGCCGCCTGTAAGATCGCCGGTGCATCGCCGGAGGTGTCACTGCATGTAAACATGCGATGGCGACGCTGGCGGGGCGCCAAAAACATGTGTGCTCCCGCTCATCGCTGCCAACATCTCTGGTGACGTCACCTGGTGTGACGGACCCCTTAAAGTTTATTACAATTTCTGGGTTTTGTCTGTAAGGGACTAAAATATGGGGAGCGTCCTGGCCAAGGCCCCAAAATGTCAATGTTTTGTTAATCGAGACACTTTGTTAACACTTCTGTCTTGTGACATGTTTGGCATGAAGTCTGGCTATATTATAAATGGCTGGTATTTTTCACACAAGCGGAGGTCTGCTGCAATGTAATTCTAAATGTTTGCTGACACTTCCAGTGCCTCAAGTTAATGCATTCAGATTGCATGCAACTAATATCAAGTAATAACTCTGGGCAGAGCTGTTGCTATCTGTAGAAAGATCCTGTGCTTATAGAGCAGGTGCAAGCAGCATATATACAGTGGAGCCTCAAAGGTGAAGCTTTGATGGTGCAAAGCTTAACCCCAACACTGAATGGGTGAACCCACAGTTGTATGGACTATTTGGCCTTAAAAGGACTTGCGGTTAGTGTGGTGCCCCACTGGTCAGTGCGCCAAAGTAGGGGTACTGCATCCACAACAGAGTGTGCGGTATTCCTGTCACTAGGGGAGTTTAACGTCAACCTGAGGCTCTCATCCAGCATTCACAAACTTAGAGCAGGGGACTACAGAGTTAAATTCTCTGCTGAGACACCCAGCCCGGTGGGAGGAGTTTCAAGCTATAGCAGTGTGAGCAGGGGAAGCAGAAGCAGAACGTCTGTGGAGAGAGACAGAGAAGGACCCTTGAGGGGACACCACAGGGAGGGCACCCAGAAGGAGCGGCAACCCAGACAGCAGGAGCAGACTGAGTGCCGGACCTGCTACAGTCCAGGGGAATCCTTGTCCACAACGGAGAACTGGCTCCGAGTCGCGGTGCAGGATTCTAACCCTGAGCCATCAACACCGGTAGGTCGAGGGCTTAACTATAACTGTCCAGAACGTGCAGCCCCGCAAGGGACACCAAAGAGGAGTGAGTCCCTTAGAAGAGAAGAAGGGTACATTAGAGCACCCCAAGGGCCTGGTAGACAAGTGGGCTGTGCAGGGCAGCGCAAGGAATTAAAGAGGAGCAAGGAAAGTAACGGGACAGTGAAAGAGGGCAGAAGGAACTCTCTGGGAGCCTCAAAAAGACGTTATTCTCCTCAGTGACTACTCGGCCAGGTACCCAGAACTGTGTGACTGTTAACCCTTGATGAACTGTGTTATTCAGTGACAAGTAAACACCCGTACAGAGTCATACAGCCTCCGTGTCTCCATTATCTGAGTCACTGCACTACCCATACACCATATTCAGCACCACCACCACAAGTGCTGTCCTGCACCGAAGGGCCAGCTCTACCTGCAGGGAGCTATACCATCTCAGCTGCTGTACCATCATCCTCTGGAGGACTGAAGCAACGCTAGTGCTCTTTCACCAGGTGGCATCACGATAAACTTTATAAACTTTCATCTCCATTCCAACACCAACTACCCCCCTTTTTTTAGTAAGACCCCAGGGCCAAGGGTCTGGGCAGGCCACCAGTGAGATCCCTACTATAGCATAGGGCCCAGATACCCGAGTCCCCATACTCTGGGCATGTCATTAGCTGTGTTTATGAAGCAGTTTATGGATACTAATAAACTGACTAGATGTAAAGAAAAATTGCTTTTGTGTCTACCTCGAGGTCCAGCAAGAAAGCAATTATTTTGGTAAAAGTATTAGTCATAACCAAATTTCTCCTGGATAATTAGGAAACGTTACTTTTGAAAGACACAGATATCATTCTTTATTCATGGCAGTGTTCTTAGGCAAACTCGTGAGTGAGCTCACTCCATTGGATAAAAAGCAACACATGAATAATCTCAGTAAGTTTTACTTCTATCATGACACAGGACCATGGTACCACTCACCTATTCTTACTCAAACAACCATGCTACTGTGGTATCCCATAAAGTGGCCACCTCCATGAGATTCCAGATGTACTGTGTACTGTGTAAACTGTACGTTGTTACATATTGTGAGACCTTGTGGATTACATTGATGTGTATTATATATATGCCCTTAATTCTTTTTTTTTTTTGCCTTTAATTCTTTTAACCTCTGCACTGTTTTGTATGTGGCATGTAGCATGCACATATAGAAGTAATCCCTGCACCTAGCTGGTAGCTGGGGAACTAGGAACATTGTGGGTGGACATTAGCGTACAAAACTGTTGTCTCCATAAGTTTTTATTAGAGTAGTCAGAGTAGTAAGAAAAGAACAGCTAAAGGAAACATGTAAAAGACTTGCACTCCCTTTTGATCCAAGTAGGCCGGAAGGAGCAGACGAATCTGATGGAAATGTAGGACAGAAATAGTTTTGCCCTGCTCACACAGGTAGCCACAGACTTCTCTAATGCACAGTTGGGATTCCACAGCAGGTATCTACTACATGCAACATCTTCCACCCCGACACAGTAGGGGAGCCCAACTTGCTGCCCTTAGGCAAGATCCCCTATAAATACTGCTGCTGGGGGAGGAGTTAGTCAGAGTGTGCAGATGCTAGAAGAGCTGCGAAGACACCCTGGTGGTCAGTGCCGCGGTTAGGCCTGAACCAGTGACCCGGAGTGGCCCTTCTACGTCCCGCAAGCCTAAGTGGGGACAGAAGGCAAGGAGCAGATAGCCAAGAGGGAGTGAGGAACTTGAGGACGTTTGCCCAAAGAAGTAACAAATAAAGGGGATCCGCACCTGTGGGATACTTCAGGACAACAGAAAACCCCGTCGCACCGTGGAGGCTTCAGCCTCCCGGTTTCCCAAGTGGGTCTAGAGAGGGAGCCAGACACAGTCATGCAGCACCGCAGTGATCAGATAGGGTAACCCGGAGACCGCACAGGAGGAGAGACAGACATCAGAGTCAGGAAGAGAGAGGAGGCAAGTCTGGCTGCATGCAGGCTGTGCTTCATTCATTACAAAGGAACAGAGAAGGCCTTATACCCACTTGCTGTGGGGACCCACTGTGCAACCTGGTCACTCGTCAGTGCCCTGGACAACTTTACCTGCCGAACATCAGTAAAAGGTAAAAGAGAATTTGCAGTGTGCGTGTATCATTACTCTTCATCCCGGTGCCCCTCATAGACTGCTCCAACACTCCCATCCCAGCCACAGCTCCAATACAAGCTGCCCCTTCCCACTACGCTGCCCTGGAGGTCCAGTCCTACCTGTGGAAGACTTTACTACTCTAGCTGCAGTACCATCTACCTCCGGCGGACTGTGGCAGCGCTGGTGGCATCTCACCAGAAACTACAGGTGGCGTCACGACAACCTTGTACATAATTCCCTGTAAATATCACCCCTTTTTTGAAAGATAGGCCCAGGACACGGGGTCAGGCGCGGCCACCACTCCCTGTGACAACAAGAGCGTTAACCCATTGCAACCTGACACGCGAGTACCCCAAAGCCTGGGCGCAACACAAATAGAATACGTCAATTGGAAAAATAGAGGAATGCTCTGGTCCAGCAGAATACACAGTCCAAAGACATTGTGTAGTGGATGCAAGAGGAGTACACAGGAAAACGTTGCCCATAGCAAAGAATGTTGGCTGGCCACCTTAAATGATGATATGGATATGGAGACCAACTAGGCGTCTCAGAAGATAAAACTGGAATGGTATCCACGGTCCGCGCTGCTGCTCTTTATCCAAGGAATCCACAAGAGGTTATTACCATCAAAAGTTCTTTATTTCATCACACCAACGCGTTTCGGTGCTGTCCCAGCACCTTCCTCAGGGCATGTTACATGGTATAACAGCAGACCCTTTTATATGCAGTTACTGATATAAAGTCCCTCCCCCAAAAGAAAAAAACATGTATTTGTCATCAGTGACATCATGAGATCAAACCACCTCCCGGCCCAGAGATAGAGATCATTGCTAAAAACATGTAAACATGTAATTTTATCAGATGCAATGTGTATTGTCATATTCCATAAAAAAACTGACAAACAGAAATAAAAATAAAGAATGTATTATACACTATCAATCATCAGGATTGAACTTGGGAAAAGAAAAGAAATTCCTCAGGTTCCATCTGGTAGTCAAGGGAATGATCCCACAGCCTATTTAGATTGAGACAATTTTTCTTGGGAGAAATAGGGTGCATATGTGATTTTATGGGAAGCTGTTAGCTCAAAAATATTTGCATCCAGGCCATAAGAGGACCAACAAAAGACATATGAGGGTCCATAGGATGGTAAAAACAGAAAAAATGATTAAAATCAATAAATTTTATTCAGTTTTTGTTAAGAAGAAGATAATCTAAGATTCAATCAACAAACTATCAGCCACAATGGCTCAAAAGGTATCGCTCCAGACACTGAGCAGGAACAAAGCCCACAAAATGCTGGTTCAATACCACTAAAAACCAGATTACATATGTTAAAAATAGAAATATATATAAAACATATGTTAAAAGCTTTTTGCTAAAATATAATCCCTAAAAATTACTAAAGATTACTAAAAATTACTAAAAGTTACTAAAAATTACTAGAATCTGCAGATAAAAGCACATAAAAAATAATGAAGAAACTGCATAGATTTTTAAAAGGTGTAATATTTAAAAGATCCACAACATGGCAATATTCTGGATGCAGTAAGTATGACTACCCATGGAGGGACTTTATATCAGTAACTGCATATAAAAGGGTCTGCTGTTATACCATGTAACATGCGCTGAGGAAGGTGCTGGGACAGCACCGAAACGCGTTGGTGTGATGAAATAAAGAACTTTTGATGGTAATAACCTCTTGTGGATTCCTTGGATAAAGAGCAGCAGCGCGGACCGTGGATACCATTCCAGTTTTATCTTCTGATTTCCCGCGGTTTTGTGGCGTTGGTGGAGGTTCTGCAGCAGCTGCCTTATACTTTTAAACTGGTTGTGAGTCTCACAACCATAAAAGGTGAGTGGATACACTTATAATCCACATAAGAACTATAGTGTCTGTTTGATAGGGCACAATCTGCGCCTCTTGTATCTCCCTTCTTTTCTAGTCAACTAGGCGTCTCGGCACTTAATGGGTGAAAAGAATTTTGCACATCCACAGCCATGTACTTTCAACTCTATCAGTTCACCAGTACATGGTATGGCTACCATCAACTGTGACAGGCTGGGGTTACACATAAGCCCTCAGTCAGTTTTTGGCTTCAGTTTTGTCATTTTTTTTTTCTAAGTCCAAAAACTGACAGAAAAACGCATTGGGTGTAATAAACACCCTGTGCGTTTTTCTCTGGAGCTCAAAACATTGCCCTGTCCGTTTTTGAGCCAAAAACGCAGTAAACAGCGTTTTTTGCATCAGTTAAAAAACGCATGCGTTTTCATGCGTTTGTTTTAACATGGGGCCCTATGGGAAACGCATGCGCAAACGCATGCAAACGCATGCACTTGCGTTTGCGCATGCGTTCGCGCATGCGTTTTTTTAATGAAAATTCCAAAAACGTACAGGAGTGCAGGAGACCCAAAAAGCACCCTATAAAAAACGGATTGGTGATGAAAATGACTTCCAAAAACGGATTTCTATGTGTAACCCCAGCCACACTCTGAGGATCTGAACAATGCCATCCTGGATTCACTGCACACCGGGCGCCACACTACAAGAAATCCCAAATTGTCTGAAGGGAGCTTCATCACAAATCTCACTTTACGCTGCAGTCCCAGAATGTCTTCCTGTAATTGATTTGTTTCCTGGAGAAAAGTGGCTTCTATTCTTGAATCTAGGAAAGCTGCTAAAAGCTTTTGCATTACTGCCCATCCAGAATTACTGACACTTACCTGCTGGGTTCATATATGGGGTTGTTTTCCATCCAAACAAATTGATTCATGCACAATTTTGCCTTAGTATGCTGCCATGAATAAAGAATGGTATCTAAACACAATCCAAAAGCAACTGCTCAAATACAGGCACAATTTACAGTATTACAGCATGATGTGATGGAGCCCATGTCACATGGAAATAGTGAGAATTGAGTGGCTTGGTGATCAAAACATTGACATTTTGGGCTCGGGGCCAGAAAACTCCCTAGATTTTAATCCCTTTAAGAACTTGTGGACAAACCTCAAAAAGCTTGTGGACAAACAAATACACTGGAATGGTGATAGACTGTAACCACTGACAGATTAGGCAGGAATGGCTTTCCATCAATCAGGATTTGGCCAACAAACTGATATCAGCATGATATTGCAGAATGCTTTAAACGGAGTCTGTCACCACATTTCACCTATCTAAAATAATATGAATTTACAGGCAATAGACTGTTGAAAAAAGTCCTACCTGTGTGCCTCATATCAAATGCCTAGTTGTGGGAAAATCATCGTTTATCACTTTACATAAATGAGCTGTTCCAGGCTATGGGGCAGGACCATAAAAGCAAGGTATGCAGGACAGCAGATAGGCAAGCACAGCTGGAAGCACCAGATACAGCAGAGCCAGATATGTGAATTCCAGGAGCATAGAGATGTATTGTCTTTGCCAAAAATGTTGAGATTGACACAAATTTTGTGGCTCCCTAAGTTTGCTTCTTCAGTATTTTTTAGCTCTCTTAGATGTTTCTATGGTATACAGTTATAAGCATTTCATGAGATTTTAAACTTTTATTGACGAATAATTCACATTATAGAAAGAGTCATTTGCAGTGCTGACCCTTATTTGAAAGGGAATCTGTCACCACTTTGAGATATCTAAACTATAAATATGGTTATACAGGTTATTGAATGCTGAAATTAATCATACCTGCCTGCCTCATATTAGATGCCTTGTTGTGGAGAAATCATCTTTGATCACTTTATGTAAATGAGCTGTTCCAGGCTGTGGGGCAGATGCTGCCTGGAAGCAGAGGTGTATCTAGGCACCCGGGGCAAGAAGTTCGATTTGAAGCCCCCACAGTGGTCTCAGCAGACATCATGTCACCAATCATCCATATGCGACTTTGGCACTTACAGGTACAGTGACTGCTGGAACCACCAAGATGCTGTTTCTGGCAGTGAGTATATCACACATTGTTAGGAGTGGACTAAGGTGTTTAATGTTATAATTAAAGGGCTTGTCCAGGTTTGAGATAAAGTCTAGGTGACTGCAGGCCTCTGAATTCTTACAGCGAGCGCACTGCACACTTTCAGGATTCTCCCAGGTCAATGGTAAGATTGGATGGTCATGTGAGCACCAGTATGCGATTTATATACTTCTGGCCACATTCTGACTAGACGCGTCTGGCCTCGCTCAATTCATTTCATTGTCTAGTCAGCACTTGACTGCATGTATGTAAATTGCACACCTATGGGTTAGGTGACCTTCCACTCTCACCGCCGACACCAGACAATCCTGACAGCAGGCAGTGTGCGCTCTGTGAGAGTTCAGAAGTCTGCAGTCACATAGAGACACATAGAGTGACTGTAGACTCATCACAAGCTTGGGACAACCTCTTTTATGCTCCTAACAAATAAAAACATAGAACCCTTAACTTGTCAGACTGCATAACAGTTTATTAACATAGCCACGTTTTAAGAAAGCTTACAAGTTATGGATTGTTAGATGTGTACAGTATCAGAATAATTAACACAAAACCAGACCAGACCCACTAGAGGTACTGAAACACATCCATATAACCCCCATCAGTACGGAAATACATCACCAGCCCCACTAGAGGTACTGAAATACATCCATATAAGCCCCATCAGAGCAGAAATACAAAGTCAAAACCCTCATCAGTACAGAAATACATAACCAGACCCACCAGAAGTACAGAAACACTATGTCAAAACCTTCATCAGTACAGAAATACATAACCACACCACCAGAGGTACAGAAATACATAAATAGAGCCCCCATCATCACAAAATCTAAGAGTTTAGCGCAGAACCGCTAAATACTTAGAGCGCAGGTGTGTGGACAGGGCCTCAGTCTCAAAATGTTTTGCAAAGACAATACATCTGTAGTGGAATTCACACATCTGGCTCTGCTGTATCTGGTGCTTCCAGCTGTGCATGCCTTTATGGTGTCCTGCATACCCTGCTGTTCTGGTCCTTTCATCACTGTTTACATTGTTTCAATGAAAAGACAAAATGTAATGATCAACTTTCTCTTTAGTTGCATATGAAGCAAGAAACTTTCAACCCAAAATAAAAGAGTGCACATCAATAAGAGTGTAGATAGATGAAAGATAGCCCTACCACTAGGACATTACTTTATAAAGATAGATAATAGATAGATAGATTAAAAAAACAAAACAGAAAAACGAAATAGCACAACTCCACAGGTCGGGTGCACAGCCCTCCTACCACAATCAATGGCAATAAGTAGATGAAAAAATGAAAGGCAGCACTTCCTCCAGTTCAAGTTATGTGGGTTTATAGTTCCTAGGACTGCGACGTCTCGGCACATAGCCTTCCTCAAGCAGGGAACGTCGCAGTCCTAGGACCAATAAACCCACATAACTTGAAGGAAGTGCTGCCTTTCATTTTTTCATCTAGATAGATAGACAGACAGACAGACAGACAGACAGATAGATAGATAGATAGATAGATAGATAGATAGATAGATAGATAGATGAAAAAATGGACAGCAGCACTTCCTACGCAGAAACGTATGTGGATTTATTCCCCAGGACAGCAATGTTTTGGCTACCTTGTAGCCTTTGTCAAGCAGTACAGTCTGAGTCAATAGTACACATATATATAGGGCCCAACAATGGGCTACCAATTAATAAATTAGCACATATTTAGTGCAAAAACTACAGTGTAGTAAATGTTCACAGTGATTCTCATGTACAGCATGAATGGTGCTCTATAAATAAATAAATAATAATAATAATATCAAAGTGTATTATTCATAAAACAGTACAAGAACAATTTAATAAAAAATTCCATGTACAATATGCAATAATTACACATGGATTTAAGACCATAAAATGGATAATTATGGGTGAATTAGATATTCAGTGCACATGTGACATATGGGAAAATGAGTAAACTCACATGTTCAACAGTATGGAGCTCAAATATACCATCGCTAGTGTTATCGACGTTCCCAGGAACGCACTGCGCATGTCTACAGTAGATTGGTGGTGACTCATTCCACGGCATACCAAATCCCGCGCATGCGCATTAGCGCTACAAGAATCTCGGCGGCCATCTTAGATCTCCCAGACAGCCACAATAAACATACCGGAAGTCTCGGCAGACACCTTGGTTTTTTCTGTATTTGTCCAGGGCACTCATTTTCTGCATTTACTACATTATGATAATGGAGGCCGGTATGTTGGAACATAGATTCATATATATGGCTTTAAGAGTGTCCTGAGTGGTAGACCCTCCTTTATAGACCAAGAATTCTCGTAAGTAAATCAGACAAGCCATGTAACCTCACATATCATGTATTCGAGCACTCTATATGAACACATTTCTTGGTTGCTGCCAGTCTGGGCTTTCACCTTTTGATCATGTCGCTTGGTATTTGTGTAACCATTATAATTAAACAGATAACATAATACATGTATTAATATTGTACTAAGCCTTTGCAACTAATCTGCGTGCAATAAAATTAAATTTTAAATATTACATTATTATATCTGTCTCTTCTTTAGTTATGACTCCTTATGTTAATCAAGTATTAATTTGGTGCCTTTTGCCTCATTCTGTCGTTCTCTCCCTTAACGCTGCACCTCTATTCAATACTCACAAAGCATTTTAACTCAAGTGTTATTTTTAAAGCACAATTAAAACCTTACCTTGTACAAAAGGCATATTCTTAAATGTTTCATGCCTACACAGTCTCTCCAGATGTACTTGACATTAATGGCTAGCACTTATCTATCAATTCACTATTACTCCTACTGTGCCAGTATAGTTTCCATTATCAGACTAGATTGTTAACCCTTTTGAAGGGGTTCTGTATAATCGTATGTCACGCTGTACTGCGTATACTTGGTGTTCTGTGTGTTAAGGGTGCAAAAGATACTGTCTGAGTGACCGCTTCATGCAGCAGGATATAGATTCCCCCATTGTACTAGGATTCTGGATCAACAATTACCAATTGGGTCTCTTCTGTTCTAATTTGAATAACAAGCTGCAATGGTATATTCCCACAGCCTATTTATTGCATACATTCATGTGCTGAATATCTATGTGTTTTGTTGTTTTGAATGAAAGGTTTTGGCACTAACTTATAGAAATTTTTGTTAGAAAACCTTTTGTGGCCAACAAAAAAACGATTAATAATTGACAGATTTTCCTCTCTATCAAAGCAATCGGTGACCAGGTTTTTCCTTCTCCACCTAAGAACATAAAAAGCCCTGAAGGGAGGAATAAATGTAAAGAGGTTGTCCATAATTCTATAAATATGGCTGTTTTCTTTCAAAAGCAGCACCACCCCTGTCTACATGTTTTGTGTGATATTGCAGCTCAGCTCCAAATAAATGAATGGGAGGAGGTTAGAGAAGATGCAGTCTATGGAGCGCCAGGTGATCGGAGAGGGAATTTAGGAGGACAATGGGACTTTTTAACAAACCTTTATTTAGGAAGTACACTCACAACATATTTCGGCAGTGGATTACTGCCTTCTTAAGGCGTCACCTGATGAAGGCTGCAATCCACTCACGAAATGCATTGTGAGTGTACTTCCTAAATAAAGGTTTATTAAAACATCCCATTGTCCTCCTAAATTCCCTCACCGATCACCCATAAGAAACAAAAACAGGGGGGGCAAATGAGAAGCAGCTGAGACACAAAATTGGTCTGTGGTGGGTAGCAGTATCGCTCACCTTGGTGTGTTGTGCGCCTCCGCACAACACCAGTTAACGTTCAGAGCTTTAGACCTCCGGATCCCGCCATGTTTCGACAGTCTACAGCCGTCTTCCTCAGGTGATATCACTTGAGGAAGATGGCCGTAGACTATCGAAAGAGGTTGTGGCGTATAGGGGACATCTTAATAAAGGTTTGGATGCTTTAATATAAGATTAGAAATCCTCTCCTTCTTAGCGCTCCATTAGACCGCCTTTTATTTTGTTTATACTCTCCAATCACCCGGTGCTCCGTAGACTGCATCCTCTCTAACTTCCTGCCTTTATCCATCTTTGAGGGTCCTGCGGCAGGAGCAGCCACTGGAGATCAGAGATTCAAGCTACTACTTGAGGACTTGCGGTGACATCACTTCCGGTCACGTGATCGCCCGGCTTCAGCTTCCAACCGTCTCCAGCAAACTCCTGAACACCCAGGCTTCTCTCATGGTTGTGCAAGGGTGCACCACCCGTTAATGTGAGCAGACTCCCCTACCTTGCACCCACCTCATTGAACCACCAGGTTTCACCCATTGGCACCCCCATCTCCAATTTTGTCTTCTATTTAAATGAATGGGCCTATGCTGTAATACCACATGTAAACTGTAGACAAGGGTGTTTGTGAAAGGTTGCAGTAAAGATTTATTAATCCTGGATATCTCCTCTAACTTTTAAAGGGTATAATAAAATCGACCAGAAACATCAATGTCATATATAAACAGTGAATCAAAGATCCTGTTGTGCCGCCCAGCTTAGGGGACCGGGATACCCGGCGCAGGGTCCCTTTCCTTGGGGGAGTCACTGGTGGCTGGACCCAGGCCGTGGCCCCAGGCTGGCACACTCCTAAAAGGGGGTATTTACAGGGGATTTAGAAGTTTATATAATTTATAAAGTTTGTAGATGTTATTGTCGTGACGCCACCCAGAATAATGTGGCTATATATGGCCACCGCTGCCTTGTACTGGCCAGGGGATGATGGTGAGAGGCAGCTGAGATGGTATAGCCCTTTTCCGGGTAGGGCTGTAGGGTCCCCTGGACAGGTGATGTTAAAGTTAATGATGGATGAAGATGGAAGTATGGTGAGGAGATGTTAAGGACACAGACACTTACTTGATTCACAGCAAATTTCTCAGCGGTGATGGTCCCAATCCTGGATAGATGGTAGCTGTTAAATCAGAGGCTGAGGCACAGATGAGGTTTAACTGGTTTACTTTCAACCAAACTATAATACAACAAGTCCCGTCTCCGGAGTCTGCAATAGGGGTTCAGTTGCTCAGGCCCCACCGGGTCCTTTACCTCCTGCTTGCGCTGTCTATGTGGCCCTGCTGCCGTGTGTGAACTCGCTGCTGGCCCAAATCTGTCCTCTCTGGGTCCCACTCAACAGGCAACTTGAGTCCTTTGTCTCTCTCTGCTTACCCCTCCGGGAGTACTGCTGAACTCTTAGTATGTTGCTGTGTTTGGCCCTGTGAAGCTTGTTGTTACCTCACGTTTTTCCGGTTGCTGTATTGTATATAACTAATGCAGCCACGGATCCGGTATCCGTATCTGCGCTTTTTATCTAGGGTAGATAATGATGCTACCCGATTCTGAAAGTGTTCCTCTTATCAGTTTTCTCCTCCTCAGACCGATGGCTTGGCCCTGGAAATTGTCAGCCAGTCCTCAGGAACTCAATGCAGCTCCTGTCACTCTGAGCTCATGGCTCCAACTGTCTGAAAATTTACCTCAAACCAGTGTTTTATCTCTAGGGAAGTCTCTGGTGTCTCTGGAGCTCCCCCTACTGGCCAAAGGTGGTAGTGCAGTGGCTTGGCTTTCTAAGTGAGTGCAACTATTATGATCTTATACTGTGGCTAATACCCGCAGGGGCGCCACACTGTCATATGAAAAAGAAAAGTGAATTTACACTATTTGACAAACAAAGTGCAAAATCACATGGATGGTGTACGCCAAAAGAAAGCAGGTCAATTCTTGGGTTTGTGTATAGGATAGTGGTTCTATAGGATAGCTATACTCTATAGCTACAGTATAGGGCCATTCCATGTCAAGTGAACCAATGATTATTACCTCTATATTTTTAATTCTTTTGAGATTTTGTTATTTGATAATAGCATGTCAGACAATGCAAAATGTGAAGAGAAAATTTTTTTTAAAAATTTATTTTTTTTAAAATGATTTTCAAAGTTCGGAAAAAGTGCGAATTTCGCTGTTGCCTGCCTTTACGTTTCTCCTCATAACTAAGGCTAGGAATAAGATAGAGAGACAAAATAAACACCATTCTACTCAGAACTATACAGGCTTTCACCAGATATGTCACAAGAGGATTTTTGTTAATATTTTACCCATGTGATCGCAAGCGCAAAACTTTAAAACGCATTTCCAAAAAATCGGCGCGCTTTAAATATTTCAAAAACTGCCCATGTTGCTGCTTTGCTCTTAGCCACATCCGTACCAAATTTCAAGTTGGGATCGCGATGGGATCATATTTTAAAATATTTTACTATTAATAGCGTCAATGGGTCATTCCATATCAAGTGATGTAAATATGAATATTTTTTTTTACCTGACGTCTTTAGATTTTTTTTATTTTTTTTCCTTTATTGAAGTACTACTTTAGTTAATGACAAATTAAAAGTTTAGAATTTTTTTCTTCATCAGTTAATTTTTTACAGATTTTTAAAGTTTAAAAAAAGTGTGAACTTTGGCCTGGTATGACTTTACATTTTTTTATCTTGGGCTAGAAATAAGATAGAGAAACAAAATAAACACCATTCTACTCAGAACTGTCCAGGCTTTCACCAGATATGTCACAAGAGTATATTTGTTAATTTTAATTTTTTACCCATGCGAACGCAAACGCAACATTTTGAAACGCATTTCCGAAAAAAACGTTTTAATAAAAATTTTCCAAAACTGCCCATGTGTCTTTTATGCTCTTAGCCACATCTGTACCAAATTTCAAGTTGGGATCGTGATGGGATCATATTTTAAAATATTTAACTATTATAGTGTCAATTCAAAAATCTTTAATTCAGATCTGTTCAACCTGTGGTCTAAAAGCGTGGGGTCTATATTTATCAAATCCATTATTTTTAGACATTACTGTATTATTTTGATATGTTACAGCTTAGAAGCAGGAGAGGACATATAGGAAAAAGCTTTGTTAGGGCTCAACCTGAGAAAGCACAGGGATAGACAGTGAATGCAGAGCAGATGATAGGCCAGCAGCTCTGTCAATCATGTTAAGTGTCTACCCACTGCATTCAGGAAGTAAGACAGCTCATTCAGACCTTTCATGTCCTGACATGTCTGGACATCTTCACTCCTGAACAAACAATAGTCTGTACAAAGCCATCAAGGCTGTGTACTAAAATATGGGTGAGTAAATATATTAATAGTTTAATGCTTTTATTATTAAGGGCCAATACACACAGTGCTATTCTTAGGGATCATCATTCAGAAAAACAGCCCCATTGATTTCTATGGTGTTCACCACATGCAGTGTTTTTGGAAACACTCAAGAGTGAGTAAATCACTGCTTGAACTACTTTTTAATCGCTGCAATAAACGCAGCATTTATCATTTATATAAAAAAAGCTGCCATTTTTTTCACTAGCGATTAAAAAACTAATGCATATGTGGTAAAAACTTGGTAGAAAAGCAAGCTGCCAAAACTGCAGCGTGTACCTGCAGACAGAAAAAACTGTGCGCGCTAGCCCTAAAACTCACTTTATAGTAATACAGTTCTATCTCAAGTGTACTGTAAATCTTTATGTTTATTACCTATCTTCCTTACTTACCGTATATACTCGTGTATAAGCCGAGTTTTTCAGCCCAAAATTTGGGCTGAAAAGTCCCCCCCTCGGCTTATACACGGGTCTATACGGTAGACCCGTGTGGTGGGGGCTGTGTGGTGGGGGCTGTGGAGGCTGGAGGAGGCGGGGGGGGGGGGGCTGTATGAGCGGCCCCGTCACGTGGGGCCGCTCATTATATATGCACTGCTCCCCCTGTCAATCAGCGCAGGGGGAAGCAGTGCATATGGCCCCCCCAAAAGCTGGCACTGTCCCCCCTTGTAAGGGCCCCCCCCCGGTGCTTATACATTACCCTCCCGGTGTTCTGATCGGCGCCGCTCCTCGGTGCTGCGTCGCCGTCTTCATCCTCCCGTCCGCACTCGCTGCATCCATCCGGGTTCTCCGGCGGTCGCAGCGATATGACGTCATCGCGCGACCGCTGGAGAACCCGGATGCAGCCAGCGCGGGAGGATGAAGACGGCAACGCAACACCGAGGAGCGGCGCCGATCAGAACACCGGGAGGGTAATGTATAAGTAGCGGGAGGGGGAGGCCTTACAAGGGGGGACAGTGCCAGCTTTTGGGGGCTGTTGGTACCCCCAGGGGGCTGCTGGGTCCCCCCTGGGGGCTGTTGGTCCCCCCAGGGGGCTGTTGGTACCCCCTGGGGGCTGTTGGTACCCCCTGGGGGCTGTTGGTGCCCCCTGGGGGCTGTTGGTACCCCCAGGGGGCTGCTGGGTACCCCCTGGGGGCTGTTGGTCCCCCCAGGGGGCTGTTGGTACCCCTGGGGGCTGTTGGTACCCCCATGGGGCTGTTGGTCCCCCCTGGGGGCTGTTGGTACCCCCAGGGGGCTGTTGGTACCCCCAGGGGGCTGCTGGGTACCCCCAGGGGGCTGTTGGTACCCCCTGGGGGCTGTTGGTACCCCCAGGGGGCTGCTGGGTACCCCTGGGGGCTGTTGGTCCCCCCAGGGGGCTGTTGGTACCCCCTGGGGGCTGTTGGTACCCCCAGGGGCTGTTGGTCAACCCTGGGGGCTGTTGGTACCCCCAGGGGGCTGCTGGGTACCCCCTGGGGGCTGTTGGTCCCCCTGGGGGCTGTTGGTACCCCCAGGGGGCTGCTGGGTACCCCTGGGGGCTGTTGGTACCCCCTGGGGGCTGTTGGTACCCCCAGGGGGCTGCTGGTACCCCAGGGGGCTGCTGGGTACCCCCTGGGGGCTGTTGGTCCCCCCTGGGGGCTGTTGGTACCCCCATGGGGCTGTTGGTACCCCCAGGGGGCTGCTGGGTACCCCCTGGGGGCTGCTATATGTACCCCTGGGGGCCTGCTGTATACCACTGGGGCTGCTGTATACTACCACTGGGGCTGCTGGGGCTCCTGTATACTACCACTGGGGCTGCTGGGGCTCCTGTATACTACCACTGGGGCTGCTGTATACTACCACTGGGGCTGATGGGGCTCCTGTATACTACCACTGGGGCTGCTGGGGCTCCTGTATACTACCACTGGGGCTGCTGGGGCTCCTGTATACTACCACTGGGGCTGCTGGGGCTCCTGTATACTACCACTGGGGCTGCTGGGCTCCTGTATACTACCACTGGGGCTGCTGTATACAACCACTGGGGCTGCTGGGGCTCCTGTATACTACCACTGGGGCTGCTGGGGAATCTGTATACTACCACTGGGGCTGCTGGGGCTCCTGTATACTACCACTGGGGCTGCTGGGGAATCTGTATACTACCACTGGGGATGCTGGGGAATCTGTATACTACCACTGGGGCTGCTGTATACTACCACTGGGGGGCCTGTATACCACACTGCTGGGGGCTGTATAACTGTGCTGGGGTCCACCCTCGGCTTATACACGAGTCAATAGGTTTTTCCAGATTTTTGGGGCAAAAGTAGGGGGGTCGGCTTATACACGGGTCGGCTTATACACGAGTATATACGGTAATATTAACTGTATTTTTCCCACACAGCAATGGCTGCTACTTCTCAAGAAACAGCATTTTATCATAGACACTGTTGCAATCCTTTTGAAAAAATATGAATGTGATTGGCGCTGGTGGCTGGCTACTGTACTCTCCAAAGATTGTGAAAATGAAGAAGTAGAATTGACTTTATTGCATCCTTCTGGTCCAGCGCCATCCTTTGTGTATCCAAGAAAGCCAGACATTTTAAAAGTGCACAAAAATCAGATATTAACTCAGGCGGAGCCTAACACCGTGACAGGCCGGACATACTCTTTGACACACAAGGAAATGGCGATTGCTAGTAAGCGTTTATGGACAAGATTACATTTCACCCACTAGAAGGGACAAATTGATAAAATGCCACTTTAAAAACATACTATTAATCAGGGGCGTAACTAGAACTGGCAGGGCCCCATAGCAAACTTTTGAACGGGGCCCCCTCCAAGACACGCCCCCAATGACACGCCCCCTTCAAGACACACCCCCTTACCGAATCGGTGATAACAGTCTGACGCCACCCAGTTTACCGTATATTCTCGTGTATAAGCAGACCCGTGTATAAGCCGACCCCCCAACCTGGGAAAACCTATTGACTCGTGTATAAGCCGAGGGTTGACTCCAGCACAGGTATACAGCCCCCAGCAGTGTGGTATACAGGCCCCCCCAGTGGTATACAGGCCTCCCCAGTGGTAGTATACAGCAGCCTCCCCAGTGGTAGTATACACCAGCCTCCTCAGTGGTATATACAGGCCCCAGCAGTATATACAGCAGCCCCAGTGGTATACAGCAGCCTCCCCAGTGGTATATACAGCAGCCCCAGTGGTATACAGCAGCCTCCCCAGTGGTATATACAGGCCCCAGCAGTATATACAGCAGCCCCAGTGGTATACAGCAGCCTCCCCAGTGGTATATACAGCAGTCCCAGTGGTATACAGCAGTCACCCCAGTGGTATATACAGGCCCCAGCAGTATATACAGCAGCCCCAGTGGTATACAGCAGCCTCCCCAGTGGTATATACAGCAGCCCCAGTGGTATACAGCAGCCTCCCCAGTGGTATATACAGGCCCCAGCAGTATATACAGCAGCCCCAGTGGTATACAGCAGCCTCCCCAGTGCTATATACAGCAGCCTCAGTGGTATACAGCAGCCTCCCCAGTGGTATATACAGGCTCCCCCCTCACAGTGTCCCAGCAGCACACACAGGGTATATACAGGCCCCCCCTCACAGTGTCCCAGCAGCACACACAGGGTATATACAGGCCCCCCCTCACAGTGTCCCAGCAGCACACACAGGGTATATACAGGCCCCCCCTCACAGTGTCCCAGCAGCACACACAGACACACAGGGTATATACAGGCCCCAGCAGCACACACAGGGTATATACAGGCGGCCCCCCCTCACAGTGTCCCAGCAGCACACACAGACACACAGGGTATATACAGGCCCCGGGCCCCCTCATGCTGCCGGCTGCTCACTGTCAAACAATAAATTATTTATATTGTTATTACCGGCGCCTCTCACCCTCGCTCGGGCTCAGTCCAGCAGCAGCTCCTAGTTCTTTCAGCTCTGTGCTGTGAGTGACCGCCCGGTCACTCGGTCAGTAAGTTAGGTTGTCGGTCGGACTCGGAGCGAGGTCACAGGCCGGCCAGGGGGCGGAGATCAACTCCGCAGACTGCTGCAGTCTGCAGAGAACACACGGCTCAGACTCAGGCAGGCAGGCAGCAGGGGGCTACAGACTGGCGGCGGCAGCCCCTTGATCTCTGTGTGCGGCGCCTGCGGCCGCTTTGAATAGGAGGCGGAGCGGCGCAGCCGCTGCGGCATCTACCTCGCCGGGGGGGCCCGTCGGGCGCGGATGCCCCCCGCCGGGCCCCCACCCCCACACCTGACGGCCACACACAACACTGGTAGTATCGCAGGCGCAGCTGCCGGTATAGCAGCGGTTGCGTAGCGGCGCTGGGTCCGGGCCCCCCACAAGCGCCGGGCCCCAAAGCGACCGCTACGGCTGCTATGCCGGTAGTTACGCCACTGCTATTAATTGTTTGATTAGTTCATAATTTATAGAACGATGATTTAACTACTGTACTATTCTTATTAAACACTTCATAAATCACATGTTTAGTGATAGAATAGAAAACAAATTTATATGTATAAATAGGGGTTAACATTTTTGGTTCTTTTAATCTTGTTTAATCAAACTTGAGGATATCATCACCTTTCTTCTTTTGGTTTGTTCAATACATTCAAGTTGAAAATGCTGAGCGTTGTGTTCTGATGATTAAGATGTATTTATCCTGGCACTTATGGGATTTGTTTTTTGTGTTTCTTTTTTGTTGCATATAAATGTTTTATTCAATAAGTTGTGATAACTCATACAACCATAAAATAAAAAATATATAAATTTGACAGGTCCCAAGTTGAATCTCTGCACAAATAGATCCAAGAACACAATCAGTCATTTTTTCACAATTGCCCATCAATAGTTTGAATTTGATATAAAGAAACATAGTCTTGTAACATATCAAATGAAAGCTGTTACCGTTCTGAGTAAAATGATGCCTCTCCCACTTCATTATCTTATTTCTAGCCTGAGATTAAAAAAAATGTAAAGCCATACCAGGCCAAAATTCACCCTTTTTTTAAACTTTAAAACTCTGTAAAAAATTAACTGATGAAGAAAAAAATTCTAAACTTTTAATTCGTAATTAACTAAAGTTGTACTTCATAAAGAAAAAGAATAAAAAAAATCTAAAGATGTCAGATAAAAAAAATATTCATATTTAGATCACTTGATATAGAATGACCCATTGACGCTATTAATATTAAAATATTTTAAAATATGATCCCATCGCGATCCCAACTTGAAATTTGGTACAGATGTGGCTAAGAGCAAAGCAGACACATGGGCAGTTTTTTAAATATTTAAAGCGCGCCGATTTTTTGGAAATGCGTTTTAAAGTTTTGCGCTTGTGATCACATGAGTAAAATATTAACAAAGATCCTCTTGTGACATATCTGGTGAAAGCCTGCACAGTTCTGAGTAGATTGGTGTTTATTTTGTTTCTCTATCTTATTTCTAGCCCGAGATATGATAGAAAATGTAAAGCCATACCAGGCCAAAATTCGCACTTTTTTAAAACTTTAAAAATCTGTAAAAAATTAACTGATAAAGAAAAAAATTCTAAACTTTTTTTTTGTAATTAACTAAAGTTGTTCTTCATATAGAAAAAAAATTAAAAAAATCTGAGGATGTCAGGGAAAAAAAATATTCATTTTTGGATCACTTGACATGGAATGACCCTATAATAACATTTAATTTTATTAATTCTCTGAGTGCAGGTGAGATTCATATTATGATAAATATAGAAAAAGGAATTAGCTCACCCATTTTGTAGATCCTTTTGGTGGTGCAAACGGGCACATTGATCATCCAGGGAGGACAATAAAGGTTACACTTCAGGCCTGTAAGTTCCCTCAAAAAAACAACAAATGTCACATCCTGATGCCCTGAAAGCTCCCGCCCTAACAGTGGCAGTTCACAACTGTCTATGTAACCATGACCCTAGTGAAAAGCCTGAATGCCTCCTGATACGTTTCCTCCTATATGCGGATTCATCAGGGGAAAACAGCAAGTTTAACGCTAAGAGTTCATTCACAGATGGTCAGTCTGGTCAATACCCAAAGAGTCAAATAATGCACAATTTATTTGAAAATTATTGAATATTTTGAAGTTTACATGTTCATCAGTGGGTACGGAAAGTATTCAGACCCCTTTACATTTTTCACTATTTGTTTCATTGCAGCCATTTGGTAAATTCAAAAAAGTTCATTTTTTTCTCATTAATATACAGTCTGTACCCTATCTTGACTGAAAATACAAAAAAAAAAACTGAAATATCACATGGTCATAAGTATTCAGTCCATTTGCTCAGACACTCATATGTTAGTCACATGCTGTCCATTTCCTTTTGATCCTCCTTGAGATGATTCTACTCCTTCATTGGAGTCCAGCTGTGTTTAATTAAACTGATAGGACTTGATTTGGAAAGGCAAACACCTATTTATGTAAGACCTCACAGTTCACAGTGCATGTCAGACCAAATGAGAATCATGAGGTCAAAGGAACTGCCCAAGGAGCTCAGAGACAACATTTTTGCAAGACACAGATCTGGCCAGGGTTACAAAAGAATTTCTGCAGTACTCAAGGTACCTAAGAGCACAGTGGCCTCCATAATCTTTAAAAGGAAGAAGTTTGGGACCACCAGAAATCTTCCTAGACCTGGCTGTCCAGTCAAACTGAGCAATCATGGGAGAAGAGCCTTGGTAAGAGAAGTAAAGAAGAACCCCAAGATCACTGTGACTGAGGCCCAGAGATGCAGTAGGGAGATGGGAGAAAGTTCCACAAAGTCAACAATCACTGTAGCCCTCCACCAGTCAAGCCTTTATGGCAGAGTGGCCCGATGGAAGCCTCTCATCATTGCAAGACATATGAAAACCTGCATAGCATTTTCTAAAAAACACATGAAGGACTCCCAGACTATGAGAAATAAGATTCCCTGGTCTGATGAGACAAAGATAGAACTTTTTGGTGATAATTCTAAGCAGTAATATGTGTGGCAAAAGCCAGGCTCTGCTCATCACCTACCCAGTACAATCCCAATAGTGACACATGGTGGTGGTGGCATCATGCTATGGGGGTGTTCTTTAACTGCAGGGACAGGACGACTGGTTGCAATTTAAGGAAACATGAATGCGGCCAAGTATAGAAATATCCTGGATGAAAACCTTTTCCAGAGTGCTCTGGACCTCAGACTTGGCCGAAGGTTCACCTTCCAACAAGACAATGACCCTAAGCACACAACTAAAATAACAAAGATTCAGAACAACTCTGTGACCATTCTTGACTGGCCCAACCAGAGCCCTGAACTAAACCCAATTGAGCATCTCTGGAGAGACCTGAAAATGGCTGTCCACCAACATTCACCATCCAACCTGACAGAACTGGAGAGGATCTGCAAGTCAAAATGGCAGAGGATACCCAAATCCAGGTGTGAAAAACTTGTTGCATCATTCCCAAGAAGACTCATGGCTGTACTAGCACAAAAGGTGCAAATACTCAATACTGAGCAAAGGGCCTGAATACTTATGACCATGTGATATTTCACTTTTAGTTTTTTAATAAATTTGCAAACATTTTTACATTTCTGTTTTTTTCTTCAATCAAGATGGGATTCAGAGTGTACAATAATGAGAAAAAAAATGAACTTTATTGAATTTTCCAAATGGCTACAATGAAACAAAGAGTGAAAAATTTAAAGGGGTCTGAATACTTTCTGTATCCACTGTAGGTTTGTTGAAAATTTTAAGAAAAATTTGATTTGCAATGAATAATTTTGCTGCAAATCCCTTATTCCTCAACTGCCCTAAAAAGACTTATATCATACAAGGGGTGGACACAAAAAAAAACCATAGCCTCTGTGCAAAAAAATTGTATATGGAACCTTTGTAGTGTCATAATGTGTCTGTGACGCAACCGGTTTGCTGATTTGTACGTGGTGGTGGGTCCCCCTTTTTTTACGTTCAATTAGGAAAGGGAAGCAGAAAAAGCAGCTCCTCCTGCAATTACTCTTAGGATTCCTGACACCGGAATGGTGGTGTGGCAACCACCTGTAGTAGAAAAGAATAAATGATGAATCCGGTGTCTTGTCTTTTTCGTGCTTTATTTACACAGATAAAAACATCACATACCCCATATGGCCACTTTACACACGGCAACAGGTAGATAGAAAACGGCAGGTGTCGGAGACAATTGTACCTTTTACCTTCAAAACACCTTGAAGTGGCTGCATGTAAATCAGGTATCTGCAAGATGTTTTGAAGGTAAAAGGTACAATTGTCTCCGACACCTGCCGTTTTCTATCTACCTGTTGCCGCTTGTAAAGTGGCCAATAGGGTTACGCTATACGCGTTCCGGGGTGCGCCCCTTAATCATTAGCTCAAAGATTGCATCAATGGTATATCTCCCTCTGTTTAACATTCTGAAGCATTCTATGGCTGTATCCCATCCCTATCATTCTTTTTAACGCAAAGACAACCTCAGTAGCTAAGAACCTATTGAATTACACAATCACAGACTTTTCATTTTTATTTTCAAATTACAAAACTGTCCACAATGTATCCTTGTTTTGTCACTTGGGATCAAACAGACCATTCTGGGCAAATCATAGAGTCAACCTTATGGCATCACAGTTAAAGATAACAATCTCCTGGTATGACTGAGATGAGAGATGTGCCATATGCTCTATAATACCCTCTTCTTCATCCCTACTACTCTACTTGCAGGAGCCTAGTGGTGACCTACATTTGGCACTACTACTATATAGTCGGCTGGTGTTAGTGGTGGTGGTGCTTCTGCTGCTGCACGCAGCTCACACATTCTTGCCCGAGGTAGGTTTTTTTTCTAATACAGTCCACTGCCATAATCTCTTTTACTATGTACAATACTATAATTAACTTTTGACAATCTTTCAACCCTAACTATTCAATCCTTGCCAGAAAGGACATATCTAGAAATGTGACGTAGGTAGGTACATGTACAGAAAGCAAATCATGCCTCCAGGACGTCATCTAGATTTTGCTTGTACAGTGGTCAAAGTCAACTGCACTATGTGCAGAATTATTAGGCAAGTTGTATTTTAGAGGATTGTTTTTATTATTGATCAACAACTATGTTCTCAATCAACCCAAAAGACTCATAAATATCAAAGCTTAATATTTTTGGAAGTTGGAGTGAGGTTTTTTAGATTTGGCTATCTTAGGAGGATATTTGTTTGTGCAGGTAACAATTACTGTGCAGAATTATTAGGCAACTTAATAAAAAACAAATATATTCCCATCTCACTTGTTTATTTTCACCAGGTAAACTAATATAACTACACAAAATTTAGAAATAAACTTTCTGACATGCAAAAACAAAACCCCAAAAAATTAGTGACCAATATAGCCACCTTTCTTTATGATGACACTCAGCAGCCTTCCATCCATAGATTCTATCAGTTGTTTGATCTGTTTACGATCATCATTGCGTGCAGCAGCCACCACAGCCTCCCAGACACTGTTCCGAGAGGTGTACTGTTTTCCCTCCCTGTAGATCTCACACTTTAGGAGGGACCACAAGTTCTCTATGGGGCTCAGATCAGGTGAACAAGGGGGCCATGTCATTATTTTTTCTTCTTTTAGCCCTTTACTGGCCAGCCACGCTGTGGAGTAGTTGGATGCATGTGATGGAGCATTGTCCTGCATGAAAATCATGTTTTTCTTGAACGATACCAACTTCTTCCTGTACCTGTGCTTAAATAAGTTGTCTTCCAGAAACTGACAGTAGGTCCGGGAGTTGAGCTTCACTCAATCCTCAACCCAAAAAAGCCCCACAACTTCATCTTTGATGATACCAGCCCATACCAGTACCCCACCTCCACCTTGCTGGCGTTTGAGTCGGAGTGGAGCTCTCTGCCCTTTACTGATCCAGCCTCTGGCCCATCCATCTGGCCCATCAAGAGTCACTCTCATTTCATCAGTCCATAAAACCTTTGAAAAATCAGTCTTAAGATATTTCTTGGCCCAGTCTTGACGTTTAATCTTATGTTTCTTGTTCAAAGGTGGCGTTTTTCGGCCTTTCTTACCTTGGCCATGTCACTGAGTATAGCACACCTTGTGCTTTTTGATACTCCAGTGACGTTACAGCTCTGAAATATGGCAAAACTGGTGGCAAATGGCATCTTGGCAGCTTCACGCTTGATTTTCCTCCACTCGTGGGGAGTTATTTTGCGCTTTTTTTGCCCAACACGCTTCTTGCGACCCTATTGGCTATTTGCCATGAAACGCTTGATTGTTTGGTGATCACGCTTTAAATGTTTGGCAATTTCAAGACTGCTGCATCCCTCTGCAAGACATTTCACAATTTTGGACTTTTCAGAGCCCGTCAAATCTCTCTTCTGACCCACTTTGCCTTAGGAAAGGTATTTGCCTCTTAAGCCTATACAGCTTGGAGTAGAACATGTATAAAAAGTATCACGTGATCAAAGCACTCATTTGCCTACTAATTCTGCACACAGTGTACTAAAGCAGCTATGTAGAAACAGTTATATGCACACTTAAATGTTTACATTTTTTTCTCTTTATTCAACATTCTTCACAAAAGTTATTAAATTAAAAATACCAGCTAGATACTTGACAGAAAAAAGTCTAACCAGAACCTACAACAGGGCACTGTATTGGTTTGGCACGTAGGGATGTAAAATTTGACTAATAAGACAAATATGGAAACATTTGTTTGTGACTGACCTACATGTGCTTCTGAATAAATTAGAATATCATCAAAGGGGTAATTTATTTCAATGATTCAATATAAAAAGTGAAATGCATATATTACATAGAGTCATTAGAAACAGAGTAATCTATTTCAAGTGTTTATTTCTGTAAATGTTGATGATTATGGCTTACAGCCAATGAAAACCCAAAGGCCATTATAGCAGAAAATTTGAATATTATATAAGACCAGCTGAAAAAATTATTTTTAACTCATAAATGTTGGCCTAATGAAAAGTATTCTCCTCCAGACTCTGGGACCTTGATTTCCAAATTAAATGCAAAATTTACCATCTGAAAACAACACCTTGGACCACTGGGCAACAGTCCAGTTCTTTTTCTCCTTGTCCCAGGTAAGACACTTCTTGCGTTGTCTATTAGTCATGAATGGCTTGACACAAGGAATACAAAAGTTGTAGCCCATATCCTGGATACGTCTGTGTGTGGTGGCTCATGAAGCACTGACTCCAGCAGTGGTCCATTCCTTGTGAATCTCCTCTAAATGTTTGAATAGCCTTTCCTTAACAATCCTTTCAAAGCTGCAGTTATCCCATTTGCTTGTGCAGCTTTGTTTCCCACACTTTTTCCTTCACTCTACTTTCCATTAATATGCTTATATACAGCACTCTGTGAACAGCCAGCTCCTTTAGCAATGACCTTTTGTGGCTTACCCTCCTTGTGGAGTGTGTGAATGAATGCCTTATGGACATCTGTCAAGACAGCAGTCTTCCTCATGATTGTGTAGGCTACTGAACCGGACAAAGGGGCCATTTTAAACCCTTAGTAAGCCTTTGCAGGTGATTTGTGTTAATTATTCTAATTTTCTGAGGTAATGACTTTTTCATTGGCTGTAAGCCATAATTATCAGCATTAATAATATTTATTAATTTATATAGCACCCAATAATTTCATAGCACTTTTACATATATTTGCAACACTATCCCCATTGGAGCTCCCAATTTAAACATCCCATCACTATGTCTTTGAAATATGAGAAGAAAAAAGAGTGCCCGGAAGAAACCCATACAAACACAGGGAGAACATAAACTCCTTGTAGTCATTCTTGGTGGGATTTGAACCCAGAACCCCACTGCTGCAAGGCGGTAGTGCTAACCACTGAACAGAAATAAACACTTGAAATAGATTACTCTCTTTGTAATGACTCAACATAATATACGTGTTTCACTTTGTGTATTGAATTACTGAAATAAATTATCTTTTTGATGATATTGACTTGTGAGGTGTGAGGTGGACAATCATTGTTAAATGCCTGGATTTCAGGGGGTTGTAATTATTAAAAACAATATTTCCCACTCCCCCTTTTCCCTGTTCATGAAAAGAATTGCACAAAATATTGCAAAACTTACTACAATCACTTGTTTGAAGCAAGTGTGACACTCCCACTCCAGGCTCGGGCAAGACTCAGTACCGGGCAGTTACTAGCTGTTCTCATGTCTTCACTTCTCGGTTCTTTCACGGGGACAGACAGGGGCCGAGATCCGGTCCCGTGACCCTGGCGGTGTTATCCAATTAAGGGGATGATGTTAGGGAACGTCTGAGGGGATAGGGGGTATTCGTGACGCCACCTGCGGTATGGGGCCAGGGCGGCCGCTGCTGCAGAACCTCTGGGATGATGACAGACAGCTTAGATAGTCCAATCAGTAGGCAATCCTTAGATTCAAAAGGGATGGTGTGTAGTTAGTCAGCACTGCTACAAAAGACACGAAGCCCAAATCTTCAGTTACTAGAGGTTTATTGGATCCATCCAACGCGTTTCAGAGCCTGCTTTGCTCCTTCATCAGGCATGCATTCCCTGATGAAGGAGCATAGCAAGCTCTGAAACGCATTGGCTGGATCCAATAAACCTCTTGTAACTAAAGATTTGAGCTTCATGTCTATTGTAGTAGCGTGGACTAACTACACACTGTCCCTTTTGAATCTAAGAACCCATGGGAGTCGGCACCACACCATCTCTGCACTCCCGACTACCATTCCTTCGTCAGTTGATGCTATTCCTCCATCACCTACTACTGAACTAACTTAACTAACACTGTCCCATCCCCCTTTTGTGGCCTGGATCCTTCCTCAGGGTCCCCCATTGTCCCAGGGACCTGTCGCTACGTGTGTGTGTGTTGTGGCTCAACCATACCATCCCAACACCTGGAGAACAGGGGCACTACACCTTCCAACCCAAGAAGTGCAATACCTCTGGTGGCGGTTTTCCCGGAGGGGCACCACACAAGCACACCATCTTGACACTGATTTCAGATGTTTGTTCATTTATTTTTCATTCTGAAGCAAACAAGGTGCAATTGTATTTCAAATGCAGTGGGAGAAATGCGAGCTACACCATACTACTGATCAGTCACCAGCACTGATGCTTGTATTTCTCCAATCTCTTTCCTCTCTCTGTCTCTCTCTCTCTATCTGTATCTCAGCCTTCCCAACTGATGCAATCTTCAGCAATGTGTAAAAAAGGGGAAAATTTTTTGGATGAATTGTGCAAATCAAATCGCATATTGCTCAATGTCATCAATGCCTGAAAGTTTCATAAAATCTTATTCAAATTCATTTGACATCCAATCATTTCGATCTTTTCCACTGCAGTTTGATTTTTTTTGCAGGTTGTAATCTGAATAATTAGGGTATTTCTTCTCGAGTCCGAAATAATTTAGCGTTCTTTTCAATTAATTAATTTTGCCGTCTCGTCAGGGAATTACTCAATACGATTGTAACGTGAGAAAGAACTGTAGACTTCATCCAGGCATGGTACAACAGGTTTAGATAAGCTCAGGCATGCAAAAAAAAGCTTCAACTCCAAAAACAGCTGATCAATGTGTAGTATTTATTGAGATACACAGTACAGTGAGAACTGTTCATAAACTGTAAGGATAATATTAATGTTTTGACTCCTCAGAGTCTTCTTCAGAATAATGACTGTCTTGAGTATTTCCATGTGAATGTCCCTAAATATACGGTATCTGGTTAATTCTGCTATATACATAAAATGGTTAATTCACCACAAAAATTATAAACTTAACATAAAAGAGGCAATGCAATAATGCAGTGCAAACTTCATCTTATATAGAAGACGAGTTACTGTTGGAATATGTTTAGTGCAACAACTCCAATTCTGTATATGATTGTTCTGTTGCTAGATTTGTATATTGTCTATAAAGTTAGAGCAAAAAAAAACTCCCAGATGCTCACACAGGAAGAGTATGTGATTGTATCCAGTTTCCTGTGTCTGTGTATGAGAGAGAAGCAGCTGCAGATGTTGCACAGAGACTGAGACACAGAAGATATGTTCTATTAAGCTTATCATTTTTGCACCTGTTTGTTGCTAAATAAAGAAGCTCTGTTGTCACATGCTTGGAGAGTATCCTGAATAATCCGCTGCCAACAGTTAAAACAGTGAAACATGTTAGGGCCTACAAGGGCTAAATGCAGCAGCCAACCATATGTCTTACCTGTAGCAGCAGTAGGCTTTGCACAGTGATGTTTTAAATTGCCTCTAATATCTACAGGGTCCCTGCACATTTAGTTTCACCCTCTCCACAGAGACTATGTTAGATTTGTGTTCTACCCCTGGCATCATTCTTGCTGCTTCCATTTTCCGCTTCTCCATCCTTTCCACCCTGCACAGAACCTCACAACGTAATTGTGTTTGATCCCAGACTGTGCACCTGCCCATCTACATTATCTGCCCCTGCTTAGTGTCCCTTTTAGTTTGCATCTCAGAATCCAATTTTTCATCCCCCAATTTTTATTGTCTTTTCAGACTGCTGGGTTGTTTGGTCCAATAATGTCCTGATGACTACCCTCATTCTGATGGCCTTTTGTCAGACACATGGTCAGACATACCATGGGTGTAACCTGTACAGCTGCACAGGGTTCCAAGAGGTAAGGGAGACAACTTAGGGTAGGGTCACATTAGCGCCATGGATGCGCTAAAAGCTAGCATTTTTCAAAGTGAAAATCTTGAAAAATGCCTGCGTTAATGCATCCATAGGCTCCAATGCAAAAAACGAATTGCAAATGTGCAATACGTTTGACACTTTGCATTTTTGCCAAAGCACCCAACAACGCGGTTGGCAGTGTATTTTTTTTAACATGGGAGCCTATGGGAAACGCATGCGTTAACGCATGGTGCATGCGTTAACACATGCATTAACGCTAACGCTAAAAAGGGAAAAAATGGCATAAAGATGTCAATGGAAAAAAATGCTACCTTTAACGCATCTTTGCAAAAACTCTCCCTCCAAATGTGACCCTAGCCTTATAGCTCCAAAGCAGCAACCAGTTTTTGTCACAGTCACATTATAGGATTGCAAAGGGCCTACATACTGTTTTTGCACAGGTACCCTGTTTGGTTTATGTCCGCCATTGGTCAGGTACACATCTAATCTAAGCTTATCTGAACTGTTATACGGTAGTTTAGCAATATGACTAGTTTTTCCTACATCACATTACTATTCAAAACGAAGTTGTATGTTATTTAGGGCATAACAAATGTAATATTTTATTCATTAACGGAACACAATCAGGAGCAACCTTTAGCACCCTTTCTACATCACCAGTTCAGAGAAACAAAATGCTATATACAATATATTGTGCATAATAAACCATCTGAATTCCATGCCACAGATTTAATAGCTGTGGATCCACTGATGTTTCAGGAGAAAACCTCAATACAAAGATTATAACAGCAAAGTCAATATATTTATGAAATCTCATGAGCAAGTTGCTTACATTTTCCATGCTTCAGATCTTCATCGTGTCAATTCTTTCAGTTTTTTTCATAATAAATAGGAAAAATGCATTTAAAAAATGCATAAAAACTGCATGCAAAAACATGATAAAAAAGTCAATTTTTATTCCGCTTTTTCCTACCAAGACATGTTTGGAGGCAGAAATCTCTACAGCAGATACTTAATGAATGCATATTCCTTTATAATGTTTTGCATTGACCGGTCTTTAAGTATAAGTTAAATTTATTATCATCATGGTAAAGAACTGATTATTGTGCTGATAATATTTATTATGTAACTTCTTGTATGTCCACCTTTGGAACCAATATTCTCCAATGCACAAGTGTGTGATTAGGTGATTGACAATGCCGCCCAGTGTTCATCTTTTTGTGTGTTTGCAATTATTGAACAGCCATATCAGGGTGCCAACTGCCTTGTTAGATGTTTACATGCTGGCAGGGCCGCACCGTCCATTGGACAGTGTGAGCCCTTACACTCAGGCGGCAAGCTGGCAGGGGGAGCTTAGTAGAAGGGGGCGGCGCCATATCGACACAGCGTCCCCCTGTCATGGCGTCGGCGGCAAGGCGCAGGTAGGACCCGCAGAGCGGTAACCCTACACCCCACTGATACAGGGGCGGCGGTGCTGGACCCTGACAGCACCCCCCGGTCTTCACCCGCGGCTGTAGGGGGGTGGCGGTGCTGTGCTCTGACAGCACCCCCCCGTCCTCTACTTGTGGCTCAGGCGGCAGGGGGACTTGGTGCACCCCTGCATGCTGAACATTGGCAAACCCAGATCTAAATGAGCACATGATAGCACAAAGATCTATTGTTAATATGGAATCATACTTTGCTGCTCATTCAGCAAATTCTTGCTGGGGTACATGTGGGGGAGTATCCTGGCATGGAGATGTGGGGTTATAAGGTATCTAGCTGACAGAAGGCAGGGTAGAGGGAAGGGTGTTAGAAAGTCTAGTCCAGATCTGGCACATTAGCAGAGGAGGTAGTGTTAGTACAGGGGTGGCACTGCTGCAGCAAGACAAGTGCTCCGAAAACTCTGAGGGAGTCTGCTCTATTATTTAACATTTATATAGGGCCTTCATATTCTGTAGTGCTTTAAGCAGTGTTCCCCGACTCCAGTCCTCAAGGCCCACCAACAGTGCAGGTTCTCAGGATTTCCTTAGCATTTGAAAGTCGTTAATTTAATCTCCTGCATAGGTGATGATTTCAACTGTCAAATGCTAAGGTAATCCTGAAAACATGCACTGTTGGTGGGCCTTGAGTACTGGAGATGGGGAACTCTGCTTTACAGATATCATTATCACTGTCCTCATTGGGGCTGAAGTTGCCTATAAATGTGTCTATGTCTTTGAATCTGGGAGGAAACTCACAAAAACATGGGGAGAATGGTGACCAGAAAAATGGTCACAGGGTTGGGGTTGCCTGTGGGTATCTTTCAGTTAATCAGGGAGAACATACAAACTCTGCGCAGATATTGTTATTGGTGGCATTTCAACCCAAGACCTCAGCACTGCAAAGCAACATTGCTAATCACTTAGCCACTGTGCTGCCCAGTAACGAGTATAGGAGCACAGGGCAGGCCAGATAGTTTCTGGTAGGTTCAGTTATTATGGAACAGATAAGGAAATCTGTCTCAAAGACCACTGTCATCGAATGGTGTTTTGTCTTCCTGGTGCTTGAGTTTGGCATATCGCAAATTGAATTGAAAGATTACTTGAAGTGACTGGTGAGAATCCAGCAGTCATGGAGTACATCAGCACCAATAACAATTCAGAGATAGGTGGAACATTTTAATAACTATTTCAGGGATTTAAACAGTAAGCATAAGGGAAGGACCTCAAAGGTAGCATTCATTGAAGTACCTGTTACTCTTTTTTTGTAAAAATACAGAGAATACAGTATTGCTTCCTGTCTGTGCCCAGCATACAATCATGTGACCGGATCTCACTGTGATGACGTCACTGTGCTTGCTAGTCATATGATAGGATGCCGGACACCGACAGGAAGCAAGACGGGCTATGCTGAGATCAGGGAGGGACAGAAGGTGAGTAAAATTATTTATTATTCGTGTGTGTGCTAGGATGAGGGGCATATAGCATGACCAGGGGGGCCATATAGAAGATGGAGGCCACATACAGGATGAGGGATCATATACAGGATGGGCAGGACCATGTAACGTGATAGGGGGACCATGTAGCAGGTTAAGGGGACCATGTTGTAATGTGGATGGGGGATCATATACAGGATGAGGGATCATATACAGGATGGGGGATCATATACATGATGGGGACCATATATTGGATGGGGGATCATATGCAGGATGGGAGATCATATACAGGATGGGAGAGCATGTAACAGGATGGGGGCCAGATACAGGATAGGGACCATATATTACCTGGAAGGGGCCCGGATGGGGACATTACCCCAATAAGTGTCAGCATTAGATCCCCCATCCCCATAACAGTGCATTATAACCACATTTTTTGCTTAATTTTTCCCCCTATTTTCCTCCTCTAAAATCTTGGTGCATCTTATGGTCTGCTGCGTCTTATAGTACGAAAAATGCGGTAATTTACATACAATCTGTTCAGGAATAACCATGCAAATAAATGAGGGGGAGAGATTTGTTTATATGTAAAATCTTCCCTTAAACTGATCTTCTATGATAAAACATGTGAGGCTTATAACATGTAACGTTCCCATGGGTGAGAGCTAAGTGGAGGAAGAAAGAATACTAAAATCCTGATAGGGTTTTCTAAAACTCCATTTCTAGTGGATAAAGTTAAATATCTATTTACCTATAAAGCATGTAGTTGAGGTGCAAATGAGGAAGAAGTTATTATTATGGGAATTTTAAACTACCCTGAAACCTGCATGGCCAGCAAAGAAATCATGTTCTTGACCATAATAAAAGACAATTACTTGCTTCTCACAACCGGTGCAAGACTCAACCAGAGGAAGGGGGGGCAATTCTAATTTTAACCAGCAATCCATAAAGACAATCAAATGTACAGGTAAGGGGTCACTTGGTTTATAATCACCACAATGTAATAGGTTTAATTTATCCTTTAATTAAATGTTCATTAGATGGACTACAAAAACACTAAGCTTTAGGAGTCAGGACTAAAAGTACACAAAATATGGAACATTTCATTAGCATCCTGAGTAGGAGCTCCATACCAATATATAACCTATGCAGGGGAGGGCAATTAATTTTCCCAAGGGGCCACATGAGTGACTGTCACTGTTGAGGAGCGCCAAACCAACATACTAATTCTCCTCAATATCATTATTATTAGGGGTAGAAGTAATAATGAGAGAACACTAAAATACTTGAGTGCTGGATACCTGTATTGAGCAGGTCGGACGATTGGACAAGATTGATTTGAGTAACTAGTAGAATGTAATTCTGTTGGAAAATGAGTATTTTTGTGGAACACCCTACCAGGAAGGCTGGGGGGCAGGAAGATAGCTGAAACAGAGGAGAAATCACTCAATTGAAATAGGAACTGTATGGGAATGACACATGGACCTTTGAGTCCCAGGTTGGTTCTGGGAACAATGTTGTCAGTGCATTAGGCTATATGCACATGTTATGTTTTTAGGCCCCTTTCACATCAGCGTTTTTCGCTAATTGCCGCAGATCCGGCAGATTTACCACATCTGCCACCTAACGGTGACACTTGCAGCACAGTTGTGACAAGTCCCATGCATTGTCTATGGGGCATGCGGCAGGTGCTGCAAGTGCGGTATTGCCATGATCCGGCATTTGCCGCAGTTGTGCAAAAAAATTATGTCAGCAGTGGATTTTTTGCACGGCCGCAACTGCGGCAACTGCCGGATTGTGGCAATACCGCACTTGCCGCACCTGCCGCAAGCCCCATAGACATTGCATGGGGCTTGCCGCAAGTGTGCCGCAAGTGCGACCGTTAGGCAGCAGATGCGGTAAATCTGCCGGATCTGCCGCAATCAGCGAAAAATGCTGATGTGAATTGCAGTTTCTCATGCATTTGTGAGTACAGATTTGTCACAAAACCTGAACGGAGTCCTTTTTTCAGGAAAGTCAATGAGAATCCTGCAGTGTCATGCTCACATGTCTTATTTGTGAATGACAAGTTCAGGTGAATATTAGGTCTAAGGAACCTGAGTACACGCTAGCAGGTGCAAGATACACTAGAAAAATGGAAGTTGCTCAGGTATTTCTCTCCAGGGGAGGTTGCCATAAATAGCCAGTGCCTCCCGGCCATAGGCTGGGGACACTTCATCGCTCAACATTTTTCGTGGATCATCAGGCCACCCTTTCTCCAAACCTTTAGAGGATAAAAAGGCAACCCTCACTTAAAATTTTCATTTGATCATCAGGCCACGCTTGCTCTAAATTTTAAGAGGGCAAATGGGCAGCCCTCATTTAAACTTTTTTAGGGTTTAATTAGGCCGCACTTTCACTAAATTTTAAGAGGGTAAAGAGTCGATCCTCGCTCAACATTTTTAGAGGGTCACCAGGCCACCCATGCTCCAAATGTTAAGGAGGTAAATGGGCATCTCTCTCTCGACATTTTTAGATGGACATCAAGCCATTTTTGCTCTAAATTTTATGAGTGCCAACATGTGGCCTATGCTCAACATTTTTTGAGGGTCATCAGGTTGCACTTACTCCAAAAAGTTTAAGAGGGCATACATGCAGTCCTCGCTCAACATTTTTAGTGGATCATCAGGCCATACTTCCTTCAAATTTTAAGAGGGTAAACAGGTGGCCCTGGCTCATTTTTAGAGGATCATTGCATCTCCCGCTAGGGTCAGGGTACTCAGTAACCGGGCCAGTGGATGCTTGGAAGGTCACGGAGGCAGTGACCTGGCTCCGTGACCCATGAAGTGCAGAAAAGGGGATAATTATAGGGGAATAGTTTGTGACGCCACCTGTGGTATTCGGCCAAGGGTATGACAGCTGGGGCAGATGGTAGTTCAGCCGGGATGGTATGGCTCCCCACAGGTGGAGTGGGGTCCCAGGGATAGTGTTGAGTCTATGGTGATGGTGACAATCATTGGGGTGCAGGATGGACGGTGCAGGCAATAATTGGAGGACACAAAAAGGGCTCAGTTTCCGTTACCTGAACTTGGTAGTTGGTATTACAGTCCGAGGCACTAGTTACAGGTGTTACAAGGGATCCAGCTGGCCTAGAAGCAGTCAGAGATCCACCTTTCCAGGTGAGATTAGAGGCCTTCCTGCTGGACTTTCCCTTCAGGTCTCTGCGTCCTGTAGCTACGCTGCGACCCTGCTCCTGCTCAGTAGTTCTGATCCATATAGCTGGCTTCTTGAGCGTCTCTCCAGTGCCTACCTTACTGACGGCAGCTCCAGGCTCTTAGCATGCTGCTGTGCCGCCGGGTGCTCAGTGTGGCCAGGAGACCTGTATGGCTGTTGGGGCATGCTTTCTCAGTGCTCCACTCTGGAGTGAGCTCAATCACAGCTCACTCCCCAGAGCTCTCCACTTCTACTCTACCCTCTTCCCTAACGTTCTCACGTTCTGCCTAACCCTGACTCCGGACCAGAATTTATAGGGCAGCTCCCCTGAAGTCAGGTTCTAGAGCTCCCCCTTCTGGCCTGGAGTCAGGAAAAGTGTTGCATGCTATGTCTTATCCAGTGGGGGAACCTCCTCCTGCTTCCAGGCATGACATCACCCCCGGTGAGGGAGGTAATGCCACTGTGGCAACCGGATCACTGGGGTGCCACATTCCCCCTTAGTTAACTTCAGTACTTCCCGGACTGAGGAAACATAACAAAACATAACATGTTAACATCAACAACTATAATAAATTATTTACAAGATTTAAAAAATGAAAAATTACAAAAACCTAGGAAAACGTAATAATTCTCATTTAGTCACTAAAGTTCCTGGACCAACACTTGTCCATTTACGTCTCCCCATGGACTTTTAAGTTTTTCCTTAGTAGAGACCACCACAACCCACTTCTACTTTGTCCCCGGGCATGGCTATGGGGCTCTGGAGCCTGGCCTTTCTTGGCTCTTCGGCCACGCCAACAGTCTATATTTAAGCCTGGTCAGGGTTAACTATTTACACAGTGTCCTGGCCACACATAGTTCCATGGCCCAATTGTCCTTCAACAGGTTATATATAAGGATATTTAGAAGTTCATACAGCATGTATCTGTAGGCTGTTATGCTTAACGCTTGCAATTATATACATTATTAACTTATTTACATTTTAGTCCCTATACCGGGCTGGGATCTGAGCTCTATTACTGTGGGTGGATCTACGCAGTACACGTATTGCTGATGACCTAATTGGGTCTCTATTCTCTACCACTGGTGTATTGGGTGCACTAGTCACTATGCTACAAGTGGACCTACATAGTACTGGTATACCAGATTGCCTTCTGCATACTCTTAGACTCACCATGGGGCTGACACTTTCGCCGCTAGCAGGGTGTTGATTCACTTGTTCCACTGTGGGTGTGGCATTTGTTGCTGGAGCCGACGGGTCTTGAATCTCTGCTGCTTCAGGTGCAGTAGACTGGGGAAAGATCAAAACAGGTAATACGATTGCCCGGTTCACCTGCATCCAAGTCTGGGGAAATTCTCCAAGGATGGTATGGATCTTCCCTTCCACCTCTTCTGTAGGCTGAGGGATGTCTTGCTCTTCCTCTTTGTCTTTCAGCTGGTCAGGGCATACTTTTAGGTGATCTCTTAAAACTGCTGCTGAGGTTTCCCCTCCATCTTTACTGATGAGACATACTTTGCTGTTATCGAAATTTCAAGGCAAGATGGTGTATGGCTCAGCTTTTCACTGGTCATCCAGTTTATACATTCTCCTTTTCCGCTTTAGGACTTGCTCTCCTCATGTCAAGGGAGTAGCCGGGGCTTGCTGGTTGTAATTTTTCTCCTGTCTCTGCCTTGCCTGGGACAGACTTCTTTCCATGCATTCTTGCACTTTGCGGTATTGTTGCTGCTGCTTTGAATCCCAGTCTACATCTGATGGCGTTGTCTCAGGTGTTAAGACTCCCATGTCCAGGTCAATGGGTAACTTGCCAGGTCTCGCCCTCATCAGGTTGGCCGGGGTACAGTTGGTGGAATTTACCAGTATTTGGTTGTATAGATGTACCAAATCTGGTAACTTTTCTGGCCATAAGTTTCGTTCTTCCAGGGCAAGGTCTTCAACAGGTCAATTACCTGATTTATTTTCTCACACATGCCATTCGTATGTGGACGATACGGAATTGTTCTTATTTTCTTGCAACTGTACAGGTTACAGAACTCCTGGAACACCTCTGCCTCGAACGCTGGACCTTGGTCAGTAAGGACCCATTCAGGGTAGCCGTGGTGCCTAAAGACGTGTGCTTGGAAGGCTTTGGCTGCGGTCTTCGTGGTATGGTCTTTGACAGGCACTTCTACCAGGAACCTTGAGTAATGGTCTATGATGGTCAGAGCGTAGGTATAGCCGGACCTACTCGAGGTCAACTTCATGTGATCCAGAGCCACGAGTTCAAGTGGTTGTTTTGTGACTATTGGCTGTAAGGGGGCTCGTTGGCTGTCACAGTCTTTTCTGTGTAGGTTGCATGGACCACACTCTTGGCACCAATTCTCGATGGCTTTCCTCATGCCAATCCAATAGAATCTCTCGCGAAGTAGGACCTCCAGCTTCTTCCATACAAAGTGTTCTGCTCCATCTTGGTACGCTTCTAGGACCATGGGCGCATCTCGCTTCGGGACTATCCCCTGTCAGACCAGTTGATGCTTCACCGACACAGCTTACCCTCATAGATGAACAATTTGCCTTTCTCCTTCCACAACTGATGGTCTTCATGTGGAGCATCTGGCCCAGGATGTGAGTCAGCTTGTGTCAACAGTTCTTTCACGAGGCAGACAGCCGGGTCACTATCCTGTGTTTCTGCCTATCCATGGTGGGGCAATGGATTGAAGGAAGCTTCTTGTAAAGCAGAGCACTTGTTTGTCACACAGTGGGAGCACTGAGTTGCATCGGTGTGATGCCAGGCTGGCAGCTCTATATATTCTAGCTCCTCCGGGTCGTCTCATCATCTGGTAAATTGGATGTTCTGGACAGCACATCTGCATTGCAGTTCTTATGTCCTGCTCAGTATTTAATTACAAATTCATAATTGGACAGCCAGGCCACCCATCGCTGTTCCAGCGCACCTAGCTTTGCCATTTCAAGGTAAGTCAACGGAATATTGTCTGTGAAGATGGTGAATTTCGCTGAAGCCAGATAGTGTTTGAATCGCTGGGTCAAGCCCAGACTATTGCGAAGAACTCCAGCTTGAACGAACTGTAGTTGTCGGGGTTCCTTTCAGTGGGACGAAGCTTCCTGCTTGCATAGGCGATCACCCTCTCTCTGTCTTTCTGCACTTGGGACAGCACTGCTCCTAATACCATACTGCTGGCATCTGTGTATAGTATGAAGGGTTGGCTACAGTCAGGGTAGGCCAGGATCTTGTCTCCCGTAAGAGCCAACTTCAACCGGGTGAAGGATTCTTCTACTCTACTGTCCCACTCAATCGGAGAGCTCTTGTTCTTGGAATTCTTGGATTGGTCCACAAGGATGTCTTGCTGGGGCGCGGCTATATTGGTGAAGCCCTTGATGAATCTCCTGTAGTAACCTACCAACCCCAGAAAACTGCCGTACAGTACTTCACGGATTGTGTTGGGTCCCTGATGACGGTGACTTTGTCAGGGTCTGGTGCCACACCTTCTTACCACGTGGCCTAGGCATTGCACCTTAGGTTTCAAGAGGTGACATTTAGATGTCTTCACTTTCAGGCCAAAGTTGGACAGAGCTTCAAACACCTCGGCCAGGTGCATTAAGTGGTCTTCGTAAGTCTTGGTGAAGACGATGATATCATTCAGGTATTATAGGACCGTCTCAAAGTTCTTGTACCTGAGGCAACACTCCATCAACCTCTGGAACGTCCCTGGTGCATTGCAAAGCCCGAATAGCATGCAGTTGAACTCGCATAAGCCCATGGGTGTCGTGGAGGCAGTCTTCTCTCTATCCGCCTCTGCCACGGGAACCTGCCAGTACCCACTGGTGAAATCTAAGGTTGAGAAATAGTTAGCAGATTTCAAGGCAGCTAATGACTCCTCAATTCATAGTAACGAGTAGGCATCTTTGTATGTAATGCAATTAATCTGCCTGTAATCAACACACATACTCATCGTACCGTCTTTCTTTCTAACGAGGACCAATGGAGCTGCCCAGGGGCCACAACTATCTCTGATGACCCCTGCCTCTTTTATTTCCCATAACATGCCCTTGGCACAATGGTAGTGGGCAGTACCCTTCTCTAATGGGTGGATTGTCTACAGAGGGAATATGGTGTTGGACCCATTTTACCTGCCTGAAATCTGGTGGGTTTTTGCTGAACATTCGTTCATATTCTCGAACCACCCAGTGCACCAAATTATTTATGTGTAAAGGGGTGGAGTCACTGCTTATGTGCAGCTTCTGACACCAGTCCTCCAGCTGTTCTGCAGAGCCATTGTCCTCTGCCTGGTCGGATGGAACCAAGGGCTCTACTGTCTGTATTGCGTTGTTATTGACAGTGAACAGCTTTGTGATGGTGGCATACCGGGGTAGCTTGACCTCTTTCTCCCAACAATTTAAGATGTGTATAGGTACCCTTCCCTTGCAGACATCTACTACCCCTCTTGTCTTAAATGCTTTTCTGTGTTTTTTCACAGCTCATCAGGGAACTATGGACCACCGAGCCCGTGAGACCACGTGGCTCACAAAACTCGACCAGGTGTTTGGAACACAGGAGGAGGCACCATATACTAGTGGCACAAAAGATATTGAGGAAACAATAGGCAGCATGAGGAATCTTTTGCACCAAAAGACTAGGGTTTGGTGGAACCGCGCATTTATGGAGAGGTATCTTGAACGAGGACTTGTGCCTAGGGGTCTCCGGGTGCAGGTCTTCCCCTCCTTTATCCCGTCTGATAATGCTTTTAAGGAGCAGTGGGAGGAGGTAGCCACTCAATGTTCAAATGGGTTCATGAGCCACTTAATACAATTGAATGTCATTTAGAATCACTGCACACATACACTTAAGGAGTTTTTTGCCTGTTGGTGAAATTTATTGAAACAAGTGCTCTTATAGTGATTGCGACAGTCAGAATGACGTTTCGGTCATTCAAGACCTTGATCACATAAGTCGCCTTAGTAGTTCTGAACTGAGGGCTGTCCTGTACAAGGTAATGGTCACTTATGCCTTTAAGTTAGCCAGGGTCAGAGCGGTCGCTCTATGTGGGGTGGTGGCACGGCGGTGGAGTGTGTTCACACTCAGTTGTAGCAAGGGGGAGTTGCTACAACTGAGTGTGACATCACCGGAAGTACTGTTCTGACCCCGGAGGTCGCGGAGCTGCGTGCCCAGCAGCTGCAGTATTGATACAGCCCAGGTCTGTAATTAGGTAGGAATTAGCAACAGGTGGCTGCCACACATAAAACCCAGGTCCTCACTCCTCATCTATCACCCCTGAAGAATGACTATCTGAAACACGTGTCAGGGTAGCCCCTGAACACGTGTCACAACCCCCCATTGCATGGGTGAGTTTCGGCACTAAAGATAGGCTATTGATGCGGTAGCTTTTACTATATTTATGCACTTTGATGTACCACATTGTATGCCATGATTATTGATGCCTGTATACTTGCTTCTATGTTTTTGGGGACTGTGATCTGTTCATCCCCTCTGAAACTTTGTACCTGGTTTTATACACTTTTCCAGTGTTTTATACTTTTTCACTGTTGTTCATAAATAAACTTTGGCACATGCAATCAGTGGATTTTGTGATGTTGACATTGGGCTGTTTGGCTATAGAACTCTGCACTCAGGTTAATATATATATATATATATATATTGAGTTGCTGAATATATGAGTCCAGGATGTTACCCTGTAATCTTGTTTTATCTACTACCCCTCTGTCTGTCAGGATATTAGGTCTGCTATTGGAGTACACGGGTTCTACCAAGGCCTGGTAATCTTAACTTCTTATACCTATAGCAGCTCGACATCAAATTAACATTTAATTTTTGGAGATATTACAATGGGGAATGGGTCACTCACCCTTACACTGCAGACTTGTCCACCACACAGTTCCACCTATTGTCTCTGCATCAGGGCTTTGTTCTCCTACTGCAGGACTCGCTGCTCACTGGAACTAGCAGTTTCAGCTACTGTAATAGAACAATAATCTTGCCAAGACAATTTTCTATCACATTGGTGCCTAGGGTCATTATTGGATTGCATTCTCACCGGTCATTATCTACAATTATCAGTCCGTGAGCTTTTAACTCTACTCACCCAACCTTAATGGTCACTTCTTTATATCCCACTTGTGGCAAAGGCTGACCATTACTTGCAATTATTGTCAAGTCATCATCTGGGCGATGAGTAAAGTCTGAATCGGCCCAGTACCACTTATAAAGGATATATGGCATTGCCGTCACCTGGGTGCCGGTGTCCATCGGGATGCCATCAATCACAGCTGTGAGGACGTACTTGTCTCGCCAATTATGTGGGCCTGATCGCCTTATTCCTGGGGGTTGGCCCCCTGCCCAAGGGGTTGCTCATTTAAAGGACAGACTCTTGCAAAGTGCACCACCTTGATGCAGCGGCTGGAGATGGGCTGTCCAGTTGAGTCATAGCGATCGCTGTCTCTCCCTCTGGTCGGTGGGATCCTTCTCTGTCGTCGCCACGGAACGCCATCTGGACCGGAGACTAGCTGGATCTTTTCCTTTGGTGCTGATACTTGCATGGCCTACACGGTTTTTGTCAATGCAGCCACACTTTTGGTCAGCTCTTGGACCTGGAGGTGCAGATCCGCAGAGGTGTCATCACTTAGAGTCTGTGCATCAGCCTCAATGGGTGCCCGAGTCAAGGGTGCTGCCTCCTGGTGGTACATGATTGCTGGACGCCTAGGGGGCACTGTGCTGCTGGGATTAGGTTCTCGCAGCACCAGGATGGCCTGGTATTTATATTATGCAAAGTTCATGTCTGGATTTTGTAAGGCCATAATGTGCAGCTGTGTTCGGTGTGTGCTGGACAGGAGCCCCTCGATGAACTGTTCAGTTAGCAGTCTATCCTCATCCTGCACACTATTGGGGTCAACCTGTTTAATGGCCTGCAGCACCTCTTGAAGATTAAGGGCTTAGTCTCGTATACTGTCCTGTACCCTATGTTTGCACCAGAAAAATCTCATTTTAATCTCTGCTGCAGTATGGGTGTCAAAAGTGTCCTTCAGCCTGGCCAGAATTTGTCTCACAGTTCTTTTATCGGTGTCCAGCCAGGACTTTATTTCCTGCTGGGCTGCGCCAGTTAACTGACCGATAAGGATACTGACTTTTTGTCCCTGGGACAGAGTAAACACTTCAAACAGGCTGCGCAGTCTCTCCTTGAAGTCGCTTTGGGTATGCGACTCCCCTGAGTACTGCGGTAACCAGGCCACCCCCGGGACATATGTCATTGATTGTGGCATTATGGGGGCTGCGGTTGCGCCCGACGCTGGGTCCTTACCTAGGTTGGGCATCTTCCTCCCCCCTAGTGAACCTTAGCCAGATTCTGAGTTTCTGTTGGCTTATCAGTCTGCTGCTCTGCATGCAGGGGAGGGGAAATCGTTTACTCAGGCTTATCAGTCTGCTGCTCCACAGGCGGGATGAATCGAGCACGCAGGGCTTCTGGGTTGGGGCCTCCAACTTCCTGCTGGCTGACATCAGAGCATGGGGCAAGGTCTCGCTCTGTGCTCTTTCTAGGATTCCGCCCATCATGACAGCCCCTTCTTCTTTCTGCGCGCCACGCGGCATTGTAATGGCGGCAATTATACAGTTCAATACAGTCTATGGCACACAGGACACGGTGGTATCGGGCCACAAAATCCTGTTCGTGATGTCAGTTGTAATGTTCACTAGGGCCAGGGTACTCGGTAACTGGGACAGTGGATGCTTGGGAGGTCACGGTGGCAGTGACCCAGCTCCGTAATCCTGGGCATGCAAAAAAGGGGATAATTATAGGGGAATAGTTTGTGATGCCACCTGTGGTGTTCGGCCAGGGGGTGACTGATGCTGCAGGGTATGAGAGCTGGGGCAGATGGAAGTGGATGCACTCAGAGATTCACCTTGCCAGGTGGGATTGGAGGCCTTCCTGCTGTGCTTTCCCTTCAGGTCCCTGCATCCTGTTATGCTGTAACACTGCTCCTGCTCCGGTAGTTCAGACCTGTATGGCAGGCAACACGAGCCCCTCTCTGGTGCCTGTCATGCTGCATGCAGCTCCAGGCTCTTAGCACGCTGCTGTGCCGCCAGGTACTCAATGTGGCCAGGAGACCGGCAGTCTCCTGACATCCAGACACAGCTGTCGTTTTGTGCAGCACCCGCACAGCCAAGGACTCTGGCGTATTTTCTCAGTGCTCTGCTCCGAGGTGAGCTCAATCACAGCTCACTCCACAGAGCTCTTGTCACGCTGGGAGTGGGAAGACACCCAGCGTAGGATAACGACGGGGGGGGGAATAAGGAGTCCCTAACGCTAAGGGCACAAGAAGGAGACGGTGACCCCTAGACTTCCTAGAGCTGACCCTGTCTGCCCTAACGTCCCTATACAGTCTCCTCAACTGTCGCCGACCACGAACCTCGTCCCTCTCTGATCCTAGCACTATCTTATCTAAGGATCAGATGGAGAGGTTCACTAGACCCCTCCACTATCAACTAAAGACAAACACCAGGGAAGACAGACATTTGGGAAAAGGAAACACTTATCTGACAGCAGAACTCAGCAACCTCCACAACCTCCGCGTCTGCTGGAGCAAGGATAATGAGTGCACAAGGAACTATCACCTGCACCGAGGAAGGGTAATGAACCTCCTTATAAAAGTGGAAGGAATCTGCTGGGTCCTAGTGACCTACAATATTGGTGGATAAAACCAGACCGAGCACAAGACCTCCACAGCCGTCCCCCCATAACAGCGAGATCCCATCACACCCTCTCTCCATCTACACAGAAGGTAAATGCCCCTGAAAGAGACGGACCATCCTCCACCATTATGGCTGGTGGGCCACACGCTGGGATCGTCTGCGCGTGGCCTCCACCCTGTCATCCGTGCCACCCGTGACAGTACCCCCCCTCCTACGAGTGGCCCCCGGACACTCAGGACCAGGCTTATCCGGATGGGAACGGTGAAAAGCGCGGACCAGCCTCGCGGCGGACACCTCCGACGCCGGCACCCACATCCGCTCCTCAGGACCGTACCCCCTCCAGTGCACTAAATACTGAAGAGAACGGCGCAACATGCGTGAATCAACCACCCTCGAGATCTCGAATTCCAGATTCCCCGCCACACAGATGGGCTCAGGAGGCAAAGGAGACGGGTTAGATGATGGCACATACGGCTTGAGGAGCGACCTGTGAAACACATCGTGAATCTTAAGAGCCGGAGGCAACGCGAGACGAAACGCCACGGGATTGATAACGGCGGTTATCCTATAGGGGCCAATAAACCTGGGCCCCAACTTCCAAGAGGGCACCTTCAACTTCACATTCTTGGTAGATAACCACACGTAGTCATTCACACATAGGTCCGGACCTGGCGCACGCTTCCTGTCAGCCATACGTTTGTACCTGTCACCTAAGAGCCTCAAGCTACGCTGCACACCCCGCCAAACCGAGGAGAGGGACGAGGTGAAACGGTCCTCTTCCGGAACTCCGGAAGGACTCGTACCACTAAAAGTACCAAACTGAGGATGAAACCCATATGCACCGAAAAACGGTGACTTGCCAGTGGACTCCTGAAGGCGATTATTAAGGGCAAATTCGGCCAAGGGCAAATAACTTGCCCAAGTCTCCTGATGGTCAGAGACAAAACACCTCAGGTAAGTCTCCAAATTCTGATTCACACGTTCGGTTTGACCATTAGACTGAGGATGAAAAGCAGAAGAAAAGGACAACGTAATCCCCAAACGTGTACAAAAAGCCTTCCAAAATTTGGAGACGAACTGAGTACCGCGATCAGAAACCACATCAGAGGGAACCCCATGAAGCTTCACGATTTCACTTACAAACACCTGTGCCAGAGTCCGAGCATTAGGAAGTGCGGGCAGTACCACAAAGCGAACCATCTTACTGAATCTATCTACTACTACCAGTACCACCGTCTTGCCCGCAGACGCCGGAAGATCGGTGATAAAATCCATTGACAAATGTGTCCATGGCCTCTCAGGAATAGACAATGGCACGAGAGACCCAGACGGACGGGTATGCGGAACCTTAGCACGTGCACACACACCACAGGCGGATACGAATTCCGCTACGTCCTTCCTCAACCCCGGCCACCAAAAGCGACGAGACAAGAGATCGAAAGTGGCCCTACCGCCCGGATGCCCCGCCAGTACAGAGTCGTGATGTTCCGACACCACCCTGAGACGCAAAGAGAACGGCACAAAAAGCCTCCCAGAAGGACAGGAGGCAGGGGCGCCCCCCTGAACCTTCAACACCTCCCCCTCTAGATCAGGGCAAAGAGCAGAAACAACCACCCCCTCCTGCAAGATGGGGACGGGACTCTCATGAGTACTACCACCCGGAAAACTACGCGATAATGCATCCGCCTTCACATTCTGAACCCCCGGACGGTAGGTGACGGTAAAATTAAATCTCGTGAAAAACAAAGACCACCTGGCCTGCCGGGGATTGAGACGCCTGGCGGACTCAAGGTAAGACAGGTTCTTATGGTCGGTAATAACCGTGACGGGATGGACAGCCCCCTCCAGCCAGTGCCGCCATTCCTCAAAAGCCAACTTAATAGCCAAGAGCTCCCTATTACCCACATCATAATTCCTCTCGGCCGACGACAACTTCTTGGAGAAGAACGCACAGGGCACCCATCTCCCAGGCGAAGGGCCCTGCGACAACACAGCCCCCACCCCCACCTCAGACGCATCCACCTCCACAACAAAGGGCCGAGAAAGATCGGGCTGACAAAGAACAGGCGCGGAAGCAAAACAACGCTTCAGGGAGGAGAAAGCCTGGCGAGCAGAATCAGACCACTCAGAAAAATCCGTCCCCTTCCTAGTCATGTCCGTTAGCGGCGTCACCAGTACCGAATAATTCTTAATGAATTTACGGTAAACATTGGTAAACCCCAAAAAACGTTGCAATGCCCGTAGATTGTCCGGCCGCTCCCAGTCCAGCACCGCCCGGACCTTTTCCGGATCCATCCGGAAACCCACCGGCGACAAGAGGTACCCCAAAAAACGAACCTCCTGAACGGCGAAAACACATTTCTCGAGTTTAGCATACAGTTTGTTGTCCCGTAAGACCTGCAGCACCTGTTTGACATGGGACTGATGCGTCTCCATATCGGGAGAATAGATCAAGATATCGTCCAAGTAAACAACTACAAATCTACCCACCAAATGATGAAAAATATCATTGACAAAATGTTGGAATACCGCAGGGGCGTTAGTGAGCCGAACGGCATCACGAGACTTTCAAAATGGCCGTCCGGGGTATTGAATGCAGTTTTCCATTCATCCCCCTCTCTGACCCTAATCAGGTTGTAGGCCCCCCTCAAATCCAACTTGGAGAACCATTTAGCACCCACAACCTGACTAAACAAATCAGGGATCAGAGGGAGGGGGTATGGATCACGGACAGTAATCCGATTCAATTCCCGAAAATCCAAACAAGGACGGAGGCCCCCATCCTTCTTTTTCACAAAAAAGAAACCAGCCGCAACCGGCGACGTGGAGGGCCTAATGTGACCCGTCTCTAGACTTTCAGAAATGAAATCCTTCATTGCTTGTCTTTCGGGACCAGATATAGTAAACATCCTAGCTTTAGGCAGTTTAGCTCCGGGAACGAGGTTGATAGGGCAATCATATGCCCGATGAGGGGGCAAGTCTCGGCACCCCTTCTCTGAGAACACATCCTCATACTCCGATAGGAATGGGGGCAGAGATTCAGCAGATACCACCGAAAAGGATGTAGCCAAACAATTCTCCGAACAAAAATCACTCCATTCCACAATGTCCCTGGACTGCCAATCCACTACGGGATTATGTTTAATCAACCATGGCAAGCCCAGGACAATGGGAGCGGGGAGACCGTCTAAGACATAGCAAGATAACGTCTCCTGATGTTGGGATCCAACCGTTAACTTAATGTTATGTACGATATGTGTGAGACTACCCTGAGCAAGCGGTGCTGAGTCGATGGCATAGATACGGATGGGGCGAGACAATAAACAGCGGTTAAGCCCATGAGCGTGTACAAAACGAGCATCCACCATGCTGACCCCCGCACCACTGTCCACAAACACAGAAATGCCTTCCGTTTTGCTCTCTAGCGCCACCTCTGCACTCAGGAGAAAATGGGAAGTACAAACGGAGGATACACACACCTCCCGCTCGACTACCCCCACACCCCCCATAGACACATGAGGTCCCGGCACCCAAGTCCGTTTAGGAGCGTAGGGACAGGCCCCGATAAAATGGTCTCCTTTCCCACAGAAAAAACAGACCCCCTTCCCCCTGCCCCGGGAGGCACCGGAGGAGAGCCTCGAGGCCGCCGCTCCTCCAAGTTGCATAGGTTCCTCCCCCCTCGGGAGAAATGACTCGCCCTCCGAGTGACCACCCGGCAACAAGGAACCACCACGAGAAGGGCTCCCAGTTGCAGGAGGTCTACCCCTCCGCTCCTGGAGGCGTCTATCCATGCGAATAGCCAACGACATAGCTGCCTCCAGGGACGGAGGGGTCTCATACACTGCCAGGGCATCCTTCAGTCTTTCCGAAAGACCCTGGCAAAAATGACTCCTGAGAGCCGGATCGTTCCACTTCGTGTCCATTGCCCACCTGCGGAACTCAGAACAATATGATTCCGCTGACCGAGTCCCCTGGTGGAGATGGCGCAATTTGGATTCAGCCAAAGAGACACGGTCAGGGTCATCATATATGAGGCCTAAGGCGTCAAAAAATCCATCCACAGACTGGAGACAAGTAGAGTCCTGTGGCAGAGAGAAAGCCCAAGATTGGGGATCCCCCTGCAGCAATGATATAATAATTCCTACCCGCTGCTGCTCGTCACCAGTAGAATACGGCCTAAGCCTGAAGTATAATTTACAGGCCTCTTTGAACACCGTAAATTTATCTCTGCCTCCTGAAAACCTGTCAGGGAGGGCAACCTTAGGTTCCGGTCTGGCCGGACCCACTGCTTGATTCCCCAAGACACCATTTTGTGATTGTGGTCCCTGTAGAGCCGACCGAAGGTCCGCAACCTCCAAAGACAAGGTCTGCAGCTGCTGGGCCAAAGCAGACACAGGATCCATAAGGAAAAGGAGAAAAATCGAATCCTCCCCTTCCTTCACTTACAGTTACGGCAGGTGATAATGTCACGCTGGGAGTGGGGAAGACACCCAGCGTAGGATAACGACGGGGGGGGGAATAAGGAGTCCCTAACGCTAAGGGCACAAGAAGGAGACGGTGACCCCTAGACTTCCTAGAGCTGACCCTGTCTGCCCTAACGTCCCTATACAGTCTCCTCAACTGTCGCCGACCACGAACCTCGTCCCTCTCTGATCCTAGCACTATCTTATCTAAGGATCAGATGGAGAGGTTCACTAGACCCCTCCACTATCAACTAAAGACAAACACCAGGGAAGACAGACATTTGGGAAAAGGAAACACTTATCTGACAGCAGAACTCAGCAACCTCCACAACCTCCGCGTCTGCTGGAGCAAGGATAATGAGTGCACAAGGAACAATCACCTGCACCGAGGAAGGGTAATGAACCTCCTTATAAAAGTGGAAGGAATCTGCTGGGTCCTAGTGACCTACAATATTGGTGGATAAAACCAGACCGAGCACAAGACCTCCACAGCCGTCCCCCCATAACAGCGAGATCCCATCACACCCTCTCTCCATCTACACAGAAGGTAAATGCCCCTGAAAGAGACGGACCATCCTCCACCATTATGGCTGGTGGGCCACACGCTGGGATCGTCTGCGCGTGGCCTCCACCCTGTCATCCGTGCCACCCGTGACAGCTCTCCACTTCTACTCCCTCCTCTTACCTAATGTTCTCACGTTCTGCCTAACCGGACCAGAATTAGGGCAGCTCCCCTGAAGTCGGGTTCTAAAGCTCCCCCTTCTGGCCTGGAGTCAGGAAAAGTATGCGGTGTCTTACCCAGTGTGGGAACACCTCCTGCTTCCAGGCATGACATCATCTCCTGTGAGGGAGGTAATGCCACTGTGGCAATTGGTCCACTGGAGTGCTATATTATCAGTTCGCACTGGCACTAAATTTTAAGAAGGTAAATGGATGGTCCTCGCTCAACATTTTTAGAGGGTCATAAGGTCACTCTTGCTACAAATTGTAAGAGGGTAAACAAGCAATCCTTGCTCAACATTTTCATTGGGTCTTCAGGCCATACTTGCCCCAAATTTTAAGAGGGGAAATTGAAAGCCCTTGCTCAACATTTTTGGAGGGTTATCAGGCTGCACTTTCACTACATTTTAAGAGGGTAAATGGATGGCACTCACTCAACATTTTTAAAGGGTCATCAGGCCACCCTTGCTCCAAAAATTTTAAGAAGGTAAATTCGTGGCTCTCGGACACCAATTTTAAAGGGTCATCAGGCCACCCTTGCTCCAAATTTTTACAGGGTTAATGCGTGGCCTGCTCAATATTTTTAGTTGGTCATCAAGCCACCCTTGCTCTAAATTTTAACAGAGTAAACAGGCGGCCCACACTCAACAATTTTAGAGGGTCTTCAGGCTGTCCTTGCTCCAAATTTTAAGACGGTACAAGGGTGGCCCTCGTTCAAGATTTTGCATGGTTTTCAGGCCTCACTGACTCCAAAACTTTTAAGAGGGTAAACATGTAGCCCTAGCTCAATAATTGTAAAGGGTCATCAGGCCACACTTGCTTCAAATTTGAAGAGGGAACATGAGCTGCCCTCGCTCAACAGTTTTAGTGGGTCATCAGGTCACACTTACTTAACAAATTAAGGAGGTAATTGGGTGGCCCTCACTCCACATTTTTGCAGGTTCATCAGGCCACCCTTTCTCCAAATTTTAAGTGGGTAAACAGGTGGCCCTCGCTCAACATTTCTAGAGGATCATCAGGTCAAACACCACATATTTTAAGACTGTAAACGGGCGAACCTCACTCAACATATTTAGTGGGTCATCAGGGTGGTGTTGGTCCAAACTTTAATGGTACCTTTACACGCCGCTACTGAAGGTAGCAACAGGTAGGCACCGCACGAACATGTTTTCAACGGTTGCTAACGGTACCTGATACCGTAGTTACACGCCGCCACAAGGTGCTCCACAGAAGGTATTTTCGTCCGCTGGAAGTGCCGACGGGTGCCGCAGGATACCTTCTGTGGAGCACCTTCCCTGATTTACACGCCGCTACCACAAGGTAATATGGGCGTACATATCGTGCCAGAGTTGTGTCTTACGCGACGCTCGTACGGTAATTGGACAATGCAATAGCATCATGATTGGCCAGCCAGCGCAGGAAGGCTGGCTAATACATGACGCTATTGCAATTGTGTAGTGAGACTGGTCAGCTCCTTAAATATGCCGACCTATGCAGGGACAACCAATCGTAACGCAGGAGCTTCCACCAGTGATCACTGATGGGGCGCGGTATCCCGGAGGCTGTGTCACGCCCCAGGGAATTCACTAGGTGTCGAAAATACCTTCCTGTGCCCCGATTACACGCCGCTACCATAGGGTTTATCCCTGCTTGTTTTTGAGCATGGCTGAAAGACAGGTGTCCACAGAGACAGGAGGGTAACACCTGAATTACACGCCACTACCTCGCAGTGTTTTGACGGTACAAGGTACAATTGTCTCCGACACCTGCCGGTTTCTACCTTTTGGTAGCGGCGTGTAAAGATACCATTAGTGGTTAAATAGATGGCTCTTGCTCAAAATCTTTAGTGGGTCTTCAGGGTGCCCTTGCTCTACATTTTAAGACAATAAGCAAGTGGCCCTCACTCAGCAAATTTAGAACATTCTTAGAGATTCATTAGGTTGCACTTACTGTAACAATTTTAAGAAGGTGGTCCTTACTCAGTTTTAGAAGGTCTACATTTGCTTCAAATTTGAAGAGTGAAAATGGATGGCCCTTCCTCAACATTTTTAGTGGGTCATCACACCACCCTTGCTCCACATTTGTGTATGATTGATCATCAATCCATAAAAGTGAATAATGCCAATAATTCCTTTTTACAGTGGTGTGAAAAAGTGTTTGCGCATTCCTGATTTCTTCTTATTCTTTTGTATGTTTGTCATTTGTATATGTTTAATATGACCAAACAAATTTAACAAGTAAACACATAATATGGTTTATAAATGAAGGACATTATCATTTATTTAAAAAGAAATCCAAACCTATAGGGCCCTGAGTGAAAATAATAATAATTGATTGGGCTGCCCTTTTCAGTAACAACTACAATCAAGCATTTCCGATAACTGGCAAAGTGTCTTTTAAAATGCTATGGAGGAATTTTATCCCACTCGTCTTTGGAGAATCATTGGAAATCAGACATATTGGAGGGTTTCTGAGCATGAACCACCTTTTTAAGTTCATACCACAGCATTTAAATCAGCTTAAGGTCTGGACTTTGACTAGGCCACTCCAAAATGTAAATTTTGTTTTTCTTCAGACTTTCAGAAGTGGATTTGTTAGTGTGTTTTGGATCATTCTGCTGATGGCTAACACAAGTGCGCTTCAGCTTGAAGTCATGAACAGATGGCCAAACATTCTCCATCAGGATTTTTGGTAGAGATCAGAATTCATGAATCCATTTACCACAGCATGTTTTCCAGGTATTGAAGCAACAAAACAGCCCCAGACCATCACACTACCACCTGCATATATTACTGTTGGTATGATGTTCCTTTTCTGAAATGCTGTGTTACTTCTATGCCAGATGTAATGGGACATACACTTTCCAAAATGTTCATCTTTGGTGTCGTCATTTCACAGAGTATTCTCAAAACAAATTGGGGATCCTCAAGATATTTTCTGGCAAAATTGAGATGAACCTTTATTTTCTTTTTGCTAAGCAGTGTTGTTTTTTGTCTTGAAACTCTACTGTGCATGTTATTTTTGCCCTGCGTCTTTCCTATGGTGGAGTCATGAACATTGACCTTATATGAGGCAAGTGAGGCCTGCAGTTCTTTGGATGTTGCTGTAGGGTCTTTTGTGTCCTCTTGGATAAGTCGTCACTGCGTTCGTGAGGTAATTTTGGTTGGCTGGCCACTCATAGAAAGGTTTACCACTGTTCCATGTTTTTGCCATTTGGGGATAATTGCTCTCACTGTGGTTTGCTGCAATCTCAAAGCTTTAGAAATGACTTTATAACCTTTTCCAGACTGATATTTCTCAGTTACTGTGTTTCTAATTTGGTCTTGAATTTCTTTGGATCACGGTATGATGTGTAGCTTTTGAGGATCTTTTGGTCTACTTCACTTTGTCAGGAAGGTCCTATTTAAAGGGAGCCAACCACCTCAGATCACCCTAATACACAGTTAATACGTGTCCCTGCACCCTAAGGATACGTTTCCAGCACTGTTTTTGTGTAAAATCTTGCATTAGTATAACCGATATAAAGACTTTTTAAAGTTACTAGCCTGAAGACTTCTGGGCGTATCCCTCCTTCTGTTATACTTCAGGGCTGTGCATTGCATACCTGCGCTCCCCCTCCCTCTGTGCAGAGGAGATAACGATCACGCCCATCATGGCTGGGCAGCAGGCACGGAGGGAGGGGGAGCGCAGCCATGCAATGCACAGCCCTGAAGTATAACAGAAGAAGGGATACGCCCAGAAGTCTTCAGGTTAGTAACTTTATAAAGTCTTTATATCGGTTATACTAATGCAAGATTTTACACAAAAACAGTGCTGGAAACGTATCCTTAGGGTGCAGGGACACGTATTAACTGTGTATTAGGGTGATCTGAGGTGGTTGGTTCCCTTTAAGCTATTTCTTAGTTGAGAACAGATTACATTAATCAGGCATGGGTGTGGCTAGGGAAATTGAACTCTGCTTCCCAAAAGATAAATTCCATGAACCACAGTTAATTTATGTTTTATAGGCAGGAGGCAATCACATTTTCACATAGGACCCTGTAGGTTTGGATTTCTTTTCCCCTTAATTATAAAGTTCTTAATTTAAAAACTGCTTTTTGTTTTTAAATTTATGTGACAGCTCGGCGCTAATGTTATAACAATGGCGACAATAATTAATAATAAAAGAGTTGATTTCTCTGAAATTTCACATAATTTATTACATATATGTGCTGTATGTAATAAATGACATGAAATTTCAGAAAACTCAACTCTTTTATTATTAATTATTGTCACCATTGTTATAACGTTAGCACCGAGCTGTCACATAAATTTAGTATCTATTTTTAAAATTCAGGTGGGACATACGTGGCACCCCCTAAGCTCTTGGCAGCGACGTTGTCACACCAATATATAGCTGGCTCCACAGTATATTAATAAATTTTACACATATGCTTTTTGTTTTTAATTGTGTTATCTTTGTGTGTTATTTAAATTTGTTTGTTGATCTGAAACATTAAAGTTTAACCGCCATTTAATGTTTTATTTAAAAGTAATGTAGAGCAAGTGATTTGAATAAATTTTCAAATATACTTCATAAGTGAAATCTGGAAGAAAACCTTTCAAAAACCTTCCAGAAGATGTCCCACCTATGGTGTTTCTAAACCTCACAAATAAGGGTGAGGGTCTGGGCATACCCTGGGTGACTGGGTTCAGAAGATCAGTGTATAGTCAGTTTTCCTCAGACAAAGACTCTTATATGATTATATGGCTATATTCAGTGTGTGGATCTTGAAGATGGATCTCACTGAGAATGAATATGTCAGGTTCAGGAACAGTCTAGTGGTGACATCTTGTGGAAGGTTTATGAAGACCCCAGTGTGCCTAGGTCTGCCTTATGAGAACTAAGTTAGAATTAGAAGAAAGGCACTATGATTACATAGAGCTGTAAGGAACTCAATAAACTACATAAAGAAAATGTTTAGAGAACTAGTGCAAGAAGGTAGTAACGATGCCAAAAAATGATAGAGTAAAATAAATTGTATAAAACAAATTAAGACAGTAAAGATTGCAATATGGAGTCTGCTTAAGAAAGTAAGAAACTAAAAAAAATTATATTGATGGCACCTTTAAAAATAAATTTGGAGAAATGGTGGAAGTGAATGAGGGAAACGCCAATTTATTACACACCTTCCTTCCCACCATATTTATACAGGAAAATCTGATGATAGTGGATATGCTTAAGCATACCAGACATTTTCTATTAAATGTCACCTGCTCAACCCACCAAGTGTGGCGCAACCTTAAGAACACCAAGATAGAAAATCACTGGGTCAAAATTACTTACTCTGCTGAGATCTTCAGAACTTAAGTATTGTAGTAGACAAATCTGTATTTTAAATATGTAATGTTTCCATAATCACACGGTCTGCATCACAGTCCTGGCACATAACAAATATAGTGCCAATATAAAAAAGGGGGGGACTGAGCCCAGAGACTATAGGTCGGTAAGTTTAGCCTACAGTCCTGCTAATTGTTGTTGGCACCCATAATGTTTAAGTTCATATTGTGGAGTATCTCATGAATAATAGGAATCAAGTGAAACAGCTCTTTTGTATAGAGCAATTTAGTTCAATACAAAAGGACCAATGATAAACAATAATTTAAAAGAAAAAACAATGGGAGGAAAAAATGGAAAAACATAAAGCTTGCTGTGACACTGGTATTGGTACCCTTTAAATGTATATAGTAGGGAAACCTATTTTGACAGACCTATGGTAAATCAGAAATGAAAATCACCTGTGATAAATTGTCAGTGCCCATGTGACATGAATTAGCCAATGAATGATGACTTAACAGTGCACTATGTGATTAAGAAGTTTGCTAAGCATGGATCTGTCAAGAACTTCCCTGGATGTGGGGGAAAGAAGAAAATTGACAAGAGATGTCTTCAAAGGTTGGTGCGATTAGTGGAGAAAACACCAAGTTAAGCATCCAAAGATCTGAAGGCCAATATGGAACAATTTGGGGTCATGATTTCAACAACTATCATATGCCGCACACTAAACCAAGTAGAGCTTTATGGGCGAAGGCCAAGTAAGAAACCATTGCTGAAAAAAAGTCATTGAAAGGAACAACTGATCATTGCCAAAGAGTTCCTTGACATACCATAATCCTTCTGGGAAAATTTTCTGTGGACAGATGAAACAAAAATAGACCTCTTAGGCAATGCAAAGGAACAGTTTGTTAACAGATGGCACAATAAAGCTTATAAGGAAGAGAAAACCCTACCAGTGGTTAAGCATGGTGGAGGATCCGTAATGCTGTAGGGTTGCTTTGCTGCATCTGGTTATAGATGCCTTAACAGAAATCAGAAAATCAGAAAATTATCAAGAGATTTTACATCGAAAAGTCCTACCCAGTGTAAGAAAACTTGATTTGAGTCAAAGATCATGAATCCTCAAACAACTCAATGTCCCAAAACACACATCAAAAAATGCATAGTAATGGATGAAAAAGAAAAACTTGACTGCTTTGCAATGGCCAGCAATGAGTCCTGACATCAATCCCATGGAAAATCTTTGGAGTGAGCTGAAATCTCCCATTGGGAAAAAACCCTGCAAACATTGAAGAGCTTGAACAAACTGCTAAGGAAGAGTGGGAGAGAAAATAGAGCTGAGAAGTGCAAGAAGCTTATAGATGGCTACAAGAAACGTTGGAGGCTGTCATTAATGTAAAGGGTGTACAACCAAGTATTAATTAGGGGCCTTTATTGCTGCACATGATGTTTATTTTGGTTCTCTTTAAAAATGGAACATGAAAATTGACAATGTTTTATTTTTGTAATACTTTGGATCACTAGTTAAAAAATATAACTTTGTAATAATTCAATTTATTTCTGAAGAGATTGTACAGTCTATGAAAAAAATGAAGGAGTGCCAATAATGGGAAGTAGCACTCCATCTGTTGGACGAAGAGATGCTATCCTGCAGTTACTCAATAAACATAACCTCATGACCCAACATCATCATGGGTATGTGACAGATCAGCTCAAACTAATGTACTCAGCTTCTATGAGGAGGTAAGTTCTAGACTGAACAACAGTAAGTACATGTATGTTTTCTGGACCTTTCAAAGGTATTTCATACAGTGTCACACAAAGGATTGGTATATGAAATGAGAACAATGGGCCTTGGGCAAAATATGTGCCAATGGATTAAAAACTGTCTCAGTGGTAGCAAACAGAAGGTGGTTATTAATGGAACACACTGATTGAGTCACTCAGTTAGTGTGGTGCCACAGGGGTCAGTAATGGGTCCTCTTTTTTAATACATTTATTAATAATCTGGTTGAGTACATTAATAGTAGAATTTCAATATTCTAAGATAGTGTTACTGCATAGGAGGATCATTTATATTACTGAGGTATTTAAAGAAGGACGAGGTTTGGGCTGAGAAATGGCAATTGAGGTCTCTTGCAGACAAATGTAAGTTTATGTGAGGCAATGAAAAGTACAGTTATGTACCAAATTTTAAAAGTGGTTGACCATTAGAAGGACAACTCCTTATAATGTCACTTGTTTCCTGCAGTTAAAATACAAAACCCTGTATTCACCTGCCTTTCTGGCATCATTCAATCGCTATCAATAACCACGGTTTGGAGTTCATGTGACATTGTGACATCATGGGAGCCAAGCGTCTTTGGACCAAATGAGGTAATCAACAGGAAGTGTCATGCTGGCTGCTGCTCATTTCTTGTTGATTGTGTATTTGGTCTGAAGACATAGCTAGAGAAGTCAGAACTGATTGGGCACGGGGCTCCTGTGACGTCACAATGTCACATTAGCACCCAAACATCAATTATCGACTACTGAAAGGTACTGGAATAGCACCAGTATGTGGGGTGAGTACAGGGTCTTTCATTTTAGGGTGAAACAAGTGGAGTCAGAAGAGGTTGTCATAGTAGTGGACAACCCTTTTAACCACTTGGTAAACCGGTCACTGAAAAAGACTTCAAAAAGGGGACAAAAACTGAACTTGGAAATTATAGGCCAGTAAGCTTAACCTCTACTGTGGGTAAAATCCTAGAGGGTTGTCTAAGAGATGCTATACTGGAGTATCTGAAGAAAAATAACCTCATGACCCATTATCAACATGGTTTTACGAGGGACCGTTCCTGTCAAACTAATCTGATAAGCTTCTATGAAGAAGTAAGTTCTGGACTGGACCAAGGAAATGCAGTGAATGTGGTGTATATGGACTTTTCAAAAGCTTTTGATATGGTGCCACACAAAAGGTTGATACATAAAATGAGGGCAATGGGGATAGGGGAAAATATGTGTAAGTGGGTTAAGAACTGGCTTAGTGATAGGAAACAAAGGGTGGTTATTAATGGAACACACTCAGAATGGGTCACAGTTAACAGTGGGGTACCACAGGGGTCAGTGTTGGGCCCGCTTCTATTTAATATATTTATTAATGACCTTGTAGGGGGCATACAGAGTAGAATCTCAATATTTGCGGATGACACTAAACTCTGCAGGGTAATCAATACAGAGGAGGACAATTTTATATTACAGGAGGATTTATGTAAACTAGAAGCTTGGGCTGCTAAATGGCAAATGCGCTTTAATGGGGATAAATGTAAAGTCATGCACTTGGGCAGAGGAAACAAAAGGTATAATTATGTGCTTAATTGTAAAACACTGGGCAAAACTATCACTGAAAAAGACCTGGGTGTATGGGTAGATGACAAACTCACATTTAGTGGCCAGTGTCAGGCAGCTGCTGCAAAGGCAAATAAAATAATGGGATGCATTAAAAGAGGCATAGATGCTCATGAGGAGAACATAATTTTACCTCTATACAATTCACTAGTGCGACCACACTTAGAATACTGTGTACAATTCTGGTCTCCGGTGTATAAGAAAGACATAGCTGAACTAGAGCGGGTCCAGAGAAGAGCGACAAAAGTCATTAGAGGACTAAGGGGTCTGCAATACCAAGACAGGTTATTAAACTTGGGGTTATTTAGCTTGGAAAAACGAAGGCTTAGGGGTGATCTTATAATAATGTATAAATATATGAGGGGACAGTACAGAGACCTTTCTAATGATCTCTTTACTCTTAGGCCTGAGACTGGGACAAGGGGGCATCCTCTACGTCTGGAGGAAAGAAGGTTTAATCATAATCACAGACGCGGATTCTTTACTGTAAGAGCAGTGAGACTATGGAACTCTCTGCCACATGATGTTGTAATGAGTGAGTCACTACTAACATTTAAGAAGGGCCTGGATGCCTTTCTTGAAAACTATAATATTACCAGTTATATATAGTAGATTCTTTGATAGGGCGTTGATCCAGGGAATTAGTCTGATTGCCATATCTGGAGTCAGGAAGGAATTTTTTCCCCCAATGTGGAGCTTAGTGTTGCCACATGGGTTTTTTTTGCCTTCCTCTGGATCAACATGTTAGGCTATGGGTTGAACTAGATGGACTTATAGTCTTCCTTCAACCTTAAAAACTATGTTACTATGTTACTATGTTACTATGTATTGGTGGACAGAAAATGTAATTTTAGTAAACAGTCAACTGCTCCACGGTAAATAAAATCATGGTGTACATTTGAAGGGGCATGGATGTTTATCTCAAGAACATAGTTTTATCTCTATACAAATCACTAGTGCGACAACATTTAGAATATTGTGTACAATTCTGGTCTCCGGTGTATAAGAAAGACATAGCTGAACTAGAGCAGGTGCAGAGAAGAGCGACCAAGGTTATTAGAGGACTGAGGGGTTTGCAATACCAAGACAGGTTATTAAACTTGGGGTTATTTAGTTGAGAAAAATGAAGGCTATGGGGTGATCTTATAATAATGTATAAATATATGAATGGACAACATAAATATCTTTATAATGACCTTTTTACACCTAGATGTGCAGCGGTGACAAGGGGATGTTCTGTAAGTCTAGAGGAAAGAAGGTTTAATCATCATCTCAGATGAGGATTCTTTACTGTACAAGCAGGAAGATTGTGAAATTCTCTGCCATAAAATTGAATGATTAATTCACAAAAGAGTTCATGGGCTTAGATACCGTTCTTGAAAAATTGAATATTGCAGGTAATGAGTACTCCATTTTGTAGATAGGATATTGATACAAGAAAATAGTGTGATTTCCACATATAAAGTTGGGAAGCAATTTTTCTTTTAATGTAGGGCAATTTGCATTCTCCTCGAGGAATTTTTTCCTTCGTCTTGATAAAGATGTTAGAGGACAGATTGAACTCAATGGACTTGTGTCTACTTTCAGCCTTAAAAGTATGAAACTATGTAAAATGAAAACATCAACTTTGTATTAGGTTCTAGATACAAATTTCTGCTTTTTCGGTCATATGATAAAGCTCATTAAAGGGTCACTATTAACTTTGAGGATAGCTCCTTCCAATAGTTGGCGCTAGAGTTCAAGTCCTCTTTGAAGAGGCAATTGCATATGTTTTTTCAGCACTTATGCAGACCTGTGCTAAGTATGTTTCTATGGTGCAAGGTGGATAGTAATGGGTATGACTGCAGGAATCAGTCTTGGCAAGGCTAATTGATCAGCTTCTGTAGGGAGTAATAAATTAATCAGGATCTTGGATGCTTACATATGTAGATCTTTTAAAAAGATGTGACATTTTATTCTAAATATAAATAAATATATATGATTAAATTATTCAAAATATATATATCAAAGTGGAAAAAATATTTTTTATACAAATATATATATATATTTGGGTCATGAACAGGCATAACGCTAGAAATGAGAACATTAATAACACTAACTGGCGGTACCGTAGGGTGGAGTACTCTGTTTCTTATTGTCAGTATATTAATGTTATATTTTTTGAAAGACCCACAGAGTACAAACTCAATATTGGCTAATGAAACAAAGATGTGTGGGGTAATTAATAGTGAAGATGCTGTACTACAGACTTACTTTGGTTGGTCGTGGACTTTAACATAGAAGTTGCAAGTGAGGTTAATCAGAAATACATACAAGATTAAGTGCTTATCCAGATGAAAGATATATATATATATATATATATATATATATATATATATATATAGTCTTGTATTTGGTAAAAACTGACTTGCCAGAGTCATGCATTTGCTGCCAATGTAATAGTAGATGACAAGCTTTCCTCTACTTAGCGTGTTCTATAGTTTGGGACAAATGTGTTTATTATTCATTGTGTTCAGAAGTAATGGCCATTGCCCATAGAGATTGTAGCAGCAATGACCAAATTAATTTACTCATTAAATATCAGATTTTCACTACTACAACTGACATTGATAACTTCTTATCTCCCTTGGATTTTAATCAGGGTTGTGAATGGGTTATTTTCACATTTTTATTATGTTTCTTCTCTTGCATTGCTTCATAATGTATTGGAGAATTATCTTCTCCAGAGCAAGAGATGCTTATGTCTTCATCTGACCCATGTGTGTTTACGCCTTACTGTATGTGGCTCTCTGAAGAGTCCCACAGTTGATCATAGGACGAGAAGAATGATGCTCTTCTTGATCACTTCTGATGGTTTCCATCTCTCTACAATGAATCATTTTTTCCCTTCTTCTTTCTTACTGTAAATAATGAACTTAGGTGAGGCCACAAGTCTTCAAATGTTCTTAAGAAATGTTTTTTGCAAATGATTTATGGCTGTATCCTGACATCAATATTCACAAGGGTTCACCATTGTTCCAAGTCTTCTTTATTTGTAGGATCTGGTTAGGGTTCAGTGACTCCTCAGATCCTTTATAGGGGCTGTAGTCTTCTTTCCACTCATACAATCACATTTCTTCTGAAATTCCTCTTGCTGTAGTGTTTCAGTGACTTCTTCACTTTTATAGGAAGGGTCAACATATAAGGAGGTATGGGGTCAAAGGGAATGTGTGAAGGGCTGATAAAAATGGGTTGAAAATATTATTTTGGACATACTAGATGTTAAAACAATTTTTGGGAAAAACTATTTTTTTCACATTTATCATATTGATCTGAGATAAAGGCAGTAATAATTTACATGCATTATCTGATGGCTCAGACTCTCTTTGTCTAATCTTAAAATGATCAAATATGCCAAAGGAAGCATGTTAATTAAAAGCAGCAGATTGTATAAATGCACATCATTTATGCATTGTATCTCAGAAAACACTGTCATTTCTTGTATACTAAGATGATGAGAAACTGTGTAACCATTTATTATAACAATTATCTTATTTTTAAATATCTATATCATCAACACAGATAGGAAATATGGAGTAGCACTACAATAGGTACAAAGCCTTGCAAGCTCCATCAAGAGCCTTTTTATGTATAGATCTCCATTACATCCAGAAATCACTTTATAAAGCCACATGGGCTGAAAAATGTAGGTCACACTTAATATCTGGATTTGGTTAATTTAGAATCTATTTATTTCCAAAAGAGGCAGCATTCCAGATATGTATGTAAGAAACAGACTTATATAACAAAAAGTCAGATCCTTGCACACATATCAGCTGGAGTGCTGCCTGTTAGGAATATACAGTATGTGAGATCATTGTTGCTTCTATATCTGGGGGGGAGGGTGCAACTTTACTATAACTGGTGCTGTTTGGTCTCATTTTTTATCTGGCTATTTTTCTTTATTACATACATGCCACCAGTGATTTATAATAGTTCAATGGCCCAAGTGAATAGTTACACCAAATGGGCAAACATATACTGTTTAGTATCTATCCTATGTTTATTTGCATATTAATTTTGCTATTATAAGAAATATGATTATGATGATGATTATTATTATATATATTTTTTTATTACTTTTGTTCTAGTTTATCCAAGCCCCATGCCTTATTCCTGCAGTGTTCCTAGTCCACCCTAGAGGGCGCTATTGGGTCCTGCTGCATAGACAATATTGCTGGTGAAGCGTATTCTGCCTTGGTTGTGACTGATGCAATCTACGCTGCACTCACTCAAGGTGCAGGTTTTAATAAAAGGAAAAAAAAGCAAAAAAAAAACAGTTTCTTAATAAAAAAAAAATTGCATTAACACCATGCTCAGATTCTATCAGATTCATCATGTATGTGACAACCAAATTGTAAGGATGCTCTAGTAGAGCAATGAATTATCTGCATTAACATTCATCTTGCAAAAAGATAAAAACATCATCAGTTATCATAATGATATAGTAAATCAGGTATAATGTGAGCAGTGGAGATTAGGATCCTCTAATGCAGGGATGTGCTGTATATCCTCAGTATGTGTAGGTCACAGTATCTGCCTCATTGTTTGCCTTCTAGGTCTTGAGGTCAGATCTCTGCACTGTAAACATCTATTTATTTGTCCTTTAATCAATAGGGATATTTTAAGATTTAATAGGTAATAGATTCTGCGCCACTTTCTACCATCATGGCAAGTTCTGGCGCATTACATTTAATGCGGCTTTTTATTAAATGGATAAGTGCTAGCATTGCTAGAGAATAGTGTTTAGTCTATAGAGTATCCTGATCTGATCATCTATGTATCCAGAAGGACAGGAGGCAGCAGTACACTCCCTTTCAACAACTGTTTATATTTGGGATCATGAAAGGGTTAAAGCATTGCAGTTTTTTATTGTATTATACTCATTGTATCTGTACAGACCTGTGCAGCCTATATGATTTCACCTCTTAGTACTCCATTAGGTTACATTGCTTCTTCACAGATCAGCAGGTAAATGCACAGTTAAATTGGACAGTTATCAGATTAAGCGATTTAATGGAGTCCAAGATGAAGAAGATAATAACCCTGCTACAGCTGAAAATGTCCCAAATATCCAGTGTGCTCTGAATCTACGAGGTGTCGCATTGCACTGGGTCCTGTACATCAAGCACATCACTGCGGGAAGCCTTACAGCAAGCATTTATTTCCTGGAGTCAAATACATTGCTTTTATGAGAATGTGATGAGAAGAAAAACATCAAAAGATGTAAAATCAGAAGAAACAATATACGGTACATACAAACATTGATGCGATGTGGGGATGTGTTTGGATGCACTGTGTGATCTGCTGTTAATGGGAATTCAATTGTATCCAATGATCATATTGGTAGAAATATATGCAGATGATAAGATCTGTCCTTTGTGGGGGTTCTGGCCCTGACAGCCAAAGACAGTCCCATAGACAGCCCCATAGACAGCCCCATAGACAGCCCCATAGGCAGTCCCAAAGACAGCCACATAAACAGCCCCATAGGCAGCCCTATAAACAGCCCCATAGGCGACCCCATAGACAGCCCCATAGACAGCCCCATAGGCAGCCCCATAGACAGCCCCATAGGCAGCCCTATAGACAGCCCCATAGACAGCCCCATAGACAGCCCCATAGGCAGCCCCATAGGCAGCCCCATAGACAGCCCCATAGGCAGCCCCATAGACAGTCCCATAGACAGCCCCAAATACAGCCCTATAGACAGCCCCATAGACAGCCCCATAGACAGCCCCATAGGCGACCCCATAGACAGCCCCATAGACAGCCCCATAGGCAGCCCCATAGGCAGCCCCATAGACAGCCCCATAGACAGCCCCATAGGCAGCCCCATAGACAGTCCCATAGACAGCCCCAAATACAGCCCTATAGACAGCCCCATAGACAGCCCCATAGGCAGCCCCATAGACAGTCCCATAGACAGTCCCAGGAGCTGCTTTCAGCACTCTGGACAGAGCCTGAACAAGCACAGTCTCACAATGCAGGAATCAGCCACAGGGGCCTGCTCCAATGGTAGAAATGAATTCATAAAGTGTATTTTATATTTCCTCTTCTTCATATGAAGCCAATAACTGCTTCCTACAGAAATGCTGGAGCAAGATGTGCTGCACATAATGGGGTGTCTGTTCTGAATGAATGGTAAAAGCGTTAGTAATTGCAATAATTGCATATAGTCGCCTACATTTGTCCTATCATTAGACATAAATGCATTGATTGTGTCATATTTCCATTTCCAAGGCTGATACTCAGATCAATGCGCTGCGGCTTGTGTGCGGTACCGGAGGGCTCAGCTGCGGCTTGTGTGCGGTACCGGAGGGCTCAGCTGCGGTTTGTGTGCGGTACCGGAGGGCTCAGCTGCTGTTTGTGTGCGGTACCGGAGGGCTCAGCTGCGGTTTGTGTGCGGTACCGGAGGGCTCAGCTGCGGTTTGTGTGCGGTACCGGAGGGCTCAGCTGCGGTTTGTGTGCGGTACCGGAGGGCTCAGCTGCGGTTTGTGTGCGGTACCGGAGGGCTCAGCTGCGGTTTGTGTGCGGTACCGGAGGGCTCAGCTGCGGTTTGTGGGCTCCGCTCTTGGCATTCACCGCGTGCCTTAATTGTATGACATTAAATCAAGGTCCGCTGTGAACACGGAGAGTCAGAGACCTGGTTCTGCATCACTGCAAGGACACGACCTCCCTCCCTGTGTCTGCACCGCCAGGGCATTGTGGGGGGCTGCCATCCTGCAGACACCCCGCTGCCTCCACTCAGGGTCCTTATCACTCTTGCAAGAAATCCTTTTTTTCTTCTTTATTTCTTCAATTCCACTAAATTCCCCAGTTACTGTCTTTCAACCTTCTAACAATAGAATTGAGTGTATTCGTTCAATGCAGTAGTGGGGGCTTTAATTCAAGTCTCAAGTTGACCCCAGGACTCTAGAGGAAAGGTCAGAGAATATGTCATCTAATGAGAAAGAAATAACTCAACACCACCTGCCCATCCCCAGAGAGTGAGGGCAGCCCATATGGCCTGGCTACCATTTCTCTATTAGGAAGTGAAGCCTCTCACTGATTCTGGTGCTCTCCATATTGATGCTCACAGACAAGCCTGCACCTAGATTGCTGCACAGTGCACCCTGGCCAAGCTCCAGTCACCCAGGCTTAGACTGACCGAAGGTGTCCTCTGTGGGAAGATGTGGGGCTGGGCATCAAGACCAAGGAGGAAAAATAGCTGTCAGCTGCAGATCCAGACTCAGAGATAGCAAAGGGAGGATCCAGGGATTGATCTCCATCTACTGAGGATTAAACAGACCATTGACACCATCCAAGTGTGCAGATGACAGGTCCAGAGCAAACCTAAGGAAACATGAGATAAAAGAAAGAGTTAACAGGGGACAACAGCAAGGGCAATTCAATAGCCATGCCTGACAAAGATCCACTAAAGACCGAAACGTTACCTAGTCCTTGACCAATAAAGGTCCTGCAGAACTGCATTGTTGTATTTTTCGACAGCTGCCATTGATTTTTTACTGATACATATTATATATATATATATACAGTAAGAGATATATATATGTTCATATACAGTAAGATATATATATACATATGGTGTATCTATCTATCTATCTATCTATCTATCTATCTATCTATCTATCTATCTGTGTATATATATGCATCTATGTGTATCAACTTATCCACGTATCCAAATCTCATATCTACCCACCTATCAACCCACATGTTAATATGTGCATGTATATATAATATACGTGTGTATATCCATCTACGTCTATCTATTTATCAACCTATCTAAACCTCGTGTCTCTCCATCTATGTATATGTTTGTAGATACATATATATCATTTTTTGTGTATATCTAAATATATATATATATGCACATTTGTGTATACAAATATACATGCCTGTCTATATGTACACATGTGTGTATATATATTAAAACAAATATATATATATATATATTTATATATAACAAAATGATAGCAGCACACTGGTTAAGCCAATACATGCAAACAATGATGATTCTAGGTGGGACTAGATGCTTTTTGAGAATAAATAAAAGCTATAAAGTTTTTTTCAAAAAAACTCAGATTTTTTTTATGTGTCTATATGTACACATGTGTGTGTGTATATATATATATATATATATATATATATATATATATACACACACACACAACCTTACCTGACGTGCCCTATCCCTGCTCTTTGGCACTCTCTCTCGCGCTGTATAATACATATATATATATACAGTATGCATAGATGAATCTAGATGTATATTATAGATGTTAGACCCTGAGAGACAATACAATAGTGAGGACAGGCTTCTGCAGGGTCTACCATGACATATCTTGGTTGGAGAGAATGCAGTTTCTAGTCCTGTAGATCATATAGACACAGTGATAAATACTCCATCCTATGGGCCACCAGCCAGGCTACTCCACACTTGCAGCACATACACAGCACATACACAGCACATGCCTCACACACCAGCTCAGCATTGATGAATAGATGACTCCCATGTAGAGATGAGTGTGACTGCTCCCCTACCAGGTGCTGAGCCCAGGAGCTGTGTGTCTGTGCCCAGACTGGGAGCAATGACGGATGCAGTGGTGCGGTGTTTCCCCCTCGCTTGCAGATCCAGAATTAGGGATTAATGGCTCTACAGCCAAACAAATAAGGCAAGTGCCTTGAGCACAAGAGGATTACAGGCAGTGACGTCACCAGGCAGGCAGATGTTGGCTCCCAAAGTCCTCATCATCTCTCTGTGTCCTTGAAACCACAGAAAGCCCTGCACAATCTGGACTCCCAACATTCCCCATCATCATCATCATCAAGGGAGAACCCACTTTCACTTCTCCCTTATTGATTATGGATCTTTTGCATATGAGAATTTTATTTTGTATCAATCTTTTTTTTTTAATGGTTCAGTGTGTTTTTCAGTTTAAATACCAAGGTGCTTATCTAGAAAAGCTTAAAGACCAAGGATAAAGCGAAATGCTTCCTAATCACCCAGTAAGAAGCGCTTAACCTTCTGTACAGGGGGTTATCCTACACTTAATATGAAATATTCAGCATCCAATAGAAGTCATTCCCCAGTAAATAACCCATTGTGAAGCACAGACCCACATGTCTGCATTATCCTCCCTATACCTAACACACAACACGTCCAATCAACCGAGAGGTAGGAGACAATGGATCCCAAAAAGCATCTGGCCAAGAAATGGCCCCTGATTACACACACAATTGGATGGGGGTCCACAGGAATTATGCAAAGGAATTGTGCAGCACTATATGATAAAGGTGGGGTAACCTCAGCAGCTGAGAGGGTCACCATTATCTAGGGCCATATAGTATCATTGCTTTACATCATTAATAGTTGTAGTACTCAATGATTGACATATTCATGTGCTGATCACCAGACTTTTCATGATGAAAGGTTCAGGACAATAATCTATGGTATTATGGCATCAGTCCATACATTATTAGTGCCTATAGTCTATTTCCTAGCTCATTCTTGCAACATAGCTATGCAGAGAATTGTATTCTCCTGGATCTATAAATCATACCTAATTGATTTATACAGAAGTGTTGGGACAGCATTGAGTTCTGCTACAAGACACAATACTTCACCTTGTGAAATGAAATGTATGATCACTATTATTTGAGATGATTACTATGGACAGCCCAGGTCTGATCTCAAAGATGGCTGCTCAGAGGCAATGAGAACACATTGCTGTGAAGAATACTGCATTAGTAGTGTCAGTCTGTCCTGCTCTAATGCCTTCATTTATCCAGTATCGATGGTTTTGAAGTCTGTGTTGTAATAAGTGATAATATAATGTAGATAGTGGTGTAATAATAGCTTCATTACCAGGAGGGCATAGTCAGGTCCCAGGCTCCTGCTGGACCTTTCATCATCATCAGTGTTTGCTGCATAGCTGCAGTATGTGCCCACTGTCTATATGAATGTATGCAGTGTCACACCACTAATATGATGGAGGTCACTGCTTCTTCTACAGTCACATGTTAGTGTTAGTGTTCCCTGCTGCACATATAGGTGTCACAGGTCTGTGCTGTGATTTCCTTCATTCTTTCAGGAAGGCCATGCTTTCTGTCTATGTCCCTCTGTCCCTCTGCTCATCCCTCTGTCTCATCAAGCTCTTCTTCTATCTCCCTGAAGAAATCAGGACTTGGAGAAACCTTTGTCCCGGAAGAAAACGTTGTCTACACAATAGCCCTCGCCATCTTCTCTGTCTCCAGCAGGCACAAAGCCCCTCAGCCCCAGTGTGACACAAAGGGAGGATGAAGCTCGGGGCCATCGGAATGCCTGGCACATTTGCTCCCAGCTCTAGTACAGTGACACAAGCTGTGCAGCCTCCTAGAGCCCCAGTAATGGCCATCACAATGAGGATGGGGCCAGCCCAACAAAGCATCAGCAGTATGGAAATCATCCATACACAACATGTCATGCAATGAGGACATATGTACATAGCAGTAAGCAGAAGAGCTATGGATCAAGCTGGGTAGTAAGCTAGAGCAAATCAGTGCATCAATTATACAGCTTCCCCCCCTCCATATCTGCAATGCAACATTGTGCTCTGCAGTGCAGGAACAATGCAGCTGAGTCAGGTCTCCTGGATGACCTGCACATGCAGAGATGTGGTCACAAGGACTGCAAATACACACAAAAGATGGACTTACAGTGGCTGATGAGTGCTGAGTAATCCTTCTGAGGCATGGGGGATCCAGAGCATCCATGTTTTCAGCATCATATAGGTTTTCCTAAGGATAATTTAGTAGAGGATTCCTCCCATCATTGTAGGTTTCATACTGCAGTTTGTGTTGATTGCAATGATGTGTGCTAGTCTCTAAGCTGCTTGTCCTTCTATCAGTATCTCTCTGTCTCTCTCTCTCCTTCCTTCCTTCTTTTTTTTTTTTCAAAAGAGGGCAGTCCGCTCTCTGCATCCCAATGAGTGAAATCAGTCACTTTCTTCTCAGGCATCAGCAGCCTATTTACCAGCCCCAGAGCTGGAGGCACAAAAGACCATTTCAACTGCTCCCACATTATGCTCAGGGCCTGGCTGCATGGGTTTTACTCTATATATCATTTATTCATTTATTGCAATTAAATAAAAGAATTTACCCCTTGGTATGAGATAGGACATTGTTAGTAAGTGAATGAATGGTTTCAGATTTTATAGAGTTAATACAGAATCACCCGCATAAGAAATGAAGTAAAATCCAGTTCAGGTCATCACAGGGTCCCATGAAGACTTATGGCCTCAAGGTCTTCGATATTAATATCTAAAGTTATTATGAGAATGTTGTAGGGAACAGTCTGGACCTATAGGAGGAATCCTGCTGGAATTGTCAATGCAGCTCTTCACTAAAATAAATCAAGCATAATACAACACATAAAGCAACATAACAAGCAGCCCCCCCACTGCACTGTACTAATGTGTGCTATCTCCACTAAGCTGAGAGAGCAGTCATCTGATCTGTGTTATCACTACAAGAAGATGACCCTATAGTGGATGATGAATCTGCACATCTTCTCTTTAAATACATTACAACATGGATCAACCACCTTTACCAAAATTAAATAATAGAAAGAAGTGTGGATATGTGTATATATATGCAAGTATGTCTATCTACAGATATATATATAAATATATATATATATTTAGAGAGAGAGAGAGATCTATTTACATATACAATATATATTCGTATAGGCATGTATAATATCTATCTATCTATCTATCTATCTATGTATATATATATATATATATACATATATATATATATATATATATATATATATATATATATATATATACACACACTTATATATACAAGTATTTTTATCTATGGATATATACAATATGCATTCGTATATGCATGTATAATACATTTATATGCAAATACATCTATAGATATATATGCAATATATTCGTATATGTGTGTATAGTATATGTATACATATATAGCTATGTACACACATCTGTTATCTATAATTATACGTTTTACATTGTAATAGAGTAACAAATCAGATTAGATAGATAATAGATAGGTAGATAGATAGATAGATAGATAGATAGATAGATAGATAGATAGATAGAAGTAAAGGAAGATGAATACATATATACATCTTTCCATGATTTATAATAGAGCAATAGTCAGATTAGATAGATATATAGATAGATAGATAGATAGATAGATAGATAGATAGATAGGATATAGATAGATAGATAGATAGATAGATAGATAGATAGATAGATAGAAAGACGTATAGTATGATAAATAAATGTATACATCTTCTCATAAATTATCATAGAGTAATAGATTAGATAGATAGATAGATAGATAGATAGATAGATAGATAGGGAGATTAAGACATTATACCTTCGTACATTATATCTTTTACCTACAAATAATACAAAGAGATAGGACACTGCTTGCAAGGATGGAATTCATCACTGACTCTATGGGCATTTCTGTTTCACCTACTCTTTTCTTATAGCTAGCACCATAGTGCTCTCTCTATGTAGGTCCCCTAATCCTACTTAGTAGAAAGTCACTGTGTATATATTGTATCCCAATGAGTAACTCCTGATCACTTTCATTATTTCGCTCATAGAGAATAGTGCGGGATATGCGGAATATTGGTTTAACATCCAATTATCTGCTGATAAAGTAAAAACAATGCCTACAATAATTAGTACAAAACATACTGCGCTCATTATATGCACAGGAACATACTGAGTTCATCCTTGGCATGTTGTTTTCTGTATAATACTGTTGTCTACATACTATGCTTATTTTATTGTAGTTGTTCCTTAGCCACTGTCATGTGTGGTACGAATACATATCCAATACATGACAAATACTCAGCATTATCTAGATTTAATTAGTGTTTCTATCTATCTATCTATCTATCTATCTATCTATCTATCTATCTATCTATCTATCTATCTATCTATCAGTCTGTCTGTCTATCAGTCTGTCTATTCATTTAGATTTATTTCTATATGTGTGTGTACGTGTGTTCCTGTTCTGTGTGTGTTGTAAGATGTATTGCAGCTGGTCCAGGAGTATTTAGTAGAATGCGACCATGTAAATGTACATTGTGCAGATACATTAATTATTAATCATCATCTCCCTTCTCTCTGTTCTGCTGGGGAAGCCTATCATCTTGAAACGTCTTAGTTCACTATGTCTGTTCAAAGCTTATGAAAATGTAACCTAACTCATTGCAAGAGGTTGTGCTAATTAGTCGATAATAAACTTCTCTGGCGAGGGCACAAAAGTCTTCTGAAACTGCAAGGTGTTCTTTGTTATTGTGCACTGGCATCATTACCATTTCAATGGAGGATGCGAACAATAGAAGGGTTTAGCACATCCAAATACTTTGATCCCACTGTTTTTATCTTTCCATTTTTAGATGACTTCTTTTCACAAACACTTCTTCCTTGGAATAATTGCCCGTCTAAACGCACATTACAAGTCTATCTATCTATCTATCTATCTATCTATCTATCTATCTATCTATCTATCTATCCAGGACAGTGCAATTATTACTTTCACAAATTGCCTTTGTAGTTAACAAACATCATTGAAATAGTAATATAACATCTGAACTATATATATGGTTAGTAGGATAGAGCAATAGAGAGATGGATTGATGGATAGATGGATAGATGGATAGATAGATAGATAGATAGATAGATAGATAGAAGTAGGTCACAAAAAATAGGTATGACATAGACGGAAAGATACATTACTCTACAGTTATTGTGTCTATTCATGTACATTATTGGCACATTGTTCACATTAGTAACTCTGCCCCCTCAGCTATCACTGATACACGTCAGACCCTGTGCAGCCATCACTATGGATTGTGTGAGTGACCTCGTTTACATAATGCAGCTGTGTTACACTACAGAGATCATCTGCTGAAACTGCATAGCATTGATACCTGTCATAGGTTTATTAGATAAGAGGGACCAATAAATAATGCAGGGCAAGTAAAAAAAATAACACAGATGACTGTATGCATCATATATATATATATATACAGAGATATAGATGTATAGTATATACATATATATGTATGTGTCTATTTATACATATAGTGTATCTATAGTTGTATAGTTAACCCTTTCTATCTATGATAGACCTTTACTATTTCTGCTACACATGTTCCTCTCCCCCTATGTGTCATAGTATCAGTGCAGCACACATGTAGACTGATTACTGGGGATGAAATATACATTTGGAATGTGAACAATCTCTTCCTTTCCTAAATATCTATTGTTGTAGTCTAAACAATGGGATCTCCGGGTGAATAGGGAGCCGACAGGATGAATGCAGGTCAATGCTTTGGGTCTTCCTCCTAAAGCTCCTTTCTCACTTTGCTACAATAAACCAGCAGCAGCTTTAGTTGTTGCTGGGTCACCAGCCATTTTCCATTATGCAACACTTGACAAAAACACTTATTAATCAGTGCTGACCACAAGACCCCTTCACAATCCCAGGGAAATACAAGGAGATGGGAAGACACAGAGAAGGCAAGAAAAGTGACTGAAAACAGGGAGGAAACCCTCAGGAACCCTGCTGGAAAGCTACATTACTGTACAGGGTAATGTGGATGCAGGGCAGGTACTGTACAGTGTAATGTGGATGCAGGACAGGTACTGTACAGGGTAATGTGGGTGCAGGGCAGGTACTGTACAGTGTAATGTGGATGCAGGGCAGGTACTGTACAGTGTAATGTGGATGCAGGACAGGTACTGTACAGGGTAATGTGGGTGCAGGGCAGGTACTGTACAGGGTAATGTGGATGCAGGACAGGCACTGTACAGTGTAATGTGGATGCAGGACAGGTACTGTACAGTGTAATGTGGATGCAGGACAGGTACTGTACAGGGTAATGTGGGTGCAGGACAGGTACTGTACAGTGTAATGTGGGTGCAGGACAGGTACTGTACAGTGTAATGAGGATGCAGGGCAGGTACTGTACAGTGTAATGTGGATGCAGGACAGGTACTGTACAGGGTAATGTGGGTGCAGGGCAGGTACTGTACAGTGTAATGTGGATGCAGGGCAGGTACTGTACAGGGTAATGTGGATGCAGGGCAGGTACTGTACAGTGTAATGTGGGTGCAGGACAGGTACTGTACAGTGTAATGTGGATGCAGGGCAGGTACTGTACAGTGTAATGTGGGTGCAGGACAGGTTCTGTACAGTGTAATGTGGATGCAGGGCAGGTACTGTACAGGATAATGTGGATGCAGGGCAGGTACTGTACAGTGTAATGTGGATGCAGGACAGGCACTGTACAGGGTAATGTGGATGCAGGGCAGGTACTGTACAGTGTAATGTGGGTGCAGGGCAGGTACTGTACAGTGTAATGAGGATGCAGGACAGGTACTGTACAGGGTAATGTGGGTGCAGGGCAGGTACTGTACAGTGTAATGTGGGTGCAGGACATGTACTGTACAGTGTAATGTGGATGCAGGGCAGGTACTGTACAGTGTAATGTGGGTGCAGGACAGGTTCTGTACAGTGTAATGTGGATGCAGGGCAGGTACTGTACAGTGTAATGTGGGTGCAGGACAGGTTCTGTACAGTGTAATGTGGATGCAGGGCAGGTACTGTACAGGGTAATGTGGATGCAGGGCAGGTACTGTACAGTGTAATGTGGATGCAGGGCAGGTACTGTACAGTGTAATGAGGATGCAGGACAGGTACTGTACAGTGTAATGTGGGTGCAGGACAGGTACTGTACAGTGTAATGTGGATGCAGGGCAGGTACTATACAGTGTAATGTGGATGCAGGGCAGGTACTGTACAGTGTAATGAGGATGCAGGACAGGTACTGTACAGGGTAATGTGGATGCAGGACAGGTTCTGTACAGGGTAATGTGGATGCAGGACAGGTACTGTACAGGGTAATGTGGATGCAGGGCAGGTACTGTACAGTGTAATGTGGGTGCAGGGCAGGTACTGTACAGTGTAATGTGGATGCAGGACAGGTACTGTACAGTGTAATGTGGATGCAGGACAGGTACTGTACAGGGTAATGTGGGTGCAGGGCAGGTACTGTACAGGGTAATGTGGGTGCAGGGCAGGTTCTGTACAGTGTAATGTGGATGCAGGACAGGTACTGTACAGTGTAATGAGGATGCAGGACAGGTACTGTACAGTGTAATGTGGATGCAGGGCAGGTACTGTACAGTGTAATGAGGATGCAGGACAGGCACTGTACAGTGTAATGAGGATGCAGGACAGGTACTGTACTGGGTAATGTGCGTGCAGGGCAGGTACTGTACAGGGTAATGTGGATGCAGGACAGGTACTGTACAGGGTAATGTGGATGCAGGACAGGTACTGTACAGGGTAATGTGGGTGCAGGGCAGGTTCTGTACAGTGTAATGTGGATGCAGGACAGGTACTGTACAGTGTAATGTGGATGCAGGGCAGGTACTGTACAGGGTAATGTGGATGCAGGGCAGGTACTGTACAGTGTAATGTGGATGCAGGGCAGGTACTGTACAGGGTAATGTGGATGCAGGGCAGGTACTGTACAGTGTAATGTGGATGCAGGACAGGTACTGTACAGGGTAATGTGGGTGCAGGGCAGGTACTGTACAGGGTAATGTGGGTGCAGGGCAGGTTCTGTACAGTGTAATGTGGATGCAGGGCAGGTACTGTACAGTGTAATGTGGATGCAGGGCAGGTACTGTACAGGGTAATGTGGGTGCAGGGCAGGTACTGTACAGGGTAATGTGGATGCAGGGCAGGTACTGTACAGGGTATTATTATTATTATTATTAATAATAGATATTTATATAGCGCCATTAGGATACATGGCGCTTTACAATTTAGAGGGTAGACAGAAACAGGAGGTTGAAGACGACCACAAGCAACGACAAACGATGACATATCACAGTTAGTCATACGGTTACAACAGGATCGGGGACGCTGTCCGTGAGGGCTCACAGTCTAAGGGGGGTGGGGAGGGAGACAGTAGGAGGGGGGAGAGGTGAGATGGTGCAGTGGATAGGGTCTCAGTGTGTGTTATAGGCTTGTAGGAAGAGGTGGGTCTTCAGGTTTTTCTTGAAGATTCCCAGGGTCGGGGAGTGTCTGATGTGATGGGGGAGGGAGTTCCAGAGTCTGGCAGAAGCACGAGAGAAGTCTTGTGTGCGGTTATGGGAGGTGGAGATGCGAGGGGTTGAGAGGAGGAGTTCTTGGGAGGAGCGCAAGGTGCGCGAAGGGAGGTAGCGGGAGATCAGGTCGGAGATGTAGGAAGGGGACAGGTTGTGAATGGCCTTGTATGCCAGGGTTAGGGTTTTGAAGCGAGATCTCTGGGGGATGGGGAGCCAGTGGAGGGCTTGGCGGAGAGGGGAGGCAGGGGAGTAGTGGAAGATAGGTGGATGAGTCGAGCAGCAGAGTTGAGGATGGTGTGGAGAGGTGCAAGGGAGGAGGCAGGGAGGCCGGTGAATAGGAGGTTGCAGTAGTCCAGGCGGGAGATGATGAGGGCATGGACAAGTGTCTTAGCTGTATTGTGGTCAAGGAAGGAGAGGATGCGGGCAATGTTTTTTAGTTGGAGTCGGCAGGCAGTGGCGAGGGCTTGGATATGGGGCTTGAAGGAGAGGGAGGAGTCGAGGGTTACCCCGAGACATTTGGCATGGGGGACGGGTGAGAGGGTGCAGTCTTAATGTGGATGCAGGAAAGGTACTGTACAGTGTAATGTGGATGCAGGACAGGTACTATGTAGTGTAATGTGGATGCAGGGCAGGTACTGTACAGGGTAATGTGGATGCAGGAAAGGTACTGTACAGTGTAATGTGGGTGCAGGGCAGGTACTGTACAGGGTAATGTGGATGCATGGCAGGTACTGTGTAGTGTAATAGTGTAATGGGGATGCAGGGCAGTTACTGTACAGTGTAATGGTGTAATGTGGATGCAGGTCAGGTACACTTTACTTATCTATTTCTCCCTTTGGCCTTGTTCATGACTCACCATTGCCGGGGTTCTCAGGTCTCAGGCGATGCTTCCCATGTCACGGTTTCGCACCTGAGGCTGTGGGGCCCGGTGGTCAAATAAAAAGGGGATTAAAAGGATGGGGATGTTTCTTAATTGTCGTGACGCCACCTGTGGGTATCCTGTGATGGCACCGGCGCTGCGTGGGCCCCCGGGGGATGTGCGTCAGCTGGATGGGATGCTCCCAACAGGATGAGCAGTAGCCCCCGGGCCCGGAGCTGCTTCAGATGGAATACGGCAGCTCGGGTGGTTTACTGCGCACAGTTAACAACAGTTCTGAAGAAAATGCACTGACAAAATGCTCCTCTGTAACGGGTCTTTACTGTAGATTCGGTGTCATACACAGTATACAGTCTTTAGGTAACGGACCGGGTGGTCCCAGTGATGAACCGTCTCGGTCCAGAACTCCACGGTGTCCTTCCATCCCTAACTGTCCTATGTAGTTGCCGTTGTCGCCTTAGTGTACCAGCTCAGGGTACTAGGGAAACTTAGCCTTTGTCGGTCCGTCAACCGGGTGTAAGGTCCTGTGTCCCATGGGTGGGTACCCTGCTGGCAAGACGGCTAGGTTGTGGCTGTAGTGAGGTGCTCCTAAGAAGCTGTCCTTCACTCAGGATTCTGCAGCACAGTGGTAGACATCTGTTCGCCTCGGACCCGGTGTCCGGTGAGATTGGGCATGGGTGTCTTTAACCCATTGCTTATTGCTTGGCTGCCTGAGTTTCGGTCTGGGTCACCAGTTAATGGCGCCCGGCCGGAAAGTTTCGGTTTCAGTGCTGCATGGCACTGTGCAGATCCCTGCTCCTTTTTCTCCTTCTTCCCAATTACTCCTCTCCTACGTTACTAACTTCCCCACACTACACCTTTCATTCCTCCCACCAGGACCTGATTGGCCCTCTACCTCTGATGTGTTGTGTGGTGTATGGAGCTCTGGGTTTAACCACTTCATTACTGAGACGGAAGATATTACATCGTCAGTCAGGGATGCAATACTTTCCTGTGATGCACTCGTTGCGGGGCGCCACATTCACGCATACCATTCCATTTTTTTAGCCCTTAGGCTGCCTTCACAGGCACGATTTTGAAGGGAGCCGATGCTGTCCGATAAAATCGGACAGCATCGGCTCCCTTCTGATGCCTGGAATCGGACGCCAAATAGGCATCCGATTCCGGCATAAAATCGTAGCCTCCGTGCTGAAAAAAAAAAAAAAAAAGTATATGCTTACCTATCCCCGAGGCTACCGTCGTCTCCTGCAGGCTCCCGGTGTCCTCGTGCTGTCTGCCGAGGTCTTCTACTTCTGTACAGGACCTGCTGTGATGTCACAGTCACGTGACCGCAGGTTACACCATGGTAACCTACGGTCACGTGACTGTGACATCACGGCAGATCCTGTACAGAAGTAGAAGACCTCTGCAGACAGCGCGAGGACACCGGGAGCCTGCGGGAGATGGAGGGAGCCGGCGGGGGCCTCGGGGATAGGTGAGCATATACTTTTTCTTTTTTTTTTTTAACCTCTGCTCTCCCAGTTTGGAGCAGTTTTACTGTACTGAGCATGCTCAGTACAGTAAAATCGGGTTCGAGGACACATCCGATGTTTCCTCGGACCCTGCTCCATAGGGCCCCATGTTAAATTGATCGGACTAAATTGGATGTGCACTAAATGCCATCTGATTTTTTCCGATCCGATTTTGTCCGATTTTATTTTCGGTGCAAAAATCGGAGCATGCTTCGATTTTTGCACCGGAAATAAAATCGGACAGAATCGGTTCGGACCAAATCGGATGCCATTTAGTGCACATCAGATTTGGTCCGATGCCCATAGGGCTGCATGGGGGCCAGAATCGTTCCGATGCTGTCCGATTTTTTTCGGACAGCATCGGAAATTAAAATTCCGTAGTGTGATACCAGCCTTAGAAAAACGGATCTGTTTTTTTAAGTGTGCCAATAGTGTCCCCTTAGATCCTGGATGTTTTTGGCAAGTTTTGGGACTTAGTCATTTTTTCATTAAAAACGCATATGCGTTAATGCATGCGTTAACGCAGGTGCCTATATGTGCCATGCGTTAACGCATGCATTTCCCATAGGGACTTATGTTAAAAAAACCACATGCATGCAGTGTTTTTTGGGATGCTGAACAAAAACGCATGTGTTGTTAAAAAACGCAGCTACACTTAAGTGCACCATTCATTAACGCATATGCGTTTTTGGACTTAGAAAAAAAACGCCTAATGGCATTGTTCACACTCAATTTGCTTTTTTTTTAGCAGGAAAAAAAACCACCTGCGTTTTTCTAAAAGTGCCAAAAAGTGTCCCTTGTGTGTCTGAAAGGATTTGACACTTTTTTGGACTTAGTAATTTTTTGGCCAAAAACGCAGGCAAAAACGCTAGCGTTAACGCAGGGTGCTTAACTGAGCTTTTTAAAAAAGCTAGCGTTAACGCATGCGTTAACACAGGTGCCTATAGGTGTCCTGCGTTAACCAATGCGTTTCTCATAGAGCCCCATGTTAAAAAAACGCATGCGTTTTTGGGAAACCACCCCTACGTTTTTTTCCAACACCCATAAAACGCTGCATGCAGCGTTTTTTGGACTGGGGGAAAAAAACGCAAATGTAGCTGAAAAACGCATGTACACTCAAATGTACCCTGCGTTAACGCACCTGCGTTTTTGGAAAACTGCAGAAAAACGCAGAGAATGCCAAAAACGCAGGTGAGTGTGAACATGGCCAAAATGATTCCAAAAGTGGATTTAAGGCAAAAACGCTTGGTATGTGTGAGCAAGGCCTTTATTCTTCTGTCTCCCCCAGTCCTCTGTCCCCTCATTCTCTCTGGGTCTCTTAGCCCATCTTCTCATATAGTTCCAATTCTTTGCCCTTTACATGAGGATTTCTAATTTATTTAGACAGTAGCATAATCAGGGACGTCGCTATGCATTAAGAATCGGGGCTGCAGCCCCGATTCTTATGCATAGAGCCCCGAATCTCGCCGCCCCGGACCCAGCGCCGCTAGCAGCTGATAAACTGAAGGGCTGCTCTATCAGATACTGCCTTCGGCAGCTCTTCTCTCCCTGACATCCTATCTCTCCTATGCTGCGGGAACCTGCACTTTTATGTGTGCACTGTGTGTGCTGCAGCTTTTACCCTCCTCCGGGTCCAGTAACTCATAGAGGGGCCGTGTCCACCACATGACAGCTCTCCTGCTTGACAGTCCTCCTGGCAGAAGAGTGGGGGAAGTGCTCAGCTGCTGGGAGCAGGTAAAGCACATGTACACCAGCCTCCACTCCTGCAGCACAGTGTGTGTCTCCATGTGTCTGTGTTTGGGTTGTGTGTCTGTGTATGTTGTCTGTGTGTTTGTGTGTGTGTATGTTGTCTCTGTGTGTGTGTGTGTGTATGCTGTCTCTGTGTATGTTGTCTGTGTATGTTGTCTCTGTGTGTGTATGTTGTCTCTGTGTGTGTGTGTATGTTGTCTCTGTGTGTGTGTGTATGCTGTCTCTGTGTATGTTGTCTGTGTATGTTGTCTCTGTGTGTGTATGTTGTCTCTGTGTGTGTATGTTGTCTCTGTGTATGTTGTCTCTGTGTGTGTATGCTGTCTCTGTGTATGTTGTCTCTGTGTGTGTATGTTGTCTCTGTGTGTATGTTGTCTGTGTGTGTGTGTATGTTGTCTCTGTGTGTGTGTATGTTGTCTCTGTGTGTGTATGCTGTCTCTGTGTATGTTGTCTGTGTATGTTGTCTGTGTGTGTGTATGCTGTCTCTGTGTATGTTGTCTGTGTATGCTGTCTCTGTGTGTGTATGTTGTCTCTGTGTGTGTGTGTGTGTGTTGTCTCTGTGTGTGTGTATATGTTGTCTGTGTGTGTGTGTGTATGTTGTCTCTGTGTGTGTGTGTATGCTGTCTCTGTGTGTGTGTATGTTGTCTGTGTGTGTGTATGTTGTCTCTGTGTGTGTGTGTATATTGTCTCTGTGTGTGTATGTTATCTCTGTGTGTGTATGCTGTCTCTGTGTATGTTGTCTCTGTGTGTGTGTGTATGCTGTCTCTGTGTATGTTGTCTCTGTGTGTGTGTGTATGCTGTCTCTGTGTATGTTGTCTGCGTATGTTGTCTCTGTGTGTGTATGTTGTCTCTGTGTGTGTGTGTATGTTGTCTGTGTGTGTGTGTATGTTGTCTGTGTGTATGTTGTCTCTGTGTGTGTGTGTATGCTGTCTCTGTGTGTGTGTATGTTGTCTCTGTGTGTGTGTGTATGTTGTCTGTGTGTATGTTGTCTCTGTGTGTGTGTATGTTGTCTCTGTGTGTGTGTATGTTGTCTCTGTGTGTGTGTATGTTGTCTCTGTGTGTGTGTATGCTGTCTCTGTGTGTGTGTATGTTGTCTCTGTGTGTGTGTATATGTTGTCTCTGTGTGTGTATGCTGTCTCTGTGTATGTTGTCTGTGTGTGTGTGTGTGTATGCTGTCTCTGTGTATGTTGTCTCTGTGTGTGTATGTTGTCTGTGTGTATGTTGTCTCTGTGTGTGTGTATGCTGTCTCTGTGTATGTTGTCTGTGTATGTTGTCTCTGTGTGTGTATGTTGTCTCTGTGTGTGTATGTTGTCTCTGTGTGTGTGTGTATGTTGTCTCTGTGTGTGTGTATGTTGTCTCTGTGTGTGTATGTTGTCTCTGTGTGTGTGTGTATGCTGTCTCTGTGTATGTTGTCTGTGTATGTTGTCTCTGTGTGTGTATGTTGTCTGTGTGTGTGTATGTTGTCTGTGGGTATGTTGTCTGTGTGTGTGTGTATGTTGTCTCTGTGTGTGTGTGTATGTTGTCTCTCTGTGTGTGTATGTTGTCTCTGTGCGGGTTGTGTCTCTGTGTGCGGGTTGTGTCTCTTTGTGCGGGTTTTGTGTTTCTGTGTGCGGGTTTTGTGTCTCTGTGTGCGGGTTGTGTCTCTGTGTGCGGGTTGTGTCTCTGTGTGCGGGTTGTGTCTCTGTGTGCAGATTGTGTCTCTGTGTGCGGGCTGTGTCTCTGTGTGCCGGTTGTGTCTCTGTGTGCGGGTTGTGTCTGTGTGTGTGTGCGGGTTGTGTCTGTGTGTGTGTGGGTTTTGTGTCTGTGTGTGTGTGTGTGTGGGTTTTGTGTCTGTATGTGTGTGGGTTTTGTGTCTCTGTGTGTGGGTTGTGTCTCTGTGTATTTAGGATATATTTTGAGTATACTGAAGTGTGTATATACACATGTTCTGTGTATATGATGTGTACCTGCTGTGCATCTGTTATATAGTATGTGTGTACTCTGGACATGTATGATGTATGTAATGAGCATGTGTTGTCCAGTACATGTGTGCTGTATATAATGTAATTTAACCCTTTCACCACCTTTGACATTCATATACTTCAAAGTATGGGGAGGCTGCTGTAATACTGCTGGGGCCTGTATATACCACTGGGGAGGCTGCTGTATACCACTGGGGCTGCTGTAATACTGCTGGGGCCTGTATATACCACTGGGGAGGCTGCTGTATACCACTGGGGCTGCTGTAATACTGCTGGGGACTGTATATACCACTGGGGAGGCTGCTGTATAACACTGGGGCTGCTGTAATACTGCTGGGGCCTGTATATACCACTGGGGAGGCTGCTGTATACCACTGGGGCTGCTGTAATACTGCTGGGGCCTGTATATACCACTGGGGAGGCTGCTGTATACCACTGGGGCTGCTGTAATACTGCTGGGGCCTGTATATACCACTGGGGAGGCTGCTGTATACCACTGGGGCTGCTGTAATACTGCTGGGGACTGTATATACCACTGGGGAGGCTGCTGTATACCACTGGGGCTGCTGTAATACTGCTGGGGCCTGTATATACCACTGGGGAGGCTGCTGTATACCACTGGGGCTGCTGTAATACTGCTGGGGCCTGTATATACCACTGGGGAGGCTGCTGTATACCACTGGGGCTGCTGTAATACTGCTGTGGCCTGTATATACCACTGGGGAGGCTGCTGTATACCACTGGGGCTGCTGTAATACTGCTGGAGCCTGTATATACCACTGGGGAGGCTGCTGTATACCACTGGGGCTGCTGTAATACTGCTGGGGACTGTATATACCACTGGGGAGGCTGCTGTATACCACTGGGGCCTGTATATACCACTGGGGAGGCTGCTGTATACCACTGGGGCTGCTGTAATACTGCTGGGGCCTGTATATACCACTGGGGAGGCTGCTGTATACCACTGGGGCTGCTGTAATACTGCTGGGGACTGTATATACCACTGGAGAGGCTGCTGTATACCACTGGGGCTGCTGTAATACTGCTGGGGCCTGTATATACCACTGGGGAGGCTGCTGTATACCACTGGGGCTGCTGTAATACTGCTGGGGCCTGTATATACCACTGGGGAGGCTGCTGTATACCACTGGGGCTGCTGTAATACTGCTGGGGACTGTATATACCACTGGGGAGGCTGCTGTATACCACTGGGGCTGCTGTAATACTGCTGGGGCCTGTATATACCACTGGGGAGGATGCTGTATACCACTGGGGCTGCTGTAATACTTCTGGGGCCTGTATATACCACTGGGGAGGCTGCTGTATACCACTGGGGCTGCTGTAATACTGCTGGGGACTGTATATACCACTGGGGAGGCTGCTGTATACCACTGGGGCCTGTATATACCACTGGGGAAGCTGCTGTATACCACTGGGGCTGCTGTAATACTGCTGGGGACTGTATATACCACTGGGGAGGCTGCTGTATACCACTGGGGCTGCTGTATATACTGCTGGGACCTGTATATACCACTGGGGAGGCTGCTGTAATACTGCTGGGGCCTGTATATACCACTGGGGCTATTTTTTCCTTAACACAATAGATAGAACTGTATCCTAGAGGAGTGGATCAAAGTAGTAAGAAAACCCTTTAGGGCTTATTCAGATAAGCGCTTCTCCCCGAACACTAATCGCGTGCTTTTAAAGCACCCAATTTTCGCCGGGAGCACGCCCCATTCACGTCAATGGGGTCAAGAAGCGACTGCTAAAAAAACGTCATTATAGAACATGTTCTTTAATGGCGTTTTTTTGACAGCGAAATTCATGCACTTTAAAATCACGGTATTAACGCCAGAAAAGCGCTCATGTGAAAGAAGCCTTAGGATTACTTGGATGTTGGCCTAATACTGTTATATTTTGTGTATTTATTGAGTGCATGTTGGCAATCTCTATAATGTTTTAAAGCATTAAAACTGTTAATATTATATATGTAGAGTGTCACTGCTTATTTAAGTACATTTTACTTGGGTTTTATTTAAATTTATTCCGAAAAATGCAGCTCAGTGGGCCCGAGCCCCGGATGTTTTTTGACCCTAGCAACGCCCCTGAGCATAATTATGATGCAATGAAGATTGAACAGTTAGGTCATGTTCACACATCTCCGCTGCTAGTATTTAGCGTTATACATTTATATTCATGATATGTATGATGATATATTTATCACACTGTAATTTAAAGTTTACAGCTGGTGCAGATTTGATTTCACCTTTTCACTGTTTCTTTAATTTACCATATACACTCACAAGGTTTATTACTGCATCTGTCTGAGGAGATAACACATTAGGATCCCAGGATGTGAGAGAGAAGGATAATCATGGCTCTGCTATAGCTGAACATTGGTGCCTGGTGGGAATGTGTTATGAAAGCTTGTCCTCAGTATATATAGTCTCATCCTTTGTGTGCACACACCTACCATCAGTATATATATTCTCATCCTTTGTGTGCACACACCTCCCATCAGCATATACAGTCTCATCCTTTGTGTGCACACACCTCTCATCACTATATATGGTCTCATCCATTGTGTGCACACACCTACCATCAGTATATATAGTCTCATCCTTTGTGTACACACACCTACCATCAGTATATATAGTCTCATCCTTTGTGTGCACACACCTACCATCAGTATATATATAGTCTCCTCCTTTGCGTACACACACCTACCATCAGTATATATAGTCTCATCCTTTGTGTGCACACACCTACCATCAGTATATATGGTCTCATCCTTTGTGTACACACATCTACCATCAGTATATAAAGTCTCATCCTTTGTGTGCACACACCTACCATCAGTACATATAGTCTCATCCTTTGTGTACACACACCTACCATCAGTATATACAGTCTCATCCTTTGTGTACACACACCTACCATCAGTATATATAGTATCATCCTTTGTGTACACTCACCTCTCATCACTATATATAGTCTCATCCTTTGTGTACACACACCTACCATCAGTATATATAGTATCATCCTTTGTGTACACACACCTCCCATCAGTATATACAGTACAGTCTCATCCTTTGTGTGCACACACCTCCCATCAGTATATATAGTCTCATCCTTTGTGTGCACACACCTCCCATCAGTATATATAGTCTCATCCTTTGTGTGCACACACCTACCATCAGTATATATAGTCTCTTCCTTTGTATGCACACTCCTCCCATCAGTATATATAGTCTCATCCTTTGTGTGCACACACCTACCATCAGTATACATAGTCTCATCCTTTGTGTGCACACACCTCCCATCAGTATATATAGTCTCATCCTTTGTGTGCACACACCTACCATCAGTATATATAGTCTCTTCCTTTGTATGCACACTCCTCCCATCAGTATATATAGTCTCATCCTTTGTGTACACACACCTACCATCAGTATATATAGTCTCATCCTTTGTGTGCACACACCTACCATCCGTATATATAGTCTCATCCTTTGTGTGCACACACCTCCCATCAGTATATGTAGTCTCATCCTTTGTGTACACACACCTATTACCATCAGTATATATAGTCTCATCCTTTGTGTGCACACACCTACCATGTGCATCCAAATTACTGATCCCCTGTACATCTCTACCTGCTTTTCTAATTTCAAGAACAAATACATTCAATCTCCTATAATAATATAAGGCAATATTATATTGTAATATTACTAATGTTAGATTATACACAATATTCCACCCAGCTACTTGATGTGTAAGTAGGAAAAGCTGTATTTCTTCATTATCATCATTCTATGACAGAATCATATAAGGTAAACTATAGAGAAAAATCTAATACCGAATGTTTGGAATCTTCTAACCAATTGATCAGGGGTATTTATGGCATCGAAAAGCAACCGGGAACTTGTTTTACTTCCTTTACTGCTGCTTGTGTTTGGTATAGTTAGGCACAGATAGGCTTTTTAATATTGTGCTGGTCAGAAGCACTCGATGTTCCATTCTGGAGTAATCAAGTGTTACCTGAATTATTTAAATCCTAGGATTAAAGACCTGGTGCTGAGTCCTGACAGGCCCTCCAAGCAGACAAAAGACACATTTGTGCTATTTAATGTGGTACTGTATAGGCAATGTCAAGAGGATGGTCAACTGCAAGTAATTATTTAACTACTCTATAGTGGTGTGCTTTGTAGTTTTTAGCACGGAATAAATTATGAACATCTATCATTTAAGATATAAACAAATATATATATATAGATGAAAAAAATGAAAGGCAGCACTTCCTCCAGTTGAATTCATGTGGGTTTAATAGTCCTAGGACTGCAACGTTTCGGCACACAGCCCTTCTCAAGCAGTAACCTAGTTACTGCTTGAGAAAGGCTGTGTGCTGAAACGTTGCAGTCCTAGGACTATTAAACCCACATGAATTCAACTGGAGGAAGTGCTGCCTTTCATTTTTTTCATCTACTGTATTACCAGTGAAGTGGTAGGAGGGCTTTGCACCCGAACGTGTGTGACTGTGCTGTTTCGTTTTTCTGTTTTTATATATATATATATATATATATAAAATACCACTGAGATGTGAGGAAGTGTGAGAGGCGATCCTTCCCTTTGGGACATGAGGGGAAGAGGCCCTTCTCCATATGGGAGGCTCCTAGTCCCTCTGTTGTTTGGGTGCATGCCAGTGGCCATGAACAGATTGTGATGGCTCCTGGAGTTGGAGAAACTGTGGCTGACCCTGGAGTGCGCTTGTTCAGGCGTGGAGTGAGGAGACCTTGGGGGACGCCTGATGTACCCGTGAACTCAGGTTGCTAGACCTGATTTGGTGCCCGGTGCATGTCAGTGGCCATGAACGGGTTGTGATGGCTCCTGCAGTTGGGGAAACCATGGCTGACCCTGGAGTGCGCTTGTTCAGGCGTGGGGTGAGGAGACCTTGGGGAACGCCTGATGTACCCGTGAACTCAGGTTGCTAGACCCGATTCGGTGCCCGGTAAGGACTGAGTCCACGGATGTATGGTGGACTAAGTGTGCTATATATATATGTGTGCCAGGTGGGCATAGCTGCCATTTTCTGTGTTATGTGAATAGCCCTTCGGGAGGCGAATGTGATGTGTTCATGTGTATAGCCCTATGGGAGGCATATATGTGAATAGTGCCAGGTGGGCACAACCACCATTAGAACCAGAATGAGTAGTCTGCAAGGGTCGATGGGAGACGCCTTGATGTTCTGTTGATGTGTGTGATGGATCAACAGGGTGTATGTAAAAGAACCCTGGGTGATCACAGGAAAGTATGTGTGGCGTGGGTGACTCATGATGGCTGAGGCAGAAAGGGCCAGGCTTGAGGTATCTGCGGCTGACGCCATGTAACGTGGGACTGACTATTATGTCAAGCAGGGTCCCGGAGATAAGCATTATGGGTGTAATATAGGTAGAGACTCCCTAGGGGTAGGCTGAGGATCCCTATAATAGGATGGGGAATGATCCCTGTCAGATGGCTAGGTGGCCAAACCCGCCATTGGGACTGACTAGGTAGTTGTGATATGGTCCCGTTGAATAGGTTGTTTTAAAATGGTATAGTGTATTATGTAATGGTAAATGTCTTGTAAGGTAAATGTGAAATGTGTTCTATGGTATATGTAATGGTGATTTATGTGATATGGAAACAAAGAGTGTTTATGTGTAATGTTTATGTTCTACACGGTTTATGATTTATGTGTGTTACCAAATAAACGGGTGGTCATTTGTTCCATTTAAGATGTGTCCGTCTCAGTTTCCGCTGCCAAGCGAGAACCCCCAGGGGCGTTACCTCACAATATATTTGCATGTTCATACACACACACACATACCTATCTATCTAATGTACAGTATATATATACACTATATATAAGTGTTTTTTATTTGGCTCAGCATTAATAATTTTATTTACTAATCCGCTAATTTTTTTTTTATGGGAGCCTTTTAAAGCTGGATATGACATAATAATAATAATAATAATAATAATAATTTATATGCTAATATATAATTTATTTAATATCTACATAGCTAATTTATATTGAATTGAACACATTGTATTTTGGATCAGAAGTCTGCAATATAAAGCGTCGAGCCCCAGGCCCTGGGGTACTCGGGTACCAGGCTTGATGTGTGTATTAGGGGTGTCACGGGTGGCAGCGCCTGATCCCTTGGCCTGGGTGACACTTTAAAAAATGGTGTATTTACAGGGGATAAGAGTTTGTCATGTGACGCCACCTGTAGTACCGGGTGATGGGTAACCAGCGCCGCCACAGTCCGCCAGAGGTACAGTTGTGGCCAAAAGTATTGACACCCCTGCAATTCTGTCAGATAATACTCAGTTTCTTCCTGAAAATGATTGCAATCACAAATTCTTTGGTATTATTATCTTCATTTAATTTGTCTTCAATGAAAAAACACAAAAGAGAATGAAGCAAAAAGCAAAACATTGATCATTTCACACAAAACTCCAAAAATGGACCAGACAAAAGTATTGGCACCCTCAGCCTAATACTTGGTTGCACAACCTTTAGCCAAAATAACTGCGATCAACCGCTTCCGGTAACCATCAATGAGTTTCTTACAATGCTCTGCTGGAATTTTAGACCATTCTTCTTTGGCAAACTGCCCCAGGTCCCTGATATTTGAAGGGGGCCTTCTCCAATCAGCCATTTTTAGATCTCTCCACAGGTGTTCTATGGGATTCAGGTTTGGACTCATTGCTGGCCACCTTAGAAGTCTCCAGTGCTTTCTCTCAAACCATTTTCTAGTGCTTTTTGAAATGTGTTTTGGGTCATTGTCCTGCTGGAAGACCCATGACCTCTGAGGGAGACCCAGCTTTCTCACACTGGGCCCTACATTATGCTGCAAAATTTGTTGGTAGTCTTCAGACATCATAATGCCATGTACACGGTCAAGCAGTCCAGTGCCAGAGGCAGCAAAGCAACCCCAAAACATCAGGGAACCTGCGCCATGTTTGACTGTAGGGACCGTGTTCTTTTCTTTGAATGCCTCTTTATTTCTCCTGTAAACTCTATGTTGATGCCTTTGCCCAAAAAGCTCTACTTTTTGTCTCATCTGACCAGAGAACATTCTTCTAAAATGTTTTAGGCTTTCTTAGGTAAGTTTTGGCAAACTCCAGCCTAGCTTTTTTATGTTTCGGGGTAAGAAGTGGGGTCTTCCTGGGTATCTTACTATAAAGTCCCTTTTCATTCAGAGACCGAGGTTCTTTATTCACCATCCGCACAATTTTGCGTTGAAATCTCTCATCCATTTTTCTTTTCCGTCCACATCTAGGGAGGTTAGCCACAGTGCCATGGGCTTTAAACTTCTTGATGACACTGTGCACGGTAGACACAGGAACATTCAGGTCTTTGGAGATGGACTTGAAGCCTTGAGATTACTCATGCTTCCTCACAATTTGTTTTCTCAAGTCCTCAGACAGTTCTTTGGTCTTCTTTCTTTTCTCCATTCTCAATGTGGTACACACAAGGACACAGGACAGAGGTTGATTCAACTTTAATCCATGTCAACTGGCTGCAAGTGTGATTTAGTTATTGCCAACACCTGTTAGGTGCCACAGGTAAGTTACAGGTGCTGTTAATTACACAAATTAGAGAAGCATCACATGATTTTTCTAACAGTGCCAATACTTTTGTCCACCCCCTTTTTTATGTTTGGAGTGGAATTATATCCAATTTGGCTTTAGGACAATTCTTTTTGTGTTTTTTCATTGAAGACAAATTAAATGAAGATAATAATACCAAAGAATTTGTGATTGCAATCATTTTCAGGAAGAAACTGAGTATTATCTGATTGAATAGCAGGGGTGTCAATACTTTTGGCCACAACTGTAGATGGTAGTGTGGCTAAGTTGGCAAAGCTCCCTACAGGTGGAGCGGGTCCTCCGGAAGACTCCAGGTCATGAAAGAGTGATCAAGAGGAATGACAAAGAGCAAGGACATGATAGAAGTGAGGGTCACTCATGAAACGCGTTGAGACTCAATAAACGGGATTTGGGGAAAATTTCATTGGATTTATTTCGACGTTGGGGCAGCGCACGCCAACTTCAGTTTCTTCCTTTATTGCACACACACACTGTAGAAGTCTCTTTTACCTTTTTACTGATGGTATAGCAGGTAAAGATGTCCAGGGCACTGACAGGTGACCAGGTGCACAGTGGGTCCCCACAGCAAGTGGTTATAAGGCCTCCTCTGCTTCTCTACAGTTCCTGAGACCCAGTCTGCTTGCAGCCAGACTGGCCTCCTCTCTCCTCAGGTCCTTGCACTTTCCTCCTGTGCGGTCCACGGATTCCCCTCTCTGATCACAGCGGTGCTCATCTACACTGCGGTGTCTGGCTCCCTCTCTCTGGACTCACAGGGGGACCGGGTGACTGAAGTCTCCACAGTATGACGGGGTTTTCTGTAGTCCTGAAGTATCCAACAGGTGCGGATACCCGATGTCTGGTACGTCTCTGGGCGAACTTCCGCTAGTTCCTCACTCCCTTTTGGCATTGTTCCTTGCCTTTTGTCCCCCCTCCTAGGCTTGCAGAGACTTCAGAAGGGCCACTCCGGGTCACTGGCTCGGGCCTAACCGCGGCACCGACCACCAGGACGTCTTTGCAGCTCTCCTAGCGTCTGCACACTCTAACTAACTCCTCCCCCAGCAGCAGTATTTATGGGGGACCTCACCTAAAGTTGGTGAGTATAGCTCCCCCCACTGTGCCGGGGTGGAAGATGTTGCATGTAGTAGATACCTGCTGTGGAAACCCAGCTGTGCATTATGGAAGTCTGTGGCTACCTGTGTAAGCAGGGCACCACAAAAGCACCTTCTATCCTATCTCTATTTTAATAAATCCTGTACATCTTATCATATTCACTGTACATTGTGTTGTTTATGAAAAATTGGCAGCTGTGTTAGTGGTCTCATACTGTAATGCTCTCAGGACTGTATAGACGGTAAAGGATTTCTCAACGACACCTCCTATTAATAGGGAGAATAGTAACAAATATTTCCAAGATGAATTACAGATAAAAAGAACAAATCCTTCTTCTCAGATAAATCAGAGACGCTGACTAGTTTTGATTATGGAAATGATTTGTAATTTTTCATTTATATGCGATAACACTTGTTCCCTTATCTTTAGACTGGGTTGGCACGGTGCAGTTTGGGGTTTATTTTTAAACCCAAAAATGTTAGTTGGTCTTTTAGTAAAAAAATAAAGTTGAAGTAAAAATGGTTGCAAGAATGTCTTTCCTGCATTGTGTTAATAAGGCTGTAATCTGTATCATGGCTTCTTTTATGTTCACACGCTCCAGCCCAACTGTGGATTTCAGCTGTAACAAATCTGCATTTCCACATTATGATAAAAACATTGATTTCTACTGGACAGAATTCAAATTGTCAGACGACATCTGTCCTCCTTGGAAGAGACTTGATTGTAGACCTTTAGTTTTCCCCGGATATTACCCTGACAGTTACCCCCATTCCCTCCCCTTCCTTCTCTTCTAGTCTATTTCTACTCTTCCTTTCCTCTCAGCTATACCTCTTATTTTCCATATCTTTCATATTTTCTTTTTTGTTGGTAGATTCAATAAATGTTATCAACCATGGCTAGGGGCAACTGGTGGATGATCACTAATACTGAAACTGTCCCAATTTGCTATGCTGTTGTTCCCAGACTTGCATGCCTAGCCGGTGTGTATGGCTGTACTGTACTGTTTCGTGCACTTGTTGTCATTGTTGATAGCTTTGACTCATCATTGCACATTGTTTTGTCTCATATAATTTTACTAAATAAAACAAAGTTTATGAATAAAGAAAAAACGATTTTACAGTCTCTTGCAGTCTTGGGGCTCACACCGGCGTATATATCGGACAAGTAGGGTTTGTTATTTTATGACCAATCTTTTTTACAGAATCTTCCTGTAACACAAATCCCATCATGTTGCGATTTCAGATGGTGCAAGAACAAAAATCGGATGCCATACAGAGCCACAGTATAGCATGAGAGTTTTACGGGTATATTACAATTCTGTAGCATAGGAAACGGTAAATGATTAATATCTAGTGAGTAAAAAAACGGATTGCACATAGACAGGAGACGGATGACAAGTGAGGAAAAAATCACACCGCACTCTTCGATGAAAATCGGACCAATTTTGTGTACACCTGGGTGAGCGAGCTTTAATGATATCTAGTCCACGCTACCATGAATGTGTTCCAATTTTCACCAGAAACTTTACTATTTGTGGCCCTCACCATCACCTCAATTTTGCCATACCAATAATAAAGGGTATTGCTGAACCTAATGAAAAATTCTGTTTTGGATTTGTCATCAGTTCACTCATATGGTCTGCAGTGGTAAATTATGGCGTGTAAACATGATGTTATGTTCTGGGGCTGGATATCATACGACATTAATTTCTTACTTTTCTCTGTTAAAGGTTTTGATAACCTAATATAGATATTGAGTCGATAATATTGATGTAAACCTTTATATTTATGTGGCGCCCCACTATGTAGGTGCCACAGAGGGGTACTGCACCCGTAAAAGAGGTGTAGTCGCCCCAGCTGCAAGTGGATTTCAGGAAGGCAGGTGGAACCCTAAACCCACACCCCACACTAGATCATACAATGGGAGGGAACACGGGAGGGTATATAGTCACCTCCAGGGGGAACTAGAGAGGATCGCAGGTCTGTGGAGGCTGTGGCCGAGAGTTAGTGAGTAAGGCGGATGGCCTGAGGGAGCAAGGAGGGTCTCCCGGCTGAGGGACCCCAGAATGAAGGACAGATCCCAGACACAGAGAGCGAGAGGGGGATAGATGAACCGGAGAGTTCGCCCCAGGAGAGAAACCGGGTACCGGAGCCCACACCTGTAGGAACCTTTAACACTAGAACTACTGAACTCGTGACACCTACATAGAAATACATAGTGCGAAGTAGTCAAAATGACTACTTCAGTGGTTCTAGTGTTAAGGCCTACAGAAAATCCGAAGAACGGGGGTATATATCAATATACGGCTCTGATTCTTGATCAACCATTATAGGGAACCAGACACCAGGTGAAACTGCAGTGTTCAACAGAGGGTTACCCGACGGGAGCAAGAGAAGGAAAGAAAAAATCAGCAGGAGGTCAGATCTACTACATGAGATCAGATTTCACACAAGCTACTGGGAAGCAGGAAAGAATTGGAACAAGAAAGGCACACGCTGGGGGTTCTGTCCAGCTACCAGAGATCCGCTTGCAGCCACCCTTAGCCACTTGTCATTTAGCATCTTACTGCACTGAGGACTGTAATAACGCTGCTAAAGTTCCAGTAAAGTACCCGGGTGAAGTGACTTTGACTCTGCTGCATCTTCTTTCCATGAACTCATTTCTTGTACAGTTATCGCTGCCCCGAAGGTCCAGTCCTGCCTGCAGAGGACTATACCATCTTAGCCGCATTACCACCGACCCCCGAAGGACTGTAGAGGAGCTGGTGACATCTCACCAGGTACTGCAGATGGTGTCACGACAAACTATAAACTTGTACATACTCCCCTGTATATAAATCCCCCTTTTAAAGATAGGCCCAGGACACGGGATCAGACACGCCCACCATTCCCCATGACACAGCAGTTAACCCTTTGCCGCCTGACACCCGAGTACCCCATACCCTGGGTGCTACACCTACATTTTTTCAGTGTTCATTTGTCTTTTAAATGAAAAATTAGGAAACTTTATAATGAGTCTTAAAGGGTTTATGCCATAAACAGTTGAACATTTTAATGAATATATCTGATAATAAAAATAAGTTCCAAAATTAGATGTGTTAAAAAAATGTTCCTGTCCCAAGATATTCTTATAAGTGCGCCCCTGTGTAATGTATGTGTCCGACCATGCAGGAACAGGACTGATATACCACAGCTGCTGGGCAGTGAAGAAAGTAAAAGAGTATACAGACATTGCAGCCATGGATCACAGAAAGAATCAGCTGTGATCTCCGACTGTAATATCTGTATACTCTTATATTCTGTGATCCCTGGCTGTAGTGTATGCATACTCTTATATTCTGCGATCCCCGGATGTAGTGTCTGTATACTCTTATATTCTGTGATCCCTGGCTGTAATGTCTGTATACTTTTATATTCTGTGATTCCAGGCTGTAGTGACTATATACACTTATATTCTGTGGTCCCCGGCTGTAATGTCTCTATAATCTTATATTCTGTGATCCCTGGCTGTAATGTCTGTATACTCTTATATTCTGTGATCCCAGGCTGTAGTGACTGTATACACTTATATTCTCTGATCCCCGGCTGTAATGTCTCTATACTCTTATATTCTGTGATCCCTGGCTGTAATGTCTGTATACTCTTATATTCTGTGATCCCTGGCTGTAATGTCTGTATACTCTTATATTCTGTGATCCCAGGCTGTAGTGACTGTATACACTTATATTCTCTGATCCCTGGCTGTAATGTCTCTATACTCTTATATTCTGTGATCCCTGGCTGTAATGTCTGTATACTCTTATATTCTGTGATCCCAGGCTGTAGTGACTGTATACACTTATATTCTGTGATCCCCGGCTGTAATGTCTCTATACTCTTATATTCTGTGATCCCTGGCTGTAATGTCTGTATACTCTTATATTCTGTGATCCCCGACTGTAGTGACTGTATACACTTATATTCTGTGATCCCCGGCTGTAATCTTTGTATACTCCTATATGCTGTGACCCCCTGCTGTAATGTCTGTATACTCTTTTACTTCCTCCCCTGCCCAGGAGCTGTGGTATATCCGACCTTTTCCTGCATGGTAGGACGCATGCAGCTTTTGGCGCCTTGTGAAGGATAAAAATTAGTTTATATCAGTATGATCTTGATGTTCCCTAAGGAAGGAGCGCGGTACGTGTCTACGAAACGCGTCGGATATTAAAGCACAAGTTGATCCAGACATCCCTGTGTCCTGGTCTTTCTTGAAGCAGCAGCGAGGATATAGAGGCACTTCGTCCAAGGAAACCTGCGTTTACGCCACAGTGATCTGTGTGAGTGCAGAACCTGCAGCAGCTGCATCTAATCGCCATTTAACCAGTTGTGGGTGTCACAACTGGACAAGGTGAGCAATTCCACATCTTATGCCGACCATGATCAATTGAGATAAGACCCTATATGCGCATTCTTATTTTTACAGAACAAAGGGGCACATTTATAAGAATCTCTCTGGACAAGACATTTTTTATTTTAACACATCCAATTGTTGTAATTACTTTTATCCTAAGATTTATTAATTAACATATTAAAGGGAACCAACCACCCCAAATGACCCCCCCGGACTGTTAATATGTGTCCCTACACCCAGCACACACATTTGGGGCAATCGTTTTTGCTAAAAAAACTGTTTAGTAGAAGCTAAGATATATGTTTATAAAGTTTAATAACTTCTGACGATTGGGTGTTACCTAGCTTTGTCCACATGCAGTGTTCGTGCTTGTCATCTTCCTCTCCCCCTCCCCTCTCACTTTCTAAGAGCCTAGCCGCGTCATGAAAGGGGCGGGCCTAAATAGCGGCGAGCCCCGCCCCTTTCATGACGTGATTTAGCCCCGCCCCTTTCATGACGCGGCTAGGCTCTTAGAAAGTGAGAGGGGAGGGGGAGAGGAAGATGACAAGCACGAACACTGCATGTGGACAAAGCTAGGTAACACCCAATCGTCAGAAGTTATTAAACTTTATAAACATATATCTTAGCTTCTACTAAACAGTTTTTTTAGCAAAAACGATTGCCCCAAATGTGTGTGCTGGGTGTAGGGACACATATTAACAGTCCGGGGGGGTCATTTGGGGTGGTTGGTTCCCTTTAATTATCCAGAAGGTATGAAACAGCACTAAACAATCTTTGGCCACTTCCTCTCTATTTCTAATGCTTGTAATATTATGGGGCAATATATGGAAACTCTTTTACATTCAATTACTGGTGCTCAACCTTTGACAAATAGTCTCTACAACATACTCAAATTGCAGTTTTAAAGAAAAAGGAGGCACTTACCCTGAAATGAGTTTAAAAACAATCTTCTTTATTCATGATTCTTTAAAAATACACGAAGGCATACGATCGGAAAAGATGCGGGAAGCGCCGGGCGACTGCTGTTTCGCGCCTTAGATAGAGCTTGAACAGGTAATTTTCTCCCATTCAAAATAGATGTCTGCCGCATGTTTCCCGATCAGTTTTGAGGTAAGTGCACAAGACTGTATAAGAAAATAATCTGATTTTTGTCCAGAAAAAATGGACAATTTTTTCTTCTGTATTGTCATCAGTTTGTCATCCGTATGGCATTGCTTTTTACACATCAGCACTTTAATAGTTAATAACATTTACAAGACCAAATAAAGTTTCACATGTTGAGAATTGCAACAAATGGAAGAATAAGAAGCTGTTACTGATCTGTAAGGGATCAGATTTGTTTTTGCACTTATAAATTGAATAGGTGAGTCTCATCCAAGATGCGGAAAAGACTAGAGCTTACCGCAATTTTATCCATTTGGTCGATGGGGAAAAACGTTCATCTGAGCAGCCCTAACAATCATATTTAATGACGTAGGTTTGAGTGCTGTCAGATTTGTTTTATGAAAAGCTGGAAATACGATCATGTGAACGAACATAGAAAACAGTATTTGGTCTTGGCAATCTTATTAACTGCTGATGAATACAAACAAATGCCACAACGTTGTCATGTGGATGGCATTCAGATGGCAATCTACACGAAAAATTGTCCGTTTCATCTGGATGGAAACTGGATGATTTTTTTACATATAGGGCCATGTGATCTAAGCCTGAATGATAGTATAGAGGGGGAAGGGGTTACAAAAGGGGAAATCATTGTAGTTATTAAGGAAGGCTGTAGGTAATGAACGCAGCACTTGAAAATGACTCCAGGGATGACATGGTGCTGATACTAGAGAGATAGTTAAGACTGAGCACATAGACTTCAGTAGGCACCCAGCATGTGTTACAGGAGGAGCACAGGCAAATGGGATAAGTCTCAACAGGGGCGTAACTACAACAGGTGGAGGGGTTGTGATTGCACCCGGGCCCTGCAGCCTAGGGGGGCCCCAAAAGTCCTTTTGGCCTATAATAAAAGACTAATGCTATTAAAGATTTACAATAATTGGGGGCCCCGTTGGAGCTTTCGCATCAGGGCCCCTGGGCCTGAACTTACGCCACTGAGTCTCAAACGAATGAAGGGATGGAGATTACAGACTGGAATTTAGAGACACTTCATCAAGATTGTAAATACATTTTTTTCTATGCCAAAGGTGTCCATAGGCAGCAATAATTTATAATACAGTTTGATAAGTGTATTACATTTTTTAATCACTAAAATAAAATCCTAGTTTTATACATTAGTATCTCATTTATTCTTCACTTTTCTATAACATTCATCATTTCAAAAGGGCAAATAGGATCTTAACCTGCCAGATTATCATATATTCTGGATTATTTAAAGGGAACCTGTCAGACCGTTTTTACCCCATAACCTATCACTACCTGTCCCTGCACCTTCATAGCACATGCCTAACCACCCCTGTCTGACCTAATACTGTCCTACATTGACTGTGAAAAATGAGATTGATGCTTACATTTTTGTATGTAAATGCGGCATCCAGTCTACGGTCTGTAGTCTGACTGGGCGGTCTCCAGACCTCCGTCTCCCCGTTCGCTGCTGTTATCACATATTTACAATATTTACAACAAACTTGTAAGGATGGATGACTCTCAGAAGGAAAATAAAGCATTAAATAACTCAAAATCTATTATTTTTTATGATCATAGAAACTGTCATGAAACTTTCTGTTCAGACGCGAGATCCAGGAGTGTCACTATACTAAAATACTTTGGGTATTAAGCATTCAGTGCATTAGGACACAATGAATTCAAGTACATTTCTGAGTTTAAAGTACAAAAAATGGTTATAAATGTGATTTTAATCTTTTTAGTTTTAAGTCCATATTTGCAAATAAAGTTTGATAAATAAAATTAAATAAAGTTAAAAAAGGCAGCACTGAGACTCCACTAGTGAAAATAAGTGATGTATTCACCTGACTAAGTACCGTATGTTTCGGATTAAAAAACGCACTTTTGTTCCCCAAAATTTTGGGGGAAAGTGCGGGGTGTGTTTTATAATCCTAATCTACAGTTTCTGCACTGTGGGGGAAAGGGAGCGGCTCTAAAGCGGTGTCCGGAGGCTGGAGGAGGCTGGACCAGGCTGCACAGGCAGTACATGGTCACGTGTCCCCGCTCATTGTCCTCATAAAATATTCACTGCATCCCTCTGTTCACCTCTCAATGCTGAAGCCTCACTGAGAGATGCATGGGGGTAGCGGCGCATTTTATATGAACCTGCTCTCACCCCCCATCCTGCAGTAACCCCCTCCATTCTGGATATGCCCTCTTTCACTCTATATACCCCCATACTGGAGCACACAATAAAATAATAAACGCTGTAACTTACCCGCCACCGGTCCCTGCTTTCAGCTTGCCACCTTCTTCCTGTCTCTGTGCCAACCATGTGACCGGGGCACACAGTGATGACGTCATCACTGTGTGCCCCTCTCACATGATCGGATCCTGGGCACAGAAACAGGAAAAAGGTGGCAAGCTGGAGGCAGGGACCGGTGGCGGGTAAGTTACAGCGTTTATTATTTTATTGTGTGCTCCAGTATGGGGGTATATAGACTGATGGGGTATATCCAGAATGGAGGGGGTTACTGCAGGATGGAGGGATAATATCCAAGATGGGGGGCTATGTACCATCACTGGGGAATATGTACCATCACTGGGAGCTATGTACCATTGCAGGGGGCTATGTACTGTCAAAGGCGGCGATATCCAGCATGGGGGGCTTTGTACCAGGATGGGATATATATATATATATCAGGATGATGGGGATCGTCTACCAGAATGGGGCGATATATATACCGGGATGGGGGTTCATGTACAAGGATGGAGGGATATATAGTGATTATAAGACGGACCTGGCATTATAAGACGGACCCCATTTAACATTAAAATTATTTTTTTGTTCTATTTTCCTTCACCAAATTTTGGGGTGCGGCTAATAATCAGGTGCATCTTATAAAGTGAAAAATACAGTACTATATTCTTCTATGCATCAGTACTTGATGGAATCCTGGCCAGGATCCTCCCTGGGATTGCATTTGGCCAATCAGTTACGAGTGTATGCTTCTACAGATAGAAAAATAAAAGCAGAACTTGTAATTGAAAAATGGGTGCAAAACGCCCTCTATACAAATGTAACAGTGGGGGCAGCAATCCAAAGTCAGATGGACTGATTCAATCCCATTTTTTCACTTGTGCAATTTTTTTTATTTAGATAGATACAGTAGATAAAATAATTATGTACTGAAGACCACAGAAAAGAAAAATTGCCCATAAAACCAAGACAGTAGCTATTCTAGGATTGATAAAAAGTTGCCCTGGCTCATAAAGTAGATTGCACTGGTAAGAAGGTCTAACCACAAACCAAAGCCTGAATTGTGCCATCTTGCTCTGTGTGTCGTTTAGTGGTCTCATTAGTATTATCTTTTATTGCTGACATTTCTGACTTACTGAAATGAAAAGAAAATCATGAAAATGAAAGAGAAAATGTAACCTTCATCCATCAGAGGGGGAGGAAGCCCAATGTACATTATATATATATATATATATATTTTTTTTTTATATTCAACATATCTATCTATCTATCTATCTATCTATCTATCTATCTATCTATCTATCAAGAAAAAAACTGCACAGCACTCACAGACTAGTGTGAACTGGTGTTGGCAAAGACACGGGGTCAAAGTGACTTCAGGTCTGATGAGTCCTAACGCTGACATCCCTGTCCTCCTTGTCCTCCCTACCCCACTACTAAGTGAGCAGACACCATCTAGACCCTAGATCACCTGTAGGTTAATGAGGGTGCACATTGCAGCAAGGAGCCTGCAACTCCATATAATAAATAACAAGAAAAAATGGCCAATGTGTGTACTAAGAACTTCAGAAATAAAAAGATAAGTTTTTTGAGTTTTTTGAAAAAAACGTAAGTTTTTAAACTTTTTCCTCAAATACATATAGCTTATAGCATTTGTACATCATTGGTAGTAACTGTGTGCTGCAAGAATTTTTTTCTAATTATTTGACCCCGTGTCTTTGCTAGCACCAGTTCACACTAGTCTGTGAGTGCTGTGCAGTTTTTACCTTGTTATTTATCATATGGAGTTGCAGGCTCCTTGCTGCAATGTGCACCCTCATTAACCTACAGGTGATCGAGGGTCTAGATGGAGTGTGCCCACTTAGTAGTGGGGTAGGGAGGACGAGGAGGACAGGGATGTCAGTGTTAGGACTCATCATACCTGAAGTCACTTTGTTGCAGTTGATGAGCAAGCAGACATTGGCCAATGTGTGTACTAAGAACTTCAGAAATAAAAAGATAAGATTTTTGAAAATTTTGAAAAAAACGTAAGTTTTTCCTCAAATACATATACGGTAGCTTATAGCATTTGTACATCATTGGTAGTAGCTGTGTGCTGCAAGAATTTTTTTTCAAATTATCTATCTATCTATCTATCTATCTATCTATCTATCTATCTATCTATCTATCTATCTATCTATCTATCCATCTATCCATCTATCTATCTATCTATCTAGAAAAATAGAAAAATAGAAAAACAGAACAGCAGAAACTTATACTCATCAGATTGGTGCAATAAATCCTGAAAAAAACAGTGTCCAGCTGCAGGTCAATAGTAGAATGGATGAAAAAATGAACTTTTTATTGCCCATAAAGTGTTATAGTGCAATGTGTAAAGTTACAATAGTGCCATGTATTAAAAGATGACCCATATTTGGCAATAATAATAATAATTATTATTATTATTATCTATCTATCTATCTATCTAGCTATCTATCTATCTTCCTATTTATTTATCAATCATCTATCTATCTATCGAGCAAGAGATAGAGAGAGATAACAATACCTTAAAGGCATTTCATGCCCCCATATGTCATAAGCTTACCCTTTAATTTGATCAAAAATAAGGTGAAGACACAGACATGGCAAATAGAGGGTCTATGTTCACTAATAGCATCGAGTCAAGACCTTCAGTCTAGAAGTTAACAATCCATTGCCTGTTTGAGCATAGTACTGGAGGATAGTTATCTACTGCACGCACATCATTAGATTGTTTTATAATATTTGCTGAATTAAGAAAAGTTTAGTATTGTTAAAATATAAAGCATCTTAAAGTTCTGCAAACTAAAAATCATTGTATTCTTGTAACGTTACTTCATTACAGAAATATATGTACTATATATATTATTACATATTATTATATATTATTATTACATATTATTATATATGTACATATTATTATATATATATTATTACAATGGCCACTGCAACCTCTGCACCTGTCACAGTCACAACAATGAATATGGGTATACATTTTTTTCTATATATATATATATCTATGTATATATATAATATATATACATATACAGTACAGACCAAAAGTTTGGACACACCTTCTCATTCAAAGAGTTTTCTTTATTTTCATGACTATGAAAATTGTAGATTCACACTGAAGGCATCAAAACTATGAATTAACACATGTGAAATTATATACTTAACAAAAAAGTGTGAAACATCTGAAAATATGTCTTATATTCTCGGTTAGCCACCTTTTGCATTGATGACTGCTTTGCACACTCTTGGCATTCACTTGATGAGCTTCAAGAGGTAGTCACCGGAAATGGTTTTCACTTCACTGTGCCCTGTCAAGTTTAATAAGTATATAAAAAATATAAGGGGAGACAACAGAGGCGCAATAGTGCCCTATCACTGAGTATGAACAGGGTCTTATAGATAATCAGGTTTGCACTAACCTGGTCCAGTTGTGATTCCCACAACTGGAGTAAAGGCGTTGGTTTAGTAATGTAGGCTGCTGCTGGACTTCCACCTCCACAAGATAGTGGGTACTTCCAAAGTTCTGGGATCAAAAGGTGTGTTACAGTCCGCGCTGCCCGGTCATCCAAGGGAACACAAGGGAAACAATGTTCCAAGTAAAAAGTTTCTTTATTCTTCAAACCAACGCGTTTCGGCGCCCAAACCTTGCGCCGTCCTCAGGGTATCTGAGGACGGCGCAAGGTTTGGGCGCCGAAACGCGTTGGTTTGAAGAATAAAGAAACTTTTTACTTGGAACATTGTTTCCCTTGTGTTCCCTTGGATGACCGGGCAGCGCGGACTGTAACACACCTTTTGATCCCAGAACTTTGGAAGTTTAATAAGTAGGATTTCTTGCCTTATAAATAGGGTTGGGACCATCAGTTGTGTTGTGCAGAAGTCTGGTGGATACACAGCTGATAGTCCTACGGAATAGACTGTTAGAATTTGTATTATGGCAAGAAAAAAAGCAGCTAAGTTAAGAAAATCGAGTGGCCATCATTACTTTAAGAAATGAAGGTCAGTCAGTCCAAAAAATTGGGAAAACTTTGAAAGTGTCCCCAAGTGCAGTTGCAAAAACCATCAAGCGCTACAAAGAAACTGGCTCACATGAGGACTGCCCCAGGAAAGGAAGACCAAGAGTCACCTCTGCTGCAGAGGATAAGTTCATCCAAGTCACCAGCCTAAGATATCACAGGTTAACAGCAGCTCAGATTAGAGACCAGGTCAATGCCACACAGAGTTCTAGCAGCAGACACATCTCTACAACAACTGTTAAGAGGAGACTTTGTACAGCAAGCCTTCATGGTAAAATAGGTGCTAGGAAACCACTGCTAAGGACAGGCAACAAGTAGAATAGACTTTGTTGGGCTAAGGAACACAAGGCATGGACATTAGACCAGTTGAAATCTGTGCTTTGGTCTGATGAGTCCAAATTTGAGATCTTTGGTTCCAACCACCGTGTCTTTATGTGACGCAGAAAAGGTGAATGGATGGACTCTACATGCCTGGCTCCCACCGTGAAGCATGGAGGAGGAAGTGTGATGGTGATGGGGTGCTACGCCAGATGACCTGGCCTCCACAGTCACCAGATCTGAACCCAATCGAGATGGTTTGGGGTGAGCTGGATCGCAGGCTGAAGGCAAAAGGGCCAACAAGTGCTAAGCATCTCTAGGAACTCCTTCAAGACTGTTTGAAGACCATTTCCAGTGACTACCTCTTGTAGCTCATCAAGAGAATGCCAAGAGTGTGCAAAGCAGTAATCAAAGCAAAAGGTGGCTACTTTGAAGAACCTAGAATATATGACATATTATCAGTTATTTCACACTTTTTTGTTAAGTATATTATTCCACATGTGTTAGTTCATAATTTTGATGCCTTCAGTGTGAATCTACAATTTTCATAGTCATGAAAATAAAGAAAACTCTTTGAATGAGAAGGTGTGTCCAAACGTTTGGTCTGTACTGTATATATACTGTATATGTGTGTGTGTGCGCATATGCTATATATACTTATATACGTATATATATGTATATATATATATATAGACATATTATTCTATATATATTATTACAATGCACATTGCAACCTCTGCACCTGTTACAGTTGCAACAATGTATTTGTGTATATATATATATATATATATGCATATGTGTTTATATACACTAAATGTATATACTGTATGTGCTTTGTGAAGGTTTTCATGTTAATTTGCTGAAGTAAAATAGGATTGAAACAGTTCTCCATCTCCTAATTGCATCTTCCCTTTAATATATGTAGTAATTATTATTATTATTATTTATATAGCGCCATTAGGTTCCATGGCGCTTTACATGAGGATGAGGGAGACAAGAACAAGTACACTAAATCTAGGTGATCAGGACGTATAGGTACAGAAGGGCCAGGGACCCTGTCCACGAGGGCTCACAGTCTAAGTAGTAATGGGCATTGTAATACTTTTCATTTAAGTGTAACTGTCATTTTAACTTTATTTAACAAATCAATAGTACACATGAGAATAAATAACTTTGTAATATATCTTAGTCACATTTGCTTCTTTCTCCTCCTGGATTGATCATTCATTCTCAAAATTCTCCATTTCCAGCTGAAATCTTCAGTGAATATAGATCTTCATATTACTGAGATAGAAGATGACAGTTGCCAATGACACAAGATTATATTGTACAAGGGAAGAGGGTGGAGCTAGAAGCTGAGGGAGGAGCTAGATTCAGAGGGAGGAGCTAGAGGCAGAGAGTGAAGCTAAAGGCAGAGGGAGGATCTAGAATCAAATGGAGGAGCTAGATTCAGAGAGAGGAGCTAGAGGTAGAGGGAGAAGCTAGAGGCAGAAGGAGCTAGAGGCAGAGGGAGGAGCTAGAGGTAGAGAGGAGCTAGATACAGAGGGAGGAGTTAGAGACAGAGGAAGAAGATAGAGGCACAGTGAGGAGCTAGACTAGAGGCAGAGAAGGAAATAGAGGCAGAGGGAGGAGCTAGAGACAGAGGGAGGAGATAGAGGCATAGGGAGGGGCTAGAGGCAGAGGGTAGCATTAGAGGCAGAGGGAGTAGATCTAGAGGCTGATAGAGGAGCTAGAGGCAGAGGGAGGAGTTAGAGACAGAGGGGGGAGCTAGACTAGAGTTGGATGAGGAGATAGAAGCAGAGGGAGGAGCTAAACTAGAGGCAGAGGGCGGAGTTAGAGGCAGAGGGGGAACTAGACTAGAGGTAGAGGTAGAGGAGGATCTAGATGCAGAGAGAGAAGCTAGACACAGAGCTACCCCCTTTCTCCTCCTTTCTGGATATAATCTTATAAAACTCAACTGTATTCTCATATCCCAGTAATAAGGATGTCTCCTGTATCTTTATTCACTGAATATCGATTTTACCCAGGAATTGAGAATTTTGAGAATAATGGGAAAGACACAGTTTTCTCTGAAAAGATATATTACAAAGTTGCGTATTTTAATGTGTACTATTGATTTATGAAATAAAACTGTAAATGACGGTCACGCTTTAACTGTAAATTTATATAGTAAATGTAACCCCCAATTGTAATAGATCACAGAATGAAACATCACCAGACTTCTATAGTGAAGTACCATTACAAGGTTACAATAGTTTATAGTGTTTAGAACTGTAAAATGCTGTAAATGTTCATATTTAACTTTCTACATTCAGCAAATAATATCAAATAATCTAATTTTGTGCAATAGATAACTATTCTTCAATAACGTGCTCCAACAAGCAATAAAGTGTAAAGTTCTAGACTGAAGGGCTTGACTCGGTGCAAATGATGAATCTAGACCTTCTATTTGTCATGTCTGTGCTCTCATCCTATTTATGATCAAAGGGCATGCTTATGACAAATGAGGGCATGAAATACTTCAAAGTTATTTTTGGAGAATCTTTGTTGGCGCAAAGCATTGAGGAGAAGGAAGAACTTCATTCTATTGTATACCAATATCTTTGCTGCAATATACAGTATATGTTGTTTAATTTGAGATTGCAATGTACACATAATATTCACTATTCTCTTAGCATAGGCTTATGCAGCTAAACCTTAGACTAGAGCTGCCTATCACACTGTATTTTCACCTATTTGAAGATTCCTACATTGTACCCATACTGCAAAATTAATCATATTCTCTATATAGACAAATGTTATGTAACACTGACACATTACACTTTCATAAGTCCAGTCATTCACCTCCACTCTAGTTTATCTCAAAGGTGTTCCATTATAGAGATCTCAGGACTCTGTATAGGCTAGTTAGCCTCTTCGACACCAAATTCACACAACCATACCTTTATGGATCTTGCGGCACAGTCCTGCTGGAACAATAACGGTCCACCCCAAAGCTGGGAACATATAATTGTCCAAACTATCTTGTAAACTTGAGTATTACATTTTCCCTTCACTTTGCTTTCACGACATGCGCTATGCATCTCATAACTTGCGGACCACACTCTGTAACTTTAAGCGGTCTGCCACACTGTGGTTGAGTTTCTGTCCTTCCAAAATGCTTCCATTTTTCAATAACGCCACTCACAGGTGGTGATGGAATATTTAGGAGGTAATTTAGGTAAATAAACTGGCTTGTTGCAGTGGTGGCTTCTATTAGGCTAGGGCCACACTTAACATGTATCTTACGTTTACCGGATGCCATTACAGCACTGTAAAAGGTTGGGTATCTGTGAAGTGTCATAACAGAATTGATATTTTATAAGCAGTGTCCTGTATATAGCTGTGCATTTGAAATCTGTTGAATGTAAGGAATTTTCACTGTTAAACTGACCACGATTGTATTATATTGCATTTGCACTTTTTAATTGCATTTGCACTTTTTAACCCTCTGATACCTGATTTGGATAATAAAATGATGTTTTATTTGCATTAATGGACATCTGATTGTGTTTTTTGTGCTGGCGGATGCCATTACAGCAGAGACTAGCCTGCTGTAATGCACACCGTTAACATCAGGTGTACTGCATTTGTCTCGCCCCGGACGGGAACTTTGGGGTACTCAGAACTGGGCCTCTAATTGTCTGCAGGCTGCGGGGTGTCATGGTGACGTGACCCGGTCTGTGGTCCCCTCGTCGGGCGAGCAGTAAAAAGGGGATTATAAAAATGGATGAAAGCAACAATAAAAAAATAAAAGAATAAGAATGTTGTGACGCCACCCATGGATTGCGGCCAGTATAGCCCCCGCTGCAGTTAGGGTCTCTGGGGATGATAAGAGTTGGCAGCTAGGATGTTGAGCCGTCTATGGGTATGGCTCTTCCCCAGAGCTGTGGTATTGGAAGTGTTAGTATAATGCTCTCAGAACCTTCAGACAGTCTCCACTGCCTGCTTGCAAAATCAGTCTGTGGCTCTGCAGGCACAGGCTGAGCAGTCTATGGAAAGGAAAGTTCATGGGGAGTGCAGGATTCTGTGTGCAAGAAACTGACAGGGGCAACATTTTTTTTGCCTTTACTGAAGTCGACAGGCTTATCCAGGGCACAGTTCAAGTGGTGTTAGGGGTCCGGAGCCTGGAACTGTCCACACCTGGCAAGGGCTGAGGATTCCCTGCTGTACTGTTTTGTTTGTGATCCCTGGCTACTTGAAGCTATGCTTAGGCCTCCTTCTTGCTATGTGGCTGGGCTGTATGACAGGTGGCTTGAGCTCTCTCTGGGTTACTTTCCCTCTGCTCTGCTTCTCTCGAGTTCACTATTGCGCCTGTGTCTCCTGGCCTTTCTAGGTGGATGAGCAACATGAAATCACCCTCCCTCCGGTTTTGGTTCCTGGGTATCGAATTCCCGGCTACCTCGGATTCCGGTGTCCGTGCTCCACTAGGTACAGAGGCACTGCTCCACTCCTCACACCTTTCCTCCACTTTCTCAGACCCTTACTGCAGGTCACCAACACATGCTAGTCAGTCACCTAGAACAAGCCTAGTGCGGCTCACGTCTCTAGGATGTCTTCCACAGTCCTCCTAGGAACTGAACTGCCTGAACCCGCCCCCAGACCAGAATTTATAGGGGACCTGCTCTGAACTCGGGTGTGGAGTTCCCCCTTCTAGCCTGGAGTTGGGAAGGTGTTGTGTGCGTGTGTGTGCTTTACCTGAGAGGAGTGCCTTCACTAGCTTCCAAGCTGTAACATTGTGGCAATCGGACCCTGGGGCACCATACATTACCATAGAAAAAAAATCATAGCCTCTTACAAAGCCTCATCTTCACAAGGGTACCTTCATGGCAGGCAAAGGATGCTCTGCAAAGCCTTTTGCTGTCACGTGAACCCATTGATACCCAACCATAAAACAAAATAGCTAAAAATAGTAATTCTGAAATACCCCCTAAGAAAGTAATAATGACTGTTATAAAGAAAAGTGATTTAGCAGGGGTAGACCCATATTCTACGTCTTATGACAAACCAAAGGGAAATACCATGATGCCAACTAACACAGGGCAGTGAGGAATGTTTGGAAATTGCCACTCATCTTCCATGTCTTGTTACATCGATATCAGTATTTTCTTTTTACAGGGGAATAATATCTTTAATGCAACATTATTCCTTACTAACAAATGTTTTAGCTTCTTTGAAGGGACTTGAAAAGCAGCACACTTTCCTCATCACCTTCCAATGGTGGATCTTAAACACAAGTTCAGAGACCTCAAACACAAGGCCTCGAGGGCCGCCAACTGTGCAGGCTTTCAAGATTTCCTTAGCATTGCACAGGGGTTGGACTCATCACCAGTGCAGGTGACTCAATTATAAATTGTGCAATGCTAAGGAAATCCTGAAAACCTGCACTGTTGGCGGCTCTCGAGACCTGGAGTTTGAGATTCCTACTCTAGTCGATCTGTTGCATGATATATCAGTTACCTACTTTGCTCCTACCAAACAATCCAACATATGTAGCATTGAATTCCTCAAATTTCGACATCTCAAATCAGGCGGTTCTCAGTCCCACCACTTTGCAAATCTGGTTCAAGAGGGTATATTTCTTGAAATAATGTTGTACAATCAAATTCAGGTTATGCGGTATGCAGGGAGGATATGCTATTTTGTCAAAATGCAATTAGAGAAACATTGTTTCTGGTATTGTCACTTTCTTAGTTGTCCAGTTATAGCAACAAATAGGGATCATCGAGTGAGACATTTTCTGCTCAATGTGGAAGAGCAACTCCTTTGCCATATTGCTTTTTTTTGCCTACACTGTAAGATTGCTTTGCAGTGCATCCGCTTACAGGAATCAAAAGACTGAATATGAGAAGCGGATACAATGTTGTAACCTGTTCCTGTTGTGGTTGATGGAGATGTACATTGAAGAGGATGCAGAGGAGGTGTAAGAGGAGATGGATTAGTGCTGCCTGATATTGGAATCAGTTGTAGTGGCCAACCATGGAGGTATTACTACCTGGCATTGTAGCAGTGGAGCTTTGCTCATGTTCAAAGTATTGACACAGTGTGCCATGGAAATGTACTGATCTGTGTTGCTGCTTTTGATGGTGGAGTGCACCTTGCAGTACAATAATTAAAATGAATATCTCACATGTTCCGTCCTGTGAGAATCCAAAGCAGGCATGACTTTCATCAAGAAATCATGGCAGCTAGTTATCCTCCATCCAGGCTGATAGCAGACTATTATTCTTTCAAGACTATGGAATCCACAATGTACTGGATATACTGTGGTGAACTTGGACATGTGTGAGTTGAGTTGGCACACAAATGGACAACTGAGCACATGCTGTTTCATGACCAAGTAAATAGGAGTGGATATCTAACAGTCTAATGGAGGAGAAAAAGGAGTAGATGGAGTACGACAAGCAGTAGATGATGGTGATTATAACAACCTGGTGCTTCTTGAGGTTTTAGATTGGCATTCAGAAAGATGATCATGAGGAGAAGAAGGGGAACATCTTGAGCCAGTATGCATTTCCCACGTGAGCAGTTGATGCCACTTTATGTGCTGATGGAAAGCTTATGTTTTGGTTGTAAAGTCTGCACATTGCAATATATTTGTCCTTTGGCAACAAAGGAAATATTTCCTGCACCTTAAATGCTTTCACATAGACCCCAACAACACATACCCTAGCAGAGAATTCAGGCACCTTATATCCTCCTCCAGCATAGTAGCTGCAGTTTTATCTGCTCCTGAGCTTCTTGCAGTAGAAAGAGATCTGCCCCTGTAAGATATTTTGGATAATCTTTTTTTGCTGATACCATCACCTTCCTCCTCTGGTGACATAATCTCCTTGCCACCCTGATTTGGTACCCTAGTCCTGTCATCCACACAATTATCATCGTAGTCATCATCATCATTATCAATGAAGATATTTGTGTAGGAAATGTCCTGAGCATTGTGCCCCCTCCTGATTTCCACCTCTAGATTTGCCCTAATCCTGAGTATGACACCACCATGCGACACCACCATTGTCAGTGTCCTACCACCATGGCTTTCAGTGCTGTTATTACAACCAACAACACAGATAGGCTTTTGAGTATGAATCCACTTTCTGCTTCTTTATCCAAGTAGTGATGATTCTCATTCAAGCATTGTGAATTTCTATCTTGCAGTCAGAGTAGAAATCAGATGTCATTGATGAATTTAAAGTCTGTATTCACAAATTAACGTTGGGCCCTTTCACATCAGCTTTTTAAATTTGCGGCAGATGCGTGAAAAAAAGATCTGCCGCAACTGCGCATAAGGTTCATTTGCGACGGTTGCGGTTTCCATAGATATGGGACTGCGCAGATGCGCAGTGCGTATGCACTTGGGCAGTGCGCAGAAAAAACCGCAGTAAGCAGCGTTTTTTTCTCTGCGACTGCAGTGCAATCCGCACTTGCCGCATCTGCGCAAGTCCCTATACTTCTATGGAAAAACCGCACTGCGCAGTGAACGTATGCGCAGTTGCGCAGATGCGGTTTTCACGATCTGCGCAAATTTAAAAACGTGATGTAAGGCCTTACAGTGGCAAAAGGGAAGAAATTTGTAGAACAACTGACTGCCTCAAACTCATGGAGTCACTGTTGGAGGCAACATTATCCTACTGTGACTGAGATGAGTGATGTGCCACATAGTTCGTAATGTCCTCCTTTTCTTCTTCACTAATACACTAGTCAAGGGAAGAATATTATGACCTCAGTTTGGTAGTACTACTGCCTGGATGGCTGTTGTAGAGTGGCGGTGCTGTGATACTCTTGGCTCCCACATTCTTATTGCCAAATGTTGTGGTTTGTTTTATTCTTTTACATTATTTTGTACATTGTCATTGCTACACTAGAATTGACCTTTATTTCTTGAACAAACAATTCATTTCTCCCTTCCCAAAAAGGAGGGACCAAAAAATGCTGGGTAAACACCAAAGAAAAAAGAAACGGCAGTGACAAATCAGACAAATAAAACAGGCGCGCAAAGAGGAATACAATACAGTCATCTCACAGTGTCACTAAAAAATAAACGGTAATCTTTTACTTTCTTTTTGATTTTTTAAAACAATTCCCACATTTTTTTTTGCAAAGATAGATTGTTGCAGTATTTTAGGAGTGCTTGGGCATGGGGCACAGTAGGACACTCAGATAGACACATTAATAAACCTTTATTGCCCCTTACAATTCCACTACACGTTTCGACAGAGGTGTCTGTCTTCATCAGGTATTGTGTCACCACCTGATGAAGCTAGGCACCTCTGTCGAAAAATATAGTGGGATTGTAAAGGGCAATAAAGGTTAGTTAATGTGTCCATTTGAGTGTCCAAATTGTTCCCCATACCCTAGCACTCCTAAAAGATCACTACAATCTATCTTGCATCTCCCCTTCCCTTGCTGAGGGATCAGTGGCAGGAGCAGCTCTGGGCCATCTAATTCTAGCCTGAAGGGCCTGGCGTCTCCTCGGCAACGCAATAAGCACAAAAGGACCTGTGGTAACGTCAACCGAATACACCAATTATGTGATCAACCCGGAAGTGACACAGAATCAGCCACCACAAGTGGAAAGGAGACGCTCAGTTCCCTGAACCAGAAACTGGGGTTGAGCAGGGTGCACAACCCAGTTAGGTGAGTGGCCCATTGCACCCCCTTCTTAATGTTAAAATCTACCACTAGGTGCCTCATAATTTGCACCCCTATCTTTACTTGTTTTACACTTTTTTTTATAATAGTAACCAAGAAAACCGAGGTAGCAACAAAAATAATAGCAGCAGGTCGCAGTGTTGGTGTGGCATGTATGTAGATCACTTCAGCGTAATAAAATAGGTGGGTAAAATATCTAGTATTCTTTGTAACACACACACTTTTGTGAGGGAACCATAAAGTTAAAGGTTAAAAGTTCCCTTAGATATACTTAATCACAATTTCTCCCTCCCTCCCAATAGGCACAGCTGAGAAATGATAAAACCGCCCAAAAAGTAATAGCGGCAACAAGCTGCAGTACTGGTATTACATGTATATACACAAATTAGAGTAATATAGAAAAGTTGTCAAAAAATCTGTACTGTTTGTGACACGCACTCTTTTGAGGCAGTCAGAATTAATTGTTTTTTTTTCTATTCCAGTGGCAAATGCAAAAATGCATTTTAATTTCACAATGATCACATAAGCAGCAGCAGCCATGGGCCCTACATGGTGTTGATGTCTAGACTTGAGCTGCTCTCCTATCTCTTTCCCCATTAATTAAACCTGTATTATACTCTTTCCTCAAATACTAATATTTTTCACTGCTGTGCTATCACAAATAATAATTATAATAACATTTATTCACTTATACAGCACTATTAATTCCACAGTGCTTTACATACATCAGCAACACTGTCCCCATTGGGGCTTCCTATCAGTATGTCTTTGAAGTGTGGGAGCAAACCGGAGAACCCAGAAGCAACCCATGCAACACAGGTAGACACACTCCTTGCAGATGTTGTCATTGATGGGAATTGAACAGTGCTAAAGACTAAGCCCCGTGACACCCATACACATACTACATATGCACGTAGGGCTTTTTCACATCAGCAGTAAGATTTAATCGCGGCAGATGCGGTGAAAAAAACACAACTGTCGTGGTTACCGCATAACGGCTGCACTTGCAGTTCACCTGCGGCAAGCCGCATGCAATGTCTATGGGGCTTGCAGTAACTGTGCGGCAGGTGCGGCAAGTGCGGTTTTGGCACTTGCGGCAGATGCGGCCGCAAAAAAAACGTGTTTTTTCGCAGCCGCATCTGCCGCAAGTGCCTAAACCGCAACTATACCGCACTTGCCGCACCTGCCGCAAGCCCCATAGACATTGCATGGAGCTTGCCACAAGTGAACCGCAAGTGCAGCCGTTATGCGGTAACCACAGCAGTTGCGTTTTTTTCACCGCAACTGCCGCGATCAGCGCTTACTGCTGATGTGAAAAGGCCCTTAATTAAGTATTTTATGACATTTTCTCCCTATCTATGTCAATGCTGTGAACCGAGATGTCCTCTTACTATGCAAAATTACCACAATGTGGTTTCTGTATTCCTACCTTTTGGTGTTATACAGGCTTTGATACTTCCTTGTCATTGACTGTGCTATACCATGTAAGGAGCAGACATGCCATTGGTGCAACCTATGTCGCAACAAATGGAGGCCCACTTCTACCTTTGAAAAAAGTTGTGCATTACAATCAGATATTGAACTGAAAAGGGCCATATACTGTTCTTACTCGGGGCCTTCTATCTGTGTCCATTCCTGTGCAATAATGCTAAGTGATACCTGCAGAGTATTATGGGGAAGCCCGCCTAGATGCGCCTAAGGACATTTGATCTTTTTCTGCCTGATGCAGTCTTTTGCATTGTATAAAATGGTAGCAGTTATTTTAGGTGATTTGTGTGAAACAAGTCTAATATTGTTTATGTTTGTGGGGCTCAACAAATTCCCAAAAAATCATCCCAAATTTGACTTACTTTGAATCAATTCATTCATCTCTAGCATCAGTTTATTCACTTACATTATTAATTATTTGTAGTCATTTTGCAATATGCTTTATAAAACTAGAAAATATAATTTTTTACATTACTTTCCAAGAACAGCAGGGATTATTAGTATTAGGAAAGTGCAACATAAGCAATCAAGATTTCTAAATAAGATTTGTATAATAGAAAGTTAGTATAATATGCACTTGTCACTTAATTGTAATTTATGTAATTTTCTGGAGTAGAATTTTGGAACAAAGTGTCAAACGGGTCCTCTTTCTGCCATTCATTTAATCTCTGTCTATGTGTACATACTGGAGATTGCACTTGTCATAACTTAGTGCAACTGGGTACTTGTTCTATCTTATCTGTTTCTTACACTATTGAGCAAAAGTGTAACAATGTGCTGAACTGTTGACTTTCAGTCTCTATATCTCACCATCAACTACACCTTTAAGTGTGAGACTATGATCATTTTACAGGAAATCTTATTGGCTATCTCATATAAAAATCTGACTTGCAACTATATCATATCATTAGTTAAGTAGATTCTTGTCCTATCACTGCACTGTTACTCTTTGGCTCCTAAAAATCTGAATCTAAATTTTTATTAGTTTGTTAGTATTTTGTAAATCCACCTTTGGCTTTGAATACTCCATGAATACATTTAGGCATGCTCTCGATCAGATTTAAGCATGTCTCAACCAAAATCTGCTCTTGAGTCTCTTCTACATGGTCTCAATGTTGGTGCATACTGGTGGACTCACTTGCTTATGTATACAACTTTTTCTTCAAGTCTAACCACAAGTATTCTATTGGGTTGAGATCTGGTGACTGTGAGGGCCAATCCAGCACCCTCATCTGTTAGGGTGCATACTCACGATCAGGAAACGCAGTGTTTTGCTGCTTTGTCCAAAATGCTGTGTTGTCCCGTTCCAGCACAGTGGATGGGATTTCTAGAAATACCATGCCCACTGCACTTCTCCCCACTGTAGCGTGTGTTCAGCATGGATTGCCATGCTCCTGCAGCATGTGAATTTCATGCCGCGGAGTTGGGAGTGATCTCTTGCTGGTGAATGCAGGGAGAAGCCACCCTGCACCCAACGCAGATCATGAACACAGGGCAGCTAACAGTCTCCATGTGGTCATCTGCGGGTTCCCCTGGGTCCGGAAGCACTGTGTCCAACATGCAGTGCCTCCAGATCGTGTGCACATACCCTTACAAGTTTTTGCTAAATTCAGTGCAAAGCTCTATTTACTGTATGGCTACTGGGTACTAAAGAATAGGAGCTGTTCTATAGTCCCGGATAACATATCACACATTGAATGTAGCTGTGCATTGTACCCTTGTTCAATATATTTACATCTAACAGCCATCGAAGCTTGTAATGCTGAATGATGGAGCTACAGGGTGCTAAACCCCTATCAATCTGAAACTGATGACTTATCCCAAACATAGGTCATCAATATATTCTGACCAGAAATCCCTTTTAACAAAAAATGTTGTACATTAATATATTCATGTATACACTTGTCAACATTGGAATAGCAACAACATTAAGGAAAAGTCATGGAGTTTTGTAAATCACAGGATCAATAGACTTTATAAAAGGGTTGACCACCTTTGGGGACAGATTTTTTTTTAACTTACATGCATGTATTTTGGGTTAAAAAAATAATTTTTTGCATTCTGGTTTCATTATAAATTTTGAAACAATTTGCTTTTACAGGCTCTTAATTTCCCTGCATATTCAACTTTGTTATTTGTACCTATTAGAAAGATAAGAGGTGCTCAGAAAAATAGAGATAGAAAGGAATTACAAATTTTCCTGTAAGACTGTCATAACGAGGTCCCTATATAAGAAACGAAGGCTAGCACTCAACAGTGTTGAATGTTTTACGGTGCCAGTGAAAGGAGCCAAAGGTTCCGTAGACAATGTGGTTTGTAATCACTGCACACGTACAATGTCCGGTATGCTTAAGGTGAAAGTTTATTATACAGTGCTGAGTGAAGCGACAGGCAAGTTAGACGTTTCGGCCAAAACATTGGCCTTGTTCACATTGTCGCCCTTAGGGTTGCTTCAGAATGAACAGCTAGAACAATGTGGTTTTTTGTTCATGTGGTGAAGCCTGCTTTGGGTGATGTATATACCCTCTGATATTCAGCAGGATATATGCTTATAGGACGAGGATCTGCAGGAGAGGCTGCGTCTTCGGTCTGGTCTAGTGATTAGATGTAGGGATCCCTTCAGATTCAAGACTTCCCTGGATTATCCTAGATGAGACAGAGTACAAGGGTCTCTGTGTGAAGAGCTCACCCTATAGTGGAGCCACAGGTGTTCTAGGCTGTTATGTCAGCTTGTGTTGTATGGTCAATACCTAGTTGGTGATGCTATGGTGGCGGAGCTTTCGCTTTCTGCCAGTGATATAGCAGTGTACATGCTGAGGCACTGATGTGCTAGCACTGCTATATCACTGGCAGAAAGCGAAAGCTCCGCCACCATAGCATCACCAACTAGGTACTGACCATACAACACAAGCTGACATAACAGCCTAGAACACCTGTGGCTCCACTATAGGGTGAGCTCTTCACACAGAGACCCTTGTACTCTGTCTCATCTAGGATAATCCAGGGAAGTCTGAATCTGAAGGGATCCCTACATCTAATCACTAGACCAGACCGAAGACGCAGCCTCTCCTGCAGATCCTCGTCCTTTAAGCATATATCCTGCTGAATATCAGAAGGTATATACATCACCCAAAGCAGGATTCACCACATGAACAAAAACCACATTGTTCTAGCTGTTCATTCTGAAGCAACCCTAAGGGCAACAATGTGAACAAGGCCAAAGTTTTGGCCGAAATGTCTAACTTGCCTGTCGCTTCACTCAGCACTGTATAATAAACTTTCACCTTAAGCATACCGGACATTGTACGTGTGCAGTGATTACAAACCACATAACGAGCTCCCTGACGGCTTCTCAGGTTCCCCCTCTAAGGCTAGGGTCACATTAATGGTATCCAGGGCTTGCGTTGAAAACATAGGTTTTGGCAGAATAAACGCGGTGCTACCGCCATGGTAGCGCCTCGTTAACACTGCCAATGTTAACCTATGGAGACGCGTCCCGTAGCGGGGCTCAAACTCTAGCATCTGATTGAAATCTTGCGTTATTTCCTAACGCGAAAAAATACGTTGGTGAAAGCTGCCAAAACCTATGTTTTAGACGCAAGCTCTGAATACTATTAATGTGACCCTAGTCTTAGTGCAGCTTTCTTCAGACACTGACGAGCACTGCCGTCCACAAAATGGCTGCGGGTGGAGGAGCAGTGACCAGACCGGACCATCAGCTCCCCCAACTGTAATACACAGCACAGAGGAAACCTACTTTTATATTGGAGGAGGCTGATGGGCGAATCAGGTCTCTGCTCCTTCACCAGCGACCAGTGGCGTAACTTCATGCCCAGGGGCCCCCATGCGAAAGCTCCAACGGGGCCCCCAATTATTGCAAATCTTTAATAATTATAGTCTTTTTGTATGAGCCAAACAGACTTTTGGGGCCCCCCTAGGCTGCAGGGCCCTGGTGCGATCGCAACCCCTGCACCTATTGTAGTTACACCCTGCCAGCAACCATTACATAAGCAATTTATTATATTAAACTTTTACATTTTTTTAATATTTAATGCATATAAATAAAAATATTTCTACACCTGAACAATAAAAGCACAAGTAAGGCTATGTTCATACTGTGCGTTTTTGATCCTTTTTTTGGATCCGTTTTTGCAGTGAAAGCATCACTTAAATGGAATCCTAGCAAACTCATTGGGTTTTCCACTTTAACTGTTCAGTCTGTGCTTTCATGACCTGGTGTGTTTTTTTCCCTTGAAAAGTGATTTGCAAAAAGAATGAGAATATCAATTATAGGTGTGCTTTTCTGAGCCGCTTTTGCCATTGAATCCATTGTCTATGGGCTAAAAAAATGCACCAGAAAAATGGATCAAAAATGAATCAGAAATAGATCATTTGTTTCTGGTGTGCATTTTTGAGAAGTTGATCCCGATTTCCAGCTGAAAAAGAGACCAACTTACAAAGAAAAGGTTTAACCCAGCGAACGATTATCCAGCAGCACAATGTGTTTTCAGGATAAAATGTCCATTTATTTAAGAAACATGAAAAAATGCACAAAAATGCACAATACACGACTGACAGTACAGACTTACATGAACTATCGCAAGCGATGCGTTTTGGCTGAAATTGCAGCCTTATTCATGTAAGACCCCTTTCAAATCAGCGTTTTTCGCTGATGTGTGGCAGATCCGGCAGATTTACCACATCTGCCGGATGTGCTGCCTAACGGCATTGTCTATGGGGCTTGCGGTCTGGTGCGGTAAGTCGGTTAGCCGGATCGGCCGGATCAGATACTTGCGGCTGCGAAACAAAAAGCTGCAAGCAGCAGTTTATTTTCACTGGCGCAACTGCTGCAAGTGCCGGATCGCAGCTATAATGCACTTGCTGCACCTGCCGCAAGACCCATAGACAATGCATGGGGCTTACCGCAAGTGCGACTGTTAGAGAGTCTGGCGCAATCAGCGAAAAACACTGATGTGAAAGGGGCCTTTGAGAGGAGAATGCACAAGAATAAACTGATCAAAAATACACTGTGTGAACATAGCCTAAGAGTAAAATTTAATTGCTTAATACTAGGCCAGGAGAAAAATGCTCTTGGAAAGCATTTCAGTACAAATCCATGTTATTTAACCAATCTCAGTGAAGTTGATTGCTCAACTTAGATTAATTTTTTTGCTTTGCTGAATTTAATAACCTGCTACACAAGAGTCATGGTTCACAATGACTCTTTCCAATTTTTGTTGTGAATTGCATTATATGTAATATATGTAATGCTAAAATAATTTAGGGTGTGCTTCATTTTGTTTTAAGCTCTGCACTCTGACTACACTGTCCAATTGGATCAGTTATTTCTTTAAATTATTATCCAACCCAATCGGTGGATGGGTAAAGTAGGGAACCCTAAATATCCATAATTTTCACCCAACAGAATGTGACAGACTGGAGAAAGAGAATCTTAAAATCAAAATGTTATCTACTTGTGTAAGTGTCTGACTGACCTCAGTACTCTGGATGATTAATTGCTAATAATTATTAATAAGTGCTCTATGAACATCAAATGACAAGGTCATTTTTCATTTGTTACATATTAAAGTCAGGCAGATTAAAAATGACTGGCTTCTGTCATTCTTGACTAGACTGTTGTTTATGAGTGTCAGTATATCATTTGTTGCCACCAGTTTCACTTAGTAGAAAATAACTGTGTCAATGTATGCTTAGCTATAAAACATTACATATCTTATATCTTGTATGATGATTTTGAAATGTCTCATCCTATATGTGCTATTATAAAATCAAAACATGTGAGAGTTTAATATTAAAGGGGTTGTTCAAAACTTGGTCAACCCCTGCTGATTCCACATGAATAGGTAGAATAAAAAGCTTATACTCACCTGCCATGTCGGTTTCATTCCAGTGCGCCAGTACTGACATTCCCGGGGCTCACATAATGTTGTGATGTCATGCAAATCCGGCAGCCAATCACCACTGTCTTCTCTCTGCCTTCAGATGCAGGAGACATCAGCAGGAAGTGAGTGGCATCTTCAGCTCTCTTCTTGTTGATTAGCTCAGTAGTCTGAAGGTGTGGAGACAGAAGCTGGTGGTGATTGAAATTTGGACTCATGTGATGTCACAACTTATGTAAACCGGGGAAATGGGAGTCTCGACACTGTTGGAATAATACCAACATAGTAGTTGAGTATAGGCTTTTTTATTTTACCTACAAGAAACATTTGGAATTAGAAGGGGTTGTCCTAGTTGTAGGCAACCCCTTTAAAAATTACTTAACATTACAGTGAATTTGTCAGATGGCTTATGCCTACTAAGACATGTTCAGATATGACTGACTATACAGAGAATTAACGATGTAGAGAAAATCAATTATGTATAATCACCAATGTAAATTGGTGTAAATGTAATTTGGTGTAAATTGGAAATTGGTGTAAATTGTAGACTGTGAGCCTCGTGGACAGGATCCTCTCGTCGTGTATCAGCAAGCCTTGTCGCTCATATGTACTGTACCTGTCCTTGTTACCCCTACTTCTTATGTAAAGCGCCATGGAACCAATGGCGCTATATAAATAAATAATAATAATAATAATAATAATAATAATAATAAATGAACCGGTAAAAGGGTGCTCATAGTCTTTGTAAATGCTCCACTTCTCACAGTTGCAATGTTGGGATGTTTCACCATATACTGTGTTTGTAAAGATGCATCTCTCAAGGCTATGAGGGTCTCATTAGTGGGGTGATCTGGATCACTTACTGGGTATGGGACTTCTAGGTTTTCTACATAATAGAAAAAATTGATTTACATCTTCTAGGATTCTGTCCGACTTTTTGATAACTGCAAAATATTTAATAGCAAAGAACTGGAAAGCCCCCACGTCAATTTGATATAAGAAAAAAATTGCTGCATTCTGTAAGTTTCAGCATATATTGGATGGGGCGCACCCATACATACATATTGGTACGTGCAAAAACATGGGGCTGCACTCGGATGACGTATGTCAACACAGACAATAGAGAAGATGGAGAAATTAGGCTCTCCATCTTTCCGCACCTGTGATCCAGTTCTTGCATGCGAGACAAGCAGATCACAGTAAAATGATCCTTGACTTAAACTTGGAGCAGAGTTTGAGTCAAGTATTATTTGCATAATGCATCCAATTATCTCGGAAGAGCTAGCGTGAGCGAGCCCTACGACTGTTCACCTTGTACTCACAAATTAAAGATGCTGGAAGCATGGAATACTGTATATCACAGATTTCCTTCAAAACAGAGTGGTGGCTTTTAATGGAATCTGGTCTTTATGGAACTACTATTGGACTGAATATTATTTATAAATAACTCATTACTTAGGGATCCATATAGTCTACATGACACTCTTGAATATTCTGGTGTAGATTACCATCATTTGAGATAATTGGATCTTTCACCCCCCTTTTTGTTTTTTGTTATGTTTGTGTCTTGTGGATTTTATTTTTTTATTATTTCACTTTAATCTTCGTATTTTGTATTTGTTTTTCTGACTATTGTAACTTTCTGGTCTTACTATCAAGCTACATAGGTCAATTTTGAGCTTATATCTATTATGTTATATTTTTAAGGATATTGATTTGGTTCAATGAATGATATTTCGTTTTTGGATTGGTGAAAAATTTCAATAAACACGCAGTTAATAATAAAAAAAGAAATTGATTTTCTCTGATTCGCTAAATTGTCAACCATCGCTATTATATTATATAAGTAACTGGTGCTGTAGAAAATTTCAGTAGACGTAAAGCAAAGAGTAAAAAACACATTTTATAAGGGGATTTGTTTTCATTCCTTTAAAAAATATTGCATGTAAGTGTCTTCCAAATTCCTTCTTTTTTCCTCAGTCTATTTAACTACTTTCATCGACAGTCGGTTAGGTCCAGAAATATTTGGACAGTGACCAAATCTTTTCTGATTTAAAATGAAACAACTGAGATGCACATGAAGTGTAGAATTTCAGATTTAATTAAATGGGATGAACAAAAATATCATATGAAAAATATCCTATGAATTGCAACCTTTTTTCTACAAAGCCTCATCATTTCAAGGGATCAAAAGTAATGGACAAATAAACTTTACCATGAATAAAATGTTAATTTTTAATCTTTGTAGAGAATCCTTTACAGGCTGCCTGAAGGCTTGAAGCCATTGATGTCACCAAATGCTGATTTTCCTCCTTTGCAATGCTTGGCCAGGTCTTCACTGATCGGACTTCAGTTGTTGCTTATTTATGAGTATTTCTGCCTTAAATTTTGTTTGAAGGCGGTAATAAGGCATCAGGGCTGCCAAAAGCTATGTTTCTAGCGGTACCCCTAATGAAGTTAATCTGTCCCTAGCCTAACTTCCCTTTTGACTGTTATGTCCTTATAGAGCACTGTTTATGGAATATTTCTATAACTTCCAACATTGAGACAATAGAGCAAATTTATTATTATTCTCTTATTCACATCACACATCAGTTGTTTGGTACCTTTTTCATCAGTACTTGTAAGCCAAACCAGGAGGGGAACCTATAAAAATGATACTTGAAATATTCACATGTGTTCTCTGTTTTTTGAACCACTTTTGGTGGTTGCTTTCTGGTAACACACTAAAAAAATACTAATTGACATAAAAATAAGGCATAGGACCGATGAAAACAGACCAACCACACCAGACTTAAAATAAAAAAACAGTAACGCTTTCAAATGGCAGAAAGTCTTTTCTTTTTCTGCCAGATATAAGAATATAATGAATAACGTTAGTAAACTTAAAAGTAATCTAAGTTTAGCACTTGATCCATAGTAAATAAGAGAATAGAAACATTGCCTAAATAGGATCTGTAAAGACCACTTGGCTTATGTCTCTTCCTATGTGTGGTTTGCAGTCTACATGACACACAATTTATCAGTTCTATGGAGGTACTTGGGTATTTTAGTCTACATTAATATATCTATATACATTGCTTCTGCATATAGACAAGCAAATGTATTGGCATACAATTGGATTGTATTAATATTTTAAAAATTCTGCGTTCCATATGCCCCAACCTCCATCAGGATTGCAGGGCCTGGGACTTCGGAGCTGAATCCTATCACAGTGTCTCCGATGGCTTCAGCAAACAATAGGTTGGGAGGGAAATGTAAAAAGGGTAAAGATAACTAGGTGGATCACAGGGGATAGTTTCTTAGTCCAGCTGTGGAGTAGTAGCAGAGGTGGTTGTAGTCCCATAAGAAACAAGGACACCATAGGTTTCTTGAATGATTAAGAACTTTTGCTCCATATTAAATGCAAAGTCATCAGTGAACATTTAATTAACTCTCCGTCTTCTTTAGTTCTGAGAGTTTCTTAGCAGAGGGATCTTTAATTAGCTTCACTTTGGCTGTTTTTTCAGGTTTACTTTTGCTTAGGAAGCACAAAATTCTCTGTATAAAGTCTGGCCTTTTTATTCTTTACTGCTCATGATCGCTAGAGGACAGGAGCAATCAAATGATGTCATTTCTCCTAAAACACATTGTCACAATTATGTCTTCACTCCTTCACTCCAGCAGCTACATACAACATACATACAGAAAAAACTCTTCACCTATTGCTAAGCTACCTATAGTAATATAAGGAAATGGTAGTTTAGAGAAAGGCAAGCAGAGAGAAGTGTGGGATTAGGCATCCTACCACTTTCAGAGCTAAAGTGTAGGATTTACAATACACAACATTATAAAACAGCACATGGCATACTCTGGGTCACTACACATAGAATACAGACTTGTTGTAATTTGCTTTGTGCGAATTCAGCAGGTACTTCGGCTGAAAAGAGGGAGCCTTGTAGTTCCCTACAAATGCTCTAGGGCAGGGGGCCTTGAGGGCCCAAACAGTGCATGTCTTCAGGATTTCCTTAGTATTACACAGGTGATAATTTAACTACCTGCACAGGAGCCCTACACAGGAGGTGATTCCAACCCTTGTGCAATACTAAGGAAATCCTGAAAACATGACCTGTTAGCGGCCTTCAAGGACTGGAGTTGGGGAACCCTGCTCTCGGATGTTCTTGTCATCAGAAGCTCCGGCCAAAAATAACCATTGAGCCAAAGGTGTAAAAGAGGAGGCGAGGGTCGGAGGTGTGACAGAGGCGTGGGGTACTGGACAGTGGGGGACAGTGGGCAGGGAGAAAAGTAAGAGGTGAGGCAAGGTATATTTTTTAAAATGTTTTTACACATTATGTTTATTATGCTCTTGGGTCTGGAGATAAATATACATTATTATGCTGCACTCAGTCCTGTCTATGAAGGTGCTAACTAAACACAATTCTAGTTCAAATATAAATAGTTGCACTCAACACAGACTTATTTCTAAATAGAGAAAATTGAAAATGAAAAAGTAGAGATACTTGGTATTATGGAAATGGCCAAATCGATAATTCACCCAGTTGCCACGCTGAGGCGATCTCTGTTAACTGGGTCCTAACACTAATGTAGCTGCCTGATGTATTTCTGGGCTTTTCCTCATCGGCTGATATCAGAGAACAATGGATTTGCAGTCTTATAGCTAAAGACAGGTGCTTTGAATATATAATCGGTGCCTTGGGAAAAGAGGTTAACCCTTAGGCGTGCTAGAGACTGATACCAGAGGGCAATACCTTATATCTCACAACTAGCTTGGAGAGTGTCTGGAGAGACACCAAAGTATAGTATAGGAGTTTAAATTTGCAGATAATAACTTCTCTGTGAATCGAATTTCTTGGGTAAAAACAGTGTTCAAATTTTCTGAGATCCACGCATTTCTACTTCTGAATTCTATGTAATGACATTGACATAAACAACTTGTTTTGTTCATTTATGGTAAGATTTTATCTTATTGTATTCTTGTCATTCTATAATAAAATAAGACATCTCTCTAAGAACATACAGTATGTGAGTACTCCCTTTCAAATACATCTAAGTTAGCATATTCTTCAATAAACACTTAGATACTAAGGTACAAAGTGAATGGATAGGAAGTATAAAATAAGAAATGTGGCATTTAGTATCTGCAAATAAATGTTACACCTCAAGGACACAATTTATTTAATTTCAAATCAACCCTAATTGAATGATGGAGCATTATACATCCAATCTGATTAATTTGACTGAGTCATGCATGACACTACGTCCAGTTGTGCCGCACTATGACACTGTTTCTCTAGTGCAATTATTTAGACAATGATTATTTGTGCTAAATGTAAGCCATGTTCAACCTATGGAGACCATGACAAAAAGATTAATCATGTAAAAGTATGCTAACACTTTTATGTATCATAACAAATACAGTACATCGTGCAGAGAATTATATTATTTTGTGGCTAATTTTTCTTTTTTTTTAAGTAGTTTTTTGAAGATGTTTCCATCTAAGGCTCATTTCACATTTATGCTGATGTGCGGCAGATCCGGCAGGTGATGCCGGCTGTGCCGGATCTACCGCCTACCGGCCTACTTGCGGCCCAGATCCGGCAAGCCCCATGCATTGTCTATGGGGCTTGCGGTCCGGTGCGGCAAGTGTGGTTCTCCTGGATGGGCAGATCCGGCACTTGCGGTTGCGAAAAAAAAACACTACAAGCTGTGTTTTATTTACGCGGCTGCAAGTGCCGGATCTTACGCATCCGGCAGAACCACACTTGCCGCACCGGACCGCAAGCCCCATAGACGATACATGGGACTTGTCGGATATGGGCCGCAAGTCTGGCACATGCGGCGCCACCTGCCAGATCTGCCGCACATCAGCGTAAACCACTGGTGTGAAAGGGCCCTTAGGCATTTGGTAATAAGTACACGAATGCAACAGTGCAGATAATAAAGAAACAGTGGTACTTACCGTATATACTCGTGTATAAGCCGACCCCCTACTTTTGCCCCCAAAACCTGGGAAAATCTATTGACTCGCGTATAAGCCGAGGGTGGACCCCAGCACAGGTATACAGCCCCAGCAGTGGTATACAGGCCCCAGCAGTATGATATACAGCAGCCCCCAGTGGTATATACAGCAGCTCCCAGTGGTATATACAGCAGCTCCCAGTGGTATTGCAGCCCCTATATACAGCAGCCCCAGTGGTATTGCAGCCCCAGTGGTGTATACAGCAGCCCCTATATACAGCAGCCCCAGTGGTATTGCAGCCCCAGTGGTGTATACAGCAGCCCCTATATACAGCAGCCCCAGTGGTATTGCAGCCCCAGTGGTGTATACAGCAGCCCCTATATACAGCAGCCCCAGTGGTATTGCAGCCCCAGTGGTGTATACAGCAGCCCCTATATACAGCAGCCCCAGTAGTATTGCAGCCCCAGTGGTATTGCAGCCCCTATATACAGCAGCCCCAGTGGTATTGCAGCCCCACTGGTGTATACAGCAGCCCCTATATACAGCAGCCCCAGTGGTAGTATACAGGCAGCCCCCGTAATCCAGGGCCCCCCCAGCCTGACTCCGGTCACCTGTAAAGGAAACTATACTTATCACTGCCCGCTGTCCGCTCCCGCTCGCAGCTGCCGACCGCGATCCTCCATCTTGCGTCTTCTTCCTGTTTCCTGTGCTCGTCGCAGGGAATGACGTCATTGCCCGCGACGAGCACAGAAACAGGAAGAAGACGCAAGATGGAGGATCGCAGTCGGCAGCTGCGAGCGGGCGCGGACAGCGGGCAGTGATAAGTATAGTTTCCTTTACAGGTGACCGGAGTCAGGCTGGCGGGGCCCTGGATTACGGGGGCTGCTGTATACCGATGTATACATCGGTATGTACCAATGTATACATCGGTATACAGCACTGACTCGCGTATAAGCCGAGGGGGGTACTTTTCAGCCCAATTTTTGGGCTGAAAAACTCGGCTTATACGCGAGTATATACGGTAAATCAACAACTATTTATTCACTTTGCACAATATCAGGGGTGACGCAAATTTTGTAAATTAAATTCTATTACAAGATAGATAAACTAATTCAAATGAACAGAATATTAAAACGAAGCTATTTGCACACTATCATTCTATTTTTAGCATTAAAGGGAACCTGTTATCAGGATCAGACATGATAAACTAAAGGTATGGTCATAAAGACACTGTTCTGCTGATTTAATAGGTACCTTGACTGTAGAGATCTGCAGCCTGGTTACTCTTTAATCATCATTAGACGTTTGGAGCAATTAGTCGGGGCTGGACTGTGGGAAGGGTCCTCACCTCTGCATGACCCCTCAGTTGCTTCTGGTGTAGGTATCTTCATACTGTTTAAAATTCAGCCCTGGCACCATCCTTAGCCTTGGGCAGCGCTTGCTCAAATCGATCTGGTTGCAGGTTTCATTAAAATGGCACTGTGGTCAACGCATGCACAGATTAACCTCGCAGCAGGCTTCAGGGTAATGGTGCCATGGCAGCGCATGCACAGATTGAGATCTAGGCTCAATGATGATCCAAGATCTCAGTATGCACATGCACCGCCAACAGTACCATTTCACTGAAGCCTGCAACCAGATCAATCTGTGCAAGGGCTGTCAACGAGTAAGGATGGAGTGAGCGCAGAATTTTAAAGTGAACCTGACCCCTAAAAATGAGCCCCTCGCCTTTTGAGAGCAGCCCTGCACCATCCTAATTTCTTTCTAGACATTCTTTGTGTTACAAATGGCTATTTGTAAAGTTTATAAAAGTTATTTTTTTACCTGCAGCACTGCGGCTTCTCTGAGCTTGAGAAGTCACACAGGGCGTTCCCTGTGGCTTCTCCTCACCGCCTGCAATGTAATTATGCACGCCCCTATGGGCGTGCTAAACAATACAGAGCCTCGCGCCTTGTAGATAGGGGGTATAGCCGCTATGAAGCTAACGCGTCAATCACGGTAATTCTGTGCCATGTTGACAACTGACATTACTGTGATTAACCAGCCTCAACATGTCATAGGGTAACACGATGCTCGGCACACTGTAAACAAGCGTGGGGTCATGTCTCCATTTCAATTGTATGTTCATTTTTAATCTGCACAAATAAATAAACTATTATGAAGATTCTCCAAGTGCTGGAGTTTCCTTGTTTAACTTGAATGGATAACAGACACTCCACTCCTTTGCACTAACCGGCTCTCAGGTAAATATCCAATGGTAGCACCACCTCTCCCCTTTCCCTGAGATTCTGATTGTTCTCGGCACACTATACCCTAAAAAGACTCTCAGCTTAGCTGCTGGAGGAGGGATAGGTTTGGATTAGAGTCATCTAGGCAGGAATTATAGCCTTACAGTCCTTGCTGCTGCTGCAACCTGAAACCAAAAGTCACTTCTGAAGGCTATGTAAATTCTATTCCCTATCAATACTGCTGTTACCTGAATTCACTGTATGGTTAGCTGTTGGAGAATGGATAGGTTTGGTTTTCTAAACAGGAATTAAAGCCTTACAGTCCTTGCTGCTGCTGTGCCCTATAGCCAAATGTCTTTGCCAGGCGGACAGGGAAGTAGATGTGCTGCTGATGGTGAATGCAGAGGTGGTGAGCCAGATTCAACACTGCGCCTTATGCAGGAGCACAAGAAACACTTATCCATGAGTCCTGCCTTCCTATTCAAGTTTGCAGGAGGAGGCGGACAACACTCTTGAAGGCAGAGCAGTAGAAACAAATGGTTGGATATTAGATAATACTTCCAATAGGATTCCCAGCACAACCCTGTCTTCAACACAGTCCAGTCTCACTAGGCAAGAATCTGGACCATATAATCCTCCCCCTAATCCTCCTTCCTCCTACCATGCAATTCCCAGAAAAGATCCACACACTCCAAGAGGATCTTTACTTTTTCATTTTTTGGTTCTGTCCTCTTGCACTGCACATTTCAAGATGGACATGAGGAGATCACATGTAGTGATGCACAAGTATTTGAGAATCCACAGTCAAAAAAAGATGACGTTGGGAACGGCAATTAGGATCCCAAGAGGTGGATGGTGATGAGATACAATTGTTAACAAGTGATGTTGTTACATTAAAAAATCTGTAGAGGACCAGAGTGCAGAAGGGGAAGAAGGGTTGGTGGACGATTAAGTTACTGAACCAACCTGGGATTGTGGCAGAAGTGAGGACAACAACACAGCGGGGGAGGGATACACAGCACTGCGTAGTAGGGTGACCAAAGTGAGAAGGAGGACAACTGCTCCCCAAAGCACTCACAAGTTCCCAGGACTAGGGTTAGGTGTTCCCCATTTGGCACTGTTTTCAAGAAAGTGCAGAGGAAAAAAAATGGAAATTTGCTACTTGTGCTGTACCAAGGTGAGTAAGGCTGCCTTCCACTTGCAGATGCCTCCGCAGCGTTCTGCGGAGGTATCTGCAAGCATCTGCATGCAGACTGCAGCCCCTATTTTTATAATGGAGCGCACGGTGTCTGCAGATGCTTGCAGACCGTCGTGTGCTCCCATTGCCCGCCATATGTGATCTGTGCGCAAGCGGATGCTTGCGCACAGATCACACAGTCTCGTCCGTACCAGGGACGCGACATGTTGCGTCCCTGGTGCTGGGGTGTGTGTGATTTGTGCGCAGGGTCCGCCTTGCGCACAGATCACATATGGCGGGCAATGGGAGCGCACGGCGGTCTGCAAGAATCTGCAGACACCGTGCGCTCCATTATAAAAATAGGATCTGCGGTCTGCATGCAGATGCTTGCAAATGCCTCCGCAGAACTGCTGTGGAGGCATCTGCAAGTGTGAAGGCAGCCTAAGGGCCTGACAATCAACAGCCTGACCATCACCAGTATTCAAAAGCATGTCATCAATGCACCATACTGACATTTGAAAGGACAGTCTTGAAAGATTCTCCCTATTGTTGATGTCCAGACTAAATATCTTGAGATTAAGTATCCTCATACACATGGAACAGCTTTTGACTGCATGGTACAGTACTAAAGATTAAGGATATTAGTGTATCCAGGTGCCAGGATTAAGCCAGGCTGTAGAATATTTCTTCAGGGTATTTAATCAATCACAATGCATTTCGGCAGTAAATGCCTGCCTTCATCAAGTAAAGCAGGCATTTACTGCTTGTAGCCACTCTGTTAGGCATTAACTGTGCTGTTTGCTCACATCTCCTTACACATTAATGACATATCTGCCTTCAGAAAGCTTCAAATTCTGTCAGACAAGGTGGCTACTTTCCATCACATTTAGTCAGGGAATATGGAGTAAACCATACATGTGCAGTGTGTTTAATGGACTAAATCCATCTACAGAAACACAAGATATAGGAGTTGTAATCATATTGCTATGAGTTAAAGGGGTAGTGGAGGCATATTCGTACATACATTTTAAAAGGATAGTGGATGCCTTCTAAGTTTTTTTTTAGCCAAGCAATTCACCACTGTTACAAGTCGATACTGGCCAGCCTACAGTTGTCCCAAGGCTACCAACAGCGCTACTCCACCTTTGTTCCCAACTATGCTCGAAGATAGCCTTTTTCCAAGATACTCACTAAGCTGCAGTTATGTCCAGGGTAATGCTTCTGCTACTTTTTCTGGCTTTCAGTATTTTCAGACTAAGTATCTTGAGATTTAAGTATCCTCATACACATGGAACAGCTTTTGACTGCATGGTACAGTACTATAGATTAAGGATATTAGTGTATCCAGGTGCCAGAGATTAAGCCAGGCTGGAGAATATTTGTTCAGGGTATTTAATCAATCACAATGTGTTTCGGCAGTAAATGCCTGCCTTCATCAGGTGGAAGCAGGCATTTACTGCCGAAACGCGTTGCGATTGATTAAACACCCTGAAGAAACATCCTCCTGCCTGGCTTAATCTCTGGCACCTGGATGCACTAATATCCTTAATCTTTATTACTGAGTGTCCCTCTCTGAGGGCTTAGTGACAGAGCTGTGGAAGAGGAGGCCGTCAGGGGAACTGACCTTTAGGACCTTGAGCTTACAGGACCAACGGTGACATCACCGTCATGTAACAGGCTACCTACCCGGAAGGCTGGACTTGTTTGGTGTGTGGCAAATACACCACACACTACAGGTCCTGATTGTACGGGCAGTACAACCAGGAAAGGTTAGTGCAATTGTATGTACCCTCCTCACTAGACCACCGATTAATACCCATAGGAGCACTCCTCCTGTCCCTTATCTTCTCATGGTACAGTACTGACACTCTTGTATGTGGCCATAGAGATACAATTTGTAGAAACGTCATATATATTAATTTATATTTTGAATACATTTTTACAACATCAATTTGTCAATTTCATGAATCATTTGACATTATCTTTATATTTATATTTCAACAGAGATAGAAAAGTTGCACCAAGGAAAATGAAGAATTCCAAAGTATCTGTGCAACATTCAGAGAGGCGGACACTTCAACCACCAGACAATCAAGATACAAAGACGATCTGCTCCAACACATGAAGAAAACAAAGAAGTGTAGGCTTAATCACTTATATTCACAAGGCGACGCTTAAGTCCCTAATAGAAACTAGTGACGTTGCCTTATGAAGGTTGGTGATTAAATTGACATTTCTTCTCTCCAGTTGCCAGTAGCTGCTTCTACAGTCTTGGTGTTTTGTTATTCATAAAGTGTTTGAATGAAGATTACACAATTATATGTCCAAAAATATAACGAAAAAAGTTAATATAGAATGTCCTAACTTTCTCGGAACAGAAAAATAAAACCTCTGCGTACATTAGTTATGAACTTATGAATACTTAAAACCTTTTCAAGAAGTTTTGCTGCTGCTGGTGTCACTATTATTAGTGATGTGGCAGATGTGAAAAGTCAAAATACACCAATTATTTATAAACAGCAAAATCTTGATTGACATATATTAGACATATGCAGAAGCTACCTTCAGCAATTATGGTGAGTTAATGAAATTATTTTACTCAAATACAGCTGTAAATAGACATCTCATTAAAAAGGACAATTGTGAAATAGTTGAACGAGGGAAGGTGTAGACTAGAGAACTGACTCGATCGGTTTAGCAAGCTATGACAATACTCATTTGCAAATAGAGGTAATAATTGTATGTAATATCTTCCAGGAAGAACAACGTTCTGTAGTCTTGGAGAGTTGTGACTGGCAGCACTGACACTCTTAGCAGTTACCGTTCTTTGTGGTCTCACATAATTACTTCATCTACATGGAGTCTGAAATGGCTTTTTTTGTCAATCATATGTATCATATGCCGCCCCTTTATGCCGGCACCACCTGCCTCTGCTGCTGTCTGATTTTCAGTGCAGTATCTAGAAAGATCCTGCTTAGACTTTGCTGTGGAACAACTATTGCAGAATAAATACATTCTTCTATATAATCTTAGATTATGACAATATCAAATTTTCTTGCCTCAAAACGTTCCAATAAAAATAAACAACAGATGTAAGTAAATTTAAATGCAAATTTATTGTCACTTAGTTATCTTAGTTATAATATGGGATTCATTTATAAGGTAGACTACTAAAAGGAATAAATAAAAACTCTGTTATCAGAATTATTTGTGTTCATTGTATTTATTTAGAAAGCAAAGTGGATGCTATAAGGCTCCTGACGGGAGCAAGCTTATACTCAAGACGACAATTATTTTAGCTTAAACACGATTGACCACTGTCTATCTCATTTATTGTACAGTTTTAGGGTGCTTTCACATCAGCGGTTTTTTCAAATCGCGGCAGATGCGGTGAAAATACCGCATTTGCCGCGATTACCGCATAACCGCGACACTTGCAGCACACTTGCGGCAAGCCCCATGCAATGTCTATGGGGCTTGCGGTAAAGGTGCGGCAGGTGCGGCAAGTGCGGTTTCGGCACTTGCAGCGGTTTTTTTCGCGGCCGCACCTGCCGCAAGTGCCAAAACCGCACTTGCCGCACCTGCCGCACCCTTACCGCAAGCCTCATAGACATTGCATGGGGCTTGCCGCAAGTGTGCCGCAAGTGTCGCGGTTATGCGGTAATCGCGGCAGATGCGTTTTTTTCACCGAATCTGCCGCGATTTGAAAAAAAAACGCTGATGTGAAAGGGGCCTTAGCCAGTTGAAAAAAGATTGAATGCTCTCAGTGGGAGAAATAAAATAATTAGTTTGTAGTTGGGAATGGAGATGGGCAAACCGCTTGTTTCTCCCTGGGTTTGTGTTCTGGGTTGCCCTGGTAAAGCAATCATAGAGTTAATACACTTGAAATACTTATGACCCACCCAAGGGCCTTGGGGTGCCCGGTCCCGGGCGTTAATCGAAAGGGTGGTAGTCATGGGCGGCCTGTGGCCGGGCCTGTGGCCCTGGTGGTCGCTGAAAAAGCAGTTAAATAAAAATAAAGAATCTTCGTGACACCACCTACTTTGTCTGTTGATGGCATCGGCGCTGCTGCAGACCTCCAGGGATGATGGTTGGGGCAGCTAGGTTGTGACGCTCCCCGTAGGTGGAGTGGAGTCTCCAGGGCAGAGATGGATGATGAATAGGGGATTTCTACACATGGAGGCGGCTCTGCAGGTGGAGATGCTGGTACATTCTTTGTGCAGGGCAGGATCAGGGGGTGCAGTGAAGGACACACACACATTGGAGTTGTTTCTTTACCTTTACTGATGTTGCCGGTTCAAGGTAATATCCAGGGTATGGTCCGGGAGGTCGTGTGGAAGTTCAGGATTTCCACACCTGATGAGTTGCGAGGCCTCCTCTGTACTGTGTGTGTTTAAGTTCTGGCCTGACTGAATTCTGGCCCTGACCTCTCCTGTGTTCCTCACATGTATGGCAGGCAAGATGAACCTTCTGTTGGGCACCGCTAACTCCTCTGCGTGACCCGGCTCTGTGTAGCTGCTGTACCACAAGTGCTGCCAGGAGCCTGAAGTCTTCCTTGGTCCTCCAGTATTCTCTGCTGGCCTAACTGGACCCGTGCAGACTCGGATTCCGGTGTCCGAGTTGCTTTTGTCTGTTGCTCGGGTGAACCGGTATGGTTCCTCTGCCCACTCTCTTCCTCGCCTTGCCTCCGACCCTCACCCTAGGGTTCCTTACACTGGCTAGGTTTCCCTCTGGCACGGGCCTAGTGAGAAACCGCTCACCAGGACGTCTTCACAGTCCTCCCTGGAACTGCGCTGCCTAACTCCTCCGCCAGGGCTGGATTTTATAGGGGTCCTTGCCTGAAGTCAGCAAGTAGAGCTCCCCCTTCAGGTCTGGGGTGGAAGGTGTTGCATGTAAGCGTACCTGATGTGGAAATCCCTCCGTGCACCAGGTGTTCCTGTGGCAACTTACCTGCAGGGGTGCCACATTCCCCCCTAGTTAAATTCAGTACTCCTGGGCTGAAAAACATTTTTCAAACATTATAAACAATAACAGGTATTTTGGAACAGAGTCTCAAAAATCAAAAATTTACAAAAAAACAAGAAAATGGGGAAAACAGGAAACAGGTGCAGTCCAAACGGCGCTAGTCCATCCGCCGCAGGCTGTTAAAGAAATTTTTGGCACTACCAGTCAGGTGTCTCAGCTTGTCCGTGATGTGCTCTAGTGTCTGGTGTCAGTGTTTCACTATTGTTTGCACTCTGAGTAGACCTATGTGTTATAGATAGACAGGGCAGTAGTCTGTGACTCCTTAGTCTTACTACAGAACTGGCAGGTTCACCGATTGCATGATCATCTGGTTCTGCTACAACGGGTGGTTCTTCTTGAACTTGAACGGGTTCATCTGGAACTCTTGCAGGTTCTTCCAGTCTTTCTTGTTCTTCCACTGGTTGTGGGAAAGTGATTACAGGTACCAGTATGGCTCCGTTGAACTGAGGCCAACTCTCTGGAAAATCTCCAAGCACAGTATAGATCCCTTTCTCTTGCTTCTCTTCTGGTCGAGATGTACTAGGAATTATTTCTTTTGGTTTCAGTTTGTCTGGACATTTCTTTAGCTGGTCTCGGGAAACCGTTGCTGTTGTTCTACCATTATCATTACTGATCAAACAAATCTGGGTATCATAGTTGGAGGGTAGCACAGTGTAAGGGTCTTCCTCCCATTGATTATCAAGTTTATTAGCTCTCCTTCTTCTTTTTAGAACCATTTCTTCAGGTGTTAAGGGAATAGCTTGTGCATTTTTGTTGTAATTCTCCTCTTGTGTTTCTCTGACTTGATTTAGATTTCTTTCAACGCATTCATGTACTTTCTTGTACTGTTCTTTGCGATTTGAATCCCAATCAGTATCCACTGAACTGGTTTCAGGTATTACAATTCCCATCTAGAGATCAATTGGTGATCTTCCGGGTCTTGCTCGCATGAGATATGCTGGTGTGCATTTGGTGGAACTTACAGGTATGTTGTTGTACATGTCCACTAAGTCAGGTAGTTTCTCCAGCCACATGATTCTTTCTTCCAAAGGCAGAGTTTTTAACAGGTCTATGACTATGTTATTCATTTTCATGCACATGCTATTGGTTTGTGGATGGTAACGTGTGGTACGGATTTTCTTGCACCCATACAAATGACAAAACTCTTGAATTACTTCAGTTTCAAAAGCAGGACCTTGGTCAGTCAACACCTGTTCCGAATACCTGTGTGGTTTACAGAAGTAGGTTTGAAAGGTTCTTGCTGCTGTCTTACTGTAGCTCTTTTACTGGGGCTACCACTAGGAATCTTGAATTGTGGTCCCCCATGGTAAGGACATAGGTGTAGCCTGACCTGCTAGGTGTTAGTTTCACATGGTCCAGGGCTACGAGTTCCAATGGCTGTTTGGTGACAATTGGCTGTAGGGGTGGTCTTTGGCTGTCGCGGTCTTTCCTTCTCAAGTTGCATGGTCCACAGTTTCTACTCCATCTCTCTATGAAATTCCTCATGCCTACCCAATAGAATCTCTCGCGTAACAATACCTCGAACTTCTTCCATCTGAAGTGTCCTGCTCCATTGTGGTATGCTTCCAACACCATCTGGACATCTCTCTTCGAAACCACCATCTGCCACACCATATCGTGTGTTCTTGGGTGTGAGACAGTGCGGGGGATCATATGCGAGGGGCGCTATGTCTCCCCCAGAATGCGCACTGTCACGTATTGAGCCCGGTGTAGGGTGTGAGAGAAAGGGACGGTCTGCTCCCTCCACTCCGGGTCTTGCAAGGTCCCGGAAGGAGACACGGAGTTAAAAGCCTGAGCAGGAGGCAGGGCAGGGTCCCTTGTACACAGAATGGTGCCTTAGCTGCAGCAGCAGCAGAGATAGACAGGAGAGGTCTAGAGTTCCAGGGGGCCGTGTGCTAGACTAACACGGCCTAGCCCAGGAGGGCTGGAGGAACTCGGGGTGACCCATAACGGAGGCCTTTGGCCTGAAGGACCCGGGTTACTTTATATGAACTGTGTCCTGTGTACTCGGCTGCGACCCGGATTCCTGGAGACTGTGCAACCGCTGTGTGTATCAGCAATAAACACCGGGTCCTGTTTGAACTACTACCGGGCTCCACATGGGTTATTAAAACATCAACACAGCTTACCCTGGTAGATTAATAACTTGCTTCCGGTGGAGCATCTGGACTGAGGTGTGAGAGTTTTTGGATTATTAGCTACTTGACTAAGCTAACAGTCGAGTCACTGTCTTGCATCTCTTTCCATTCATGATGAGACAATGGGTTAAGTGTGGCTTTTTGATGTTTTCTACAGGTTTCCTGACACTGGGATTTACGGTAGCAGTGGAAGGCTTGTAGCTCAGTTTCTTCTAGCTCATCCACGTCTTCACCCGCATCTGGCAAGTGAGGCATCCTTGACAGGACATCTGCATTGGCGTTCATACGGCCTGCCCGATATTTGATGGTGAAGTCATAATCTGACAACCGGGCCATCCAGCGTTGCTCTAGTGCACCTAACTTTGTGGAATCCAAGTGTATCAGAGGATTATTGTCCATGAAGACAGTGAATTTTGCAGCCGCCAGGTAATGTTTAAACCATTCAGTTATAGCCCAGACCAAGGCCAGGAATTCCAGCTTGAAGGAGCTGTAGTTCTTTGGATTCCTCTATGTAGGACGGAGCTTTCTGCTGGCATAGGCAATCACTTTTTGTTGGCCATTCTGCTACTGTGATAACACAGCTCCCACGTTGCTGGCATCAGTGTACAGCACAAACGGTATGTTGTAGTCAGGATAGGTCAGAATCTCGTCTCCTGTCAGGGCCCACTTCATCTGTCTGAAGGAGTTCTCTTCTTTTTCACCCCATTCAAATGGAGGACCTGAGGTCTTGTGCTTCTTGGTCTGGCCTCACAGGAGGTATTGTAAAGGGGCTGCCATCTACATGTAGCCCTTAATGAATCTCCTGTAGTATCCCACCAGCCCCAACAACTGACGTACCTCTTTGACGGATGTTGGTTTTGGCCAGTCCTTTATGACTGTGATTTTGTCAGGGTCTGGTGCCACTCCTTCTGTGCTGACCACATGCCCAAGCTACTGAACTTTTGGTTTCAACAAATGGCACTTTGATGGCTTCAGCTTCACCCCAAACTTCAACAAAGCTTCAAATACCTCTGACAGATGTTTTAGGTGTTCTTCATAGGTTTTGGAATACACTATGACATCATCTAGGTAGAGTAACACGGTCTCAAAGTTTCTGTGCCCAAGGCAACACTCCATCAGTCTTTGGAATGTTCCGGGTGCATTGCAGAATCCGAATGGCATGCTGTTAAATTCATACAGGCCCACAGTTGTTGTGAACGCGGTCTTCTCCCAGTCTTCTTCTGCAACGGAGATCTGCCAATACCCACTAGTAAGATCTAGGGTTGAAAAGTAATTAGCAGCTTTTAATGCAGCAAGTGACTCTTCTATGCAGGGTACCGTTATGGTTCCTCTGCCCACTCTCTTCCTCGCCTTGCCTCTGACCCTCAACTTAGCATTCCTTACACTGATTAAGCTTCCCTCTGGCACGGGCTTAATGCGGCACCGCACACGAGGAAGTCTTCACAATCCTCCCTGGAACTGCACAGTCTAACTCCTCCCCCAGGCCTAGATTTTATAGGGGACCTTGCCTGAAGTTGGCAAGTAGAGCTCCCCTCTTCAGGTCTGGGGTGGAAGGTGTTGCATGTAAGTGTACCTGATGTGGAAATCCACACTTACCTGGTCCACATTCTCTCTTCCTGGATTGACACGCTGCATCATTTCCGGGCTTCTAGGGAAAAGTCATGTGACTGGCTCCAACAGCCAATCACATACACCTAGAAGATAAGGGGTGGCTTGGAAGTGACGCTTCGCGCATCACACCAGGAATAGAGAACGCGAACCCGGTATGTATGTCAGGTGTATTAACTATTTGATTGCTTTAACAGGGCAACCCGAACACAAACTCAGGGAAAAACAAGCGGTTCGCCCATCCCTAGTTGTGAAAACTTTTAATGGCTAACAAACATGAAGTAATTCATGTTACAAAGCAGCAAGCTTTTGAAACTGCTCACATCTCTTCATCAGGCATGGAATGACAAAATATTAGAAGAAACAAAATATATCCTCAACCTGAGCAGATGTGCCAGTTTCTTCAAAAGATCTTTTAGTTCCACAGATGTGTGCTACATTCTGGTATCCTCCATTTAGTTAGAAAAAGAAAAGGTTTGGTACCGTGTTAGCTAGTTGAAAAAAGATTGATTGCTTTCAGTGGGAGAAACAAAATAGTAATCTTGTGGGTGTGATACCTTTTAATAAATAAATGTCGATTTTTAGTTATATTATGCTGATGAAGAGACGTGAAAAGTCTTGAAAACTTGCTGCTTTGTAACATCATTTATTTCATTTTTGTTAGCCATTAAAAGGTATCACAACTACAAGATTATTATTTTGTTTCTCCAACCGAGAGCAATCAATTTTTGTAAAGAACTCATTCTCTATAATCTGTATACACCGTTCGGCATAATAAACTTTGGAGATCAGTAGCAAATTAAATATTTAAATGATCCAACAGGGCATTACACATATCACCTTCTGGTGTTTGAGCTGAACAACTGAACCTCTGTCCTATCCTTATGTGTATACATTGAGTTTATGTCATAAAATAAGAAGAACGCACTTACCCCATCGCTGTGCAGAGATTACTCATCAATCAAAGTTAGTAACCAAGAATGTGACAAACCTACTTAAGAATCTTGGGAAGAAGTTGAGGGGAAGGGGACAAACATTAAGGCCCATCATTCATTAAATGGTTTTCAACAGAAGTATGGTGTAAACACTTTGGCAAGTCACAAAGCGTTTGAATAACTCAATGTTGCACAAAACTGTTCAGTCTAGTGGAATTTAAAAATGGGCAAAGCTGGGGTGGGACACTGGTTTGATACCACAGCTCATTTAATTCATGACGATCTATGGTGCCGGTACACCAGAAATCCAGTCCTCAAATAGAGCAAGACTTCTGATGAGGCATATAGAGGTGTACACTACTTTTAAGATGAGCTTGATATATGTGGAGCCATGGACCTGTGAGCATCTGAATCCAACACATGCCTAATCAAGACTGCAACATGCCACCCTATTAGGTAAATCTGACTATGTGTATATCTAATCATCCAATCACACGTCTGGAACATTCATTCTTTTCCTACCATGTAATTGATAATTAGATAGCTACATAATCAAATATACCTAAAACCTGGTAAACGGTAGCTTAGATTAGCAACATCTATATAAATTTAAGTCATTAATTTTTTTTGTAATTATACTGATGCTTTTTATAAACTTGCAAAAATAATTTCTTTGAATGGAGACTAGACCATTTTATTCATAATTTCCTGGGTTTTGTAAGTCTCCATCCTCATTGAAGAATATTCAGAGCCTTTATTTCAATTTCCGTCAGTCATCAAGTTATAAACTGAAGCCTCAACACAAATGTGAACAAAGTCTTATTGAACCTGAACCAGAGAGAGTAGTGATTCTGATATTGTTTTTTATGACAATATTGTACTTCATGTTAATGGTAGATTTAGGGCAATATTTGTTGTGTTTATTTGTGAAAATAATGGAAACTTTGAGAAAATTTTGAAAATATATCAATTTTCAAACTTTGAATTTTTACACCCCTAAAATCAGAGAGTAATGTCACACAAAATAGTTAAAAAACAACATTCCCACATGCATACTTTACAATAGCACCATTTTTTAAACATATTTTTTTGTTATGAAGTTACAAGGCTTAAAATGTATCAATAATTTGTAATGTATATAAAAAATAAAAAAAAGTGCAATTACACATTTGCTTTTTGATTTTTTCTTCACCATCTTCACTACTTGGTAAAACTAACATATGGGTATGATGCTTTAGGTCGTATGAGTTTGTAGATACCAAACATGATAGTTTTACTGTTATGTAAGTGGTGAAAAAAAATGTAGTAGATTTTTAAGAAAAAGAATTGCGCTTTTGATGCCATTTTCCATGACCCATAGGGTCCTCATTTTTCGGGATCTGGAGTTGTGGGATGGTTTATTTTTTGTGGCTTGAGCTGACATTTCTAATGATAATATTTTTGGGTAGGTGTAGTGTTTGATTGCCCGTTATTGCATTTTATTGTAATGTTGCGACGACCAAAAAACATAATTTTAGCGTTTGCCTTTTTTCCCGCTATGCAGTTTACAGATCTGATTAATTGATTTTATATTTTCATAGATCAGCTATTACTAAGTGATCTCAGCGGGGAACAGCGCGATCCCGCCTGGTTCTTTGGACCGCACTGTCAGTGATTGACAGCGCGACCCAAAAAATTAACAGCAGCGATCGGATTGCTAATCTGATCGGCGCTATTAGATACACATCTCAGCTGATGAGATCAGCTGAGATGTGAAGGGGATGATGTGAGCTCACAGATTGAGCTCACATCAAAGGGTGGGAGGCGATGTATGACGCACATATACATCATAGGTCGTGAAGGGGTAAAAGTCTAAAGAAGGGAACAGAGTGCTGTACCCTTTAATTAACAAAAAGTTGCCAGACAGAAGTTGTGAGGAGACAAAGCAAGACCCCAATACGGTCACCTATGGTCTTGACAACCATTAGATATATAAAAAAAATGTTAAAAAATATAAAAAAGAAAAAGTGATAGAGTGGACTGCAATGAATAGTAGTCCTCCAAGATGTGCACCAATACTTAAAGCAAAAGAAAAACACAACAACACATAAAGAAAACACTAAGGGTGCAATAGTCGTCAGAACTCATATCCATCATGTGAAACAACATCCATAATGCAAAAAATGGAATGCTTTCACCAATCAGAGGGTGGAGGAACAGAAGCCAGGCATCATTATAAGGGTCACCAATCTCAGCAGTGGTCAGATATTATCCCTCGAAAACAGTCCCTGCTATTAAGCAAAACTGCTATGTGGACAATAAATGTGGTTTAGGCATACTGTAGGGCTCAGAAGGGAGGTGGACATTTGGATTTGGCAGCATAGATTTTAATGGATTTTCTTTTATTGGGGGGGGGAGGGACACATATTGCTTTTCAATACCCTTTATGCTACCATTAATATGGAAGCCCCCCATATTTATGTTAACAGTTGACTAACATGAGGGGGACTTGTGTTTTTGTAGGTTTGGTTGAACGCTATTGGCGGCAATTTGGGTAGACATTTTGGATCAGTTCATATTTATCCTGTGCTCTATGCTGTGCACTTACATTAGGGTTTCCATCTAAATCTCCGAAATACATGATTCAGGTGAAATCCCTGATGGATCTGTGGCGCCCTGCCAATGCAGGTAACCACGTATCTCTCTGCTGCACAGCTGGGTTTCCATAACAGGTAGTACTACGAACAACACCTTCCACCCCAGCACAGTAGGGGGAGCCCAACCTGCTGCATTTAGGCAGGATCGCCTATAAATACTGCTGCTGGGGGCGGAGTTAGTCAGAGTGTGGCAGATGCTAGAAGAGCTGCAGGAGCGTTCTGGTGCTGGTGCCACGTGTAGGCCCAGGCCACAGACACAGAGTAGCCCTTCGGTGTCCCACCAGCCTAAGTGGGACTGAAGGCAGGGAGCCTGGAGAAGAAGTTGAGACAGGGGAGCAGGTAGCTCAGATCTCAAGTTCACCCCAGAAGAGAAACCGGATATTGAGGATCCGCAGCAGTGGAGAACTGCAAGTCCCATTGGAAACCCCTTGGCACCGAGGAAGTTTCAGCTACCCGGTCTCCTGAAAGAGTCACAGAGAGGGAGCCAGGACTAGCAGGGCGCTACAGTTCAGGAGAAAGGTCGTCCCGGAGACCGCACAGGAGGAGAGAGAGAGAGATACAGAAGAAGAGAGTGGAGGCAAGTCAGGATTTATTAGACTGCGCTTCATCACACACACACAGAGGAGGCCTTATACCCACTTGCTGTGGGAGCCCACTGTGCAGCCCAGCTACCCGTCGGTGCTCTGGACAGTTTGCCTGCAACCCATCAGTAAAAAGGTAAAGAGACTTTGGCTGTGTTTGTACATTCTTACCTTTCATCCACCGTGTCCCCCTATAGACTTTGCCTATAACCGTCTCGGCTCTGCCGCATCCTGCCCATCCTCACCGCTCTGCCCCGAAGGTCCCAGTCCTGCCTGCGGGGACTATTCCATCACTGCTGCAATCCCACCGACCTCCGGAGGACTGTAGTGGCGCTGGTGATCCCTCACCAGACACAGCAGGCGGCATCATGAAGACAAACACTGTATATAATCCCTGTAAATAGCTCCTCTTTTCACTGACCCCCAGGGCCACAGCCTCGGGCAGCTACCCATGACATCCATGGACCGTAACCGAGCCCGAGCCCTGAGTACCCTGCCCTGGGCGAGTCAGATTCATTTACTATAAAGAGGCACCATAGTTACTCTGAACTCTGTTTGGCCTGTGGTCAGTGGTGTCCTTATTTTCAAATGTTCACAAAACTGTGGTTGACTGCACCTTTGTGCATGCCGAAAAAGACATGTAGAAAGATAGACATCACTGGACTACAGGCCAGATATGAGGTCAAAATGAATCCATCAGCTTCAATACAGTAAATTTTCCATTGGGAATTTTGGCGTAATTATTTATTTCAGAGATTTACATGTAAATCGTGATATAAGTGCTGAGAGTCAGGGGCGGACTGGGCCGGGTTCCTGGGGGGCAATTGCCCTCCAGGCTGCCGGTTTAGTGACAGTTCAGGGCCGCCCGATACTGCCAGCAGCGGCCCTGAACAGTGAAATGATCATCAGCTGTCAGCGCGGTGCGGCCGCAGTGGGACCGCTCCGGGCTTCAAATCGCAGCAAGGGCTGCGTCGTCCTGGCAACCGGCGGGACGCCGGACGCAGGCGGGATTGTGTCACTGACTGAGTCAGTGCACTGCTACAATACTGCTAGCGCCGCGGGCGGCCGTCTGTCGGCAGCCGCACTCATCTGCTCTGAGCAGAGCTCTCAGCTCTCTCTGCAGTCAGCACCACCGCGGGACCGGCTTCCGGCAGCAGCGGCCGTTGTCATGGCACCCGGCCGGCCGGGTCGCCATTAGGGCCAGACCGAGGCTGTGTGTGTCCTCGGGTGAGTCCCGCCCCCCCACCTCAGTCATCCGCCCCTCCCCGGCCTGCTGCCTTTGCAAGGCATCTCCCTTCACAGGCCGCGGCAGCAGGCAGCTGAAGGCTCACTCAGAGGAGGGAGGAGGACTGGAGGAGAACATTTGAATTTCCCGCCGCCGGCACATCGCTGCGGCTGGTGCTGGGTGCGGGCAGCTGCCACCGGGTGCTGGCAGCTGCTGCAGGGTGCTGGCGGCTGCCACCTGCTACCAGGTGCTGGAGGCTGTCACCTGCTGCCGGGTGCTGGAGGCTGCCACCTGCTGCCGGGTGCTGGCGGCTGCCGCCTGCTGCCAGGTGCTGCCGCCTGCTGCCGGGTGCTGCCGGGTGCTGCCGCCTGCTGGCGGCTGCCGGGTGCTGGCGGCTGCTTCCGGGTGCTGGCGGCTGCCGGGTGCTGGCGGCTGCCGCCTGCTGCCGGGTGCTGCCGCCTGCTGCCGGGTGCTGGCGGCTGCCGCCTGCTGCCGGGTGCTGGCGGCTGCCGCCTGCTGCCGGGTGCTGGCGCCTGCTGCCGGGTGCTGGCGGCTGCCGCCTGCTGCCGGGTGCTGGCGGCTGCTGCCGGGTGCTGGTGGCTTCCACCTGCTGCCGGGTGCTGGTGGCTGCGTACTGGCAGCTGCCACCTGGTGCTGGCGGCTGCCACCTGGTGCCGGGTGTTGGCGGCTGCCACCGGGTGCCGGGTCCTGGCGGCTGGTGCCGGATACCTGGTACTGGTGGCTGCCTGCTGGGTGTTGGTGGCTGCCGGGTGATGCCTAATGCCGGCTGTCGGATGCTGGCGGCTAGTGCCGGGTGCTGGCGGCTGCCGCCTGATGCCGGGTGCTGGTGGCTACCGCCTGGTGCCGGGTGCCGGGTGCTGGCGGCTGCCGCCTGGTGCTGGCTGTTAGATGCTGGCGGCTGGTGTCGGCTACCGGGTGCTGGCTGCTGGTGTCGGATGCTGGCGGCTGCTACTGGCTGCCTGGTGCTGGCGGCTGCCTGCTGGGTGTTGGTGGCTGCCGGGTGCTGACTGATGTGGGGTGCTGGCGATTCCGGATGCCACCGGATGCTGGCTGGTGCAGGGTGTCGGCTGGTGACGGCAAGCGGGAGACCAGGAGCGGCAGAGGAAGAAGCTGTCGGGATGCGGGATCAGGAGTGTGGAGTCAGGTAAGGCCCTATTACAGCCAAAGATAGCAACCTGGGGGGGACAATGGGATGGATGGAGAGTAGCAGCAGTCTCTATTGTGTGTATAGCCTACAGCCATCTCCATTGTCTATACGGCCAGCAGCCATCTCCATTGTCTATACGGCCAGCAGCCATCTCCATTGTCTATACGGCCAGCAGCCATCTCCATTGTCTATACGGCCAGCAGCCATCTCCATTGTCTGTACGGCCAGCAGCCATCTCCATTGTCTATACGGCCAGCAGCCATCTCCATTGTCTATATGGCCAGCAGCCATCTCCATTGTGTATTCTCTATTATGTATATAGCTATTGTGTATTCAGCCCACAGCAGTCTCAAGTGTGTATGTGTGTAATCCTACTATAAAATTGCCTTATCGCGTCTTTCTTTCTGTAACGGAAAGCATGCATTGCTGATTGGCTGCTCCGCGACCAATCAGCGACGTGGGATTTCCGTTTCAGAGAGACAGCGCTTCACTTCACATAGCGGCCAGGAAAGTGGGCGGTGAAGTCGACTTTCCCACCGGCTATTTGAAGTGTCCATCCTTTCAGCCCCACTTTGTCAACCCTCGCCGCACTGTGAATTCTCAGCCCCCGTCCCCCTCGTTGTTACCCACTCCCCGTACTGCGGTGTCATATCTTCCATGATATCCTGCATCTCTCCCTCTGTGTGATTGAGCATGTCAGGCCATCACTGCATAACACTCCTCCCACAGTGGAAGCGTCCGCTATCATGGAAGATGTGACACCGCCACAGCTGAGGTGGTCAGGTGGCATTCTAGTGTTTGTTATAGGAGTGCAGCTCAATCTACAGCAGCACAGATATCACAATGCACAAACAACACAGCATGAGCTCTGCTACATCTAAATATATACATGGCAACTGTTGGAAGGCTGGGAGCAGTATATAAGTGTAGATGTAGCACAGTTGAGTTTGACATAGCAGAGCTGAAATGGTTTGTGTATCGTTCATAGTTTGTTATTGGAGTGCAGGTCAATCTATTGCAGGACATACAGACATCACAATGCACAAAAAATACAGCACCAGCTCTGCTATAGCCTACTATATAATTGTCTAATCCCGTCTTTCTGTCTGTAATGGAAATCCGCCATGACAGGAGGAGAGACGGAGGAGCGGTGATACGAGGAGCGATGGACGAGCGGTGACAGGAGAGACGAAGGAGCGGTTACAGGGTTACAGGAGAGACGGAGGAGCGGTGACAGGAGGAGCGATGGATGAGCGGTGACAGGAGGAGAGACGAAGGAGCGGGGACAGGAGGAGCAGTGACAGGAGGAGCGATAGACGAGCAGTGACAGGAGGAGAGACGAAGGAGCGGGGACAGGAGGAGCGGTGACAGGAGGAGAGATGGAGGAGCCGGGACAGGAGCAGCGGTGACAGGAGGAGTGATGGACGAGCGGTGACAGGAGGAGCAGTGACAGGAGGAGCAATGGACGAGTGGTGACAGGAGGAGAGACGGAGGATGCGGGATAGGAGGAGTGATGACAGGAGGAGCGATGGACAAACAGTGACAGGAGAGACAAAGGAGCGGTGACAGGAGGAGTGGCGACAGGAGGAGCGATCAACGAGCGGTGACAGGAGGAGAGACGAAGGAGCGGTGACAGGAGGAGCGGTTACAGGAAGAGAGACAGAGGAGAGGTGACAGGAGGAGAGACGGAGGAGCGGGGACAGGAAGAGCAGTGACAGGAGGAGCGGTGACAGGAGGAGAGACGGAGGAGAGGTGACAGGAGGAGCGGTGTAGTTCACTCACGTTGACTGAACAAGTTCTGTTAGTCACAGTATGTAAACTACATATATATTCTAGAATACCCGATGCATTACAATCGGGCCACCATCTACTATATAATAGTTATGAGTGTAAATGTAAAAAAAAGGAAAAACAGCACAAAAATACAGAAAAAAGTGGACTTTTTTGCCTAATGGCATTAACCACGCATTGGTTCTTGGTTCTGCTCTCTTATCCCTGTAGTAAGCTCGGTTCTGCTCTCTTATCCCTGTAGTAAGCTCGGTTCTGCTCTCTTATCTCTGTAGTAAGCTCGGTTCTGCTCTTTTTTTCCCTGTAGTAAGCTCAGTTCTGCTCCCTTATCTCTGTAGTAAGCTCGGTTCTGCTCTCTTATCTCTGTAGTAAGCTCGGTTCTGCTCTCTTATCTCTGTAGTAAGCTCGGTTCTGCTCTTTTTTTCCCTGTAGTAAGCTCAGTTCTGTTCCCATATCTCTGTAGTAAGCTCGGTTCTGCTCTCTTATCTCTGTAGTAAGCTCGGTTCTGCTCTCTTATCTCTGTAGTAAGCTCGGTTCTGCTCTTTTTTTCCCTGTAGTAAGCTCGGTTCTGCTCCCTTATCTCTGTAGTAAGCTCGGTTCTGCTCTCTTATCTCTGTAGTAAGCTCGGTTCTGCTCTCTTATCTCTGTAGTTAGCTCAGTTCTGCTCACTTATCTCTGTAGTAAGCTCGGTTCTGCTCCCTTATCTCTGTAGTAAGCTCAGTTCTGCTCTCTTATCTCTGTAGTAAGCTCGGTTCTGCTCTCTTATCTCTGTAGTAAGCTCGGTTCTGCTCTCTTATCTCTGTAGTTAGCTCAGTTCTGCTCACTTATCTCTGTAGTAAGCTCGGTTCTGCTCCCTTATCTCTGTAGTAAGCTCAGTTCTGCTCTCTTATCTCTGTAGTAAGCTCGGTTCTGCTCCCTTATCTCTGTAGTAAGCTCAGTTCTGCTCCCTTATCTCTGTAGTAAGCTCGGTTCTGCTCTCTTATCTCTGTAGTAAGCTCGGTTCTGCTCTCTTATTTCTGTAGTTAGCTCGGTTCTGCTCACTTATCTCTGTAGTAAGCTCGGTTCTGCTCCCTTATCTCTGTAGTAAGCTCGGTTCTGCTCTCTTATCTCTGTAGTAAGCTCAGTTCTGCTCCCTTATCTCTGTAGTAAGCTCGGTTCTGCTCCCTTATCTCTGTAGTAAGCTCAGTTCTGCTCCCTTATCTCTGTAGTAAGCTCGGTTCTGCTCCCTTATCTCTGTAGTAAGCTCAGTTCTGCTCCCTTATCTCTGTAGTAAGCTCGGTTCTGCTCTCTTATCTCTGTAGTAAGCTCGGTTCTGCTCTCTTATCTCTGTAGTTAGCTCAGTTCTGCTCACTTATCTCTGTAGTAAGCTCGGTTCTGCTCCCTTATCTCTGTAGTAAGCTCGGTTCTGCTCTCTTATCTCTGTAGTTAGCTCAGTTCTGTTCTCTTATCTCTGTAGTAAGCTCGGTTCTGTTCCCTTATCTCTGTAGTAAGCTCGGTTCTGCTCTCTTATCTCTGTAGTAAGCTCAGTTCTGCTCCCTTATCTCTGTAGTAACCTCGGTTCTGCTCCCTTACCTCTGTAGTAAGCTCGGTTCTGCTCTCTTATCTCTGTAGTAAGCTCGGTTCTGCTCCCTTATCTCTGTAGTAAGCTCGGTTCTGCTCTCTTATCTACTATATGTATCAGCCTGTTTTTAAATCCATTTACCTCTGCTGCTTTAATGTAGCGGCCAGTGATAAACTGGCCAAAGTTGGGCTGCCGCTGCAGCTCGCGGGCCTCTACATTGTGATTGCCCCCCAGGCTGAAAAGTGCCAGCCAGCCCCTGCTGAGAGTAGAGCTCAGGATAAATTTTTGCCTTACTGCAATCTAATAAGTCAACAGCATTTGAAGAATTGGCTTTATTTATTATTTTTTTGTGCTGTTCATCTTGCAATATAAGTGATTAGGAGGTTTATTTTTCAGGTCAGTACAATTACGGCAACACCACATTTATATAGGTTCGGCTACTATCACACTAAAAAATATATTTTTATAAAATTAAGGTTTTTTACATCTCTGAATTTTGAAGGCTTTAGTTTTTTTTATTTTTCTGCTGACAGTCATGTAGGAGCTTGGTTTTTTGTGGGATGAGTTTTTATCCATATCATTTTGCACACATAATCTTTTTGATCGCTTTCTATTCCACTTTTTGTGAGGCAGAATCAAGAATAAAAAACAATTCAATATGTTTTTATTTTTTTGTTTTTATTTACATTGTTTATCATGTTGTAAAAGTAATAAAACAGCTTTATTTTTTGGGTCAGTATAATTATAGCAGTACCACATTTATAGATTTTTTTAAATGTTTTGCCGCTTTTACACCATACAAACAATTTTATAGAAATAAGATGTCTGGGGCCATAAGGGACTGGGTACTCAGGTCTCAGGCGGTCAGTTGCGGGGATGTCACAGGTGGTCCATGCCCGAGCCTGTGCCCTTGGGTGACAATGTAAAGGGCTATATTGGCAGGGATTGGAGTTATTATAGTTGTGTCACCACCTGTAGGTTCCGGTGAGGGCATAGGCGCTGCTTGGGCCTCCGGGGTGATGGGCATCCCTACAGGAGGAGCGGGGTCCCCGGGGCAAAGAGGTATAATGGTGGAGTAGGGCAGCAAAGTCATTGCTGCACAGGGTTGGAATAGGGAAGCGTAGTCAGTGTGGTGTAGGACGAGTTGAAGGAGGGACACGCACACACTAAAGTCTTTTGGTACCTTTACTGATGTCTGGTTGCAGGTACACACATCCGGGTTGAAGGAAAACACCTTAGGACTTCCACAGTGAGTTGGGATATAGGCCTCCTTATCCTGCTCCCTTGTCCTGAGTCTGGCAGGTATGGAACCAAACTGGACTGCTACTTCTCTCTCCACACCCGTGTTGCTGCACAGAGGATTTTCTCATGGGCCACCGCCGTCTCTCTCCCTGCGGTCACTGGCTCTCAATTGTTGGTGCTGTGGGTGTCCGAGAATCTAAGCCTCCTCGGAGTGCTGGATTCTCTGCTGGGTCTACCTTCTCTGTCCCTTGCATACTCGGACTCCAGTGTTCTGGAGGGGTGAGCCGGTATGGCTCCTCTGCCCCAGTAAAGTGTTCCTCGCCTCCGCCTTTGGTCCCTACTCTCTGGACCCTCACACTGGCTCTGGTGTGTACTGGTTGGGGCCCAGCACGGCTCCGGGTACCAGTTCAGCTCACTAGTCTCTCAGCTACCTTCACAGCTCTTCTAGCGTCTGCACACTCTGTCTGACTCCGCCCCCAGCACCTGTATTTATAGGGGAAACTGGCTTAAGGCAACCAATTGTGCAACCCCTACAGGCCTGGGGTGGAAGGTGTTGGGTGTAAGTGGGTTACCAGCTGTGGAAAGTCCTTTAGTGTCCTAGGGAAGCCTGTGGTTACCTGGTACAGGGCACTACAAAGACTTGTTTTAACATTGCTGTATTCTGAGAGCTATAGCTTTTTCATCTCAGCTGACAGAGCTGTATGACCGTCTTCTTTTAAGCAGAGCAAGATTATGCTTTCAGCTGTACCATTTTTATTTACATACAAGTTTTTGGTAGGATTTTATCCTACTTTTTTGGTGGTCTGATGACAAAGCATAGTATTTTTACAATCCAAAATTAGAAGTTACTGGGCACTATAGGGTATAACTGGGTTCAGAATACGTGTCTGTGCCCTTTTCAGTGTTGCCTCAATGGTGTTGCACACTGATCAAAAATAGTCATAAACCAACTGTGCTAGAAGAAGATAATCAGTGGCACTCACCGAGGAAGATCTTGTGCTTTTTATTCAGAGTCCAAATACAAAATCCATGGACAGTTCAAGTGGGGGAGGGGAGTGAAGGGACGGCGGACGACAGCCCACTGCCTCGCGGTCAGTACTGCCTTGACTTTGGCCTACCTCTGCATCTCCTGGCATAAAAACAACTCAAAAACACATTACTGCTAGGGAAAAACATGAAATATGGGTTCCTACCTAAATAAATTCCCCTTTTGGCTTAAAAAAGCCCTCTTATATATGGGTGGATAGAAACCTGCAAGTAAAGAATTAAAAACATCTAAAGCTACTGTGGGAGGGGTGCTCAGTCAGAAGACATGACTCCATAATCGTTAATTCCTAACCTGCAAGTCTGAATAGGCGCATACTGAACATAACATGGACTGTAGTAAAAAAAACAGTTGGACTCTAGAATGCTAAGGGATACAAACAATGAATATAGGAATATGAACATGCATTACTGCTAAGGAAAAAACACAATAAAATGAGATACTAAGCATATAAAAATATATACCGTATATACTCGTGTATAAGCCGAGTTTTTCAGCCCAAAAATTGGGCTGAAAAGTCCCCCCCTCGGCTTATACACGGGTCAATACGGTATGCTGTGGGGGGGGAGCTGTGACCGGGGGCTGGAGGAGGCAGGAGGGGGCCGCGGTGACCGCAGGCGGTCACGTGGGGCCGCCTCATTAGTGCAATGAATATGCACGGCATCCCCCCGTCCATCAGCGGCGGGGGGATGCCATGCATATTGCACTACACAGCCCCCTCTCCTTAATATGCGTCCCGCAGTAGTAATAAACAGCCCCCCCCTCCTTATCATGTCCCCCCGGCTGCGGCAGCTGTGAAAATAACAAACAGTTTATACATCACCTTCCGACGCAGCTCTCCGCTCCTCCGGTCCTCAGCATCTCCGCTCGCCGGCTTCTTCTTCCTTGTTGTGCCAGTGTCATGTGACCGGGCGCAGGAGGTGACGTCATTTCCTGCGCGCGGTCACAAGCCGGCGAGCGGAGATGCTGAGGACCGGAGGAGCGGAGAGCTGCGTCGGAAGGTGATGTATAAACTGTTTGTTATTTTCACAGCTGTCGCAGCCGGGGGGGACATGATAAGGAGGGGGGGGGGCTGGTTATTACTACTGCGGGACGCATATTAAGGAGGGGGGGCTGTGTACTACCACTGGGGCTGCTGAATACTACACTGGGGCTGTATATACCTCTGGGGCTGCTGTATACTACCACTGGGGCTGTATATACCTCTGGGGCTGCTGTATACTACCACTGGGGCTGTATATACCTGTGGGGCTGCTGTATACTACCACTGGGGCTGTATATACCTGTGGGGCTGCTGTATACTACACTGGGGCTGTATATACCTCTGGGGCTGCTGTATACTACACTGGGGCTGTATATACCTCTGGGGCTGCTGTATACTACCACTGGGGCTGTATATACCTCTGGGGCTGCTGTATACTACCACTGGGGCTGTATATACTTGTGGGGCTGCTGTATACTACCACTGGGGCTGTATATACCTGTGGGGCTGCTGTATACTACCACTGGGGCTGTATATACCTCTGGGGCTGCTGTATACTACCACTGGGGCTGTATACTACCTCTGGGGCTGCTGTATACTACCACTGGGGCTGCTGTATATACCTTTGGGGCTGCTGTATACTACCTCTGGGGATGCTGTATACTACCACTGGGGCTGTATATACCTCTGGGGCTGCTGTATACTACCACTGGGGCTGTATACTACCTCTGGGGCTGCTGTATACTACCACTGGGCTGCTGTATATACCTTTGGGGCTGCTGTATACTACCTCTGGGGATGCTGTATACTACCACTGGGGCTATATACTACCTCTGGGGATGCTGTATACTACCACTGGGGCTGTATATACCTCTGGGGCTGCTGTATACTAACTACTGGAGCTGCTGCTGTATATACCACTGGGGCTGCTGCTGTATACTACCACTGGGGAGGCTGCTGTATACTACCATTGGGGGGCCTGTATACCACACTGCTGGGGGCTGTATACCTGTGCTGGAGTCCACCCTCGGCTTATACACGAGTCAATAGGTTTTCCCAGGTTTTGGGGGCAAAAGTAGGGGGGTCGGCTTATACACAGGTCGGCTTATACACGAGTATATACGGTAAGTGTTATTTGAGCCTCAAATCCACGTCATGTTTTTCTTTAATATTCATATTCCTATATTCATTATTTGCATCTCTTAGCATTTCAGAGTGCCACTTTTTGCATATTATAGTATATGTTACATTCAGTATGTACCTGTTCAGACTTGCAGGTTAGAAAGTGCTGTCAGTTTTGTTATTTGGCTTCTGTAAAGTATTCAGCATCGTGCACTTTCCTGTAAACTACCATCTTTAATGGGGACCTAGAGATGTGAGAGCCTTTGACACTGTATTCCACACTAGGAACGGTAGCCTATAAGCAGGATCAAGGACACTGTGAACTTCAGCCCAAAGCCCAGACCCTGGGCAGTCCATGCATCAAACAGCAACAAAAAAGTAGAATGACTTAATTGACTTAGAAAAATTATTGTACTGCAGAATCCTTTACTATATTCATTTTTATGTCCAAAGCAGATGTTTGCCTTGAATGGATTGTATATTTTATGCAATTTAAGTTTGTTTTTTTAAGAGATAGAGATACCCATTTTATAAAAGGATATCCTATATTTAGGATATGACATCACTATTATTGGTGGCTGTCTGACCCATGGGACCTGATAGAGTGCTCCTGTCCCCTTATTTATTGTAATGCATAGCAGGGTTCATATCAGCCTAGTGTGCTAAGGAACTGCAGAACTGATCTTCTCAAGTAAATGGGGCTGAATGCAATTGTCTTAGTAGTTTTCCTTGTATCTTGGCCACCATGCTGTGCCAGAGAATCACTCAAGATTGTACAGCTCTGAATAGGAGCCACAGCTCTGTATTTTAAGGATCAATGAAGGTCCCAGAGGTCAAAGTTCCTTTGATCAAAAAATGATGGCATATGCTTTCTATATGAGATGGGAATACTTTTAATTAGATGGAAGTCTGTGGAGTAGGAGGGAAGGAATGACAAGTGAAATGCAAACAAAACCTTATCTGCGTATATAGTCTCATAAATATTCTGTGCGCTGCTGTAGTCATCACTAGTCAATGCACTTCCATATCCATCATGAGAGAGGAACACGAGTCTTTTGGAGTAATATTAATAAAATGTATTTTACTTTAATGCAAAAGCTGGACAATTTTTGAGCTTTTCCTATTGAGTTGAGTAGTAAATTATTATTGGTCTGGTCATTTAAGCAGCTTTTATTTCCACCATGTAATGTTAAAAACGGCGGTCTTTGCTAGTACTTTGAACGTCGTCTGATTGGTAACCTTTCACAGCTAATTGTCTTTTCTGATAAACAATCACTCTTCCTTGACATAGACAGTCAACGGTGCCAATGTCAATAATGGCGGTGAGACATCTGCCATCACCAAGCCTTCTATAAGGGAAGGGACTAATTCCACCCTCCGTATGGAGAGTTCACCATATGTTTCTGCTTCAATGAGTCAAGAACTAATCTCTTCCACCCAATGCCATCACTGATTTTTCTTTTTACTGTTATATAATAAATGCAATCAGTTTTAAACTTATTATTGTGATAAGAACAAAGATAAAATAATAAAATATATATACGGTATTTAAGGGAAAACAATTATTAATAAAATATTTGCATAAAAACACACTTTGTTCTTCAATATGCAAAAAATGTAATATGCTGCTCTTCATTAAATCTGGAATTGGGAAGCATGTCTATTTCATAAATGAATGCGGAAAAATATTTTACATTTATCCATTCATAATATATTTAAATTGCAGAATTACTAAAATACCAATATTTCGTCTAATATTGTATCATCCAGATCTAAAATAAGATTAAGGCTACATTCACATCCAGTAATCATCCGTTAGGTCGAACCAGGAACAATCCATTGGCAAAATCCGTTTTGAAAATAATTGATTTTTGTAGGATTTTTTTTTAAACATGGGAACCCGTGAGGGGCATAACTACAACCGGTGCAGGGGTTGTGATCTCACTCGGGCCCTGCAGCCTAGGGGGGCCCCAAAAGTCCCTTCGGCCTATAGAAAAAGATTAATACTATTAAAGATTTGCAATAATTGGGGCCCCGATGGAGCTTTCGCATCGGGGCTCCTGGCCCTGAAGTTACGCCACTACATTCTGTTAACTGGTTACCTGAACCATTCTTTTATCTGCCATTCGAAACTGATGCAGTAAGCAAAAAATGGATCCATTAGAAAAATAGATGGCCAAATAGCAATCAGTTAATGGAGCCTTTTTCCATTTTCTTTAATACATATTATTGCACCTCTAGTTGAACTGTGGAGCCGTAGATCCCGAGACGCCTATCAGTTTCTTAAAGAATAACCGTCATGTAATTTTTTCCCCTTAAATCAACAGAATAAATAAGAAAAAAGGAAAAATAAGAAACTTTATAAAATATCTTATAAGAGGAATCTGCTATTTTCTTCTCATGGACCAATATTTCATTATTTTAAAATTCATTACATGGGTAAAATCTGTCTTCGGTGAATGTGGTCTTCCCGTTACTGAGATACAGGGCCGCACCGTCCATTGGACAGTGTGAGCCCTGTCATTCAGGCGCAGCCGGCAGGGGAGCGGCTGTGCAGAAGGGGCGGCGCCTCATGCAAACAGCCTCCCCTGTCATGGCGCCGGCCGCTCGCCCCGTGCACCGCAGGTAAGCGGCGACCGCCGGGTAGAGCACAGAAGGGGCGGCAGCCTGGGCTTCAGTAGCACCCCCCCCCCGGTACTCACGGCCGCGGCTCAGGCGGCAGTGGCGACCCGTCACAGCAGAAGGGCGCAGCCCCAAACTTCACTAGCACCCCCCGGAATCAGTGCCGCGGCTCAGGCGGCAGTGGGGCTCGGTGCACCCCTGCTGAGATAGGAGATGATAGTTGTGAACTTGCAGTAACGTCTGCTTCTGCTCTAGCTCTTCCCTCTTGCCTGCTTTCTCTCCATAGATTTTTAAAAGCAGCAACTGCCATCTCCAGTCTGAGTAATGGGAAAGTCCACATTCACTCAATGCAAGTTTTTACAGATTTTACCTATGAATTAAGATCGAAAGAGCAATGCGTGCGGAGGAAGAGGCAACTTTCTCTATCAAGATATATTATAAAGTTGTTGATTTTCATGAGTAATTTTCATTCATTAAATCAAGCATAATAAACAATGGTTACTCTTTAAACCAAAGATCGCTTTTCAGCAGTCAACCCAATATCGTTATGGGCAATATTACCCTTATGTATAGGCAACACGGTAATACACTACTCACAATGGTGATGGTCACTGCTTCCATGTCTCCCCTCCCCATACAATGACCTTTTGGTAAAATGACAATGTTTGATTTTTCTTTAATAATCATTCTTTTATTAAATAATAACTTAGCCTTTTAATTGAAGCCTATTAAAAGTGCTTCATGATTTAATCAGAAAGTTCATTTTCCTGCAGCAATTTATCTCTAAAACATAAAATCTGGTTTGGCTTGAGGACTTATCAAGAAGAAAGGTTTCTTGTGTTCAGTTTTTGTGTTTCCACTTTTTTATTAGATGAAATTGATGGTTGATAAATCATTTTTACAGGCACATAACAGTACTGTGCCCTCTACAATAAGCCTGTAACTTAATAGCAGACAGTCTGAAGAGGGTTTCTGTGTAAGGTCAGTACATGGACCTCTTTATGGGTCTATGCCCGAAGCTACTTTCTGCTTTGGAGGTAGATATGGGAGCCCTTACCCGCTGGGCCCTGTGTGGCTGACTAGATTGCACTAATTTTATGTCAACCTGTGATGAATTTAACTTCTTAAATATTTATAGGTTAGATAGGGATTTTTAGGTGGTTGGTTCCCTTTAACAGTCAGCCAGTTCGGAATGAATAGAAGCAACAAATTTATCTAATGCCCATCACACAATAACATTCATGCGTCCCTATTAGTGATGAGCGAGTAGTAAGATATTCGGGTTCGGATAGCTCTAACCAAATACTTTGAACTGTTTCAGTATTCGGATTCAAGTGAGTTCCTTATTGACTTGCATTGGATTTGTTCTCGTTACTCGTTCAAAGTATTCGGTTAGAGCTATCCGAACCCAAAGATCTTACTACTCACTCTTCACTAGTTCCTATTCATGATAGAAAATTAGGGTACAGTTATTGCTCTTCATATTGTTTGAAACAGTATAATTTGCTTGACTTAGGGTACTTTCACATCAGCGGTTTTTGACGTTCGCGGCAGATGCGTTTTTTTCACCATGCAGTGTCTATGCGGGCTTGCGGCAGGTGCGGCAAGAGCGGTATCGGCACTTGCGGCAGGTGCGGCCGCAAAAAAAATGCGGCTGACCGCGTTTTTTTTCGCGGCCGCACCTGCCGCAAGTGCCGAAACCTCACTTGCTGCACCTGCCACACACTTACCGCAAGCCGCATAGACATTGCATGGGGCTTGCCGCAACTGTGCCACAAGTGCAGCGGTTATGCGGTAATCGCGGCAGATGCGGTTTTTTCACTGCATCTGCCGCGATCGGCAAAAACCGCTGATGTGAAAGCAGCCTAAGCAGTCCAAAGCAACATGTTTAGCTTTTCCTAATAAAAAACTTGAACTGATCTATTGTATTTTTGAACAATATTTTCTACTTTGAGTATGATCCAAATTAGTTAACTGTTTGCAATGATTTCAAAGCCCGGCATCCTATATTACTGTTATTAAATTTTTTGCAGATTTTGCAGGACAATGCAAATGATGCGATTACTGTCACGGGGCTATCATGGCACAGAGTGGCCTCTCTTATGCTATGGGTCAGAAGTTGAAGTGCGTGGTTACACACACGTCTGCGCTGGATGGAGCGATTTTGCTTTCCTGCTAGCCGAGCAGACTTCATTTGTGCTGGTGTTGCAAGGGTAAAAGCTGTTCTTTTGACTCTTAAAGCATTTTGTCTTGACCAATCTCAACTGTTCTGTATTATCCACTCCCTTTTGGTATAAGTATTCACTTTTTGGCTTGGGTAATTGCCAATGATAGCTTGCTATACCATGGTATAGGTGTGGAGGTGAACGCCATGGAAAGAGGGGCCACTTTAGTCTTGTTACTGAAGATTGCTGCCTGGAACTTTCTTTTACCATTGTTTTTCTTACTCCATTTGTGCTGTTATTGTAGAGTAGGACTAGTGTTCATGCTACCCTGCGCATTAGTTAGGGCCAAGCATAGGGTAAGACAGAAGTAGGAATGTGATTGCAATACGGGTGAAAACACCCATCTAGGGATGTCAGGAGCTCAGAGTTACCTAGGGTTATGGTCAGGGGTTACCCTTTCTGTCTATCTTTAGTAGCAGTATTCCCCATCTCACTTCTGTCTCACCACCTTTATGGAGCGTGACACCAACTGACAATGCTGATGTCAAGTAACAAACTCATCACCAGCTGCTATAGCTGTATACATGCACAATCTATTTTTTTCAGTTGTATATTTCTATGGTTAGAAATTAAATTTTACTATGCAGTAAACTGTATTAAAATTTTGATCTGGGCCCATATGGGTTTTGTTTTGTATATTTCACTGCATTTAGTCTCACTTGATAAATTTAAATACATCATTATTCGCAATCTTTTGCAATTTTATTGTATCTTGTTTAAAATGAACATATTCCTTTTCAATAACAGTTCTGTAATTGACTGTCATATCTGTTAGTTATGGTGCATCTTCATTACCTGGTAATTATTGTATCCTAATTGCTTCCCATGAGATAGAAGCCAATAACTAGGGAATGCTGTTTCATCTGTGACTCAAATTCTTCATCTGAGAATATTTCAGAATGCATTCACTTGTTTGATTTACATATTAATCTAAGTCAGTCATAAAAATTGAATCCCCAGAATTTGTTGTCTGTGCTTCCGATTTGCCTGCACCTATAAAGTTACTCTTTTTCTTAATCTCTTAACAATAAATGACGTACATAAAATCTCATGAACGGGTGTGAGTTCCAGCATCATGATGTGCTATGTACGTCATTGGCTTTCAATTGTCACTGACAGCTGAGCAGCAGGGGAAGAAGGGCAGAGACCCATGTCAGCGGTCCCCATCCTCAGAGTGCTGTGATCGGTCAGTTAACCTCACTGTCTGATTTCTGCATGGTTATGCAGGAAAGTGCTTAATATCAGCACTTCTCAGCAGGATCACCACAGGAGCTCTGCACAGCTGACACCCAAACTCTTGCTGTAACAGCAAAAGCCAACATGCATGCCCCCCTTGCTGATTAACCATCTAGATGCTGCAATCACTAGTGATTGTGACATCTAGAAGGTTATAGGAGGGAGGGGGCTCCCTCTCTGACCTCTATCGGGCCCCTTGTGATAAAATCATGGGAAACCAATGGTGGTCATAGCACTCAGAGGTCAAACAAAGACAACGGCTCTGCCAATGTAATTTAACAGGTCCCATGTATTGCAATACATTAAATCAGTGATCAGGTCTAAATGTGGCTCTCAAGGTGAGAAAGGCTGGGGACCTCTGCCTTAATTAACTATATCTATTACAGCATATATTAATACACATTATCATCACAGTACATGACATTACAGTTGACACAGAACATTATATACAAAGATGCATGACCGTACGTTTGGTGTCTTCAAGAACGAATGTGGTGGTCAGTGCACCTCCTTACACGCCCAAGTGTGAAAATATCCTGGCTCTCATGTGAATAGGCCAAGGGATTTGCGGTGGTGATACGTAGATGAAACAAAGACTGGTTGAGTTATGGTGAGGAGCGGAAGGGCAGGATAAGTGATCAGTAAGGTGAGTATAAGTATTTTCTTTTTAATATTTTGATAGTGATTTTTGCTTTTGGCTAATGCAGATTTTTGTAACTGTCGCGCCCTTGCGGATCCAGTCACCATAGATGTACTGCACCCCTGTTAGGGTGTAATATCCCACTCACTGGTAAGAGGGGCACAGACCAGTGCCGGTTACCTAGATCACACTTGGAACGGTTGTAGTGTGGTAAAGGGAGTTAGTTAGAGGGAGCACTTGGGGAGGAGTGAAGTTAGGAAGCACACATGTAGATGATGTGGAACACGTGACAAAGGGTATAAAAGGGGAGGGAACAATCTAGAACACAAGAGAGATAGTTGAGCAGCTGAGGGGAGAGTTGCTGCAGGGAGAGAGAGAAAAGTAGAGTGAAACAGCTAGAGTCAAGCTGGAGCAAGAAAGCCTGTCACAGAAGGAAAAGAACTTGAGAGAAGTGTCCAGAGGCCAGACTGAGGAGTTGATAAGGAGAACTAGGTGGCCCCAGAAGGAAGAAGGGGTCACAAAGTCTCGGGCAGTGAGCAATCCACTCATGATCTCGTATCCACTGTCAAGCACAAGGCAAGTGAAGGGACCAGGCCGCAGAGGGGGCATCGGGTCCCCAAGCAACCCGGAGACTGTGGTACTTCTCAGGCTCAGAGATCTGTGTGTTGAAGGCGCAAGGCAAGAGGGCGAAGCAAGCGCAGTGTAAGGCGGCAGAGAAATTACAGAAAGGGGTGCCGGTTACGTGTCATCCTGCCACACGGGAGTAGCTGGATCCCCGCCTCTTAGAACCCAGTGGGCTGGTGCACCGAGACTGAATTAAAATACCTGAAGACTGCAACCCACTGTGTCTGCGAACTTTCTTATGCGTCAATAGCACAAGAAACACAACTACCAACTCACTCAGGTACATCAAGCTACCCTAGGGGTCAGCCCTACCCAGAGAGGGCTTAAGAACATTGCTGCCTCCCGACGATCAGCCCCTGGGAGAACTGTCATGCAGCGGCGGCCATCTATAGCTGCAACCTGCAGGTGGCATCACGTGTAAATTAACAAGCATCTCCAGGTCCAGTCTTCCCTATCCATAATGAATCCTCCATGCGAAATCCCTATCCCTAGGAGAGTGAGCCATCCACACCGAACGTTTAATGACAACGCCAGGGTCACAGAGCCGGGTCTCGGTCCCCATGATCCCATGATGAAGCCTCGAAACAGCTCGATTCTGAGTATCCTAAGGCCCTGGGGGTGAGTCATCTTAGCGTAACGAACAGGATCTACCGATCCGGTAAAACCAAGTCTTTGTGCGCCAAAAGACTGCATTTTGTTTGGGCCCAAGGTCATGGCGGTCCTAAAAGACTAGAACCATGTGCTGGCTGAGGGGCGTACCACAGCCCCTCATCATGGGCCAGGCCATCAGCTGGCATGTAAAGATGCCCACACCCCTTCCATTCTTCCATCGGGGAAGGGCGGCTCCAAAGACTATATAACCCCACCCTGGGCGTGATGACCAATGATGAATGAGAATGGCAATGCCCAGAAGGGAAGAAGACAGAAATGACTATGCCACGAGGAGTGTAGAAATGGTTGCCAACAGCTTTTGTGAGAGAGCCCAGCGATGGCGGAGTGCAGGGTGTGGAACGAGGACCCCCATGGTTCCCCGGAGGCCGGCCAGGAGCCAAGAGTAGAGGAGCTTAGTGGTGAGCTGGAACAGGCCCACTTATGATGTGAAGGGGACTAGATGAGATATGATACCAGAGCAGGTACCCTCGTCCCCATGAATTATCGGTCCCTCTTAGTGCCGGTCATGGAGTTACTGATCCAGCCTGGGAGGACGATATAGGCTCTGTCTTGGGCCTAACTAAACACTCATCACTGAGTGAGCCACCAACCCAGGAAGTCCGCGGGGTAGAGATGAGATGTTGGTGGGAGAACCCCGGGCAGGCTTCCCTGGGGTGGTGGAGGCTGGACACAGAAAGTCAAAGTAATCACCTGGGATAAGTTGCTGAGGAGGTGGGTGGCCTGGTGGGAGTCCCAGGAGGCAGACAAGCGGGCCCGGAAACAGGCGGCCATTGACCGGATCACCGTGGTCAAGGTAGCGGCCTGGGCAGCCCCGTCCACCCATCAGGCCCCACACTGGGAAAGGGTCATTACCACCTTCCATGAGAGAAAAAGTTGAGGCTTCACACAGGAGGCTGAGTTATCAGGAGATCTTTGTATCCCAAACAGACATAGAGGTGCACCTGCCCCTAGGACACCCAGGCAGGGACTTGAAACCCGGAGGTAGGGTCACCTTTGTGCACTGGGAAGGAGAACGGGGACCCTTCACCCTCTTCATCTGATGGGTCTAGCCAGATGAAGGTCCAGCGCCGACCCCCATGCAGGAGCCATCAGCGATCTGGGATCGTGCCACGCAGACCCCAGTCCTGGAGTACTCGGATCCGACTCTGCATGGGACCAGCTCGAGGTTGGAGGTACTACCCTGGAAGCCGTAAGCCCCGGACAGGCTATGGACGGTGTGAGTGAATTTCTGCAATTTTTCTTTGTTTTCCCCAATTCTTCGCTGTGTGAGTGTGTTGCCCCATTGATTAAAAAGATTTTGAGGTTATGGACGATGCGTAACCCAGACTCTCATGTATATAGTTAGCACATCCAGGTGTGCACTCTGTTGGTTTTATAGCAGGCTTTATAGTGCATTTTATCACTGTGTATGTGGACTATGAATTGAACTGTAGCATGTAGCATGAACATTTTGAGCTACGGAATCTTTAGGACTTGTGACCGCATTGCTTAAAAACCCACTAGCGCTCCCAAAGAATCGGTAAGGTTAGTCCCTGTCGCCGCACCCAGGGCTTACAACGGGTGTTTCTTGCGTTGGGTTCCAGAAGACCGCAGCAAGGAGACAATCACAGAACTGTGAACTGTTTTTAATTTTTATACTTTCTATCCCCTTCCCCCTAGATTAAGTAAAAAGTCTTTTTGTTATTGTAACGTTAAAGTCTTGCGCCTCCCATTACGGGAAGAAACAGGAAACTTGTAACCTGTTAAAACCTTAATGTTTAATGCATAAAGAAAATGTGAGCTTGTTTAACACCCGTACTGGGTCCTAGCACGAGGACGTGCTAATCTTTGCTCAGGGGGAGTGTGGCGCCTCTGTGGACTGGTCGCCACTAAGTGGCATAGCAGTCGCCACTAAGTGGCATAAGTTGGTCACCCCACACAAACACCCAACACATCCCCTGATCCCAAATCCAAGTTACTTCATGTCTGGCAATGGGATAGCGGGGGAGGCAGGTGGAGGGACGAGAGTTAGGAAGGAGCTAGTAAAGGGTGGAGGAACAAGAACAAAACCAAGGAACACCAAGTTAGTTGAGTTCTGGGTAGTGGAGAAAAGGACACTAGCTGAGATACCCGGCAGCTTTGACTACTGAGACACCAGAGGGGAAAAACCTAGACCCGGCGGCCTTTGGGATACCGGGTATCAGGCTCTGTGGGTAGTGTTGCTGTGTCACAGGGAGTGGTGGCCGGCCTGATCCTGTGTCCTGAGGATACTTCAAAAAGGGGTTATATTTGCAGGGGATTCTATGTACAGTTCATGTGACGCCACCTATAGTTTCTGGTGATGTGTCACCAGCGCCACCACAGTCCGCCGGAGGTAGATGGTAATGGGCTAGTTGATAAAGTCCTCTACAGGTAGGGCTGGACTTCCGGGGCAGCGTAGTGTAAAAGGGCAGCTTGGAGTGGAGCTGTAGGTAGGAATGGGGAGTGATGGAGCAGTCTATGAGGGCTACCGGGAATGGAGAGGAATGATACACGCACACTGCAAAAGTCTCTTTTACCTTTTACTGTTGTTACGCAGAAAAAGATGTCCAGAGCACTAACAGGTGACCAGGTGCACAGTGGGTCCCCACAGCAAGTGGGTATAAGGCCTCCTCTGTTCCTCTTTGGTAAATGAAGCCCAGCCTGCATACAGCCAGACTGGCCTCCTCTCTCTTCCTGTCTCTGATATCTGTCCTCTCCTCATGTGCGGTCCACAGATTACCCTCTCTGATCACTGCGGTGTAACACTGAGGTGTCTGGCTCCCTCTCCTTGACCCACGGGGGGACCGGGTGGCTGAAGCATCCATGGTGTGACGGGGTTTTCTGTAGTCCTGAAGTATCCCACAGGTGCGGATCCCCGATTTCCGGTACGTCTTTGAGCAAACTTCCACTCCTTTACGCTGTCTGCTCCTTGCCTTCTGTCCCCACTTAGGCTTGCGGGACGTCAGAAGGGCCACTCCGGGTCACTGGTTCGGGCCTAACGGCGGCACCGACCACCAGGACGTCTTCGCAGTTCTCCTAGCGTCTGCACACTCTGACTAACTCCTCCCCCATCAGCAGTATTTATAGGGATCTTACCTAAGGTCAGCAAGTGGAGCTCCCCCTACTGTGCCGGGGTGGAAGATGTTGCATGTAGTAGGTACCTGCTGTGGAAACCCAGCTGTGCATTAGAGAAGGTCTGTGGCTACCTGCGTGGGCAGATCGCCACACTTGGTGTTCCTCTCAGCCTCACTTCTCCCTCCAACTACCTAACTCCTCCTCCTCCTCCTCTCTGCTTTTCCTACATTCTGTTCCCACCCCCCTGCCTATTCCATCCTCCTGCCAGAAGATGGGGCTCCTCGTATGAGGTCATTTCCATACCCTCTGCCTCCTGGACTAGAATCAGGATGGGTGTTGGGTGCAGGTGTGTATGTCTCAGGTTTGTGTCTTCTCCTTACCTGATGGTGGGATCCCACACCTATGGCTTAGGTGCAGTACCTCTGTGGGGACCAGACAGCAGGGATGCCACATACCCCTCATAAAACACAGCATGTCCTCGGGCTGAAAAGACAGTACAAAGTATTAAGCAGATGACATTAAGAGCATACAATTTTTTTTTATGATGATCATCAACAATAACCAAAACATTTTCCTTTTTATGGGAGGTTCTTTTTCTTAAACGTTACTTTATATAAAACAGTATAGCAATATAAAGGTATGGTCACTTCCCATGGTGACACCGGTCCACTGTGTCACCCCACAGGACTTTGAAATGATGCTTGGTGGGAACCGCCCCAACCCACCATTACTTTGTCCTTGGGCGTGGCTAAATGACTCTAAGACCATAGCCTGACCATGCTCTTCGGCCACACTGACGGTTTATTTTTTGGTCAGGTCTAGTGTGATGCGCCCCAGGACTGTAGGGTACTCGGAATTGGGCTTTAATACTTCTGGGGAGTCACAGGGATCAAGACCTTGCTCTGTGACCCTGGGTATCAAATAAAAGTTTGGCAAATAAAGGTTTAGGGATTGTTGTCGTGATGCCACCCGTCATGTTCGGCTATTGATGGGTGAGCTGCGATGCGGGAGTCCTGGGGATGGTGGAGTTGCACCAGGTTTTATCACTCCCCATGGGCGCAGTGGTTCCTCAGCACAACCAGTGTGGTCACGTCGGTGGCAGGCCGCGGGTTTCTTCATGCTGAGGGAGGCGTATGGGCCCCTCAGGAGCAGCCTCTCTGGTGCCTGCTTGTTGTATCAGTTGGCGGCTCCGCAGGTGGGGAAATAAACAGTCTTACACATGTCTTCTGAGTTCTTTAACCAATTTTCTCAGTGTTCCCTTTAGCAATGCCGCCAGATACTGTTCTTTGCCATGTCTCAGTCCAGATAGTCCTCAAAGAATAGCTTGTCCAAGACACCTCTTTATGTTCCTTTCACTCACGGGTTGCTCTCCCAGTGTAACTGTCTGCCTCTTTCCTGCTCCACCTCCAATCTGGCAGCTACGTGTCCTGTCGGGTGACCGGAACCAAGTCCCCTGACCCTAGTATGGATACCTTCTCGGCGGATGTGTCAGGTGTCAGCCACAGCTCCTTTAGATCTCGTGGCCTCCGGTTCTGTGGTTAGAGTATGGAGTCTCTTCTCCACCTTCAGGGCCGGTGCCCTGGTTCCCAACCAGCCCTTTTGTCTGACTCCGGTCAAACTTGAATTTGGGCGCACGGGTGGTTCTATCTGCCTTTGCCCGTGCCCCTAGGGCTCCCTCTGCCTCACTTGCTGCCTGTTGTTTCATGACCCAGGACAAGCTCCTCGCTGCTCAAGTCCTCCGGGTCCTCACTCTCTGTCACTCCTCAATACTTCCTTCTCCACTTTCTCTTCACCTACTCTCTAACTAACTTTCCACCCCACACTTCTCTTCTCTCCGTCCCCTGACTCAGCCCTCCCTCTATCGGATCCGTCCACCGTTCCTAGGATTAGGTGTGTTGGGTGCTTGTTAGGTGTTTCAGATTTACCATCCCGTTTCCCTGAGAACAGGGATACCACACGCATGGAATGGGTGCAGTACCCCTTGTGGTAACCAGACCGCAGGGGCGCCACATAGTGCACAAGTTTGTAAAGTGCAGTGGCTCCGTTGTTGCACCTTACTATGCTGGTCTGGACACCAACAAAAGACACCACATGAAGTGCAACTATATACATGTGAAGTCCTTATTATATCATTGTCCAATAATCAAATTGTCCTTGGTCAGGATAATTTACAATTATTTACACAAAGGCTGACCAGCTAACTAAAATACTATCTTCATTATACTATTTACAGTCCTAGTACCTAGCCAGGTTACTCACTATCTACAGCATGATATCTATATACACAATTACTAACATTAATAAACCTTATCCAGGTGATCTAACTATATACACATATGCAGTCTTTTGCTCAGTTACTTTTGTTTCCATGGCAGTACATTTGTGGATTGGGAACTTCCTCTGCCTGGAAGAACTTGCAAGTCACCTCCATACTCACTGGACCAGAGTATGCCTCGGCCACATCCTCGCCGACGAGGGGAACGCATGTCCACTCCCCAACTGTGCAGTGTGTCTCTAACCCTTCTGTTTCTCTCACACTACTAATCCTTCTCGGACTGGTCAGAGGCGGGTGCAGCCAGTCAGCCGGACCTTGCAATGTACGTGGTGTTGGTACTGCAGCCGGAGCTGAAGCTGGTGACGGTGCCTTGGACTCAGGAACCGCAGGATTTGGGGATGGCACCACAGCAGACATCTTTTTTACGTTTAGGGCGTACCACCCATGATGGCCAACATGTTGAGTGTATTCTACCCAGTCTCTAGGGTACAAGTCTCGGCTGGGGACCCTTTTGGTAGGTGTGATTCAACGTCCCTTCTATTGACGAATATCTCGTTTATCATGTGGGGTTCTTGGATAAAGCCCCACCCTTTGTGGAGGCTAAAGTTCACCACCAAACCCCTTCTGCGTTCAGGTTGGTCGGTGACCTGGGCCTTGCACGTTTTGATTTTGGCCTTTCAGGTTTGTGTCCTCATAGGCCCTCCACCAAGCCTGGCGCTCCCACTCTTTTGCTTCCTCCACCGCTTACCGCTGCTCCTTGGGGATGTTCTTCAGCAAGTCCCCAACATGGGCATCTCCAGCATGGGCTTCCCCGGGGAACCCCATCAAAGCATCTCCCCGGCGCACCCAGCATAAATAGATTGTCCCTGCCCATGCCCTCTTAGCGTCAGGTGGGGCTCAGGTTGCAACAGGGCCTGTAATTTGTCTCCCGGTGCCACACTTTTCTCCAGTCTATGTCTCTGGACACGCAGCCGGATTTAGTGACTGGAGGGGGGTTCAGGGGCCCAACCAGGGCGACAGCAGTACAAGGGGCAACAGCAGTACCTGCTGCTGCTCTCACTGTTCCAGGGCTGGTTTCCTCCGGAGCCAGGGATGGTGGTTGCGGCACAGTCAGTGGTTGGGTTGCCTTCTCCAACAGGGCCTTTCCCCACTTGTTAAGTTCTGCAGCTTGAACCTTGAGGAGCTGCCGGCTCAGCATCTCCATCTCCGCTTTCAGTAACTCTGGGTCCACGGGCGTCAGCGGATCCAGAGACATCCATAGGCAAGTGGGGGATTCCTTCTCCTAGACCCAGGGTGCCAAAGTTTTTCTTCCTTGGCTCATTGCGGTGCTCATGCAGCTCTGCACTGCTCTCTCCGCAGTGCTTATTCTGTCTCCTCCACCCCTTCGTGGGTGTCTCCCGCTCTCGGCATCATCGGCCACACCAGGGGGCAGAGCGGTTTGAGTTATTGGCAAGTCCTTTGCAAATAAACTCACTGTGCTGGGCGGGCACGGATTGTGGTGCTTTTGGCTGACCTGTCCCATGATGGGAGGTTGCGTCATTCCCCCTGGCCAGCACAGGGCATCATTATATGGTGGCTGCCATTACACAAGTCCTTTTTATACAGTCTATGGCACACAGTCTTTAGGTGCACGGGACCAAGTTTTAGTGGGGTTCCAGATCCTGTTCATGAAGCCAAGTTGCATCGGCCGCAAGGATTGGGGGTTACTCGGTAGCCAAAATGTTATTTACAAACTTCAGATTTCTTTTTAACCACTAAAATAATAAAACAAAATGGACATGTTTTGTATTCCTAATTGTACTAATGAGAATTATATCGCCATGTAATTTTTACCACATATCATATGCCGTAAAAACAATTCTCACAAAACAATATCAGAATTGCTATTTTCCAGTACATTATGTGGTAAAATTAAGGATACCTTTCTAAAGTATAACTCTTTAAGCAAAAAAACAAATGTCTATGTGGACAGAAAAATAAAAAACTTATAGATCTGGGAAAAACGGGAAGAAAAAAACAAAATGGAAACTGGCCGCATGGTAAAGAGGTAAAATACATGCTGTCAGTTTATTCCATGACTCAATTGTCTATGTATGGCTAAGTTCACATCTGCATTTGCCCTGCACTTGGCTGCATTGTAAACAAGGTTTCCTGTGCGCTGGGTGAAAACGCATGCATTTTTGCCACGATTGCGTTTGCCATTGCATTTGCATTGTATTTTTACCGTGTTTCCCATATAACTCTATGGGATGCATTCAGCTGCGTTAATGCAGCTGAAAAACGCAATGCACGCCCTGAGGAAGAGGTTGCATTTTTTACAACTTTAAAACGAACGTAGGCGGTAGACATCAGACTGGGATACAGTGGCAGCAGGGGACTAGTGTGATTTAGTACAAGACACGTTTTGCACCAGGTATTGTTTAAGATATATTTTGAAACTAATTCTTATGTGGCTAATAGCAGCTGGACTGCTAAAAACACAGAGGGTATATTAAACCCCGGGAATATTTAGGAGGTTCTAAAAGGGATACAGAAGTGATGGTGCTATATATATTCACATGTAAATAATGTTTGGTTCCCTGTGTAATCTAATGCCAACCCTGTAAAAAGTGCATAAAGGGACTGCTTGCCCTCTAACATGTTTATGTAACGGTTTTGGTAATATTTTTAACGTAAATTTGTTTTAATCAATAAAGTGATCTATTTTTTTGCCAAGAAAGGAATTTGGTGTGCGATTTCACTAGAAAAATATCAGTGTATTCTTGTCCGGGAAATAGTGATATTTTGTAAGGTTTAAACGTTTAAAAAGGTGAAGCACGGTAGTGTAAAGGGACCTTTGATGTGTAAGAAACTAAGTATTATCTGACAGAATTGCAGGGGTGTCAATACTTTTGGCCACAACTGTACATAGTTACATGGTGTCTGTCTCTCGAGACTAAAAAGGCGGGCCCCGGGGCTCCATTCTACCCTCCTTGCTTGCTTGCAGCACGCCCTGTTCGGCATCATCATTCGTTCTTCATCCCTCCTCTATTTTAAATTTGTATCACCATACAGATCATGTTATTGGAAGCACATCTCCTATTTACTTCCGGCGATGTGCTGCCGACAACAATGATCTTGACTCATTAAGACATGCGTTGTGCATATCAGTCTTAAAGGGAACCTGTCAGGTCGTTTTGTACCTCTTAACCTCTCACTACCTGTCCCTGCACCTTCCTAGCACATCCTTAACCATCCCTATCTCACCTGTCCTATAAAGGCTGTGAAAAATGAGATTGATACATACATTTTCATATGTAAATGCAGCATCCAGCCTATGGTCTGTAGTTTGACTGGGCGGTCTCAAGGGCTCTGTCTCTCCTTGCTGATGTTATCACACTCTGCTGGGCGTGAGAATCCATCCTCCAGTGCACTCTCGATTTGAAATTCCTGCCTCCTTTTTCTGGGTATGTCGCGCAGGATGTCATTTCTGGTCTGGTACATTGTGGGTGAGCGGACTGGACGTTATTTCCGGTCCTGCACATTGTGTGATCTAGTTAGGTGTACATTGCCGGCTTCATCATGCAAACTGCGCATGCTCTGAAGGTGGATATATGGCTGCTGAGTGACGACTCTGACGAGTAATGCTGGGGTTATCCCAGTTCACTGATGAACATGAACTGGGATGCATATGTGGCGCCCTGCTCACGCAGGCAACTACAGACTTCTCCAATGCACAGCTGGGTTTCCACATTTGGTACCTACTACATACAACACCTTCCACCCTGACACAGTAGGGGGAGCACCACTTGCTGCCCTTAGGCAAGATCCCCTATAAATACTGCTGCTGGGGGCAGAGTTAGTCAGAGTGTGCAGTCGCTAGGAGAGCTGCGAAGACGTCCTGGTGGTCGGTGCTGCGTTTAGGCCCGAACCAGTGACCTGGAGTGGCCCTTCTACGTTCCGCAAGCCTAAGTGGGACTGAAGGCAATTAGCTTAGGACAGAAAAGGGAGCGAGGAACTTGAGAGAGTTCGTCCCAGGAGAAGCACCGGATATTGGGGATCTGCACATGTGGGACACTATAGGACCACAGAAATCCCCGTCGCACCATGGAGGCTTCAGCTACCCAGTTTCCTATGTGGGTCAAGAGAGGGAGCCAGACACAGCAGAGCCAAGAGAAGGTAACCCGGAGACCTCACAGGAGGAGAGGAAGACACTACAGTCAGGAAGAGAGAGGAGGCAAGTCAGGCTGCAAGCAGGCTGTGCTTCAGATATCACTACAAAGCAGAGGAGGCCTTATACCCACTTGCTGTGGGGACCCACTGTGCAATCTGTCCACCCGTCAGTGCCCTGGACCGTTTTACCTGCTTAGTAACAGTAAAAGAGACTTTCCTGCATGTGTGTATCCTTCTTCTCCGCTCACAGAACTCCCCATAGACTGCTCCAATACTCCCTATACAACCTAGCTGCACTCCAAGCTGTCCCTCCTCACTACGCTGCCCCGGAGGTCCCAGTCCTGCCTGAGGAGGACTACACCATCTCAGCTGCAAGACAACCGACCTCCGGCGGACTGTGGCGGCGCTGGTGCTACTTCACCAGAAACTGCAGGTGGCGTCACGACAACAAACTGTAAATAATCCCTTGTATATAAAATCCCCTTTTCAAAAGATACCCCAGGACACGGAGTCAGGCGTGGCCGCCATTCCCCGTGACAGAGTTAACCATTGCCACCTGACACCTGAGTACCCCAAAGCCTGGGCGCTACACATAGCGTTAATGCTTTGCGCTGTGGCAGAAATGTCTATGTTTTTAAAGGTTCCGTCATGCTAGGGTCACAATGCAAGTGTGACCCCAGCCTATCTTCGCCTTGTATCAATATATGAACATGAACAGCAAAAAAAGAGTGTAGGAACAGCACAAGGAATTACTTAATCAGAATAAATGAGTCCACAATTTGGTCCAGATAGTGAAAAAAATTATTCTCAAAGTTTATCAGTGCAGGTATATATTCACACAAGTTAAATCCAATTTAAAAACACACTAAAACCTCAGAGGAGGTATGTAATCTACCAGCCTGTGCCAGAAGACAGCAAAAATATACATGAGTCTATGCCATATTAAATACAATAAAGTGTCATACAAAGTCAGACTCCTTAGAAACCACACAAGGTAGTGTGACCGTAGCGTTAAAGAACATAGCTGTGACATGAAGCCCCCAGCTGTGCGCATTATGTTGGCTGGGTATCAAAGTACGGGGGACCTCATGCCATTTTTTTCAATTGTTTATTTTTAAACTCCACTTCAAGATCCACACAACTAGTGTGAGACCAACAAATAACAGACCCCAGTACAGAGGGTGAGCGGGGGAACAAGTGAATATGCATGAGGCTTAATGAGTGGACGCAGAGGTAGTGTGACAGCAGCACAGAGACGGGTAAGTGTAATTGAGCAGACCCCAAACAGTATTGGTGAAATTCTAATTTGGGGTCTATTCATGGACACTAGGTGTTCGGTATGGATACTGAACTTTATAGTTCAGGTTTGCCTATCACTAGTAGAGAGATCTTAAAATTTATGTTGTTAAAAGGCTCCCCTTCAAATATGAGAGACCTGGAGCTGTTTGTAGTGGAAAAGTGGTCCAAAATTCCAGGTGAGAGATATAAGAAGCTTGTTGATGGTTATAGGAAGTGATTGATTGCAGCTACTTATTACAAATAGTCAGAAAGGAAATATTAAGTTGAAGGTGCCAACAATTTTGTCTGGCCAATTTTTGGAGTCTTGTGTGAAATTACCGTATATACTCGCGTATAAGCCGAGTTTTTCAGCCCAAAAATTGGGCTGAAAAGTCCCCCCCTCGGCTTATACGCGAGTCAATACGGCCCCCTCAAAGTTTGGCGCCCCCACCTCACTTTCTGGGCCCCCCCGCATGCAGCGCTGCGCATATACATTACATGTCTAGCAGCTGTCACCCTCCGATGGCGGATCGCGGCTCCCTGCTCCAGGCTCCATCTTCCTCGCTGTCTTCCTGCTTGTCAGGTGACCGGCCGGCGTCGCGATGACGTCATCGCGATGAGCCCCGGTCACAAAGCAGGAAGACAGCAAGGAAGATGGAGCCCGGAGCCGGGAGCTGCGATTCGCCATCGGAGGGTGACAGCTGCTAGACAGGTAATGTATATGCGCAGCGCTGCATGCGGGGGGGCCCAGAAAGTGAGGTGGGGGCGCCAAATTATGAGGGTGGCCCTGCTGGGGCCCTGTATACTACCACTGGGGCTATATACTACCACTGGGGCTGTATACTACTACTGGGGCTGTATGTATACTACCACTGGGGCTATATACTACCACTGGGGCTGTATACTACCACTGGGGCTGAATATACCACTGGGGCTGCTGTATACTACCACTGGGGCAGTATACTACCACTGGGGCTGTATACTACCACTGGGGCTGAATATACCACTGGGGCTGCTGTATACTACCACTGGGGCTGTATACTACTACTGGGGCTGTATGTATACTACCACTGGGGCTATATACTACCACTGGGGCTGTATACTACTACTGGGGCAGTATGTATACTACCACTGGGGCTATATACTACCACTGGGGCTGTATACTACCACTGGGGCTGTATACTACTACTGGGGCTGTATGTATACTACCACTGGGGCTATATACTACCACTGGGGCTGTATACTACCACTGGGGCTGAATATACCACTGGGGCTGCTGTATACTACCACTGGTGCTGTATACTACCACTGGGGCTGTATACTACTACTGGGGCTGCTGTATACTACCACTGGGGCTGTATACTACCACTGGGGCTGTATATACCACTGGGGCTGCTGTATACTACCACTGGGGCTGAATATACCACTGGGGCTGCTGTATACTACCACTGGGGCTGTATACTACCACTGGGGATGTATATACTACTGGGGCTGCGTGTATACTACCACTGGGGCTGTATATACCACTGGGTCTGCTGTATACTACCACTGGGGCTGAATATACCACTGGGGCTGCTGTATACTACCACTGGGGCTGTATACTACCACTGGGGCTGTATTCTGAGGCTGCGTGTATACTACCATTGGGGCTGTATATACTACTGGGGCTGCGTGTATACTACCACTGGGGCTGCTGCTGTATACTACCACTGGGGCTGCTGTATATACCTCTGGGGCTGCTGTATACTACCACTGGGGCTGCTGCTGTAACACTGCTGGGGCCTGTATATACCACTGGGGAGGCTGCTGTATACCACACTGCTGGGGGCTGTATACCTGTGCTGGGGTCCACCCTCGACTTATACACGAGTCAATAAATTTTCCCAGGTTTTGGGGGCAAAAGTAGGGGGGTCGGCTTATACACGGGTCGGCTTAAACACGAGTATATACGGTATGTCCAATTTGCCTTTTTTTCTTTCTTTTTTTTAACTTTTCCAATACGGAAAAAGGAAATTGAAAGGTGTAGAAAAAAGTGTAATCGCCAAATGTTTCTGGGAGAAATACTTTATTTTCTTGAACAATTTCAAGGATGCCAACACATTCGGCTACGACTGTATATTTAGACAGAGCTCACTGTATCTCTTTCTGTATATTTATAATATTCATCTACTGAATTAAAAATCTGTTAACTCGTGTTTAAAATGTACGTCTGTATTGATTGGTGCAAATAGTCTAAGGCAGAATGGATTGCTAATGTGCTGTGCCTATACGTCAGTTATGCTGCTTTCATTGTATTTAACTAAAATGCTGCAGTACTCATTTAATGCAAAAATAATATAAATGACTTGTATAATTAGCAGAATTGAAACAATCCACAAGGAAAAAAGCCCATTTACAATGCAGTTAAATGGCTAGAATTGTGCTCTTTAGAACTGAATTCATGGAGAAAAGAATTGTTATTTATGCACTTACCTTCCCCTTAATTCTATACTAAAACTCTTTTCCGTTTCAATCAAGTCTGTATAAAAGAAAATTTGAATGCTTATGTGTGTGTCAAATAAACCACATAATGTTCGAGCTTTAGATTTCAAAGGATTAAGTGGGGTGAGTTCTCAGCACTGTACCTTACCAACTGCGGACCTCACATTAAACTAATCTGAACCTGTCATTACTATTAATAGTCAGCCTTATACTCGTACATAACCCCATGTCTACTCTGGGTGGCTTTGTTATTATGTATGTCTCTAATTTCACAGGCAGAAACTACACAAAATGACCTCCTGTCAGTGTATGTCGCGGGGTTCTTATTGTTTACTCCTGCCTCTGAAACTCTGATTCACACGCATGTGAAAACAGCTTTGCCATTGATCTGCGGTAGCAAAAATGTTGATAATGAACTGCTGGTTAAGCATTAAAAAAATCATAAGGACAGCAGTATAATATACGCTAAGAAGTAACATATATTTAAATTAAAAACTGAAAAATGTAATATAAAATTTGAAATATTAATATATAAAATAAATATAGTACATCTATACAAAAGATTTTAAAATTCTAAATGGTTGATGAAGATTCCTATGTACTCTGCCGTTCAAAAGTTTGGGGTCACCCAGACAATTTTGTGTTTTCCAAGAAAACACAAACTTTTATTTTTCAAATGAGTTACACAATGAATAGAAAATATAGTCCAGACAAGGTTAGAAATGATGATTTTTATTTGAAATAATACTTTGTTTTCGGCAAAGAATGCTCCCTTTGCATCAATTACAGCATTGCAGACCTTTGGCGGGTACTATTTAATGAAGCTGCCAGTTGAGGAGCTTAGAAGCGTCGATTTCTTAAACTAGAGACTCTAATGTACTTGTCTTGTTGCTCAGTTGTGCTGCGGGGCCTCCCACTTCTCTTTCCACTCTGGTTAGAGCCGTTTGTGCTCTTCTCTGAAGGGAGTAGGACACACCGTTGTAGGAAATCTTCAGTTTCTTGGCAACTACTCCCATGGAATAGCCTTCATTTCTAAGAACAAGAATAGACTGTCAAGTTTCACATGAAAGTCCTCTTTTTTGGCCATTTTGAGAGTTTCATAGAACAAACAAGAGTAATGCTCCAGATTCTCAACTACATAGCTCAAAGGAAGGTCAATTTTATAGCTTCTCTAATCAGCCAAACTGTTTTCAGCTGTGCTGACATACTTGTGCAAGGGTTTTCTAGGGTTTTCTAAACATCCATTAGTCTTTTTATACAGTTAGCAAAAACAATGTACCATTAAACACTGGAGTAGTGGTTGTTGGAAATGGGCCTCTATACACCTATGTACTGTAGATATTGCATTAAAGACCAAACATTTGCAGCTAGAATAGTCATTTACCACATTAACAATGTATAGAGTGTATTTCTGATTCCCTTAATGTTAGCTCATTGAAAAAAAATTTGCTTTTCTTTAAAAATAAGGACATTTCTAAATGACCCCAAACTTTTGAATGGTAATATACTTTTACATGAAATCTCTACATTGTTATGTTCTATTAACATCAAAAGCTATTGTCCTCAATTATAAAATATAAGCAAAAGGGTAACAATGATTTGAACTTTTGTATTTCAGGCTCCATATCTCATCATCCATTACAGCTTTGAGCATGAGACTACCTTCATTTTATAGACAATCATCTTGGCTATCTCGTACATAAATTTGATCTGCAACTTTTTAGTATATGAATAGTTAAGCAGATTCTTTTGCTCCTAAAAATGTAAATTTTTAATTTTATTATTTTGTTAGTATTTTTTAAATCTACTTTTTTATTCAACTCTACCTGAATCCTTCTGGGCATGTTGTGTATCAGACTCAAACATGTCTCAAATGAATTCTGGGTCTCTTCTACAGGTTCCCAAAGTGGGTTCATACTGGTGGACTCACTTGGGTATCTATACAGCTTTTTCAACTCTGTCCACATGTGTTGAATTGGGTTTAGGTCTGGGGACTGTGGGGACCAATCCAGTACCTACACATCATTGTCATTGAACCATTTTTTTCACCAATCGTGACGTAGTACTTAGACATATGAAGTGACACATCTTTTAGGATAGTCACATAAAGCTTAGCTTTGTGACCACCATTAATCCTGGTGTAATATCCAACACCTTTGGCTGTGAAAAACTCCATATCATCATGCTTTCTCCTCTGAACTTCAATTTCTCAATCTGTTTGCCGCCCATCAAAGACAAGTTTACTGATGTTTTTCTCATCACTCCAAATCACTGATTTTCAATCTTCTACTTTCCACTTTTATTACTTCTTAGCAAACTAGAGACAACTTTTTTAATGTTCTTTTAGCCTCAATTTTTTCATTTTCATATGGGCAACAGGGTAAAATGGATCCTAAAATGTGTTGGGTAATTTCTCTTGAGTACATTGATACCTTATTTGTGGACATACACCACTGTTTTGGGAGCACGGCAGGGCTCGAAAGGGAAGCAGCTCCATTTAACATTTTGAATGGAAAATTAGCTGCAATCGTTAGCGGACACCATGTCACCTATGGAGAGCCCCTCTGTGCCTAAACATTAGAGCTCCCCCACAAGTGACCCCATTTTGGAAACAAGACTCCCTAAGGAACTTATCTAGATACATAGTGAACACTTTGAAGTCCCAGGACCTTCACATATTGATCCATAAAAATGAAAAAGTACTTTTTTTCACAAAAATGTTATTTTAGCCTTAATTTATCATTTTCATAAGAGGATAAAATGGATCCTAAACTTTGTTGGGCAATTTCCCCTGAGTACACAGATACCTCATATGTGATGGAAGACCACTGTTTGGGAACACGGCAGGGCTCTGAAGGGAAAAAGTGACATTTTGGAACACAGATTTTGATGGCATGGTGTGTGGGTGAAATGTCCTGTTTGGATAGCCCCTGATGTGTCTAAACAGCGGAAATCCCCACTAGTGACAACATTTTGAGTTCACTGCCACGGGGAGCCTTGGTGACTCAGCGAGTGACATCATCACTCCCTTGTGGCAGTCCCTGACTGCCGCAGGTGATGTCGCTCACCGAGTCCTTGCGGTCAGTGTGATTGCAGACTCTGCAGGGAGAGGACTCTGGAAAAAGGATCGTGGAGGGTTATGTGTGAGTAACAAAGATGGAGTTGAAATATGTTGTTTTTCTTCTAATCAGTGCTTTTTTTGTAAAAAAATATTTCCTGGTACCCTCTCGGAGCTGAGGGGGGTGGGGGTGGGCGGGGCCTGGGGGCGGGTTTGTAGGCGGGCTGCCATCAGGGGACGGGCGAGATTAATATATTTAATATATTAATATGTTTGCTCTGAATGTTGCACCCGGTCTTATTTTCAGGGGGAGGCATACACACACAGGGGCATACACTCACAGGGGCATACACTCACAGTACGGTAGCCCAGTGGTTAGCACTGTATATGGTGGCTCAGTTGTTAGTCACTGTATGGTGGCTCAGTGGTTAGCACTGTATATGGTGGCTCAGTGGTTAGCACTGTATGGTGGCTCAGTGGTTAGCACTGTATATGGTGCTCAGTGGTTAGCACTGTATGGTGGCTCAGTGGTTAGCACTGTATACGGTGGCTCAGTGGTTAGCACTGTATACGGTGGCTCAGTGGTTAGCAATGTATACAATGCTCAGTGGTAAGCACTGTATATGGGGCTCAGTGGTTAGCACTGTATATGGTGGCTCAGTGGTTAGCACTGTATACGGTGGCTCAGTGGTTAGCATTGTACGGTGGCTCAGTGGTTAGCTTTGTACGATGGCTCAGTGGTTAGCATTGTACGGTGGCTCAGTGGTTAGCACTGTACAATGGCTCAGTGGTTAGCACTGTACGGTGGCTCAGTGGTTAGCACTGTACGGTGGCTCAGTGGTTAGCACAGCGCAATGTCTCTGTGGTTAGCAAAGTATGATGGCTCAGTGGTTAGCAGCACAGTATATGGTGGCAGGCAGTTAGACCAGGATGAAGGCTGGGGGTGAGCGCAGGAGGACGGAGGCTGGAGGTGAGGCAGGAGGCGGAGCTGAGGGGTGAGGGCAGGAGGACAGAGGCTGGAGGGGTGAGGGCAGGAGGACAGAGGCTGGAGGGTGAGGACAGGAGGACAGAGGTTGGAGGGGTGAGGGCAGGAGGACAGAGGCTGGAGGGGTGAGGCAGGAGGACAGAGGCTGGAGGGTGAGGGCAGGAGGACAGAGGCTGGAGGTGAGGGCAGGAGCACAGAGGTTGGGGGGTGAGGGCAGGAGACAGAGGCTGGAGGGTGAGGCAGAGGACAGAGGCTGGAGGGTGAGGGCAGGAGGACAGAGGCTGAGGTGAGGGCAGGAAGACGAGGCTGGAGGGGTGAGGGCAGGAGGACAGAGGCTGGGGGTGAGGCAGGAGGACAGAGGCTGGAGGGGTGAGGGCAGGAGGACAGAGGCTGGAGGGTGAGGGCAGGAAGACGAGCTGGAGGGGTGAGGCAGGAGGACAGAGGCTGGAGGCCCCATCATAAGCATAGTGCAGCCAACTTTATCTTTATTTACATTACATTTATTTTACACTCACTGTGATCTCCCGGCTGCTCTGTCTCTGCACACACAGCCACACACATTGCACACACACTGCACACAAAGCCACACACACTGCACACACACTGCACACACACTGCAACACAAAGCCCACACAAAGCCTGCACACACATGCAAACACACTGACACACACTGCACACATTGCACAACACACTGCAACACACCATGCACACACTGCACAACACACTGCACACAAAGCCGCACACATTGCACACACACTGCACACAAAGCCACACACATTGCACACAAAGCCACACACATTGCACACAACTGACACACAAAGCCACACACACATTAGCACACACATTGCACACAAAGCCACACACATTGCACACATACTGCACACAAAGCCACACACACATTGCACACACATTGCACACAAAGCCACACACATTGCACACACACTGCACACAAAGCCACACAGCACAATTGCACACACATGCACACATGCACACACACGACACACTTGCACACAAAGCCACACACATTGCACACACACTGCACACAAAGCCACACACATTGCACACAAAGCCACATACATTGCACACAAAGCCACACACATTGCACACACATTGCACACAAAGCCACACACATTGCACACAAAGCCACACACATTGCACACACATTGCACACACCAGCCACACACATTGCACACAAAGCCACACACATTACGCACACATTGCACACACACACACACATTGCACACACGGCCACACACAACCTGGCTGCACAGCATACTGCACCTTCTTTCTCTGGGCCACTCACCACCTGCTCTCTTCTGCTGTGCCGCCGGCTCCGCCCGCTCTCAGCGCTCTCGGCCGGCAGACAGAGCTGGTCCTGGCCCTGGCCGCCAGACACCGCACCGCTGCCATCAGCGGTGTTCGCCGCACCGGGCCGGAAGTGTGCGTGGAGAGTGAGACACACATACAGCAGCCAGGTCCTGGCTGGCTGCTGGTATCTCCGCGGCGCATTTGAGGGATTACTGGGCTGCACAGATCAGGCGGCAGAGTCAGGCAGCTGATATTCTGGTACGCCATACCGGATCGCACCAGGTTTTCCCGGATTTTCCGGTATGGCGTATCGGCCCGTTCCGGTACAAAAAAAGCCCTGCTTCTAATAAAATTGTGTATTATTTACTATTTAATAGAGATTCCTAATGGAAGAGTATGAGTACAGCACCAGAATATGGCACCTCTAATGAAAGTGCCATTTTCTGGGGTGGCTGTGGGCTGAAATTCGCAGCATGGGGGGTCCAGAATGTTTGGGTCTGCCAACGCTGAGGATTCCAGCCCCCACCTGCCAAGTTGCTCCTGGCTGGCAACCAAAAATATGGCAAGGCTCCACATCATTTTTTTTTAGTATTAGAAATAATTAAAAAAAAAACGACATGGGCTTTGCCATATTTTCAGTTGCCAGCCAGGTACAACTTGGCAGCTATGAACTGCCACCCATCTCCAGCAGCCTAGTTGTACTTGGCTGTCGACCAAAAATACAGGGAAGCCCGACATTATTTTATTTTCATAGAAATTATTTTGAAAAAAAAACTACGTGGAGCTTGGCTAATTTTTGGTCCAGCCAGGTACAATTAGGCAGCTGAGGTCTGGAAACCTCAGCATGGAGAGGCCCGAGCATTCTGGGCCCCCTATGCTGCAAAATGGAGCCCACAGCCATCCCACAAAATTGTGCATTCATTGAAGCGCCATTTTCTGGAGCTGTTCCCAGACTCTTCCAGGTGCCCTGGTGCTGGTGGCAAACTGGGTAATAAAGGGGTTAATGCCAGCTATTTATTGGCAGCTGGCACTAAGCCCTAGATTCATAATGTTGGGCCAATGTTAGACCCGGCCATTAGGAATCTCTAGTAAATACTATAAAAATACACCACACAGAGAAAAATCTTTTTATTAGAAAAAAAAACAAACACAAATTTAGACTCCATCTTTATTATTCCGCTCCCTCCGCCGACGTAATCCAAAACGATGGTCCCACGATGCTCAATTGCCTCTGCTACATCCAAAGTCTGCAGCAAGGGATCAAGAGTCCTCTTGTTTTAGTCTATGGAGTCACATGGATTGTGCACTGTATGGCAGATCATTGTTATACAGTGCACAATCCCTTTGCCACTGTGCATCTGATCACCCTGGTAACCAGATGCAGTGGCACAGGGATTGTGCACTGTATAATAATGATCTGCCATACAGTGCACAATCCTTGTGTTGCTGTGTGTCCGATTACCATGGAAACCAGATACAGCAGAACAGAATTGTGCATTGTATAGCAGATCATGTTATACAGTGCACAATCCCTGTGCCGCTGCGCATCTGATCACCATGGTAACAAGACACAGCATCACAGGGACCCCATAGCTAAACTATAGGACACTTGATCCCTTGCTGCAGCCTCTGAGGTCACACGGATTGTGCACTGTATGACAGATCATTGTTATACAGTGCACAATGCCTGTGCCACTGTGCATCCAACCACCATGGCAACCAGATGCAGAAGCACAGGGATCGTGCACTGTATAACAATGATCTACTATAAAGTGCACAATCCCTGTGCTGCTGTATATGGTTACCATGGTGATTGGACACGCAGTGGCACAAGTGAGCGGCACAGGAAGAGAGGAGACGACAGAGAAAGGGAGCGGAAGGAGGAAGAAGGTGGCCCGGCTGCCACATGACCGGAGGGGACGGACGGAGGAGAGAAGGAGGTGAGCTGGCACAGGAGGGCAGCGGAGAGAGGAGGAGGGGAACGAGCACAGGGGGGAGGGACTGAGTGAGCGGGTGGGCGGGCACAAGCTGTGGAGCAGAGGCCAGGCATATGTGCCCTGCACTGCTGCCATGCTTGCTGTAATGGGAGTGATCAATCCCATCAGATCACTCTCATTAGCACTGGAGGGGGAGATACCTGCCCCTTCAGCACTCCAGCCTATGAAAGGGACTATACCAGTCCCTTCCATAGCTGGAGATTGACAATCGCTGTGATTAGCTGTTGGGAAGTTCAACAGCCAATCCCAATGATCGCAGGCATTGAGGTTGAGCAGGGGTTCCCTCCTACCAGGAGCTCAGGTGACTTTTCACCGACAACAGTCACCTGAGCTACAGGGTAGCGATCCTGCCATGATGTTGTACAACATCAAAGGTCAGGAAGTCACCAACTTTCATGGCGTTGTACAACGTCAAAGGTCGGGAAGGGGTTAATTCTCATATAAAACCCTATTATCCACTTCTTTTGCCTTTACTGTCTCTTCTTAGCCAATATATATACACAGTGCAATGTATGCTATAATCTGAAATATATTTAACGATGACTGCAAAATCTTAAATGATTGATGAAAAGACTTCAGAAGTCCCTTAGTATGCAATTTTTTTCTATTTTATTATGAGCCAAAGATAATAAGATATCAACTAATAAGGATTCTACATCTTTATCTTTTTATGTAAATTGCAAAACATATTGTCCTCAATTATAAAAGATATCATTTCACTTTTACACAATTTTGTTAAAAGAAAATATAGCTTCTGATGCAGTCTGTAGTGTGACCACTACCTGTCAGAGGTTCAGCTGATGTACAGAGTCAGAAAGGCAATATTCCCTGCAAATTAACTAGTCTCAAAAGGGAATAAAACGTATCTGTAAAGTCTACAGTTGGACTTCTGCTTTGAAAACCATACCCTTCCAAGACCTGTGGCAAGGGCATCTCACGCAAGCCAATCAATAGCGGTACAACTGCAAGAACTCTAAATCATTGCTGTCTACTTATAATTATCTCCAGTTTAGCTGATAGCCTGAGGCTAGTGTCACCCTAGCATAACGCAAGCGTTAAATACTTAGACATTTTCCATGCAGCGCATATTGTTAACGCTATGCGTTGCAGGTAACGGAGCCCCGCAGTAACCCGCTATTTACCTTAGCAGCCGGCCACACACAAAGCTCCAGGAAGTGCACTTTACTGAGCGCACAGGAAATCTGTCTGCAGCTTTTCGTGCATTGTCCAAAAGCACAAATCCTGGGGCTTTGTGTGTGGCCGGCTGCTAAGGTAAACACAGGGTTAGAATGGGGCTCCCTGCCTGCCGTTTACGCTATGCACTGCGGGGGAAATTTTTAAGTATTTAATGCTTGCGTTGTGCTAAGGTCACAGTGCTAATGTGGCCCTAGCCTTAGTCATGTGTTTAGGTTTTTTAATGGGTCTGCATATACTTGGCACTTGAAATACAGCTTTCTTCTTTCTGAGGGAGAACTGGCTTGTATAGTATTGCCATAAATTACCCTGATGGCAAACCCTTTTAAATATATGATATGCATACCATTCAGCCTCATTAAAACCATATACCTTCAAAGTAGTTCTTCTGAAAGTGTCCTTTCACCCAGGTATTAATAGCAGACAAAAATACCCCACAGTTCAAGTTGAGGTCTCGGTTGATCAGACTATTTTTTTCCACCATATTCCACAGGCACTTGATGCTTCATCTCTATTGGTAGTATAGAAAGAACTGTCATTAATAACTTACAGATTTGCCGTGAACACTGGGACAAGGTATTCAGTGGTGAAGGATGTAAAGGGAACATATCACATCGAACATGAGGGCTAAAAAATTGCGGGCAGCATTTTATATTAGCTCATGAGCAGCTAAATAGATTTACCGTAATGATTTTATAGGAAAAAGTTCAGATTATCTTGTACCATATTAATTTATTTTTCAGTGTACAGTGGGTGGATGACGTGCACCATGACCTTACAGGTACAAACACAGAACCCTCACAGGCCTCATTGGAGTAAAAAATCCCATTGCAATGGGAGAAACTTTGGCAATTTCAATGGGAGTGGTGGTGACCAGAAGATGCGGTGAGGTCCGGACAAGTGTCAATGAGTAGCCAAAAGGCCAAAATGAGGTGAGCAGTGTACATAAGGATTTTTTTTAATGTTAACCTTGTGATGCTCCTTTATGGTTAAAAAATGGTTGCTAGCAGCAGAGATTCAACTGGATTTACTCAGATACGAATTATAAAAAGAAAAAAAAAATTGTGCATTTTGGCACTTATGGTTTTTTGTAAAATTTTAGTAGAATTTAATTCTATTTGGAAAAATGTGCTCATCTCTAGTTATACATCATTTTCTGGATGCAGCAATAGCCTATTAGATTTTCAGTAGCTAGATAATGCAAAGAGAATAACAGTTAAAATGATGAGTATTTCATTTTTAAGTGACCTACATTCGGTGGCCACTTTCTGGTAACATGTCTAAAATATCATAATGTTTTCATAATGTTTTATGATAGGAAACTAAGCTTCTTCATTACTTACCCCATGTACACCTCACTGCCCATAGACAGGGTGAGTAATCAATGGGTGAAGTAGCCTCTGCCTCACTAAAAATCTAAAGGTGGTTATGACATTGGTATATCTCTTCGTATCCTAGCTGCCCATCCCCCTCGGCAGTGCAGCCATTAAATACATTCAGAATCCAGCATTCTCCAGCAAAGAGGTTGGAGCAGCCACTAGCTTTATTGTATCACTCCTTGAACATATTACTTTGTCAAGTATAGGGATCTCTCATTCTCAGGTTCACTGCTTCTATATTTTCATTTTACTTTGACTTTGGAAATATATATGCATGCTAATTAGATAAAAAGAAAGGTTGGGATTAATAATCAGGATTTCACAAGAAAAATGGCGCTTGATCATCTCTGTGAGCACGAGCTACTACGGAAGTCATTTCCTATAATCAGTGGTTATTGTTTTACTCCACAAACACCTGAACACATTACGGCTCATCGTAGGAGAGGCAGCAAGATACATGTAATGAAAGGTACATACATCAGCGAGTGCTTATCAATTCTGCTCTGAAACAGCATCCATTGCTGTACATATAAACCTATAGCCACCGATTGAACCTCGGGGCAAACGCAAGATTCCGACATTCCACCAGGTCTCCTGCACACGGAAAGCCGGTTATTACTGACAAGAAAAGCATCACACAGTGTATTGTACAATGTCTATAGCTTTTCAATCAAGACAGTTAGAAAAAGCATGGACAGAGCTATGTTTTCCAGAGCGATACATGGATTTATCCCTCTGGCTTTTTGGCTGTAGGGAAGGGGTCTCCTTTTAATTGCTATCCATAGGGGTTATATATTTTTTTCCATTAAGAACTGGTTATCCAGTGAGTCTAATCCCATCAGTTAGCAGATATAGAAAGCATTTGCAAACATACCTAAGCTTTCAATTTATATACATCTACAGGTTTTTGTCCTAAAAGCATAATGAAATAAACACTATATTTTATTGCAGGTGATTAATACTATGCAACCCCCCCAGATTTGGGAGACCCCTGCAGACCCCTACATATTAAAAAAAAAACTGAATTCCCTGGCAACAGGGACACTTTATCCTTTAGGATTAAATAATATCATGGGTGAAAATAGTTTTAAATCCCCTCACTGTAGGGTGCCATAAAATATCGAAAAAGCTAAATTGTAACAGCCGATCTATTCCCTCCTGGCGGGATATTGAAAGCCTCATTGTCTCTTTTTTCCATTGCTTTATGGTCAGTTTGGATCAATTTCCATACTCGATTGTGGAATATGTTCTCAGCCATACAATACAAATATGGGATTTTTCAGAATTCCCGAATACAAAGATGCAGTAACGACTTAAAAATCATATCTGAAGGTTGTTATATTAATAATGGAGATCTTTCCTTTTCAATGTAAATGGATTACTGCATTCTTTATGTTTCCATTTATATTTTTATTTAATATTTTCCTCGCTTTTCATTCCAAAGAGCAATTATATGACATATATAATTTTACAAAACTAAAGCTTTGTATTCTCTGTGTCATTAAATTTTATTTTCGAAGTTACTCTCTTGATGAAATCCATTATTATCTCATTGAACGCTTAATAAGAAATGCAGTCATTTTTTGTAGTATATGTAATAATAATACAATCTATTAGACAAAGCATAGGATACAGAATATAGGACTTAGAAATACACGTTTCACCGCAGGTGTCTAAATGCACATTGATTTAATTGCTATTATTGTATTACAAATGTTTCTTTATGGGAGCAAATAAGAATCCTGAATACTTTTATTAGCTCGGTGTGAGCTTGATGAAGTTTAATGCACGTGCTATCAAAACTGTAAATGTGACTATATGTCAGGTGCTTCAAATTAATGAATAATGAGATACAATTTCTTAGTTTGCTTTGAATTAGAAATGTATATAAAATACAGGTTTTATTATAAAATGCGTAATGTAGAATAGATGCTTGAGCATAAAAAAAATGCATTAAAAAGCAATAAGCTGATTTGTTTGAAGCTATGCAGAATTATGATGAATCTTTTGGAGAAGAAATGTATAATGAAAAGTATTTAATGGTGCAGATAGCACAATCACTCAGGGAAAACCACAGCAGCAATCACTAGCCGTATAGGTTTCTTAGACTGGGTTTATATATAGACACCGTGATCGCCGATCAGCTACATGCAGCCTAACCGGAGTTTGCTTAAAGCCCTGTTTAGACCGGTCAACCATACTTCCATTTGAACCAAATGATTGCTGATATGATTGTTCTGCGTGCATATAATAACATTGTTCTCGTCAGCACATATCACACACACATATAGGAGATGGGCGGAATGTTTAGCTGGCCTGAGCTTTCTTTGGAAGTCTTGTTCCCCAATTATGAGCCCATCTAAAAGCAAAATCACTCGATGAACAAAAATGTAAAAAAATTCAAAGGCAACACAAGAGCACAATACCGATGCTGCAATCACTCTTAGACTGCCATAACATGGGAGAATTGACACTTTGGGGGTCTGTATACAGAGACTTTGCATTGCATGTACCTGTGTGACTGACGCCCTATGGAAACCTTGTGCATATAAATACCACCAATCACCTCCCCATATCATGGCAGGTTGAGAGTGATTGCTGTATTGGTATTGTGCACTTGTGTTGCCTTTCATTGAAACCTGCTGCATCCTGCTGAGTGCAATGACTATCAGATCTTGGCTGTTTTTTTGGAAAGTTTTTAGGATTTTTGTCCATCTAGTGTTTTTTCTGAATATACGGTTAGGGACTCATAAGTGTGAGGGACATGGGTTGAGAGCTTACGTATTTATGCTAAAATATCCACCAACACATCACATTATTATTTATCATTTTTTTGCACTTTTTTTCATCTTTATGCAGAATGCAGCTGAGCTTTTTTAAGGCGTCTGTCCTGTGTGGTGCATATACATAGTATATAATTACCACCAATCACCTCCTCCATGTCATGGCAGGTTGAGAGTGATTGCTGCACCAGTACTGTGCAATTGTGTTGCTTTTCATTGAGGCCTGCTGCATCCTGCTGAGTGCAAAGGATATCAGACCTTGGCTGTTTTTTGGTAACCCATCTAAAAGCAGCATTAGTTTTGACTGAATCCTTCCTCATAGTGCCATGTAAAATATCTTATTGGTTTCTCATAAGTAATTGTAAACCAGGGGCGGACCTACCATGGTGCAGCTGGCTCAGCTGCACCAGGGCCCCGACCGGCTAGGGGGCTCCTTAAGCCTGCAGGGGGCCCCCCAGCCAACCCCCGTAACCCGATGTCAGAGCAGAGGAGGGTCAGGCAAGGGAGGCAGGAAGCTTCCTGCTTCACTTGCCTGATCCCGTCCCTCCTCTCCTCTGCCCCTCTGCAGCACTCTGCATGCACTCGGAGCGGCTTAGCAGGTAGGAAAGCCGCATCTCCAATAACAGACCCCCACACCTCGCCGACGGCCGCCAGCAAGCCCTCCCCGCTCCTCAACGATGGCCGCCAGAGCACCCCTCCCCCCACTCCTCAACATGGCTGCACAAGGGCCCTCGGGGCTCAAGGTCCGCCACTGTTGTAAACTATACAAGCTATTAGTTCTTTGTAAATATTCTAGTGGGCAGCATGGAGCCTCAATATTTTTTTCTTTAAAAGGGTATTCCCATCTCTAATATGCTATATGTAGTAGGTGTAATAATAATAATTTTAGCAAATACCTACTATTAGAAATGTAGTATAGTTCTTCTGATATAGTGATATTTTCCTTATGTGCAGGCCTTTGCAGCTTAGGTATCCATGCTTAAAACCACAAGCAATTACCGTATATACTCGCGTATAAGCCGACTTTTTCAGCACAAAAAATGTGCTGAAAAGTCCCCTCCTCGGCTTATACGCGAGTCATATACTGGCTGAGTGGGGAGGGACAGTAACCGGGGGCTGGAGATGGCTGGGGGAGGCTGGAATAGGAGCGGTGACACCGCTCATTAAATATGCACGGCTCCCCGTGTCAATCAGTGAAAGGGGGAGCCGTGCATAATACAGTGCGCCCCCCCACCCTGCTGTCGCTGCAGGAGCAGCAGAAATCTCACCCTCCGCCGTCCTCTGGAGCCACCGGGTGTCCTGGGTCCTCGGTCCTAGTCTGTCCTCCTTCCTCCAGCCTCATCCTCGGTCCTCCGTGCTCTGTTCTCCCTGTATGCACGCTTCCCGTGCTGTGGGCGTCGCGGCAGCATGACGTCATCGCCGCTGCGTCCAACCCGCCCACAGCATTAGAAGCGTGCATACAGGGAGAACAGAGCACGGAGGACCGAGGATGAGGCTGGAGGAAGGAGGACAGACTAGGACAGATGAACCAGGACCCGGTAGCTCCAGAGGACGGCGGAGGGTGAGATTTCTGATGCTCCTGCAGCAAGGGGTGTCTAAAGCGTGTCTGCATAACCCCTACTGGGTGGCCTGTATAGCCTCTGCTAGGGGCCTGTATACTTGTGCTGGGGGTTGTATACCACTGGGGCTGTTTATACCTCTGGGGCTGCTGTATACTACCACTGGGGCTGCTGTATACTACCACTGGGGCTGCTGTATACTACCTCTGGGGCTGCTGTATACTACCACTGGGGCTGTATATACCTCTGGGGCTGCTGTATACTACCACTGGGGTTGCTGTATACTACCACTGGGGCTGCTGTATACTACCACTGGGGCTGCTGTATACTACCACTGGGGCTGCTGTATACTACCTCTGGGGCTGCTGTATATACCTCTGGGGCTGTATATACCTCTGGGGCTGCTGTATACTACCACTGGGGCTGCTGTATACTACCACTGGGGCTGCTGTATACTACCACTGGGGCTGCTGTATACTACCTCTGGGGCTGCTGTATATACCTCTGGGGCTGCTGTATATACCTCTGGGGCTGCTGTATATACCTCTGGGGCTGCTGTATACTACCACTGGGGCTGCTGCATACTACCACTGGGGCTGTTTATATCTCTGGGGCTGATGGATACTACCACTGGGGCTGCTGCTGTATATACCACTGGGGAGGCTGCTATTACACTGCTGGGGCCTGTATATACCACTGGGGTGGCTGCTGTATACCACACTGCTGGGGGCTGTATACCTGTGCTGGGGTCCACCCTCGGCTTATACACGAGTCAATAGGTTTTCCCAGATTTTGGGGGCAAAAGTAGGGGGGTCGGCTTATACACGGGTCGGCTTATACACGAGTATATACGGTAGCTAACTAGGTTTCAGTATAAGAGTGGTTTGTAATGACTATATATGTCTATACCCCATACATATATGTGCATCTCTATATGATTTTTCCTGAGGAAGAAGCTTATTGTGGCTTTGAAATGTATTGACTAATAAATAATTTTAATATCAACCTGGACTAATCCTTACTTTGATCTTTGGCTAATGGGATCACAGGATTACACCTTTTTCCAAATCCTATTTTGACTATAATTCCACATGGGCCGCAGCAGCAGTTTTACGTGCTTATAGTTGTTGTGACTCTCACAACCATTCTAGGCGAGCCTTCTTATACCTTTTTAACAATTTATATTGTGAAGATAAGAACATATCTGCACTTAAATTTCTGTCTTGCTTGGGTTGTGACCATGAATAGGTGCAAAATAGAAGAGATGCCCCGGGCACAACTTGCGCCTTTTAACATAGAAGAATCCTCGGGTCCAGCGAGTGTTCCTTTCAGTGACACATCGGACCTCTGGGTGCCAGCAAACAGTAAAGCCAAACGCTCATCCAGGTATGAAGAAGTTAATGCAGCACTTCAGATCCTTCAATAGGTCCAACTTTATTTGTAATGGTTAAAAACACATCAGGGAGAGGTGCGGTGTATGGGACTACAGACTGTTTCGAGCCGTCTGGCTCATCAACCAGTCTGGCATACCTGTAAACATGCATACCTAAGCTGAAATGCCCTGCACGTGAGGTAAGAGACATGGCTAATCAGGAGAACTAGACTACAATTCTAATTGGAGGTATTTGGTAATTGTATTCTTTTTACACCTACTAAATTATTGGGATAAGATCTTGGAGATGGGAATACCCCTTTAAGTAATATTGGACTCTGTTATTCCTTAAGGCTGCCCAGTTGACACAGGTTATACCTTCACTCAGGGGCGGACTGGCACAGGTGGCAGGGGGGCAAGTGCACCCCAGGCTGGTGATATTGGCCTCTTCCAGGGCTCCCCCATACTGAAATGGGCCAGTCCGCCTCTGCTTTGCGGCCGCAGCCACCGCTAATCTCACAGCAGCCGAAGCACATGGCAGTGTGGTAAGTGTGGAGCTGCTAATCGTAACATACTGTGCTCTCATTTCCCCCCCGTCCTCAAACTCCACTAGCACCCCCCATCACCTTCGGGCTGCCAGGACAATTCTGCCTCCCGGTATTCTAAGAGCACCAGCTCGCCCCTGCCTTCACTTTTGCATAAAACTCAATTTTTGACTTTGAATATATTCTTTTAAAACATAAATAACAAATTGTGCCAACTATATCTTACTAAACATAGCGATATTTGGTGTAATATGCTGGTCATGCTCAACACATTTTTCTTCATCATGCTAGATGTACATATACACGAAGTTTTCTAAAAAGTGTTGAAGATTTGGTGCAATCATTTGTTTTTTTTTCCCTTTTTTTCTGGAATTTACAACAGAATTTTACTTAGTAAATCCCCTTTAAAACTGTAGGAGATTATCCTTTAATAGTTTCGGAGGAATGTGCCATCTGTGGCACTGCTACGAAAACGATTGTACATGTGCATGCTTATATTGGAAATTTAGTGATTTTTTATTTTAAAGTCAATAAATACAAAATTGCTGGATTATGTCACACCTAGAGAAAATTGTATTATTATATAAAAATAATGTAAAAATGGGTTTTCTATAACTCGTTCTCTTTATACATTGAGTTTTCTTTGTAAAAAAAGACTAACCAAAAAAGCAAACCATAAACATAAAATCCCTGCGTGAATCCGGCCTTATCTTACACAAATAGGAGTCCATGCACACAATGATAATACAGATGTAGACACATGCCAGGAAGGGTTTTACACTGCGCCTTCTATACAGCCCTTTGAATATATGTTTAATTGAAATGCATTTAATATTTGCTGTATTTTTTCTTTAGCGTTTTTCAACGTTCGGCTTTCGGATCTATAGAAGCTATTAACTAATCACCGGAGAAGAATCAGCAATCCAATTATTTGCAGTGGCCAGAATGTAGTGTCAGATTGTCAAGATCCATCCATATACATTAGGTGATCAATTCTCAAGTGTTTTGCTGGATGATTTCCAACTTAACTCCTTATGTTCCGGCCACCTTGTCTGCCCATGACTGGCTAGCACATTGCATAGTGGAGAAAACAAGGTATCAGTGGTATTGTTATTTACGATGATAGAGCTTTTTATTAATTTCTAGCACCTCCACAATTAGGTAAACTAATAAGGAAAAGGTACTTTTTTTCTCCCATATCTCTATGGTTTTACAACACAAGAATATACAGTATCTAATGAAATATAATTGCTAATTTATTTACAGATTTGGTAAAATCCTCACTTAAACAGTACGGAGTCTTTAGGATGAAGAATATAATACAATCTCTGCTTGATGGTAACGCGGAAATACTGTCGAATGCACGAGCACCGAGCTGTAAGAACAGCCCCTTTCTCTGCAGTTACTGAAATGGAGCATGCAGACAGAACCAATGACTTGTTACTGCAACTTGTCAGCTTGAGCAGAGCAGCGCCGGATGTGTTCGTACACTGTGGAGCGCTCCTCCATGCCTCTAGCTGTGCAATTCTTTACCTACAGACAAGAGATTTCGCTATACTATCAAACATTCCATTATCACAACCACATCATAACTACTGTGCATGTCAAATAGAATTTTGAATCCAGATTGTGATATCTTTTTATATGTGCAAATAAAAGTTAATCGTGCCCTAAATTGGAATTTAGAAAAACCAGACAATGCTATAAATAACATATTCACTTAATGAGCGAGAAAAAAAAATATTGCACCTTAATAGTTAACATCGCTGCCATTCCACCGGTAGTAGAAGCGACTGTACTAACATTAATGCTGGCAACTGTGGTGGTTGATGATAGAGGTGAATAACTTTAGATCTGTGAATTGTATGTATACAGACATGAGGGTATAGGCTCTGTAGGCTTCTGTATGATGCTACTACACATTGGCGTATTGTAAAGCTTTTCTCTGCTGGAAGCAATGTTTCTATGGGAGAATATATCCTAAAAGAGAACCTGAAAAAACACCATTGGCCTGAAAATTTGCGGTTAATTTGCAGGTTATTAGAATTTTGAATCTGCCTGTTGCCTGCAAATTGAACCCTGCTGCGGGGAGGAAATTAACATTATTTTTCCAGGTAGCATTCAGGATTAAGTCCTTAGGGCAGTGCCGACCCAGATTCAGTCTGGGTATGGATAGTTATGGCTATAACTGACATCCACTCAGCATTAGAGCATGCTGTCAGTCAGTCTGCGGGGTGTGGTTATAGCCAGTACTCTCAATACACAGAGCGGTGCTGGAAGCTACATCACCGCCGCCTCTATGACTGAAACCAGGACACTCTGGGAGGAATAAAGTTAATTTATTCCTGTAAAGGGAACTTGTCATGTAAAAAATGCTATTAACCTGCAGATATATTGAAGGTGATTATGTTCTGATGCGTCCAGTTGCCACATTGGGATCCTCACTGCTGGGAAGGAATGAACTTTATTCCTCACGGCAGCCTCAACTTTCAGTCATAGAGGTGTGGCCGGCAAGGTTTCAGTGCATAGTAAGTGGCGATTTGAACCATGCCTCCAGCATGGACTGACAGCCAGCTCTGTACTGATGCAATGTTGAGCCATCTGTCAGTCAGTGCTTGTTTATAGCCGTCTCCCACTATGTAGAGCAATGACTGAAGGCTCAAGTCTGCCAGAGGGAATAAAGTTAATATCCTCCTGGCAACAGGGCTCTCAGTGTGGTGACCGTATGACATCAAAATGCTACAAAATGCAGATTATCCCCATATCTACAGGTTAGTAGTGTTTTTTTACATGACAGGGTGCTTTACAGTCCCCTGCATAAAGATGGCTGACGCACAGCACTCTGCTGCATGGGGAGAGCCCATGCTACTCCTGCTCTTTGACTACTTGGACAGGCTGGACTACTGGTGCGAGTTCCCGCATCAGCACCCACGGCTACATAAGATGCGCATTGTGTGCAAAGTACAGAGGGCCCTGCTTAGGAGACTGCAAGTGGTGCGGACACCTAAGCAGATCATCAAGAAGGTGGCGGACATGAAGTATAAGGCGAGGGACCACATGGCCGCCATCCGCACGCACATACAGACTCTGGTGAATATGATGTCATTACATATACACAAATGTTTACTCACACCACAATATACATGATTTGGCCTACATGGAAGTGCACCCTGTCAGTGTGGAAGAACCGCTGATGCTGGATGGGTGTTCATGTGTTGGCCCTGCAGATACATGCACAAGGGCCATCACACTGTAATGTGTGTAGCATGCCATACACTCAAGATTGTTGTGCCCAATTCACTAACAACACACATAGGTGTGAGTCCAACCTTGAAGTCAGCATGTGCACATTGTCAGTGATGTCATGGAACACAGAACACAAAATGTCACATTGTCCCACAACCCCTACATCTCGCAGCACATATCCTTCTGGTTATTGGACACATAAGTCTATGCCCCATAACTCCCTGGTTGTGTGCCTTTGTGCCAACCAAACACACACTCACTGTAACATCATGTTCTTAATATGTTGTGGTCCACTAAGAAATGATGGATTCCTATGTTGCCAAACATCCTGTCAGTGTGGGGCTGTGCTTGTTGGCCCATGTGTATGATAATGTGAATGTCCAAAAGTGCTGCGGACAAAGCTTCATGAACCAATTGTATGTCACAACAACGTAGTTTGGCAACATTCAAAACCTGTGTGTGCTGCGTGCAAAGGACACCTTTATCCTTTCGACATATACATATATGACGTTGCTACCATTGTGCAGATGATCTTGCAGTCCCCTTCTACCCCAGCTTCAAATGTACCTGGAACATGATGTCATAGGTACACAAAGGCCATTAGCCAGACATCAGTTTATGTGTATATCAGTTCATACATGCCACAATAATGCTGAGGCCTCCCCACCGGCTTCCCCTGCTGCAACAGCCTCCCCACCGGCCTCCCCAGCTGCATCCCAACCAGGGTCAACACTGGCCTCTCCACCGGCCTCGCTGGCTGCATATCAACCAGGGTCAAGAGCGACCTCCTCACCGGCCTCCCCAGCTGCAGCCCAAGCAGGCTCAACACCACCTCACCCTCTGACTTCTACTCTGTGATGGGTCAACACACTCCATCACCAACAGAGTCCCCCATTGAGCATGCTGGCTTGGATCTGTCTGGTAAGTGTCCGAGGCCAAACAAAATTTGCTTGGGATGCTTGTTTTTGGATCACCAATGTGTCAAATAATACATACATGACATCTATGTTGTCCTATTCTGTATATTCTGCATATTCTGTATGTGTAGGCACAACAGCTCGAGCCCTGGGTTGGTCCCTAAGCCACTCCCCCTCCCCAGAGAATGGTGGCTCTGATGTAGTGGGTAAGTTATGTTGTGTCCCACAAAAACATCCTGCCACACACATGTGGTCGGTTTTTGGAATGATGGCTTTCTTTCATCACTATAGTTGTTCCATCATTGAGGAACCTGATGCAGGCCCACCAAGAGGCCCACCGACAGTGGCGTCACGCTACGGCCCAGCTTCAGGTCCTTGGTGCCATGATCCAGAAGGTCCTTGAGCACCAGGAAGCCCATGGGCCTGGGGGCCAACATTAGTGATGTTGAGGGACAAAAAATATGTCATGTTGGCATACCACCATTTTTGTTTGTCATGTTGACAAGGTTCTTGTTGCTGTTTTTTTTAACACAGCATTGTTTGGACTTAAGGGACACAACGTGTCCACGCTAAAGGGGCTAAAAGCCCTGTTTTAGGCTCAGGCCTTATACATTTGTGAAAAATTTTCGAGCAAAAAAAAAAATTTGTTACCCTTTAGGCACACCGACAAAATAAAAAAAGGCCTATTGCAAAATAAAACTTACAACAATCCTTCAACATGTTGTGGTTGTGTTATTTACCAAAATGACTACATCATTGTAGCAAAGTATATGTTAGCACCCAAAAATGAGAAAACACTCTGTCTGGGATTCCTGAAACTGACATGTGTGGTGTGCAGCCCTCAAAATACACACCGGACAAAGACAACACACTGCCTGTCTGCAGTCAAACATACCCAATGGTCATTTTGTCTTTCTGCCGCCTAATGACTAAACCTATGTGTACACCACAGATAACCAATGCGTAACCCCTAAAGATTTTACTTTGCCCCGTGGTTGGGTTTCAAATTGCTCAACCATTGTTCTTTGCAGTGAACATCTACATGAACCTGTGAATGGCACACATGATTTAGAAATGTTACATCATTCATATACCTCACCATGTAGTAATGTGTATGTGCGTGAAAAGGTGTGACATCTGTCTCTTGACTTCACCACAGCGTTAGATTGTGTAGAAGAATTACCCATTATTAGGTGGCCAAGAACACGGAGTATTATGTTTTGAAAACATTTTATTTACACAAAAAAACATAAATGAAACACAAAAAATGGCCTCTGGCCGAAATCAACAAGCCACAAAGCAACCAGGCACATGCCTATTGTTGGTAGCCTCCCCAATACTGTTGGTATGCAGCTGCAGGATCTGATGCAGCTGCTTCAGCCACATCCCTTGCCGGATGTGGTTGTGGTCGATGCCGAGGGAAAGGTCTTCCAGGATCCCTCGGCACAAACATAGCCAGCGGTGGCGGCTGATGGGACACTGATGGCTGCTGGTGGGGCTGAGCCAAGATGGTCTGCTAGTTCAGTGTCCCATTCTCATTGTCTCCAGGGCTAGGTAGATCACCCTCTCGAGGTCAATACGATGTTGATGGCCCAGCCGGGACACCCGTTCACTAACTAGCTGCCTAATCCCAGTGCAAGGGATCCTCTCCATGTTAAGCAGCACCCTCTTAGCCCAATCGCACAGCTGGGTAGGGGGTGGCAATGGTCTCCTACGCCTCACCCACTCACTGGGTCGAGGGTGCTGCACGGCGGCACTGGGATTAGGCTCCAAAATCCCCCCCGATGTGGTTGGGGACCATAGCCAACGAGTGCCCCCCCCCCAGGCTGGACCCGACGTCTTGAGGGCCCTGTGAAAGTAAAACAAAATGTCACAACATAATTGACCAATTGACATATCATCAATGCATCATTCCAAAACCTCTATTTTTCATGTTTGTGTATTCAAAGATGAGTTCTATATGTGGCTATTAGAGTGGGTTAAAGATATGGCTATGTGTAACATGACACGGTGATTACTCTACTCACATAAGTAACCACCATGAACATGCATATGTGTTCAGACACGCACAATATCTTTCCGAGGACAACAATCGGGCCCACAACACCTACATATACTGTGCACTGTGCCAAACAACACACGCTGATATGTTTGTCAGGTTCAACACCACACAAGTGTATCCAACCACCATTGAAGACTGTGATGACACAAAGATATTATGAAGTACCTCTTGTGGCGGAGCGGGGCCTTGGGGAGTGGCGGAGGACGCTTGTGCTAGGTCCCTGCTGCACAGTATAGTCGGAGGGAGATGCTGGTCCCGGAGGAAATGGAGGAGATTAAAGTACCACAAGCGTGGCACATGCACCTCCCCTGTTCCACTCCCGGACCGCATTGACTTATCAACTTCACTGAGCTCCCTCTTATACACTGTACGCAGGTTCTGGATCTTCTTCAGCACAAACACCTTATCCACCCTCTCCCCGGGGTTGTGCTGCTGGGAGAGGGTGATAAGCTGGTCATACGCCACTCCCTTCACCTGAAGGTTCTTGTAATCAGGTGATGTGGTCTGCCACAAGCACTCTAGCTCCTGATACTCGGCTATGAAGGCCCGGACAAACTTCTGGTTCTCAGCCATCTGAAAAATCAAATTTTAGCAAGGCAATCCTGGGTACATGTAGTTCGGTGGCCACATCAATTGGCTAACATTAATTTAAAAATAATAAAACACATTACCCAGGCAACAAAACACACATTAACATCAATGCCACAACAGTACATACATAGGGCTGTAGGCTACTGGAGGAGGATAATGTGAACTTAGCCTTACTTTTTGTAAGCCGCACAGGCAATGGCCATTGTTGTATGTATGATGTGTAATTTAACCCAAAGGGAACTAGGATTTGGTTTCAGATACTTTACTATAAAATGACCTTTATACGTACATGCATCAATAGTGTGGGCCACAACATATATGATGTTAACTGTAGTCGTGTACATTATGAGGAATATGCCATTCAGGGTATGCTCCTAGCAGCTATGAAGGCTGCATGGCCCATTAGGACACATAGTTAGTATGACCTAACACCAACAACATTACCACATGGTAGAGGATTGAGTGCTAATCTCAGCCCCTACAGAAAGAAGAGGTGCAGACGATGCAGAGTCATATATACATACTGTCTGCCCTGCAGTTCCAGAAGAGGAGACGCTACCACGTTGTGCTTCCATGTGCAACAGGCAGGATGTGCGACATCCATCTTTAAAGGGCGCTCAACCAATAACATCGCAGAAGAGTCATCCAATCGTCGGGGCGTGGTAATGCCTAGGCAAGGTACAATTGGATGACGCAAGCGGGTTGTGATTGGTGGCTTCACACATATAAAATGGGGAAAGGCTGAACGGTGTTGTGTTTGCTGCCTAGAGCCATTGAGTAATTACTGATGTGCACAACTATTTGGGAATATTCGTGCATCTTAACTGCGTGTTGTAAATTTTCCTGCTCTTATATTTGGTGCTAATAACTTCCTGGCCCATTCGGCCACTGTTACCAGTTCCTTTTAGGCTATAGGCTACATCTTCGGGAGTGTGTGTATGGTAGCAACATGCTGTTTTGTGCGTAGTCAGTGAGCATCCATTTTGTGTTGGTAACCCTGTCTTGACAACAAGAGTGTGGGTAAGTTTAAATATGGACTCTACCAAAATGGCAGGAAATGTTGCAAAAACGGTTGCCCACACACTTTGCATGCTAACTGATCCCAGTACATGCAGCCTTGGGGATTGTACATCTGACATTTATGTGAAGACACAATAATGCATCTGCATGCATTACCCTCTTGTGATGTGTAATGTAGCAGACCCAATTCAGTGTGTTTGTGGAGTTCAAAATACTTTGCTTTCATACATAATAAGTGTTGGCAGCCATGGGACACATCTTGATGTTGTTCGGGCCTTGGGGATGGCCATCATGTGCTGCCTGTAGATGATGAGTAGTATGGGTTCACATATGTGTAGTAGGTGTTATGTTCAATGTCATACTGTAGTGGGTTCTATAGGCAAGGTGTACAATAATTATATGGTGTGTGACGTAACAGGCCAACCATGTAAGTGTGTATTGGAGGGGTATGACAGGACTATGTACATGGGCTAGTTGATGAAGTGTGTTCTTGTTATGCCTCCATGTACTTATATTGTTTTTGTTTCCTTTCTCATTCCCAGAGCCTTGCTAACAGACATTGGATGTCATGCATCGTGCCGCAATGGTAGTAGTGACTGTGTCCATGGTGGATGATGCCTTATTGACGGATGAGAGGACTGAGAGACTGCGGAGCCGTAGCCGACGGCGTGTGTGGTCTCGGGCTTGGCTCCTGCAAAGGCGCCACCTGAGTCACATGGTCCTTGTCCGTCAGCTGGAGGACAGGAATCTGCAGGACTTCAGGAACTATCTCAGGATGTCCGAGGACTCTTTCAAATTCCTCTTGGACTTGGTTACCCCACATATTGACCGTGAGGACAGTGTGATGCATCGAGCAGTTCCAGCAGAGGAGCGGTTGGCTGTGACTCTGCGTTTCCTGGCAACAGGGTGCATGATGACTGACCTGCAGTATTCTGCTGCAGTCTCACGCTCACTGCTGAGCCGCCTAATCCCTGAGACGTGTGAGGCCATTGTGACGTGTCTCTTGCCAATCTATATGCGTTTTCCATCAACCCCCGTGGAATGGTTGGAATTTGCCACTGGCTTCCAGGAGAGGTGGCAATTCCAAAACTGCGGGGGTGCATTGGATGGCAAGCTTGTGAGGATCACAGGACCCCCCAACAGCTGGTCATATTATTTTAACTATAAAGATTATTTCATTGTGGTCCTCATGGCCCTCGTCAATGCCAACTATGAGTTCCTCCTTGTAGATGTGGGGATGAACGGGCATGTGTCTGATGGGAGGGGTTTGCCTAGACCTCCTTTGGTCGAGGCCTTGTTAGTGGGTGCCTGAACTTACCCCCAAATGATGACACCACTGAACATCTTAACTTTGCCTTTGTGGGGGATGAGGCCTTCGCACTTCATACAAACCTACTATGGCCATATCCCCAGAGGACTCTGACCCCTGAGCAACAACTTTTCAATTACTGGCTATCCCGGGCACGTTGTGTGGTTGAAAATGCGTTCAAGAACATGGCCAATATATTCTGCGTGTTTCATAGTGCTTTAAATATTAAACTGGAATCTATCAAAATGGTAGTGATGGCGTGTTGTGTGCTGCATAACTTTCTGCGTCGTAGGGATACTCAATCATACACGCCAGCAAGTTATGTGGATTTTGTGGACTCCACAACTGGGGAACTCATGCCAGGTGAGTGGCGTGCAAACGACCCTGGCATAGCGCCACTCCAGCCGTTAGGCCAGGGCCGACATCAACAGGATGTCAGGAGCATCAGAGACAGCTACTGCTCGTATTTCAATGGCCCCGGGGTGGTGGCCTGGCAGGACCACCAGATGTAAGGGGTGTGTGATGGGTCCACACTATCCAATATGTGTTTCTGATTCACAGACATTGATTTCTAAGTTATGGCAGAATTAGCCAGTATTTGATTTTTGTATTATGTTACTTGTGTGATGATAACACTGTTTTTGTTGTTGTGTGTTTGTTTTTGTTGTTTTTATTTGTGTGGCCACACTCCTAAAATATTTTGTTCTGATCAGACAAACGTGTGTGCTTCTTTTATTTGCAGCTGACCACTGTATATCACATATACGGTAGCTTTTTATGGTGTGCTCTGAGGTGTGAGACTACAATGTTATTTGAGGGTACCTACATCGTTGTGTGCACAGGTACTCTACACATGTGTGGCGGAAGCCAACACACTGTATGGTGTTTGTATGTTTCCCTGTCCAGATTGCTGCATGTAGACATGGGTATGTGTATACACACATGGTCACTTCTATATTGTCTGATTTAGACATATGTACATATCTGGCAAAACATACATACATTTGGCAGGCACATAGTTTGGATAATGCTATGTGATGTGCATAGACATGTCCATACTTCCTGTGTGTAGCTTACAAAATTCTACAGTAGACGGACACAATGTCCATACATTTAGCCGAAACACACTGCAGTACACTAGCGTGGCAGTCTGCCAGTTTGGCGACGCCGCAGTGTGTTGCTGGAGCTGATACTCACCACATATGACATCAGTTTCAAGATGATATAATGGGCAATAGCATCCATGTCGCCACCATGTTGTCTTAGATGGCTGACCAATGGTAGCGTCTTTCATCGTCTAATCGGAGTGTTCTGGGCGCGGTTAAAAGTTAACTCAGGTACGCCTATGTCCTAAGCTGGGTGAAAAGTATGCCAACATTGCTTATGTGGTTGTGCTGTGTGACGGCGCAACTACAATCTGAAAAATAGGCTGCCCGATTTGCCAGCCGACTTCCGGCACGCCGGATTGTCGGAGGTTGGAGGTGTGATTGCTACGTGTAACATCTCCTTTGCGATCTTGGACAAGTGCCAAAAACGTGCGCGCTCACGTGAAATTGTATGCGATATCGGAACGATATTGCGACGTGTAACGGTACCCTGAGACACAATACCATCAATGGGTTTCATTAAAAAAAAACAAAAAAAACAAACCCTATGACACTTAAAACCAATTTGCATAATAATTTGGAACATGGTTTAAACATGATAGTCAAGTGGGCGTTTCTAATCAATGATCGATAGTCCTCCCTTTATAAGTGTGTATGCAAAGATAACAATAAGTCACTGGTCAGGACTGTTTCCTGACTGCTAAACCCAGAATAAGGCTAGGGTCACACTTGGCATGCGTTTTTTTGGTGCCTTAAAAATAAGCATGCGTTTCTGCATGCTTTTTACATTTCTGCTTTTTGGCACCCATGCGTTTTTGAATCAGCACCCAAAAATAGTGCATGCACCATTTTTTGGTGCTGTTTCAAAAACGCAAGCGTTTTTAAGAAAACGCGTGCGTTTTTTTTAACATGGGCCCCTATGGGAAACGCATGCGTTTTTTCATGGTACTAAATGGTACTAATGGTACCATGCGTTTTTCATGCGTTTTTGAAGGCAGCTCCTCACTTAAGTGCAAAAATGCATGCCAAACACGCATGGCACTTTAGACATGCGTTTTTGCTATTGGAGCATGCGTTTTTGCTATTGCGGCATGCGATTTTTTACATGGGGAGCTATGGGTGTGTTTTTACATGCATTTTTAGAAAACGCAGGTCTCCAAAAACGCATGCAAAATCTGCAAGTGTGACCCTAGCCTAAGCAGGGATTTTAATGAATGCAATAAAATCTTTTCCTATATTCAATCTGTTAAACTTATCTTGCTTTATTACATGCTGCGGGCAGCTCAAACTACTTGTTCATTTTGACAAATCCACATTAACGGATTTTTCCTGTAAACAGCTTAAATAACTGGAAAGTCGCACAGGTTGGAAATGACAGTAGAATGAGATACTGTCCATATATGCACTAAATATGTGTGTGCATATAAATCATACCTCAATTCACGGCTGTTCAGATAGATGTAATGTTAAAGAGCGAAGTTGTTAGCAGTTTACACACATTTCGAGGATACCTAAGGATATCTATTTTAAGACTTTAAGCCAGATTTTCATAGGATTAACTACCCAACATCTTTCACATGGCTTGCTGTGTGTTGCACCTGTTCACTGAGGATAGAGGCTGGTACCAAAGCCGGATGGATACACACTCCTTTTATCCAATACATTCCAGCAATTGCAAAAAATAAGAGATAAATGAGAGTTTGAAACATTGAAATGAAAACCAACTGACGGAGTATTATTCTAAGGATTCACTTTTCAATTAGATATCAGATGAGGTGGAATGTATCAAAATGTGTAAAGGGAAGAGTAAGGATATAGTTATAGATTTATTGCAGATATTTCTTAACAGTTCCATTTATTTGAATGGGAATTGCACAAATCAACATACTTGCTGCTGAAACATCTAATCTTAGAGTAGAATAGATTTTCAATTGCAGATATTTCCACTTCTGATCCTTATACGCCTAGCCAGGATTCAAAAATAGAAGCTGGATCCTAAGATTTTTTTTCCTGAACCAGACACTATTAATGGAAAGGTTGTGTATTTTGTTCACAGCTATGATGTGGCGCCTCACTGGTCAGTGCGCCACAGTAGGGATACGGCACCCATGACTAAGTGTGCAGTATTCCTGTCGTTAGGGAGTGTAAAGTTAATGTGGCGCCCCGCAACGACTGCGTCACAGAAGGGTATTGCATCCCTGACTCAAGATGCAATATTCTCCGTCTCAGTAGTGGCATGTTTAACACTCAGAGCTCGATACTCTACATGCACCACTAGAATAGAGGGCCAATCAGGTCCTGGTGGGAGGAGTGTAGGAGTAGTGTGTAGGAGAAAAGTAGGAGAGGAGAAGAGAGTCGTCAGGAGGGATGTAACGTAGGACTGGCACCATTAACGGTGCCCTAGACCGGGATACGGGCATTTACTTAGCGGTCCAATTATACCCGTGCCCAAAAACAACCACCGGAACACTGGTTCCGAGGCGAGCAAGTCGTTCACCGCAGCTCCGCAAACCAGGGTGAAGAACTACTTCCACGAGGCACCTCACCGCCGCCGCAACTTAGTTGTCTTGCCAGCAAGGACCCACCAATGGGACACAGGACCAGCTAAGACGGAACAGCTTAGGTTTCCAAACAAAAGTCTCCCAAGTACCCTGACCTGGTAATCTAAGGCAACTCCGGCAACCTGTTAGAGAGACTAGAGGGAGGAGGAACACCGCGAGCTCTGAATCAACACAGTCACTGCTACGACCCGCTGGTCCGTTACCCAAGACTGTATACCCTGTACCATCTTACCGGTTACAGTAAAAGACCTGTTACAGAGAACGCTGGTGTCTGTGATTCCTTCAGAACTGTTAAACCTAACCCTCAGTACAACGAAGCTGCCATATCCCATCAAGAGCAGCTCCTGGCCCCGGGGACTCCCGCTCATCCTGTGGGGAGCGTCCCATCTAGCTGCCGTACGTCCCCCGGATGCCCAAGCAGTGCCGGTGAGATCACCGGATTCCCGCAGGTGGCGTCACGACAAGTCAGAATTAACCCTATCCGTTCAACAATCCCCTTTTTGATCTGACCACCGGGCCCCACAGCCTCGGGCGCAGAACCGTGACGGGAGAAGCAACGCCCGGAGACATGAAGACGGTACGTGGTCATTACTGAAGCTCCCATCCCAGCATCCTTACACCTAGACTAGGGGACCAATTGGCAACCCGTTACGAGGGGAGGAGAGTTAAGAAAAAGGAGAAAAGCGGGAGTCACACAATTGGATGTAGTCTGTACTGAGGGAAGAAGCAAGGAGGGAGCCCTGGAGAGGGGTCTCCCAGGAAGGGCGCCTGAGAGAGAAAAAGGTTTCCCAGGAAAGAAAGAGGAAACCCTATGCCGGACCTTCCATAGTCCGGGGAAATCCTAGTCCACCAACGCCGGCTCTGAGGAACGGTACATGCGAGTTCACCCCTGAGCTGTCGACACCGGCCAGTCGTGGGTTAGTTTAGCAATCACGATATCCCTGTCCAGAACGTGGAGTCCTTCCATAATCACCTTAACCGGGTCATGCCCCATAGAGAGAAGAAGGGTAACTCGTAGCACCAATGGAACTGGTAGACAAGTGTGGCACCCTGCGTAGGATTGCCACAGGATCCACCGATGCAAGGAGGGAACTACACCTTGGTTAGCACAGCACACCACACCTTCCATCCCAGACCTGAAGGGGGAGCTCTACTGGCTGCCTTAAGTCAGTTCCCTTTAAAACATCCAGGCCTGAGGGGAGGAGTTAGTCAGTCCCAAGAGTCAGTCTGCAGTGAGCAGAGAAGAGAGAAGGGTGAGGAGCTGGTCGCTGGGAAGGAACCAGGCCCAGGACCAGCGACCACTGACCAATGTGTCGCACCCTAGGGAAAGGGTCGGAGGCAAGTGGAGGTAACAGGGACTCAAGAAACGGAACCAGTTAATATAGCCCTTTAGTACACCCGGACACCGGAGTCCAACACTGCCATCATTTACTGAACTGCAAAAGCCCGGAAGACTTAGGAGAAGTTCATCCCCAAAAGCAAGTTAAGTAAGAGACGCTGAAACTGACCAAGTACAGGACCAGGGGCCATAGGAGAAACAGGGACCCCGCAGAAGGACCTCATAGTCAGTTTGGAGCAAAGCCCAGAGAGGGAGAAGAAGCGGTGGGTTCAGGCACAGGCAGGACTCATCCCAAATCACAGAGCACAGAGACAGAGGAGGCCTTACAACTTTCTAAGGTGGAAATCCTAAGTTGCACCGGGGACCTGGTTATTTCTCTGGACTGTACCTGTTACCTTGTCACCAGTAAAAGGTACCGAAACAACAATCACTGTGTGTGTGCCTGCTTAACCGCTGCAATTCACCGCCTTGTCTGGAAAGACGCAACTACTACTCCCCTCATCCATCCCCGCTGCCCTGAGGTAAAGCTCCACCTGTGGGTAGCTGTACCACACTCTGCTGCATCCACCATCACCTCAGCGGCCGGCTGCACCGCTGGTATACCCATTACCAGGTACCATAGGTGGCGTCATGTTACCAATCCCCTTATCCCTCACCATTCCCCGCCATTGAGGGTCCAGGGCATGGGACCGGGGACCGACCAGCCGCGATTCCCCATTAAAGCCGCAATCAGCCCCGGTACCCGAGTACCCCTACCCTGTTGACCGCCTCAATTCTGGCGTCATGAAAAGGATCCCGTGCCCGGTAAAACCAGGTACTGTGTGCCAAGAACTGAACTTTATTAACTGTTTGTGAACCGTATAACCGTGCCACCATTACAGAAATTGAACTGCTCCACAGCGCGGGTAGAAAAGAGCGGGAAGATAAGCCCTGCCCCTTCACTCTGCCGGAGGTTCACGAAGCGCAGCTCCCAGTTCCGGAAATACCCGAGGTGCTCCACTCCCTCTGCAGAGCCGCTGACCACCGGAAAAGTTTGTTTCATCTCACGGTTGGCAGCAATTAACTAGGGGGGCCCCATCATGAGTGACTCGGATGATGTACAGGTCCCTGATGGGGGAGATGCCCAGAGTGCAGCACCCGGAGCAGTGGCCCAGATAATGCCAATAGCCTTCCGTATATACCCGGTGCCAAATGGTTACCAACATATGAAGGCAAACCCGGTACCTTAGCAGCCTTTAAGAAAAAAGATGTGTGGAATGCTGGACATGTATACGATGATAGAGAAGCAGTGGGCCGTTTGCTGGGACAATTAACAGGTGCAGTGGAGCTGGAGGTTGAGTCCTAGAGTGATGCTGACAGAGACTCTGCTGCTAAAGTGTTTGATAAGCTAAAAACTGTCTTTGAAAAGCACACACAGTCTGAATTGAGGATGCTGTTCTACCAGTGTAAACAGAGACCGCAGGATACCATCAGAGACTATGCCCTCCGTTTACAAGGGGCACTCCGGTCCTTAAAACAGGTAGACCCGGCATGTGTATTGGAAGGGGATAAAATGCTTGCAGAACAGTTTACAGAGGGATTGAGGTCAGACTACCACCGCCAGCAGGTACATATATGGGTATTGGATCACCCAACTGTGAACTTTAATGATTTAAAAGATTGTGCTATAACTGTATTAAGAGATCCAGTGTCTGCAGAGCCTGCAGTACAATCCTGGCAGGTTAACACCTCTCCCAAGACTTTAAACCTGTTTCTACAGATCCTGCAAGGGTAGAAAGACAAGCTGTAGCAGATAAATTGGATGATGACATGTGTAACCAGGTGCCGCAGTTAAACAAAAACATGGCTTATGAACTAAAACTCTTGCAAACTATGCCTGGGGCACCACCATCAAGCAAATTCCAACTAGCTGATTGCCCTGAGGATGTCCCATGGATGCGGAGGAAGAACAAGTCGCCCGTGCAGAGGACCAACGCACCATTCCAACGTAGACTCATGTCACCCGTGGAGGGAACCAACAATTCGCCCGTTCAGGGAACCGACGCACCATTCCAACACAGAGCCAGGGACTATACGGATTCTTCAGGACAACCTATCTGCCTGCGATGCAACAAAAAAGGCCACTTTGCAAGAGGATGTCCTTTAAACACGAGATTCCTGGGCCCGAGGGCCAGCCTCCAGGAGTAGAGCAGCTGGGCCAATACGACTGGCGTAATCGGTACATGGGAGACTGTCCGTACCTCAACATTACGCTAGAAGGAATCCTCATGTCGGTCCTACTGGACACCGGGTCGCAGGTCACTACGATCCCACATATCCTTTAAAAACAATTTTGGTCTGATAATGATCTTGAACCCCCAAACCCCAATTTTTATAGTATTCCGGCCAAGGGCAAGGACAGGTAGGGTACAGAGAAGCTACAATAAAGTTGGGGAGGGAGGAATTAAAAGGTCAAGGGTTATTTGTGGTAGAAGACAATCCTAATAAAAAGTACCACCACATGGTAATTAGGACAAATGTCATTGAAAACTGCTTTGGAGAAGTGTTGTTTTTACTCCAACTGATTGCTGAGACTGCTGGTTGTGGGTGGACAAGAGTCATCCAAAGAGAGATCCGAGCCCTCATCCACAAACAACAGGTAAATCTGTCTGGGGGAAAAATTGGCAGTGTGCGGGTAACAGACCCTGTTCCCATTGTATTACCACCAAAAAGCGAAATGATGATATGGTGTCGAGCAGTGATAGGTCGCAGAGGACAGGAATACCAGGCAGTTATAGAGACGGTATTTTCAGAGCACAGACCTACACTACTGACAACAGAGGGGTGGTGGATGTACGCAAGGGACGAGTACCAATCCATGTATTAAATTGTGGGGAAGAGGAAGGAAAGCTAATGTAGCAAAGCTGTATACTGTTTGTGACAACAACATACAGGCAGTGGGACCTGTTTCCTCGTCTAGTCAGACCATAGGTGGCGTCACGTTACCAATCCCCTTATCCCACACCATTCCCCGCCTTTGAGCCCCGGTACCTGAGTACCCCCTACCCTGTCGACCGCCTCACAAGCGGGCTTTGCAGGGCAGTGCAAGGAAAGTAAGAAGCACAGGTCAGAACAGCAGGACGTAGGAAAGACAAAAGAAGGTATACTACGAGAGCCTCAAAGAGCTTTAGTCACCTCAGTGACTACCCGGCCAGCTACCCGTTCAAAGACTGTGTAAACTGTAACCTGCTGTGCTGCCTACATCCAGCACCATGACAACAAGTGCAGTGCTATCCTGCCTCGGGGACCCAGCTCCACCTGCAGGGAGCCAGACCATCCAAGCAGCAATACCATCGTCCCCGGTGGTCTGAAAGTGGCGCTAGTGAACATCACCAGAATCTGCAGGTGGTGTCACAACAACCTTTTGTTTTCTTTTATTCCCTTTCTACATTTCCCCAATTTTTGGGCCAACCACCAGGGCTACGAGTCCGGGCGGGCCACCAGTGACATCCCTCCAACTCCAAGCTCTGGTTCCGAGTTCCCATAGAACCCTGGGTGAGTCACTGATGTCCATAAACGTGGCATGCAACACTTCTCTCTATGACATCAGGTGCTATTGATGTCACTGGATATAAAAATTATTGCAGTATCAGGATGGATGTCCTATTGGCTCAAGTGGTAAGGGGCCTCACCTGGCATTGTTCTTGCTCTCATAGGAATGCATTGAGAGCTTGTGATGTAACTTCTGATTTCCAGAGAGGAGCGCTACCAACACGTAATCAACAACAGGTAAAACTTACAGGTGATGAAATTGGTACAGTACGGGTAACAGACCCGCTTCCTATTGTAATACCTCCAATGCGTGAATTGATGATTTGTGTCATTCAGCTATAGGTCTGAGAGGGCGGGACTATCAGGCATTAGTGGAGCCCATCAGCTCAGAGCACAGGCCTACACTCTTGACAGCCAGGGGGTTTGTTGATGTACACAAGGGAAGAGTACCAGTTCGCATCTTAAACTGTGGCAGTAAGGAGGTCAAATTACCCAGGTATACCACCTTTGCTAAGCTGTACACTGTAGGCAACAAAGAAATTCAAGCAGTGGGACCCTTACCTCTCCCCAAGGAGGCAGAGGATAACAATACTATGGGGCAGCTAGAGGATTGGTGTCAACAGCTCCATGTAGGAACTGACTCCACTCCCGTGCATCAAAAGCAAGGTGTCTACCGGGTAGAATTCAAGAATTTGAACAAGTATTCAGTAAGCATCCACTTGACTCTGGTAGGATCAAAGGGGTACAACATCATATCCCTACAGGAATACATCCACCAATCAAAGAGCGATACAGGTCTATTCCACCTGCACACTATCAGAAAGCCAAAGAGATGTTACAAGACATGAAGGATGCAGGGGTTACCAGAGATAGTTGTAGTCCCTGGGCAGCTCCACAAGTCCTAGTCAGAAAGAAAGATGGCAGTATGAGGATATGTGTAGTTTACAGGCAAATAAATTGCATAACACACAAAGATGCTTACCTGTTACCACGCATTGAAGAATCACTAGCTGCATTGAAGTCTGCCAATTACTTCACCCTAGATCTCACTAGTGGCTACTGGCAGGTCTCCGTTGCAGAAGAAGACGGCATTTACCACGCCCAAAGGCCTATGTGAATTCAACAGCATGCCCTTCGGACTATGAATTGCACCCGGAACATTCCAGAGGCTGATGGAGTGTTGCCTGGGACACAAGAACTTCGAGACGGTACTGCTTTACCTGGATGACATCATCGTGTATTCTAAGTCTTATGAAGAATACCTGACCCATCTAGCGGAGGTATTTGAAGCCTTGTTCAAGTACGGGATGAAGCTGAAGCTATCCAAATGCCACCTGTTAAAACCAAAGGTACAGTACCTGGGACACATAGTCAGTTCCGAAGGAGTGGCCACAGATCCAGACAAGGTCACTGTCATCAAGTAATGGCCAAAACGAAAAACCCTCTGGAGGTACGTCAATTCCTGGGATTGGTGGGATACTACCGGAGGTTCATAAAGGAGTACACGAAGAAGGCTGCTCCACTGCAGGACCTCCTAGTAGACCAACCCCAGAAAGGCAAGTCCATAGATCCACCCTTGGAGTGGGGCAAGGAACAAGAAGAGTCGTTCCTACAGATGAAAGAGACCCTAACAGGTAAAGAGATCCTGGCTTACCCCGACTACAACCTACCATTCCTACTGGACACCGATGCCTGTAACGTGGGGTAAGGAGCGGTACTTTCCCAGAAGCAGGCAGGCAAAGAGAGAGTGATTGCCTATGCTAGCTGGAAGCTTCGCCCTACCGAAAGGAATCCTGACAACTACAGCTTGTTCAAGTTGGAGTTCCTGGCTTTAGTCTGCGTCATCACAGAAAGATTTAAACATTACCTGGCATCAAACAAGTTTACTGCCTTTACAGATAACAACCCCTTGACCCACCTGGAAACTGCGAAATTGGGAGCCATGGAACAGAGATGGATGGCAAGATTATCCAATCTCTAAGTTTACCATCGAGTACCGGGCTGGGCATAACAACGGCAACACAGATGCCTTATCAAGGATGCCTCACCTATTAGATATGGGAGTGGACGAGGATGAGCTGGAAGAGATAGAGCTACCCGCCTTCCATCAGTTGAGAGTGTCCCAATGTCAGCAAGTCAAAACAGAACTTCCTGAGAGAGTAGTGAACCCATTACCACACTTCGGCTGGAAGGAAGCTCAATACAGTGACCCGGCTATCAGCTTAATCAAAGAACTGATAACTCAGGAGTCTGCAAAGTTACCTTCAAATCCTTCGCCAGAAGCCAAACACCTGTGGAGGGAAAGAAGCAAACTGTTAATTTACCAGGAGAAGCTCTTCAGAAGGTACATCAATCCCAGAACCCACGAGATGGTCCGGACAGAAGATCAGATGATATTGAACGCATACCACAACCAAACTGGATACTTTGGGTGGAAGAAATTGGAAATGTTGCTCAAAGACAAATTCTACTGGGTTGGCATGCGAGGGTCCATAGAAAGATGGTGTAAGAACTGTGGACTGTGTAGCCTATGCAGAAAGGACCAGCAGAGTCAAAGAGCACCACTTCAACCTATTGTAACAACGCAACCACTCTAAATTGCAGCCTTGGACCTTGTGAAGTTAGCTCCAAGTAGAACCGGCTACACCTATGCCTTGACAATTGTAGACCATTACTCCAGATTCCTGATGGTCATACCCGTAAAAGACTTGACAGCTGCAACAGCTGCAAAGACCTTCCAGAATGTCTTCTGTAGACCACTTGGCTATCCAGAAGAAGTTTTAACGGATAGATGCTCAGCATTCGACGCAGAGATCTTTCAAGAGTTTTGTCATCTTTATGGTTGTAAGAAGATAAGAACTATGCCATATCTTCCCAATCCAATAAGTTATGTGAAAAGATGAATAACATCGTGATTGACATGCTGAAGATACTACCTCTTGAAGAAAGAAACCAATGGCCAGAAAAACTGCCTGATCTGGTAGACATGTATAATCACATTCCAGTGAGTTCTACAAACTTTACACCCGCCTACCTAATGAGAGCCCGTACAGGAAGACTACCTGTAAATCTAGAACTTGGAGTTGTGGAACCCAGAGCAGATACTTCTAATTCTGACTGGAACACCAACCGTCTAGACCAGTATAGACAAGTGCAAGCCTGTGTTGAAGAGAATCTAGAAAAGTCCAGAGAAAGACAAGAAAAGAACTTCAACAAAAGTGCACCAGCAGAACCCATACTACCTGGAAGTACTGTAAGAGAAAAAGAAGAAAACACAAGCTTGATGATCAGTGGGAAAGAGAACTTTACACCATTTTGAGTTCCAACTTTAACATTACTAAAGTCTGCCTCGCAAGTAACGATGGAGGAAAGACCACACAAATAGTATCCGGGATCATTTAAAGAAATGTCCAGAAGAATGGAAAAATCAAGACTTCCCAGATTTTCCAGAAGAGAAACCAGAGTCCTATAGACCGTTTGAACCTCCATGTGTAAAGCCCAAATAAAAAGTCATATCCACTATACTTGGAGACTTTCCAGATGATTGGCCCCAACATGAAGGAGCAATTATTGTCCCTGTCATTAACTTCTATCAACCACCAGGAGATCAAGAAGAAATACCCATTGCCAGAGAACCAGAGGATCCTGCAATCGGTACATCTGCTAGTCCTGCAGTGAGACTAAGGCCACGTAGACACTTACCTGATACACCCACATTGCATTCTCCAGACTCCTCACCTGATATAGCCACACCCGTAGTGCGTAAATCCAGTCGTAGCACACCTGGGCAAACCCTATCCAGGTATGGAGATTGGGTACAATAAATGTGATATAGAACCAATGTAAAGTAACCTGTAAATAGTAAACACTTGTAAAAAAATGTAAATAGTAGTGCACAAAAAGGGTGAACAGTAGGCCTAAAACAGGTCACACGAGGTACACAACACCTAGAGGGGTGTGAGAAGGAGGCATAATGAGCTGTCTAGGGAGAGCAAAACCTTGGCCAATAGGTGACCCCAGGACCAGGAGGTCTACAGCACTTATCACCAGTAGAGGCCCCTGTAGTACCTACAACTCCTACGCCGAAGCACCGTATTAAGTATTGTGTATTTAAACTTTTAAAGCCTACATAGATTTTACCTGTAAGAACTTGCTGAACTTTGAAGAATTACTCCTTTCCACTGGAGCTTACAGAGACTACTGTAAAGACTCTTTGAAAATCCTTTTCCAACTTAAACAAAGGACCATAGTCACAGGACTGGTGTGACAAATAACTTCTCTTTCCAGCCTGCGGTGAATGGACTAGCACCGTGTGGACTCTACCTGTTTTACCATTTTTCAGTGGTTTTTGTATATTTTTGAATTTTCAGACTCTGTAAATATGTTACCTGTTAAAGATGTTATTTATGTTGTTAACCAAAAAAAAAATTGTTCCTCAGTCCAGGAGTACTGACCTTACCTAGGGGGGAATGTGGCGCCCTGCTAACCACAGGCACCCACAGACTCAACAGCAGCATGGATGGGTTTCCACAGCAGGTACATAGTAACATGTAACATCTTCCACCCTAGCACAGTAGGGGGAGCTCAACCTGCTGGTTTTAGGCAGGATCCACTATAAATACTGGTGGTGGGGGCGGAGTTAGATGGAGAGTGTGGCAGACGCTACAAGAGCTGCAAACAAGTGCTGGTGTTCGTTGCTGAGGATAGGCCCGAGCCAGTCTCCCTGGCCAGTCTCCGATAGCCCTGCAAGGCCCAAGAGTGGGGTCGATAGGCAAGGAGAAGAGGCAGAACAGTGGGGGACCGTGGAGCCAGCGTTAGGTTCAACCCCGAGCAACCACCGGACACCGGAGTCCGTGTCCACAGGAGAGCACCAGGCCCAGTTGAGAACACCGGAAAACCGTGGAGACTTCAGTCTCCCGGTCTCCTGCGCAGTCACATACCAGGGAGCCAGGCACCATGGGGAGAGAGTCAGCGGTAGTCAGCAGAGGGTATCCCGACGACAGCACAGGAGGAGAATGAGAGAGCAGAGGAGGCCAGCCAAGTTCTACACAGACATGGGCTTCACACACACATGGGGAAAGTAAAGAGGAGGCCTTATACCCACTCGCTGTGGAGACCCAGAAGTGCATCCTGAACACCCGGTGGTACTCTGGACGATTTACCTGTTTGAACACCAGTAAAAAGGTAAGAGCAACCAGCGGCCTGTGTCAGTTCCTTCCCCATGTCCCCTGCCATCCCCAGAGACTGTCCCATTGTCCAAACATTCGGCCAGGCAACCTGCTCATCCATCCGTATATTACCAGCACCCTTACCATCACCGTTGCACCCTGCCCCTGGCGGGTTAACCCTACACCTGCAGGGAGCTGTATCATCAAGGCCGTTATATTACCACCCTCTGGAGGACTGAAGCGGCGCTGGTGCTCAATCACCAGAAGATGCGGGTGGCGTCACGAGAGCTACATTATAAACTTTATTCCCCTGTATATAATCCCCTTTTTTAAAAGTTCGGTCTCCGGGCCACGGGTCCAGGCATGCCACCAGTGACATCCCCCCGACCACAGCAGAAAAGGGCCCGGATACCCGAGTCCCCACTGCCCCGGGAGACACACATCATAAACAACAAAGACAATTAAAAGAAAAGTGAAGAGAAAATGTACAACTTTTACTTTGTTCTGGTCTTTTTATTGCCTGTTATTTTCAGAAATGATGTTTTGGAAGCTACCGGAAAATTGTAGTGTGAACTGTGGCTGCTGAATACAAGAACTGTGGGCGGTATGTGCGCATACTGTTTTCATTATTGCTTAAAAGTATTTAGCCTTTGATCCTCTTCTACAACATATAAGAAGGATTGAGACTGCTTTATAGAAGCTCATGTATACTGCACCATACAGAAAACTGCTACATGAAACTCAGTTGCGTCTTCCAATTGTATTCAGACCAATAAAATGTGACAATGATAGGATTCACATACATAACAGATTCCTTGGTTAGTATGATACTTGTGGTGTAGTGCAACAGGAAAAAAGTATCTATTCTAAGGCCCCTTTCACATTTCTACTTACGTGCAGTTACCTACATTTGCCTGCCCTGCGCCATCTCTGCGTTCATGTACAGCTCTGCATTTGCCTGAAAAGCACCTGCGCTTGCTTTTGGCACTAGCGCAGGGCAGGCAAATGTGGCGCCCTGCACCGAGTGCGTCACAGGAGGGTATTGCAGCCATAAATGCAGCAGCAATATTCTCTGACCCAGCAATCACACAGTTAATCCAGAGATCCATACCCTACATGCATCACCTAGCATAGAGGGCCAATCAGGTCCTGGTGGGCGGAGTGTAAGGGTAGTGTGTAGTGGAAGTTTAGTCCAGCTAGGAGAGAAGAGTATAGTCTGGGAGTGTAACAGCAATGTAGAAGACCTCTGCAGATTCCCAGCTCTGCAACTTAGGAGAGGGGGTTGCACAGTTCTGTGCGGCCCCCTGGCCGCCTTCTGTCGGCCATCTCCATACCGTCACCCGGTTGAGCGCCATTATTCCCGGTGCATTACCAACCGAACTACGGGCGTCAACATGCGGGTCCAAAATCATCCCGTGCCCATCTACAGGCGGTTTGCTGGTACCCACCAAGGGAACCAAGGCTCCTTTACCCGATCTGGTATTCCTGGGCGCCAACGGCACAGTACTTAGATAGAATGGAGGAACACCGCGGATCTCTGAGAACACACTGGTCATTGCTGAGTCCACCCGGTCCACTACCTACAAACTGTATACCATGTCATGCCTGCTGGTTACAGTAAAGAACCCGTTACAGAGACTTACAGTGTCCGTGCCTTCTTATGAACTGCTTATCCGCATACTAAGGTAACCGCAGCTGCCTCACAACATCTTGTGCAGCTTCTGGCTCCGTGGATCACCGCTCAGCCTGTGGGGAGTGTTCCATCTTGCTGCATTCCATCCCCTGGAGGCCCCGCAGCATCGGTAAAGTTACCGAAACTTTCATAGGTGGGGTCACGACAAATTAACCCCTTAATCTGTTCCCACAAGACGTCTTCACTTTTGATCTGTACCACCGGGCCCCACTACCGGCAGGCGCGGTCCATCCGTGACAAGGAGGAAGAAGCAAACGTTTGTCTAATCCTGAGTCCCGGCCACGGTGGGTCACAAACGCAGGTAACTGCACATACGCAGAAATGTGAACTGGGCCTCAATATCATATAAACTAATTGACAAAGTGAATTCAGTACAGATACAAAACAGTCAGGCCCCTTTCACATCTAATGCTTTGATGCGTTTTGCTTCATTTGCGTTTCCATGCGTTTTTACCGCAAATACGCATCAAAACGCATGCATTTTTTGTCCCCATTGATTTTAATGGAAACGCATGCAAACACGCATGTAAAAACGCATGTGTGTTTGCAACGCAAAACGCACGCGTTTTTGCAAACGCCACCCAAAACGTTGTTTGCAACGTTTTGGGCTGCGCTTGCAAAAACACATGCGTTTATGGACGCTATTGCCCATTTGATAAGCAATATAACCGTGATCGAGTGGTGACTTTCTTTCAGGAGTTGGGTTTGAGTTACTAGCCAAAAGCGGGACTAGTAGCCGATACTATGACAACCGGTCCAGACCTCTATGTTGACGATGAAATAAAAGGGCCCCAAGGGGGGTACTTTGCGAGGGTTAGTTGGGTCACCACTGCAGAAGATGTCAAAATGTGGCAGCAGAAGGCCAACAGGGAGAGGATTGAGCAATGGCGGTTGGCCAAGCCTGACCATGTTGGTTAGTTAGCTGGAGTGAAACCCACAGGAGGCCAGAGAGCCTGAGAGTCTGTCGGGAATGCCTGTGTTCCTCCAGAGTGTGCAAAAAGAGGGCCCCATCCCTTAATCCTCCATCCCAGCGGTGTAACTAGGTGTCATGGCGCCCGGGGCAAAGATCTATTTCGGCACCCCCCCTCCTACCCCAGAGTAGGTGAGAAGCGGGGGGGGGGGGGATGTAGTGCTGTCAGCTTTCAGCCCCGCCGCTCCATGAGTGGAGTCAGTCCCATGTCTAGTCATGAGGAGCCAGTCCCATATCTAGTGCAATGTATCATACCCTTCCCCACACATATATCTATATACCCACAAGGTGGTGACTCTCATTCATTTGAGTACAGGCCGGTGCTGTCAGCCCCTGCTGTCGGTGACATTACTTTGCTTGGGGTGAAGCCGGCTTTCCCAGGATCGTATGTGCAGGAAGCAGAGGTGACAGATGAGCCCGGCCAGCCAGTGTGCCCTCAGCATGTTGTGTGCAGACCGAGCAGGGGAAGGTCCTCTTCTCCCCTCACTTCTCTCGGTCGCTCGCTCTCCCCCAGCCCGCGCCCCTCGGTTCCCCTCACAAGTGCTGTGCGGGCTGTGGCTGCCTCCTGTGCCCCTCACACAAGTGTCTCCAGTGCCGCCGCCAGCCTCGCTCCGTTCTTGTCCCTGCCTTGTAGTGTCTTAAGCTGGCACTTGCACTGAGTACATGTGTGAAGCCGCGGCACCTTGCCAGCAGCTCTGCTCCTCCGTCCTCTGACCATCCCAGGACCCGACATCAAAGAGCAGAGCCCGCCTTCTGGCCAGCCCCTAACACAAGCCGACATCAGAGTCCCTCTGGCTGCTGGAAAGAAGCCTATCATAGACTCCGAGCAGCTGCACTCGGCTCCCCTCGCCATGCTGGTGTAAGCAGGGAGCGATGGATGCCACCTGGGGATCCCCTGAGGCTGAGTCACAAACTCTCATACTAAGCGTCCCGGCGCTCCTTCACCCGTCCGTAACCATAGCATAGTTCCGGCGGCCGCTGTCTGCACAACGCCACTTCCAGGAGTATGTTGAGATATTCAGGGCACAGCGCGTCCAGCCGCAGCGGTGAGGGGAGGGGGGGGTGCCGCCGGCGCCCCCCGCAAGAGTTGCGCCCAGGGCAAAAGGTCCGGCTGCACCCCCCTAGATACGCCCCTGCTCCATCCTGTAGTCAAGCGGTGGCCTTGACAGTGTGCTTTAGGACAGATGGTAGTGGAAAATGCCTCTGGAGGAGTAGCCCCTGAGACATGCTGGGAGAGGCCTACATGGTGGAACAGTTATGTACACCCCTTGAAATGTGAATGGAGTTTTTTCTGAAAAAAAAATTAAAAAAAGGCCTGTTGTTGGGATACTCACCCATTACAAGAAATGCCCCTGCTGGGGCTCTGCATGTTGCCCTGTTGGCTGGTTGAGGACTGTTTGCAGTTCTGACAAGAGCAAAGTCTGTTTTTTTTTTTCTTGCATGGTGGCTGAGCAGGCCTAATTTTATTTTTCCCCTTTTCCAGGTTAGCATGGGTTGTGCTTTCCCCTGCTGGATTAGCAGAACTGCAGCCTTTCGGCTACACCACCAAAACCCTAAATTGACTTTGTCCTTAATGGACTGTGCCCTTAATGGACTGTGCACTAAAGGGACTGTACCCCATTATCCTCATGGCCTATGCCCCATTTTAATAGTGTCTGCCAATCCTTGTGGAACTTGTTGGGTCTTATAGACTTTTGGGAAAAAGGGGAAAAATTGGAGGAATCGATGTGCCAGCCGGGTCATTTGTTTGCAACATTCAAAACTGTAAAATACCCACTCATAGGCTAGAAACACATGACTGTATGAAAAATCTGACTGTTTCTCATCCATGAGAGTTGGACGAGAGTTGACGCATTTTTTTTCTCATCTAACATCCGTCTGATTGTAACAGCCAATCACAGATGCTCTCACAGAGTGTGAGTGTCTGTTATTGGCCATTGCCAGGCAATGCAGTAAATATGCATGAAGCTTAATGAGCAGCCTTGGAAGCAAGCAGCGGGAGAACAATAAGCTCGGTCTAGCTATCTTGTCATCTATCTATCCTGTGTATTCTATTCTAACTGTTTTCCAGCATGGGAAATACCATGCTAAAAATGCTGTCCCCCATGCTATCAGTGTGCCGTCCGTGTGCTGTGCTTTTTTTTTATCGCATCCAGTGACTTGCATTGGTGAGTCTCGCATGAGAATACGATCCAGTCGCAGCATGTTGCAACTTTTTTCTCACCTAAAATCTGGATGACAGAAAAGCTGAACATAAATGTTCATCTACTCTCACTCATTTATTAACGTTGGTCAGTGTTAATTGGTCTGATTTAAACCCCCTTGTGTTTGAGCCCTTATGCTGATGCTCCCTGTGTTGTGCTATTGCCCCATCACAGAATGGAATTCAATGCTTATGCGAGCTCTGTGCAATTTGTTCTTCTGTTGGCCTATGGCCTCTTTATGAAAAAATGGACTTAGACTCTATAG